>CM060081.1:41681610-42356703 GCA_030533445.1 Cyprinodon diabolis | reverse complement strand
AGCCGTCGTAGGTCAGCCGCCCTTACGTTTAGTGGGCTTGTTGTTGTTGGGGCTATAATATATATATATATATATAATATATATATATATATATATATATTATATATATATATATATATATATATATATATATATATATATTGGGAAAGTTTTTTTTGGATCCAAATCTGGCTTTAAAATTCTCCACAACAGCATCTCGAACCTGCCTAGTGGGTTCTTTGTTCTTCATGATGCTATCTGTGTTTTAAACAGACCTCTGAGACGATCACAGAGCAGGTGCATTTGTACGGAGACTTGATTACACACAGGTATTTATTATTTATTTAGAATATAAATGAGAAGTTTCCAGTCTCTTAGGAAGAAAATTGTAATTTCATTGATCATTTTTTTGAGGAATTTTTTTTTATGATTCATGGAAAAAATCTTGATATAAGGCATATTTCAGATTTATTTTTTTAGTTGAAAGCAATTAATCCTTTAATAATACATATATAAAAATTTTCTCACTTAAAAAAATAAAAGCACTAAGAATTGATCCATCAAAAGTAATAATTATTCTCAAAATGCATAAAAATGGACAATGCTTAGATTTGGTTGTAGTCATTTAAAAGACCTCCCCCACTTCTGTTTTAAGACAAGATTTAAGTCTTTCCTCCTGACTTACAAACCCACAGATGCTAAACCTTCCTCTGACAGCTGCTCATTAATCATCACACATTCATCTGCTTCTTATCTACGAGATGCATACCTCCAGAAAAATACAGACACCCGCATCTTTTGCACATTATTCTTTACCTCAGTGTGTCGAGAAAGTCAAGCTTTCCCAGAATTTTTGAGGCTTTAGTTATTCTGACAGCATTGGGTGGTGTAACCAGGTGAGGTCTAAGATACGAGATTGTTTTGATGTTTCCTAAATGAACTGATGAGAAAATAGACCTGCGTTTGTATCTGATGTTGTAATCCAACCCTGCTGAAGATGTCTAAACATGTTACAGTGTAATAAAGAGGAGGAATGCAGGGATGTCTCTTATCATGCAAACACTGGCGATGCAAGGGTCCTCTCTCTGCTTCAGGCTTCTTGCAAACCTATTTAGGGTTTCCATACAGCGTAAGTAGAGCATAACTGTCCACAAAAAAAAATAAAAAATCGTTTAATTCCCAGTTAGTAGCCATTTTTGGCATCTCTTGGAAGAAATGTAATCTAATCCACATAACAACAGGGTTGCTCATAGTTTTGAATAATCTTTCAGAATTTCTATTTTTTGCATACATTTAAATTTATATATTGTTTTCTATAAAGTTGTTTATAAATAAACTATTCATCTGACTTTTTAAATCATAACAAGAGCAGAAACTTCTTAAATCCCCTTAATCAGAGGTTTACATTCTAAAACTTTGACACACGGGTCTGAATGCCTACTAAAGGTAACCATCCTCATCTCTCCATTTTTTCTTCATTTAGTGTGTGTCTTAATGTTTTTATTTTTCAGATGCAGACAGACTATTTCATAATTCTTCCATTGCCACTGTGACATTTCTGGATTCAGGACCATGTGGAGAACAAAAACAAAAGGATCAACAGGAAGAGTTAGTTGAGCTTTTTGAAAACAGTAAGAAGATCTAAAAAGATTACCATGGACTTTGAATGCTAGTAGATTGGCTCTTGTTTTATATATGATATCATAATCCTACCATGCTAAAAATGTCTAAACACGTTACAGTGTAATGATGAGCAGGAATGCCATGATGTCTGTTATCGTCACCACTGCTTACATGCAAACAGCATCAGCATCCAAAGGCAAGTAATTTATGCAAACTGAGGGTTCTTTGCCAGAACGAATGGATAATTTCCCACCTGAGAAAATAAAGCTTCAACTGCAAGGTGTGGTTGATGCTAAGGGTTCAAAACAGCATTATGAACTATTATGAACATTACTTATCCTCTTGCTTTTCTTGTACCTTTACATATTTGTTTCTTTATTTTCCCATTATCTCCAATCCTTTATTTAAATGTCTAAATAAGAACTGTCCTACAAATGCGTTAAAAGTAATTTGTGTTAGGACTCCTGTCTGTGTGCTTCGTGTGTTTGTCTTCCTTCCTCCACCAGGCGGCGCCTGGTCCTGGTCCACCTCCTCACACACCTGGTGATGGTTTCCTCGTTAACGGTGCGTTCTTAAGCTGCTGACTGTCACTACCTCGACGCCAGAGTGTTTGCCAGTTTTGGGTACTCTAGCCAAGCTGAGTTTTGCTTAGTCAAACTGTGTTTTTGTCTACCTCAGTTTTGACCTCGTTGTTTTGTCTTTGCCTCTCGGCAGGAAGTCATCCTGCAACTGGATGTTTTGGACCTTCTCTCCCCTGAAAGAATCTTCTGAGAATCACGCTGAGCTGAGGATTCAAGGGTGTGATTCCGATTAACCCATTTCCCCAATACCCCTAATGCTCCCAAACAGAAATCCAAGGCCATTATAGAACAACTGTAAGTGTACTGAGGAAGTGGAACATCAGATACATCGTCCCTATTTGTGTTTTCTCTTTCCTTGATGTTCTGATAGGAGGTTCTGGCAACTTACAGTATTCAATTATTATTGATTTGTGCTCAACCACATGATGCTGTCCTTTTACCCCAAGTCATTACAGGATGGTTGGGCCTTATTAAGTAGCTACCTAAACTGTTGCCATCTTCCTTTCTGATAGTTCCACTGTGCTTCCAGCAGATGGCACCACGTCTTATTATATCTGTCCATTGCTCCCTGTGCTTGAATTCTCTTTAGGCTTGGTTTATGCTTGATGTGTCCGTGTGGCCAAAGGATGACGTTTTGGATTTCCACGCCCCTCTGTGTGGACAAAATTTCCCAATGTGAACCTAGAAAAATGTGTAACTGCGAGGACAGATCGGTGGGAAAAACACAGCGAGCGGGCAGCAGCTCCTGCTGGCGAGAGTTCGCAAATGTAAACATCTAGAGACATTCCATGAATTAGCTCATGAATATCATCACTATCAACAGATTGTGCAAAAACTCCAGGAAAGAAATTAGTGTCGCTGTAAAACAGCATGAAGAGGCTTTGTCAAAGTGTTTTTCTACTTCCTGGTTTATGCTACGCTCACACTGCACAAATTAGGAGCAGCAAAAACTTGCTTCTTCATTTTTGATGCTTGTACAAGTTTTGTTCTGAAGTACACCTGAAGCTTCTTTGCTGCTCTGGCTGTGCAGTCGAAAAATGGGTGCGATGCACATTGGGCAGAGCTACCCTATCCTTTCTTTGCCTGTAACAATGACAGCTATGTTTGCTGTTATAAGTGTGTAAAAGGTCGTTTTAATATGTTTTTAATTGAGAGAGTCCACCTGAAAACTTCATCTGCGAAGTCAGTTCATCAAGATTAAGATCCTGCCTTCAAATATCTTTTCACTGTCGGAGCCGCTCAGACCCCCGAACACCGGCGCTGCTCTCTCACTGGAAGTTCCGTTCAACAGCAGCCTCTGGCCCGGTCGCCTCTGCACGGTTTTCCGCTACTGTTTGTGGCAGCTGAAAGGAGTTTTTCACGCACGTAATCCAAACTGCAGGCACCAGAATAATAAAATCAAACATATTTTGCAGGTTTTGACATTTTAAATAAATTTGGCCATTAATAAACTGTTTCAGTTGAGTGATCATAGCGATCTGCATCAGCAGTGCTGTGTCTATCTCCCTGCCAGCTTCCAGATCAGCTTCTCTGATTGGTTGATGTGGACGTCAAGCAGCAAAAGTAAAATTTTTCCAACTCCAGCCGCTTGCATCAGATGCTCATAAGCTTGTGAGGCGCTGCTCCTGCTGCTTTTGCTGTGCCTTGATGCGTGTCAACCATTGACTTTGCATGTCAACTAGATGCTTCTGCTGCCTCTGCAGCTTGCGGTCTGAACGTAGCATAAGTGTGTTGTGGTCAGCTTGCTGTTTGTGCTGAACACGCCCCCGATCAGGAGATTGTTGTAAATTACCTTACATTTCATGATCAAATTGATTCTTTTATGAATAGCCATATAATGTGACTAAGCCCCTTTTAATTTTAGTTTCTTTTTATTTATCGACTGTGCAATATTCTTTGCAATATGCTGAATGTGCAATATTTCTACACCTGTATATAAGCCATCCGGATTGTACATATTTGTATTTCTTATTTTTTTTTATTTTATTTTGTTTTTCATTGTGTGCAATTCATGTACACTTGCTCCTTAATCCTATTTATCTTCATATACTGTATATACCTGGATATACTGTATATATATTGCTTATTCTTAATGCACCTTTTTCCTCCCTGTTCGCACCTTCTGTAACTTCTATGCCAACATGTGACGAGTGAATTTCTCCGCTGTGAGATCAATAAAGCTCATCTAATCTCATCTAATCTTAATTTACAGGTAAAACTGCTGTCTAAACCCTGGCACATGACTCAAATAGTTAATTGGTCTTTGCTAATAATACAATTTGGATAGATCTGTTGATTATCCTCCTTCTCTCTAAGCTAAGGTTAAAGTAAAGGTCACTTTGTTAATTCCTGGCTGATTATGACCAGGTGTCTTTTCTATAAGGGGTGCAGATGTTGAATCCGGGTCAAACAACAAACATGGTTCCTTATATTATTTTTGTGTGGTAGATTTTTAAACAATATATGGGTTTGATTTAATTCATATGTTCAGGTATGTAAAAAAAATCTGAACAGTGTCCAGATTTCAGCTTTCAAAACATCCATTTTACACTTTTCTTTTTAACAACTTCCTGTTGGACTTACATTTTTCTGCCATATCTCTTATCACCAAGGTCAACAAGATAATGAATGAGTTAATGTTTCTTCTTCTGTGGAGCTTTTTTGATATTTCTGTGAATTTAACCTGCCAGAAACCAGTTTATAATTTGTTATAATAAGATATAGAAATGATTCCTTAGCAATCATCCATAATGTTTTTGTAAAAGCTGCAGTGATGCAAACATGATGATGTACTCATCGTGTTATAGTGAAAAGCCGCTGACCTGATGACAGAGCTGTGACTGCCTGAGCTTTTTCCTTTTGAGACAAAATTATCACCCATGCAAGCACACATATCTGAATGTTCTCTCTTGCTGTTTCACCATTTTAATGTATTTTCATGTGCGGTACAATCAGCCTTGATTTTATTTTATTTTCAACTCACATACAAGAGAAGGCATAGAGGTCCATATTAACACACAGTTGTCTGTTGTTAAAATTATAGCCCTCAAAGCTAAGCATAGTGCTGAAACACTGACAGGGCAGTTAATTGTGCATGTGTCAGAGCAAAGTGTTTTATACCACTGAGAGTGTGAGCCAGATGAGCGTCTGTGGCACAAATGTGCACAGTAGAGACAAATATTCAAAAGCCCTGATTGCTGACAGATGATTGTCAACCACAAGCTTATTTATTTTCTAAGCTGCTGGTTGCCACAGCAGCCGTACTGTCACTCCTGTTCTCCAAAGATTCCACCTCAATAATTTTGCCTAAACATGTCAAACTTTTTTCTGAAATGGCACGACATTTTTAAAACACACTTTTTCCACACTCAGCACTGCAGAAAGGATGTCTTTTGTTTTTGTTTATTTTTTTAGTCCAAGATAAAGCCCAGTACAACACAGAAGAGTTCGCTCTTGAAATTTCGGCATGACATGCAAGAATGTTTATTAATATCCTACTATCTGGGTTTGTTGCAAAGCTTTTGCCTATAACTGAAAAAAAAATATGTCAAAATGAAAAAAAAGTATTTTTATCCACATAATGAACCTTAATTATATATATTTATATTGTTATAGATAGTTCTGTTTAATATGTAGTTTTATTTTGACACTTTTGGCATTTCCCATGCTTCTCTATGTATCTGAGACATTCTCAGGCAAAACATGATAAAACATGAGCTTTTTCAAAAACAAAACAGCTTCTCTGACTCTTTCTCTAAAACTAAATACCAAACAACATTTAAAGATTATGCAAAAGGCAACCAACCCTTGAAGGAGAATTCCAGTGACAAAGGAAAGCAATTGATTGCTGCACAAGTTGTTGTGGCACCAATGCACTTGATATTCCAGCATAAGATACAAAGGAAAGAAATGTAAGATAAATTTAGACCTCAAATGTTTAAATCAGTTACGTAAAGCTCAGCTGATTAATTGTTTGGTTTTCTTTCTGGCTGTGGAACACCCAACTAGCTCTATACTAGGGGTGTAAATCACATCCATCATGGCGATTCGATTCAGAATTGATTTCCTGACACAACGATTCGATTATTTTCGATACTCAAGAATACACCACGATTCGATTCGATTCGATTAATCGATTAATTTTTTTTTTTATTATTATTATTTTTTTACACCTTACAGGCTAAACAAAGTTTCAAGTTTGAAATAAATCAATGAAAGCTGTAATATCATTATGCATTTTCTTTAGAAACAACAGCAAATAACAGAAGTAGAAAAGTTGCATCAAAAAATACTGCAAAAATACTGCACAATATCAGTGTAATGAGTTCAATGCAATACCTCGGCTCCAGAGAAACTGTCCAACATATTTTTTTAGAATGTAATAAATATACTCAGGAAAGAGAGATGTTGCTTAGAGAGTTAGACAGGAATAAAAATAAACTAGATATAAGGGAATTGTTTCAAAGGTCATCTGGGGATGTAGTTTTTGGTAGTATTTTTAATTTTCTAAGAAGAACGGGTTTTTTAGGGAGAATATAATAGTTTGTCTGGTCCATACTCCATTCTGGAAGGTGGTGGTAATGCACCTATAAGTTGTTTGCCAACCGCCATTAAAAAAAAGAAGAAGAAGAAGGCTCCAGAGTGTCGACGTCACCGCCCCCTTGAGAGACGCTCCGCTGCACTTCTCCCAGATTGTAGCTGACCGCAAACGGTGCACCAGACAGGAGGCCAGCTTGTTTTGTTTTTATGACCGAAATTGCGGATAACAACTCGTGAAGTTTGACCCGCTAGAAGAGCGAGGTGCACGAGACCGCTGGGACCCTTTTTCCAGCTGAATCTCTGCTCTTTTTGGCCCTCATGTCCCTTCGTCGTCGGACTAAACTCGCCCCCACTTCCTCACCGCCTCTGCCGTATCTAGACCCACAGTGTGTAGCTCAGACCACGCTTCAATACTGAGCATAATTTAAAAATGTCTGTGTGAAGCTTGCTGCAACAAACTGCTGTAAGAGTATAACCAGGAAGCGCGGTAGGAGGGCAAAATAGGTTTAGCGGCACCACAGCACGGGAGGGAGAATTACGCCCAGGAGCAAATGGATAAAAATAGACCGGAGAAAAAAAAAACATGAATCGATTATCTTGCGGACGTATCGATGCATCGGATCATCGGCTTTTGGATCGATGCATCGATACAAAACGATTATTATTTACACCCCTACTCTATACCCTCTGCAGGATGCTAAAAGGGGCTTGGGAGTTTGCCCGACCAGTCTACATATGCATTGTAGATCTGTAGAAAGCATTATGCTGCCTTGTTGGGGTGTCTCCATGAGTACAGAGTCAGGGGCCCTTTACAAGGGGCCATTCAGCTGGATAAAGAGAACAGGAGCCAGGGCCACTGTTCCTGGTGCAAGTTGGAGTCCTTTATGGACAGGATTTCTAGGTGCAGACAAGGGCCAGAGGGGGTCTGGAATGGGGACCAGCAGACTTATCCTCTGTTGTTTGCAGATGGCGGGGTTCTTCTGGTTCCCTCCTGCCCAGACTTGCAAAATGCAGTGGGGTGGATCCCATCCCAGTCAGAACCTGCCAGAATAAAGATCCAAGGCCATGGTTCTAAACTAGAACAACATGGTTTGTCCTCTTCAGGTTGGTGGAGAGTTCCTGTCTCAAGTAGAGAGCTCAAGTATCTTGGGGTCCTGTTCACAAGTGAGGGAAGAATGGAGCAGGAGGTCGATAGACGAATCGGTGCAGCTGCTGCCATAATATGGACGCTGCAGAAGTCAGATCTGGTAAAAACAAAGCTGAGCAGAAAGGCAAACTTCTCAAAAAAACAAGATCCTGGACACAAGCGGCTAAAGATAGCATTCTCTGCAGGGTGGCTGGGCAATCTCTTAGAGATAGGATGAGGAGCTCGGTCATTCGGGAGGGGCTTGGAGTAGAGCCGCTTCTCCTCCACATTAAGGGGATTCAACTGAAGAAGCCTGAAGGAGCATTTTTAAATTTTTCTTTCTAAAGTTCCAATTTAAACTGCTTGGTCCCAACCATCAGTTCCAGATTATTCGGACTGCAGCTGAGAGTTCTCTAGAGTACCGAGTGTGTTATTCTGATTACCTGATTCTGACTAGTTTCTGCTCCTGGACTTCTGAGTCTGCTTGCCCCAGTTCTGATCTGTTTGCCTGACCTGTCTTCGGACTTCATTTGGATTCTGCCTGCTAATGACGTTGATTCCTGACCCCGGCTTGGATTTTCCCTTGATGACTCTTCAGATCTCTGATCTTCTGGCCTTGACTTCTGCTTCCTCATCGACACTGGTTTTGGATTTGGATTATCCTTCCAGATACTTCTGCTCTCCCTTGTCTGCTGGCTTCTGCTTTTCAGTCTGTTCTGTCGCACCTTTGGCTTCTACTTCTGGAACTCTGTGGGCAGCTTCCGCTGCATGCTGATGGAAATCATCGAGCTGGATTCCACTCCTTCCTTTGGGCTCGGACTGAACTTGAAAACCAGGTTAGTGACACACATGCTCACTATTGTCCCCGTCAGAGTTACATGGTCATTAACCTGTGTTTCTACTCTACAGAGAATTAAGTCATCTAGTCCAAGCTGACGAGCCAAAGATCCTTGAACAGTTAATAAATGCTTTTTATAAATCACTTCAGTCTATATGCCTGAATTCTGGGTCCAATGTTCTGAGTTCTGACAGTTTGCTTGAAACCTTAGTGTATATTTCCAATTGTTACTTTTTTAATTTTTTTTTATTTCTTATTTTGTGCTGTATCTCCAGGTATATGACTTTTTCCACATTAGCTGGAGGAGAGTTGAAAGTTTCTTAAATCATTGTCTTATACAAGAATGCACAACCATGAAATTGCAACGGTGCCCTTTCAAATTTTCCCAGCAGAGTTCCAGGTTTGTTGAACTTCAATGTTTAATCACCATATCTTAACTCGAGCTAAAACCCTGTGAAATAACCAAGATTTTATCTGTTATTTTACATCACGAAACCAAAAACATTTTTTTCCCTTATTATTTTAGACTTTGAATAAGCCTCTGCATGGATTACATGTGTTTTAATTTATACCAAGTAATGTTTTCTTGATTTATGCAGCTTTGTGTGAACACTACACTCTATGTAATCATACTCCTGGGTAGAAAGCCAGCTTATATGTAAACACTTCAATGAACAGCTTCCAGGCTATAATTTAGATAAATGTGTTTTTGAAAAAAATATTCTAATAACTTTACTAAACTCTGTAGTTGCTGCTGTGTCATAAGATGCTTGAATATGTGGTAAGAATTTTAGCGTTGAAGTCGTCATTTTTAAAACAACAGAGTGACCCAAACCCAGGTGAGGGTGAGGGGTCGTGTCTGTGACAGATTCGAAGTCACATCTGGTTGGTATAGTGAACAAAATGGAGCTAATGGGGTGAGAGGGTGAAGGTTTGAGCCTGGCAGATGTCAGCCCCAACTGCGTCTGTTATTGACATAACTGCCATTTTGGGTCTTCTTTTCATCCATCAGCCGGAATTGACCTAGGATCCCCACAGCTTTGTAATCTGACCCAGATGATAGATCTCTTGTAGCAGGGGGAATGTGCAGGCCCATAGAAAGGAAATACTTTGAAAAAAAAAAGAAAAGACACACTCCACATGCTGTGGATACTGTCATCTGTCATTTGGATCCATAAAAGTCGCCCTCCAAGTCTGCCAACATATTATTTTACTTCTCGAGCTGTAAATGAAAACCTGACATTAAAAAGACAAGTTGGATTAAATCCACAAGCTGAGGAAGACCGTAAACAGCCTAGCTGGAGATGTTGACACCACCTGCTCTCTGCCACTGTTGTTTTATGATCAATGCGCCACATAATCATGACAGTATTTCAGCATCGACCTCCCACAGATTATTATGTCACACATGCGGCACACATTTTGAAGGTCTTGCATTGAAGAATGTTGGTTTGGTTCGTGTTGCTTGGCTTTTATATTAAGCTGCTGCTCTGCTATGTGTTATAAATCAATGCATTCTTGGATTAAATACACAATAGTAGCTGACCCTGGTAATCTACGTAACTGGGGTCAACGAATATTGTGCCTCACATCCTTTAGGTTATAGCTGGTTTCTTGTCTGTGCACGAATGTGGGGGAGAAACGGTGGAGGAAGGAGGGGCAGATGCAGCGATGGCGGTCTCATGACTTGTCACATTCCACTGGGGGTCTTTGCAAGGTCTCCTGGTCTCAGTTAGAGAGATTAGAGAGAGACACGGAGAGGCCGGCTGAGGTGAGAGCTGATCCCGACCACAGATAGCACCTCTGAGGGCAACATCAGGCGTTTCACGATCACGTCCTGCTTTAGTCTGTTTTTTCCTCCGTAGAGAAATAAGGTTTCAGGCAGTTTTCATAAAGGTCACCCAACAGGCGTATAATCTAGCTAAAGAAATTAGATTAAAAGAAGAAATCAAATCTGCATTTTAGAGGTTTCCATGCTTAAACATAAATAATCTAAACATTTCTTATCATTTCTGTAGAACAATGCAATTGACTAAGACGCTCCTTGAGCTATTCTGTCCAACTGATCAAAAGGCGTTTTGATGCCATTAGAATTAAGCATTTTACAGTAGACAGACATACCTCTTATCAAATACCATCCAATGCAACTTGCAACTTTTATCATTTTTTTGCTCCAATCTGGACTTCTGACTTTCCATTATCTTCCCTTTCTTTCTTAACCTCCGGAAGCAGTACCTGCTCCACTTTACTGCTTGAGTTTTGCTTTTAAGGTCATATAAACAAACCTTCTCCATCCTCTGGCTTGTCTTTGTACTTGGCTGCAGATAAACAGCCTACAGAGAGACCGTTGTCTAACTCATATTGAATTTTTAAGCAGAGAGGGTCCTAGTAAAAGAACAGTGCAGCTGCAGCCTGGTCAAGCTTTGACTTGTCTCCATTGAAAACAGCATGCATTTGCTTTAAACGTCTCTGAATTGTAGATCTCTTGTCTGATTGTAATCATCATTGCCTCCATCTTGTGCCACTCGAAGTCTGTAATTTAGCAGGAGATATTGATGCTGACAGATGCGGTGAGAGGCAGCCAGAGTTTGAGAGATAAGCTTCAGGGACAGGTAGGTGAGGGAGACAAAATGAGCAGACTGACTCTCCTTCTCTCTTTAAATTCCTACCTGCAGACAGGTGCTTGGCAGGGCAAAAAGTGCATGAGAGGAGTAGAGAGGGAGGAGCCGGATTGAGTGAGACCTTCGGAGGAGATCAAAGAAGGTCACGCTATTACTCTCCCCATGCTGCCCCCCTGCCTCCTCCACTGATCTGGAAACGATAGATTTCATTCCTGCTTTCTCTCCCTAGGAGAGGAAACGGTGTCAAATTATCCTGGTGGGACCTGAGGATGCGATCCAGGATGAAGGACTTCTCTGGATCATAGCAACAGTCAGGGGGTAATATTGGTGGCAACATATTATTGGTGTTAACAATCTGGATGGGCCTTTTTTTTTTTTTTTTTTTTTTTTTTTTTTAATAAAACCTAGTCTTTTATTTGTATGAAAAACAGTTTTTTGACTTAATTTAACCGAAAGGTCAACTCAAATAAGAGCTACACTACTTCACTTCTTACTCACGTAAGAGTAGAGATGCTTCCATTAATTTACTCAAATAAACTATAAAGATCAGCGCACAAGCTACTCCTGAAAATACATTTTGTGTAAAACTGTTATTAAAATAAATGTTACTAAATAGATGTAACTAGTAACTATCCACCTCTGACTGATAAACTACTGGTGTTTTTAACGTATTATTTTTTTTTAGCAGCATAATGGGATTAAGTAAATTTCTCCACTGTGGGATCAATAAAGTCAATCAATCCACCAATTGTTTCATTTAACCTTAAGTTAACTTAAAACTTTTACTCTTTCTTAACTATTACACATTTGAATAATGAAGGATGTTTTTGGTTCAACTCTCTCTTTGCCTTTGTTGTGTTTCAAAAGTTAAATGCATTCTTAACAATAGAAATCTGCTTTAATGTCTGCCAGTCAGGATTCCATGCAAACCACAGTACTGAGACTCCTCTGATTGAGGTGGTCATGTCAGCTTGATTGGAGATTTTGGAGGACACAACTGTAGAGACGGAAGCTGAAGTGTTTCTTGCAGTTTTAATAATTCAAAAAGTTGCCAACTGAGGCAAGAATCCAAAAATAACAAAGTACAGAAAACCAAAAACTAGAGGACATCGGGGAAAACACACATAAGGATCTAGAAATGACAAGGAACCAGCACTGATGAACTGCACAGAGAAAATATATATGGTAGAAGAAAAAAGACTAAACTAGTGAGCTGACAAGGAACAGGTGTGGATGGAAGCATCTAGAAGGGAGCTATGGGAAGGAAACTGACACTGCAAAAATGATCTTAAAACGAGTAAAAAATTCTTAAAATAAGCAACTTTTACCTTAATTTTAGAGGATAAAAAATATGATCTGCCAATAGAATCAGTATGTTTAGCCTTAGAACAAGATGATTAGCAGTAATTTAAAGACACTGCAGTTGTTTTTTATTTATTTAAATTGTTAATTGTCTTGTTCCATTTGAAAAAAGTCACTCTTACCTGCTCAATTCAAGAAAAAAAAATGAACTTAACTTAAGAAAAATTGACTTAATTAGATTAAATTTTTGCAGTGGGGCAACAGAGGGTAAACAAGACATACATAAGAACTCAAAAAATATGACAAAAAATAACTAGAATAACACAATGGAAAAGAAACCAATGAATCCTCAAAAAGAAACACAAGTGCTGTTCAAAAAAGACCTATTATTTTTGAGAGTAAAAAAAACAAATTTGAGTGTTTGAACTGATGCAGCTTGAGTGTTTTACTCACCCAATTTGCATGTATATATTCAGAAACTAGAAGGTGTGAGCTTTCAACTAATGTATCACACATGTAATTTGGGCTTACAGTTTCTTTGCTCTTCCATTTGGGTATGCAAAATAGGCAACAATTACCCAAAATGAGGTTGATATTAGGAGATTAAAATCCCTCTTTAAATCACTGAATGGTTCGGCATCTCAATACAGAAAAGATCTGTTGTCAGTGTATTAGCCTCCAGCCCACTCAGGCCTTCTAGTTCCAGCCTACTCTGTTCATCCAGAACTAGAACCAAACCTGGAGAAGCAGCATTTGGTTCCTATTCTCCACTGATCTGGAAAAAACTCCCAGAAGAAGACAGGAAAAGAGTTAATTTTAAAGGCACACGCAGACTCTGATACGATCTAACTTGCTTACACTCTACGACTGAAAACCACGTCGGACTCAACTCCGCTTTGAGATGGAGCTGTTCTGATGCGTCTATCAAACGGGTGGAAGGGGAATATTAAGCTCAATAGAGTGAAACATGCTGCCTTGGCAATTTGTGCATTTATTTTGCTGAAAGAACTAAAAAGAAAAGGCGTCGACGTATTTGGACATGGCTGAGCAAACGTGGCTACTGAGTTCTGTCAATTTTACAGAAAGAACTGCATTACACTTAATGCATCCCTGCCATGCTGCTGTGTTTACATCTGAGAGGAAGCATAAAAGAAGAATCCTTCTTTGCGCCTGCGCCCTGAACAATTTGCCCATGACGGTCAGGAGAAAATCTAAAATGTTTGATATTCTCCCGACCTCACGATTCCTGACCGGGGGGTGGTCGTGAGAGGCTGATCGCCGCTCATAACCCCCTGTACACTACATGACTCATGATGCACGATCAGGCTTAAAGTCGGACAGATCGAAAGATTCTTGCACAACTGGAAAATCGCCCCGAAAATCGCACACTGTACGCCGGGCTTACGTTGGGAGAAGACGCATGGAAGAACGTATCACTTTATGGCCACAGGCTCTTATATCGACATAGAGTTAAGGCTTTTGCCCTATTTTTCCACCTGCAGGACTATTGGCCAGCTGCCACTGCTACTAACCCTCATTAACAATACACCAAGATGCTCACTTTAGCGATGAACCACGGGACCAAAGGAAGTTATCTACCTCTTCCTGGTTTAGACCATGGCTTCTGACTTAGATGATATGACTCTCATTGCTGCTGCTTCATAGTCTATGCTGAAGGTCTAACTGAAGACACCAACACAGCCTCTTTTCCTCAGAATGAAGATGACATCTCGACATTCCCAAACCTGACACCCTCCTCTCATGATCAAATCGCCATCAATGAACCTCAATAAATGGTGGCATGGAGAAACCTCTGGCAGAATCCGGCTTGTTTGAGTTTAAATGTGCTGTGAGTGTGATACCCATCTTGCTGTAGGTATAACAGGCCTGGATAGGCTTTAAAGTATTCTACAGCCCCGCAGCACACTGTACGTCTAAAAACCACATTGGACTCAGCTCCGCAGTGAGATTACGCTACTCAGACCTGTCTAACCAGAAGCCAAACAAGTACAAGAGGAATATAAAGCTCACTAGAGTTAAATTCGCTGCCTTGGCAATATGTAAAATTTTGTGTGCTGAAAGCCCTAAGAAGAAAAGGCGGCGATGCATTTGGACAAAGATATTGCTGAGCAAACTTGGCTACTACATCTGTCAATTTTACAGAAAGAACTCCATTTCACTCACACCCCCACCATGCTTTTGTGTTTTGGTCTGAGAGGAAGAAGAAGAAGATACAGAGTGAGGGATTGCATTCGAGTCAATGATGCAATCAAGTGTTTTCCTCAGATAGAAAACTTTGAATCAATTTGACTGGATGATCTGGTATGGTATTAACTGTAAAGTGCCTTGAGATGACATATGTTGTGAATTGGCGCTATATAAATAAACTGAATTGAATTGAATCCTTGTTTGCGAATGCTCATTGAGTGATTTGCCCAAAACGGCAAATGTTTGATTTTCTCCCAACCTCACGATTTCTGATCGGGAGGTGGTCGTGAGAGGCTGATCGTCCCTCGTTACTCCCTTACCGTACACGACGCACGATCAAGCTGAAAGTCGGGCCGATCAAAAAATTCTCGCATGACTGGAAAGTCGGCCTGAAAAGGGCAAAACATCGCACAGTGTCAGCCTGGCATTAAGGAAAACAACCTGAAGTCTTCAGAGGATCCCCAAACAAAAGCCACGCTGCGCTGTGTTAACTGATGTTGGATATCTAAAAGTTAATTCAAACAGAAGCACACACATTCTCCATTTTACCTGCCTCATGCTGCATAGATATCTGGTGCGGTCATCCTTGTGGATTTCCTTAAACCTACTTAAACAATAGAGACCCTTTTTCAACTTCCTAGAAAAACATTCCAGCTGACAGGTTTGCACAGCCATAATTCTCATCAGCGCACGCTTTAGAGCTGGAGGATGAAATGTATTTACTGCTTCAACCTCTCTATGATTTTCTACTGTAAAAGGAATAACGACCTGCCAAGCAGAGGTGGAGCCCCCAGCTATTATTTACTCTGCTGTTGTGCCTTAGAGACACTCAGCCACGATATGGGACAGAAGGCATGCAGGACTTATTACAGCAGAAATTTAGTGTTCCTTCGAAAGAATAGGTTTCCTTGTCGGTTAGGTTAAACCGCTTTTCTGCAAAGTGTCCGTCAGTCATAAATGTCTGTAGCAACACATGGCAAAAACAGGTCAAATTAAGTAGCGAGTGGAGAAAAAAAACTCTGTTGAGTGTTGGTGTGGTTTGTGGGGCATAACGTGTTCCTGGCATGTTGGCTCTAACATTTCTGGGTTCGAAAAGACTGCTTTAGGCTGAGTTAAAGAGAGGGGCTGGCTGATGTTAATTACCTGCTGAGATGTGGTTTGGATCGAAGCTGCTCTCGTGACAGCGCGTCTTTCTTCCTGATGAGGAAATTATAGCGTACAGACAGGCTCATATTCCCATGATTTGCATCTAGAGGTCTTCACCTGCTCTCATTTCTCTCTGTGAAGCTCAATTCCCTCTCATGAAAAGTGGGTTTCTTTTTTTAAAATTGCCGCTAGGAGGTTTAGGAGTTGTTTTTTTTAAAAGAACGTTAAAATATTTCGATTACCTTTTATAATATCACTGCAATTTAGATGGATCTAAAGTGCAGACTCTTTGCCGCTTCCTTGGTTGGATAATCACGTTTAACATCTGCAGTGGCAAAGCATTTCTGATGTCTTCAAGTGTGTTTAGGAGCAAACCAGTAAAATTAAACAGCACGTCTGCTGTGTGCTTTGGTGTGTGTGTGTGTATGCAGAGAGGGCACATAAAGGGCAGGGAGGATTATGGGGCCGGCCTTGATAACACACAGGTGGTTGATCTTGGGGTTTAGGGTCTGAAGCTATCCCTAAATCCAGCACTTCCTACTCTGCGCTCACACAGCTAGACAAACATGAATCCTGTCCGGAGAGTTCAAGTAATATCATGACAGAGCTCAGGTTACCATCCGGCTGAAACAGCTTAAGGATTGTGCTGAAGGGAAAGGGATGAAATAGATAAACGGTGTAATATTCTGCCAGTTTGTGAAGAGGTGGGGCGTTATTGATGGGAGGCTTTGTGTTTAACTGGCTCAGGATTCCTGTTTGACCCGAAGTTTAACGGCCTGTTGCCGGAGAGATGAATAGTGCTATTAATGAGGAAGAAGTAGGAAAATAGAGGATTTTCAATGTGTCTGTAGTGAATTCTTTAGTGACAATGATTCATCATCAATTTCACACCCAAGTTTTTTTCCATGTAAGACCCTCATAAAGTGGGGTGAACTGAAAACCCTCTGAGGCTGCTGTTGGTGTTAGCAGTGGGGGCTTGTGAGTGAACAAGTTGACATTTATGGATGAGGCTTTCCACTAACTCTACTATCAGGTTTTAAGAGTCGCTCCCAGCAGGGAGACCCACAACGTATGGCATTAAAGGCTGAGCGAAGGGATTCGGCTGACAGAATCTGGGGTGGCTGCGCTGCTTTCACCGACCCTGTGTAAACTGCGGCTGTGATGTGCACATCCATCACTGACCGGCGGCGTGCTGGGATCCAGAATGAGCATGCATTTGTTATACTGACACAGCCAGCGGGACAAGAGGCGGGATTAGCAGGAGGTCAGGATTAGGGGGAGAGGGGCAGATTGAGCTGGGGTCAAGATTAGGGTGTTGAGGTTGAGTGGACCGTGTAGACGAGTCAGAGCAGGGGGATGGTTCAAGATAAAACGATTTCTGTGGGGTTGCAGAGGGATAAGGCTCAATGGAAGCAGTCTGTTTAGAAAACCCACTCGTTCCACCACAAGTCTTTGAAATATCTGGAGGGGATTTAAAAGGGAGCAGATTTAATCAAGATTTATTTAACTAACACCAAAGTTATTCAAATATGGTAGAAGAAACATTGGTGCTACTTGGGCTCACAGACATATATAAAGAGAAGACGCCTCACGGTTCTGCTCCTGGCAGTGTAATTCCTTATGACAGGCACAATGAAGTATCAGCACATTTAATCAATCATCAAAACTCACTGAAAACTAAAATGTTCACACTTTTTTGTGCTTCAAAACTTCTAAATACAGTTATGAAAGCTACAGATATAAAGACACATGGTTCGGCATATCTATTCTGTCCCTCCGTCCGTCCGTCTGTCTGTCTGGAGTTGCTATATTATATGTAGGAACAGAAGTGTGACTTTGGTAGTGTGGTGCATCATGGGTATCTTATCCAACAGAGGCAAAGTTAGCCTCTATACCTGGGTGAACACCTGCACCAAATATTATAGATAATATAATATAGCTGGCATCAGCTGGTGGACAAATTGATATTTTAATCACAAAATAAAAACTGTAATATCCTTATCTTAGTTTTGAAAAGTCATCCCCTGAGTAATCAGTCTGATGTGATCTGTCCTTTGATTTGAACAAAAATATTTCACACTACAAGATGGCCGCTGTTCATCCTGAATGTGGCAACTAAAGTAGGCATTCCTCTTTATTATGTCTATTATATCTATAACATTCTGAATCGCATGGTACTGTGATTATGATCAAACTGTAATGAACAGCTTCTTAGCACCAACAGAATAAAGATGCATTGTTCAAACCCATTCGTCTTTATTTCCTGTGAAACATTGTATCAAAGAAAGTCTCAAAAACTTCAATTAATTTTATAATATACTGGATGTTTTGTCTGAAGTTAAAAATATAGATTTAGGAATGACAAAAAAAATCAATTAAGCTGTGTTTAATTTCTAAGTTTGACAAAAAGTAGGTTTGGTTAACAGATATATATATTAATGAGTGGACTAACTACCATCAGCAATATGAGATCATGGAAATATATTATAGGGTTGTGATATTTTGTTCATAAAAGATTTGAGTTTAAATAGTCAGGTATTTTTTTTACTGCCTCTATTATATGTTTTACATAAAATACACAGCAGCCATTTTGATTTATAAAGTCAGGGCTGGTGGGAAACTGACCTAATTAGCATAAACTTTCTAACTTTTGGAGTATACAAAATCCAAATACATTTCGAATCAGACAGTCGCACAGTATCATTATAAGACTGTTTTATTTTTTTCTACTTTTGCTCTTTTAATGACTTAAAACAGCAAAATTACACAAATTTAAACATCACCACTGCTTAACAAAAAATCCAAAAAAGCAATCCTTATTTTAACCAATCTTTTCCAGCATCTTTTGTTGGAAGAAGTCTAATTTATGACTTGTGCAACATTATCTCACTCTCCCGTGGATAAGAAATGTACAAAACGGTGCTTTAGTTACAGATAAGCTTTGACAATCAGGTGGCTTGTTATCTACGACATTTTATCAACACGTTTATAATTTGTTATTTTAGGGATGCAGTATCTGGACATTAACAGCCTGTTTGATGTTTGGACTGTTAATACACATTTTTGGACTAATTAGGTCTGTTTTAATGGCATAGACCTCAAATCAGATTACCATCAAGATATTTTTTTCATCAAATGCTGAAAATGCTATTTTTATTTAATACATTTGTTGAGCTAGATGCCTATCAGTCTGTTTACTGTTGAGTAATCTTAAGCCAGTCCATACAAAATCAAATAGTAAATTTTAAATATCCTCCTGAGCAAAAACTTACACAATATCCGGCTTTATCAGCAGAGATCGGTATTTCAAGAGACAGTTATGTTCAGTTTCTCAGATGGAGTTTGGTCTGTGGAGGTGAAGGTGCTAAATAACAGTGTACCAACTCTGACTCCCCTGTTACTCCGTTCCCTCCTGATGGCAAACTCGAGGAGCAGAAACTTTACAGGACCATCGATTTATTACCGCTCCGTTGAAAATCTGCTTAGCTCTGTAACAGGCTTAAATCTCTGTGTTAAATACTAACAGATTCACAGGGTTCGCTCCACTCATTGTAAAGAGCTGCATATTTTCACTGACAACTATTCATATGATTCACAATTTGGACGGTTCATTTGAAGTGCATGTTTTGTAACGTCTAAGTAACATCTCCAAAGTAGAAAAAAAAGTATAATAACACATAACATGACAGAGGGTTTAAGCAAAGAGCTGCTTCAGTAATGGTGTTTTAACAGAAGCTATGATCAGAGTAAATATGAATAACTATGGCAAAAGGAAAATGACTGTTTTGTGACTCTATTATACTCGGCTTCCACCCTATAATCTAGACTAACCAGGGTGTCTGGTGTTGGGTGTTGGTAAAGGGAAAAGCGATATGGCAAGGGACATCAAAGCAAAGAGAGGAGGAGATAAGGAGGGGGCGGAAAGAAGTAAGATCAAGGTGATGCAGGAGAAAGTATAGGTCAGGAGCTGAGCTGACTGCAAAACATCCCAGAAAAAAACAGCAGGTCTGGGCAAAATTATCTTGTTTTAGACCCAATCAGACCTTGCCATGTAGATATTACTGTCTGCAAGATGGGAATCTTGGCCGCAGTGTTCAGGATAAATACAGATAAATCTCTTCCACACATGATGCTGATTGTTAGCTGCGGGATTCAGACTGTTAGGCAGCGCAGGGAGGCCATTATAATCTCCTGGGCTGATTGCTTTATCACAAATACCATCTGTGAGCCGGTGGGATGTCCAGTGTGTCATACAACGAGACAGTCAGGCTTTTCTCCGTCAGGCAAACCCTGCAATCACAGATAATGATTTCCATTTGCTAGCTTCAGGCAGAGAGAACATTTTTGTCCATCTCAGCACAAGTTGGGTCCCAGTGATCACTGAAAGACAGCTGTTCACCAATATACCTGTGGGATCCATGAATCTGCAGATGTTGTCTCTGATAATGAAAGATTTTAGCAGCAATATGAAAAGGTAAACATATTTGTACCACAAATGAATTATGTCCAGTTATCCATTAAGTTTGATTCTGAGCAGCTAAAAATATAGAGATACCTCCAGAAAAGTCCAAAAACTTTTACCAGGGTGGCCAAGGATAATCCTGCACTCTAAACCAACAGCCGTGATAGAGTTTCAGGAGTAGTATTACGCTGTTGTCAGAAGTAGAATGGAGGGAAAAGACTCAAGGCTCCTGTTGTAATAACCACAAGTACTTTGAAGACCAGAAAAGCTGCACCCCTTAGAAAGGATTACTATAAATGTGAGGAAACATGAAGCAGCGTCCAGATAAAACTTTGGTAATTTCATGGTGGTGACTATTACATTATGGTGGCACCATTGCAAACATTCTGATCCACTAAAAAAAAGACCCTTTGATCAACATTTGTTTTGAGTTTTTGAAGAACAGATCAAGTTTTCTTTGGCCTTTTGATGCTTTTTTACATTTTTTCTGTGTTTTGAGCATATCCAGTGTAATGTTTATATGTTAGTTTTTAACTTTTATCAATAAAACATGTGTATTCAAGGGCTCCTAAACTCACAAACTAGAATAAAATGTTACATAAACTACTGTCACAAATGCAGAGTTTAGATCCATTTTTGATTCAATTCAACTTATGAAAGACACCAAAGTTAAAGTAAACCACACTGACAGACATAACAGCAATTTAGCCGCCCAGATGGCAATTATCAGAGGACAAAATGTGGCATGAGTTTGGCATAAAGCAGGTGAGAGATGGAAGAATGATGCTGTCATTTATTTAGAGATTTAACTTTTAGACAGTAATATTTAATAAATTAGTTCATTTATTTCAATAAAGTGAAACACATGTAGTTATGTAGACTAAATATACAAAGGGTGATGTCCTCAAGCCTTTATCGTTAAATTGTCTTTAGTATATTGCTTATTACATTTTATGCATCTTATTTAGATGCACAACTACAGAGAACATTGAATCTGGGTTGACTTTCTTTATGGAAATTGGAAAATCAAAGTGAATGAGATAGGCTTACTGTGGATCGTGGAAATACAGGAGCTGTGACGACAAAATGGATTAGATGAAAGTAAGAAAAACAAAAGAAATAGGTGACGAGGAAACATTTGCTATAGAAAGAAGAGATAAGGAAATGGAAAGACGGATGGAAAATATGAATAACAAAAGGGAAAAACATAAGATTTGGACAGGAAATAAAAAAAAACAATAAATATATAAAATTTTAAAAAGGCAAGGATGTTAATTAGTTTTGAAATCTAAACCAAACATCTGCAATATTTCCTCTACACTTTTCCATATTCTCACCTACTTTGCCACTCTTTCCTCCTCAGCTGACCTCTGAACTATCCAAAAATCTCTCCCACGTAAGGTTTTATCTCATTCTCGCATACGTCAGAACTTTGACCTAAAGGGAGGCAGAAGAGGAGGCCATGTAAGGCTGAAAGAGAAGAGGAGATTTAAATATATCAGACAAGTTTGCCCCGTGAAAAGCAGAGTGAACGATCCTCACATAATTCTCCAAACACAACAGAGTCTGGCTGTGATGTGTGGTTATTAAGGATCATAGCTTTGCTGATTCAGAGGTGATCTCATGCTCTTCTGGCAGTAGATTATCTTCCAAGCATCCTTAATAGCATCTCAGATTCTTATTTTCCTGGGCCGACGAGGCACAAAAAATGAACGCTTTCCAGAAACAACATTTCGGGGTGATGTACTGTGGAGAAAACTGTCCTTTTCTATAACATCACAAAGTTATGGGAAGCTATTTTTAAAGTCATAAAGAAATAAAAGCTGTTCCTTTTAGTGACTTTACATTTTCAACAGATAATAACGAAACCCGCTGTCATAAGTAGAAAAAATTTGTTATTTTTTCCTTCTTGGTATTGAAAAGTGATTTCACTTTTTTTTCTTTTTTTAAGGCTAAAATATTTCAGAAAAAAAGGAGAAAAAACAAAATGTGCAGGTCTCACAAAAAACAACTTTAGATCAGAGTAATTAGCTAGAACAGCAACAAAAACATAAAGAAAGTGAATGGTCTTTATAGGATTTTGGTCAGGTCTTTTTAGGTAAAAAAAAAAAAACGCATTATAAAGCATAATAATTTCTTTATCATTTTCAAGATGCAAAAAACAAGCTGTTGGAGGGAGACGTTAGTAAGCTGGTGCTGTGAGGCAGCATTTCAGGGTCCCGGCTGCTACAAGCAAGTAATTGCTACTGTCTCACCTGGACTTCTGCCTCTTAAACCGTATAAGCACAAACTCACAGCTAATTGCTGTTATCAACAATTTATGTGTTCAACCAACCCAAATATTTGGTCATATATAACTAGAACACTATCTATCAGTTGTGTACTATGTTTTGGAAAATTTTATTTGTTAGTTTTATTATTTTAACACCTCTTTTCTCTTTCCAAACTTTTCTAAATATCAGCTGTGCAATAGCCAGTTTATTTATATTTGACACCCAGTGCAATAGCTATATATATAAATATCCATCTATATAAATACCCATATAAATACCCTGTACAATAACCCTGTATTATAATCCTGCTATTAAAAACAAAACAAAAAAAACAAACAAAAAAAGCTGTCATATGTGGATGCACTATATATTCTGTATATATATATCCCATCCACCTTTTTCTTCCTCTGGCACCTTCTTCTTCTTTGACTATTTGAGCTGATGCAACGAGTAGATCTCTTCACTGTAAGATCAATAAAGTCAATCAATCAACCAATCAATCAATAATTGTGACATAAAGAACTTAGTTGTTTAACTCTCCCACTTGGATGTTTCCAGATCTTCATTTATACAGTGAGATTGAATATAAACAAGTTCAATCTATTTAGCAATCTGTTGACTTTTGAAGGCACTAGGAATCTACTTGTTTTCTTTAAGGACATCATAAATCTGCAACCTTACAAAATGTATTTGGTTTACACAGGTTCTCCTGCTATTTCCCTTGTAAATGAAATCCTATTCAGAATAGATAAATGATAACAAAGTTATACAGAAAATTTAAATGTAGTAACAATAATAACCACAGCCCAATGAAGCGGAATAAGAGCCTAAATATTTTCTCTAACAGTTTTCCTTTTTTCCCTTATTGGTTGGTAAGGATGCTTTTTTAATGTCCACATTTTGCTTCAAGAAGGAAACTTTGCGAAGCAAATAATATCATACTCTCGTGAAAAGTTGCACATGTTTGATGACTGGCACTTGGGACTTTAACGAACTATTGCTGTAGTAATCTTGTTACACCTCATACTTTTTAAGAAGCTAAAGGTCTGGAAGCGCCATCAGTTAACTGTAATTTAATTCATTCATGCTCATAAAGCAACTTAACAGTTTCAGCATTTGTTGTAAGATTAGCTCAGTACGTGTATCATATTTTTGGTCTCCTGGTTCAAACAATACTTATGAAATTTAGCATCATAAAAATGTGTTTTACATGTGGTATGTTATGAGGGAATCCACACAGGCCTAATTTATATTATTAATCCCAAGACTGACATAAACAGTGACAGCATGTAAAGTTTCACACTCTAGGTCTATAAAGTACAGGGTGAACCAGCCTAACCTGAAACTAACACCAAAGAATTGCAACTATAAGTGAGTGGGAAAAAAGAAGAAGCAGTTTTTCGCTCATTTCAAGACAGTTTCACAAGTTTTTTTCAGCCTTATTGAAAAGGGAGTTGGAGAAAGAGGGAAAAATGTGCGAGATTCATGGAAGAAATAACAAAAGATGAACACCAGGAGATTTAAATACAGGAGAAACATGAGCTGTTTCACATCATAAATCTGTTGTTATTTAGGATTTAAACTTTGACTCTGAGACTAAATACATTTTAATAGCTTAACTCGCTATTAAATTGATGAATATTTTATATTTCGCTATTAAATGTTGGTTAAGCCTGAAGCTTCCAACACAAAAGGAAGGCCTGGGATAATTTTAATTCTATAAGGCTTTTTAAATGTTGTAAAATGAGTGCTGGACGTTGAATTCCATTTTATTGGAGTCCTCTACATCCTGAACTTCAGCCAGCTCCTTTGTTTCCTGTCTTTCATTCTGGCCACTCTTGTTACGGTTACTTAGGTCACACATACCTGAATTAATCATTTGGTACAGTAATGAAAGACAGGAAACAAAGAAGCTGGCTGAAGTTCAGGATGTAGTGGAATTGTTCATAAAGCCCATTTTAACTTCTGATTACAAATCGAACACAATATAAAAGGGACCCCAGAAGAACCTCACATATAATCATTGTATGCTCAGATTATTAACAGCAAAAATAAAAAGAAGTAATATTGATCGGTCCTATATATATATATATATATATATATATATATATATATATATATATATATATATATATATATATATAGATATATATATATATATACATATATATATATATATATATATATATATATATATATACATATATATATACATATATATATTGTTTTTTATGTCAAACTGAATTGAAAACTAATTTTTTTCTTAGAGAAGTAAAATCAGAAATGTAAACGCTCAATAGTCTATCATTTAATGACCAATGTCCATTCATAGGCTCTTCTAGCAAAAGCTGCACTTCATTTAAGTACATCATGTCACGCCGTTATGAAGCTTCAAACTTCATTTTAGGGATCTTTTTAATCTGCTAAAACTAAACCTTATCTCCTTATAATAAACCTTTTAATTTTTGCGTTTCTCTCTTTTTTTTATGACACCTTTCCAAAGTGTTTTTAATTTGTTCTGTGTTTTATTTATGTGCATTTTGAGATGAAACTCATCAAGTTTCCCATCATGCATCCAAATTGACAATAGGAATTTTTGATTCTGAGATTCGGTATTTCCCTTTGGTCATCTTTCAAATAATCCCCATGTGTAGCAGAGCTGAGGAAATTAAAAAATGCAGACTCAGGCATTCATATTCTAGTTTTAAATGAACAGCGATGATGTTTAATTTTATGACACATAACGCAGTTACTTTGTCGTAAATCCATGTGAGCTTGTTATGACTTTTGTGGCTTGTTTTTGCTTTGTTCTGTTTAATCCCCCACTTCATTCATGTTTTCTCCCTTTGGGTGATGTTGACTGTTTTATCTCTGACGGGAAGCTGTTTAGCCCTCTGTCTGTCTCCAACACTCTTGCTAATCAGATCCACAATTGTATTAAGTCTTGTCCCAACCCTGTGCTCCCCCAGTCCGGCATGCAGTCTAATAATAGCCGGTCCAGGTAGCTTAGCCCTGTGGAATGTTACAGCGTGTCCCAGGGCATTCGGATCCCCCCAGAGGGAAAGTGTGAGTGGATGTGATGCAGCCAGTATGTGAAGACTGCAGTAATACATATCTTAAATGAATTTTAAAAACATAGAAGATGAATCCTTTGTTAATTAATTGAAAATGAAAAAGTAAGCAACTTTGGTGTTTGGTGAAAGCATGGATTTTTGGGACAGTATAAATAAAGTATCAAATATTTATGCTCCCATGTTGGATTAAAGGAAGAAGAACAGATGCATGTCATGCTATCGCAGCCAGTTATTAATGTTTTATCTCAAATAGACAGTTTGAAGCTTAATCATTTACTTTTCAGAGCATTTTATTTATACTCAGCGTCACAATATGAGACATTAATGGAGAAAAGGCAACTTTTCTACAGGAAAGACTATTATAATCCCCTATGTATGGATGTCAGTTATAATGTTCATTCTTCCTTTATACTGGAGCAGGGGTCTGGCAACCTGAGGCTCCAGAGCTTCATGTGGCTCTTTGGACCCTCTACAATGGCTCCTAGTAGTGGTTAAAAATAATATAAAGAACTAACTAATTCACTATAATACTTAATACCAGCCTTGGAAGCTTTAGTTCTTACAAAGAAGGACAATGAAAGAACCAAAAAATTATTCGCTTGGAAATTAATATTAATTATTATCCTTTTTTTTTTTCATCAAACTATATCATATAGAAGAAAAGAAATCATGCTTTATCTTGATGAATTGTTTTATGATTTTCCTTATTTTAAAAGTTTGAATAGAAAGAAACTGTTTAAGATGGCAGCAGATTTCTAATGACAGATGTTTAACAAAATAATAGGCTGAATTTTATTGGAAAGCGATGTCATATTTTTTGGCTCTAAATGACTTTAACTTTGCAGAGCTTAGGGGAAAATGGCTCTTGGATATGAAAGGTTGCAGACTCCTCTACTAGAGCGTTACTGTTCTCCTAGCTGCCCTCTGGAAAGAGGTTTCAAAGCATTCGATGCAGGTCCAGCAGATTCCCAAACAGCTGCTTCCCCATCACCATCAGAGGGCTGAACTGTTCAAAAAAACTTTAAATCATGTGAGACTCTGCATCAAACTGACATCAAACCAAAACATGCATAATTACACCAGATATATTTCATGCTCTGAACTTCCATATCAATGCATTTTTTTGCACAAAGTTTTTTCTCTCACACTGTTTACATTTGATTACTGCTGCACTTAAGGAATGGAAATGTCAAAATTTCATTTTGTTTTGTACAGCTCTCGTATACACAGAATATATACAATCTGTGTATACAAAATAACAATAAAAGTTGTCTAAGTCTAGTACAGACAATCTGACATCTAACTCCTTCTAAGGATTCACAAACCACTTAGAAGAAGCTAAAGATATTAGATTTACCAGATTTCATCTACCCAGGCATTAGGTAATTGATACATTTTCATAGTTACGATAAGAGGAGTTCAAAGGTCATGTTCCCCTAGGCCTACAATGAGCTGATAGATGATTGTCAGCAACACTTTGGAATGTTCTAAAAAAGAAACTATTCAAATCTCTCCAGCGTTTGAAATAAAGATAATTAAATTTTGTAAAAGGTTAATATTGGGACATTTCTGTTATATAGGTTTAATGTATTTAGACATCTAATGCTACGTTTAGACTTCATGCGATAGAGGCAGCAGAAGCAGCTAGTTTACATGCAAAGTCTATGGTTGGAGCTCATCAAGGCGCAGCAAAAGGTCCTGCAGTGCAGTTTGAGCAGCAGCGCATCATGAGACGTTGAAGAAGCGCCTCATGATCTACTTAGCATCTGAGATGTAAGATGCGCTTAACAAGCAGCAGAAGCTAGAGTTGGAAAATAAAATTTTTGCTGCTCGACGCATCACATCAGCCAATCAGAGAAGCTGATCTGGGAGCTGGCAGGGAGGCAGACACAGCACTGCTGATGCAGAGTGCTATGATTACTCCCCTGAAACTGTCTATTAACATCTACATTAACTTAACATGTCGAAACCTGTAGGCAAAGTATGTTCACTTTTACTATTATTGATCTAATAAGGATTAAGTACATGAAAAACGCCTTTCAGCCGCTACAAACATTAACGGAACGCCCTGAAGAGGCAATAAGGCCAGAAGCTGCCATTGAAGGGGATTCCTAGGACAGAGCACCGCTGGAGTATGACGGCTTATCGACTCAGACAGCGAAATAATATTTGAAGGCAGGATCATAATCTTGATGAACTCACAGACAATATTTGATGTGAACCTTCTCTCTTAAAAACATAATAAAACTACTGTTTACCCACTTATAACAGCAAATATAGCAAAGCAGCACTCTGCCATTGAACACAGGAGCAAAAGAAGCATCAGATGCATCTGGACACACTACTGGACGCGCTTCAGGAACATAAAATATGCTCTTGAGGCACGTCTGACCTTAATGTGTACAAGCATAAAAAATGAAGCGGTCTGAATGTAGCTTAATCATGTTTTCAGACATTTGTTACGTCTGTTCAAAAGGCAAGGTTTCAAATTGTCTGATTTTCAAATTATAAGAGACATCACACATGATGATTAAAAAAAAGTTGGACATAAAACAGGTTTTCACTTAGTTTGTGTGTTTCAATTTGGTTTAGCTGTTTTATTTCTAGACAGAGCCCCCTATGGAGCTAGTTTATGTCACGTTTGGATGAGGTTTTTTAGGACCCAAAAGCAGAGATCAGGAGGCTAAGTTGAGTCTTTTAATGATTTAAAAGATTTAATGGTTAACTGAGGCAGAAATACAAAAAAATAAAAAAATAAAAAAATGCCGAGAACCAAAATACAGATAACCAGAATGTCAGGGAGAACTCACCTGGGGAACCAGATACAAGGAAGCAGCAAACACAACAAAGCAGCACTGAGTGACTGCAGAGGTGAGGTATATATGGGGAGACTGAACCAAGACAAGCTAATCAGCAGATACATGTATGGAGCAGGTGTGGGGAGGACCAGGACCAAGCGGGACCAACTGGGAGGAAGCCAAGGGGAAAGGAAAACAAGCACAAAGGGGCAACAGAGGATAATTTAAAAACTCAGCACGGTTAGAAATAAACTACAAAGACACAGAACACAAATAAACTTAAAAATAAGCCAAAACAGAGGGCAGAACCCTGACAGTTTACTGTTAATGCAGCTATAGCTGCTTGCAATTTCCGTCTGAATGTTTGTTATGTAGTTTAAGAATTACAGCAGATGTTATGAGGGAACTAAAAAAGACCTGTATGCATAACTTCATTACACAAGATAGATTTTGCAGAAAAATCTTAAAGGTCCTGCAGTATATCATGCTTTTTAAAGCCGCTTAAAAATGACCTATAAGCAATTATATGATGAAATAATGCCTTAGGACTATGTATGTATTAATTTGTCGAGAAATATTGGTGTTTCCTTCCAGCTTGAAGAAAGACATTTGTCTTCAAAGCAAAGCCGCCTCTCCGTCTTGATGGGCCAATTTTATGACATCATCGTATCACGCTTATTAATGCTGGAAAAACACATTTTCACATCTTAGATATTATCTAAAAAAGAAAAAGTTGCTGCCCTTTTCATATTAGAAGCAAAAAAAGCCACTCCGTCTCAACTTTGAGCCGGAATTATCTAATTCCCTCCTAGATTGGAGGAATGGGGAACTTCCTTGCAGTGCGGGCGCAGTGTGGTTAAGGTAGGTACCTGCTGTAGGAGGCCTCTGTATGTAACTTTTCTTAATCCAGTCATTATCACAGGACATGGAGGAGCTGAACTCCTGAGGATTACTCAGAGAAGCATGAACCAAGGGAAATACCAAGTCGTGCAGGATATTGCTGATGGAATAGCATTACATTGTTAAAAGCAAAAAAAAAAAGGATTTTGCATGATACAGGCCCTTTAAAATAAGGTTAGGTAAAGGCCTAAATAGTTAGTCTGACCTTTTTGTACCTGTTTTAACTGTAATGAACATGAGAGGCTGTTCAAATCTTATAATTAGCACACTTGATGTCATGTAAGCCATGCGTAGTGCTTTTTATAAATAAAGGAGTGGAAAATGTTGTTAAAGATCTATAAATAGCACATTTAAAGTGACCAAAGCTGTCCTTATAGCCCATTATACAAACCATTTGAAGGTGTCATTTTACTTATTTACTAGTGCTGTTGTAAAAGCACATGTAAAGCTGATTGGCGAAAAAGGCATACAGAGTGAAAGTGCTCATGCAAACATACTGAGTCGCAAAAAAAAAGAGAGACGGCTGGCAACAGAGGAGATCCCAACAGATTCAATAATACTACAGTATTCATAATACTGGAAACACAGACACTATTTTGCATTACCTTAATGAACAAGGAAATACTGGAAATGAGCTACAGTTGTATGGCATTGTGTGACCTCAGAGTTTGCTTGAAAAGCATTAATCTTTTTAGTGTTAGAGCTTTTTTATAGGCAGTTTTACCCAGTCATTGTGCATAAATTTAAAGTTCTAAAGCATCAAGTTTGTTATATTACTCTTTACATTTAAAATTTGAACATGATAATTATCTGATCCATATGAATGTATTTCATTTGATTGCTGTCTTGATTCATTTGTCCCACCACACACCACATAGAATAATGTGGTTTCAGATGTTTAGTCCATTTTATTAGCTTTGACCTTAGGAGTTTTTAAGAAGTCACAGCTGTCTGTTCGAACATTTCCAGGATGAGCGTTATATTCTGGACTCCAGAGCAGCAGATTTTTAACTCCTTTTTGTAAAACTGCTATATTTGGTCTTCAAAACAAAGTTTCAGTGGTTTATGAAATACTTTCAGATGAAATTTGCCACTCTTTTAAAAGTAAAGGAAAACATAATAAAAAAAAACCCCATAATGTGCTAAAGGATTGATCTATAGGGCCATTCTAACATTGTAAGTTTTGATCCTGTTAAATCCATTTTAATACATGTTTATGTAGTCTTTCTTCATGCCCATAGTTTCTATATATAAGAAAAGTTTTAAGTCTGTAGCTTCCATAATTCTAAAGAATGATTTGGGTGTAAAAAATGTTTTATAAATGCAGATATTCAAGTCTCACTAAATAATTTACAGAAGACAGTCCAGCCTTTGTTTTCTCAGGAGGAAAACTAACGTGAGCAGATTTTAAAAGCAATAAGCACCTTTTGATCTATAGTGGATCATATAGAGAAATGCACCTGAGGAATGCCCTGCACACCAATAATTTCTGTGTGTATTTATGAGTATGCATGAATTCTTGCTCGACAGTAGTCAGAAGATTTATCTGTAAAATGAACAGTAAGAAAATAGGCTGATTAGTCTGAAACATCTGTTTCTACTCTGAGAGAACATGAAATAATGACCCTGGTTTGAATCCTGGTTGCTTCAGGGAGGGCACTCGGCGTAAAAAAACGTTGCCCAATCTGTGAGCAAGTCGTAACAACTTGTTGTGTTGACCCTTGAATATCAAAAGCAGTCGAAGGGACCAAATTAAACCTATGTTTCATTCCTTTTTTAGTGATAAAACCTGGAATAAAAATCGGAGTGGAAGTGGGTTTGTGTTTGCTGTGAATGATCCCACATGCAATCATTTATGTGTAATCAAAGGAATGCAGCTGTGCCTTATCTAGACATCTGTCTCTCTATCTATATGTATATGGATGTGTGTGTTTTTGTGTTGGAGTTACACATTTTTTATCATCGAAAGGAGTCAATGGAACCAGCTGCTGTAGGATTAGGATTGTAAGAAGTTTTCATTATTGCTACAGAAAGTTATCCCAAATATTTCAAATTAAAGATCTTTATATAAAAAAAAGAAGAATCATCTGTCATGTTCTGTTATACGTAGTTTTGGTTTTAAATATTACTTGGCCACTTCACTGTTTCCTTGCTAATGGGACAAACCTTTATTTTATTTCATGAACAGAGTTTATGTTTAAATGGGAAAGAAGCCACACAGGGGCAGGTTCTTACAAAGTATAAACAAATATTTTAAACAGTTTATCCAATTTCTCAGTTTTTATAAAATACATGCCATTAAATCTTTCTTGTGATTTTATGTTTAAAGAGAAAAATCTAATTTATTGCAGCGTTTTTGCTTTTCAGGCATGTCGGTGTAACTAAACTCCTACAGAACTAATTTCTGTTCTGTTCCACAACTGAGTCCAGTATTTGATTAGCTGCCTTGTGTGTCATTAACAAAAACAACAACACATTTTCTAACTCTAATGGTGCTCTCCACCCAGGCCACCTGCAAGCCTCCTATAATCAGCAAATTATGTGTTTAAATAAGAGGATTTCATGGCTTTATGATTAGTGTGTGTTTGTGCTGTGAAGGTAAATGCTACACAAAAAAAAAACTAAATTAATAGCGTCTAGAACGTTTACATATTATTAATGATTTCATCAGCAGCTGGAAGTAAGTTCCAGAGAAACATTTTATGTTTAGGTTTTTTTTTTATTACAAAGATTTGGAAAGTAGTGAACATTTTTATGTTGTTCTAGAAGAAAAACTAGTTTGTATTTTTCTCCACAATTATAAATAGAAGATTATATTAATCTAAAAAAAACAATAATATGATTTTTATTATAGTACTTAATAAAGCAATACCTCCAAACAGCTGATCCTGGATATATATATATATATATATATATATATATATATATATATATATATATATATATATATATATATATATATATAATTTGTATACGCAAGTTTGCACTTCTGTACGCAAAATGACAAAATAGATCCCAGCCTACAGTTATTCTGCATGGGTTTGCATGTTCTTCCAATTTATTTATAGGTTCTCTCCAGGAACTCCTGCTTCCTCATATGATCCAAAACCATGACTCTCATGTTAACTGGTTAACTTGAATTCCTGGCCTCCATTTTTTTGGTATCTTGCAGGAAAAAATGCAATATTTCTAAAGTTTTGGTTTCTTGGTACTCCATTTTCATTTCCACAACACATTTTCAGACAGTTTATAAAGAATATCAGCCACAAAAAGTGTCCTTATTACTCCATGTGTGTAAAAATCAAGAAAAGATATACGTGTAAAGATTAAGTAGATCAAAAAAAGGATGCCTTAAAGTGCTCTGAACGTTTGAAAGAAAAATGTTTTTTAAAAGGAAATGCCATGCAACATTAGGGTCCAAGCTTTGAGTTCATACATTCCTTGACCTGTACTGTTTGTTGTCTGCAGCTGCAAGACTTCTGGCCTGCTGTTGACTTAACCAATCCCATTCTGGTTATTTGCTGAATAGACCAATAGAGGATGATGAATAACAGAAGAGGGAACAGGCGTGGAGCATATCACAGTCCCAATGAGGCCCCAAAACATGGAAGTGGAACCAGGAAGGTAAAATAGGGTAAAGAAAGGGAGATGGAGATAAAGACAGACAGAGGAGACGTATGGAAGGAGGGTGTATCTCTCCTGGGTGATAAGTGAGGGTGGGAAAAGGAACGACTGGAAAAATGAATGTGACAAAGAGGTTGTGAGGAGAGTTGATAGAAGAGAGGAGGATTTATGAGCAGCGAAAGTAAATAAAATCATGGGGAAAAAAAATGAAACATTGAAAAAAAAATGGCTTCTGCTGTCAATTTCTCCGGGTCAATGTGAAGTTTATTGCAGCCACAAAAGGCTCAGTTTTTAACTGTTGTTTGGATTGATTCTTTCCTTGTTAATATTTATTTATTTAACTAATATCTAATAAGAATGTGTTTCCCAGCAGCTGAGTTTATCAGTTATTTTAATTAGACCCAGTTTTTAGTCTTATAATTTAACATATTCAGGGATGCGGTTTCTAGAGTTGGTCTTTAGAAGGATATATTGTTATAAATGATTTACAATTATTTTAATAGTTGATCAAATAATCTGTGGCTAAACAGATATTCAGAGATTACCATAAATCTGTGTGTGCTTTAAGACCATAATGGTCAAACTTAAAGTTGGGATTTACAGAATCCTATATATGAAGCCTTCCATTTGCAGTTATTTTGTTTAGGTACTTTTAGGAACGTCTATGCTGAAATTTGCACACCTCATCTTGCTGCTGCTGATTTGTCCTTTGGAAAACTTTAACTGCACAGTATTTGTGTTAAATTTATCCCCTTACTTTACATCATTTTTAGTCTTTAATCTTTTATACACTTTTTAGCTCAATGTTTGTGTAAATCTTTTCACAAACAATACCTGTTATTTTGCTGCTGTTGAATTAAAATCTCCAAATTGTCTTACAATTTTATTTTCAGATATGCTAAGGAAAAGTAAGTGTGATAAAAAAAAGGCCGACTTCTCATCTCGCAAACACTTTGTATTCCACACTTAGAGAAAAGCGGCAGTTAGAAAAGTATCTTTCAATGTATATATACAGATAAGGCAATCAGATCTAAGGAAAATCAGCTGATTGAGTCGACTCATTGACAGCAATGCTTGTAGCGACAGTGGAGAGTAAAACACCCTTTTGACAGGAAGAAACCTCCAGCAGAACCAGGCTCAGTGTGAGCCTCCATCTGATGAGGCTGACTGGGTTTCAAGGAGACAAATGAAATAAGTTCTTCGACGTTTGGGCCCTGGCAGAGGACTTCAAAGCTGTGAATCTGTCCAGTTTGGGTTTGGTTTGGAGGACCCAAATGCAGAGGCAGAGAGGCTGAGGTGATTTCTTGTGGATTTAATCAAAGGAAAAAGTAAACAAAGGCAGGAATGCAAAAATCCAACTAATAAAGAAAAGCAAAGTAGAACTATGGAGACATCTGGGGAAACCAATCACTAGGTGCCAGGGAGAGACGAGGTAGGTGGAGGACAGCAAAGAGAAGGAACCAACAAAGAGTGAGAGCAGGGGGAGAGCATATATAGCTGACTGAGACAAAGGGAGGGCTAACGAGCAGACAAGGAGCAGGTGTGAGAGGAGACAACGAGGGAGCCAAGGGGAAAGGAACATACACACAAGAGGGCAACAGAAAAACGTGAGAACTAACATAAATCTAGAAATTACAACAAAACTGGAATTAAACCAATAAAACTAGAAAACAAGGAGCAAAGTAAAGAACAACAGAACCAAGACCATGACAGAATCAACATTCGCTTGAATGAGTAACCTAGGAAAGGATTAGAGTAGCCTTCCCCCAGGGCCCCAACACTGGTGTTTGGACAAGGTGCTGCCCTTGAGTTGATTGGCTGGAGCTGAACGAGAGGCATGTCTTCATGTCTCATAGACAACCCTGGTTTCAACCCTTGGACCAGTACAGTTCTGAGGGACGAGGCATAGCTACCCCAAAACTAGTGTGATGCAACAACAAATAGCTCTTGTGAAGTCAGCAGCCAGACCATTGAGGTGTGGTGTTCAGATATGAGGAAGCTGAAGTGTCTCCACTTAGGAAAGTGAGTTATTCCATACAATCTTTTATTTATATTTTTATGGTTTTCACATGCTCAAGGTCATAATAATTGCCTTTATGTTGCTCTCCGCTCCAATTCCTTGCAGATGACTGAGAAAAGGGGCTTTTCTTTACTTGATTCTGTCTGTTGCAGAAAGACTGGAAATTAATTCAACTTATTTCATTGAGCATTTTTAAGTCTAGATAATAAGAGAACGGATAACCTCTTTAAATATTGATTTTTTAAAAATGTATCAATCAATGTATTAATTTATTTATTTATTTTTATGGCACGATCATTTTAGAATCTAACTTTAAATGTTGTCTAACTTGTGTTACCGCTTGGCTCAGACTTGACAAACATGTATTTTTTTTACTTAATGGGATTTTCCTGTTAAAAAAACAGGTAAGATTAAGAAATAAATACATAGACCTGAATTACTCTTTGTAATAAGATTAATAATTTCTTTCTTTAAAAAAGTAAAAAAGGTTTGTTATAATTTTTTCCATTTACCACATTATTGGCTTGCAAGTGTAAAATATTGAGGAAATATTTTTTTTATACATTTTTTTTTATAACTCATGACATTTTATACACCCTGCAAGTAGTTTGATCCTTTACCAATTTAAATGTCTGAAGTGTTTAAAGTAAAAAGAACAGGTATGTAGCCTACATAACATAGTATTAGCCTTAGTAACACAACTGTGCTGAAAGAGCAGCACTAAAGACAGAGAATTGCCTGGCAACCACGAAAACAGATTATCTCAAACAGGAAGACTCGTTTCGTTCATCCAGGGCTTTAAACCCTCCAATAGATCCTTTTGAAAAAAAATGATAAAAGAGTGTCCGATAACACAAAAAACTCCTTTGACTCATTACTGAAGAGAGATTAAATCCTCTACTCAGTCCGTCATCAAAAACACTAGAAAATGCGGGGCATATTTTAAGGTCTCTTGAAGATGTTTGCAGAGTTTGTCATGCATATCAAAACCACCCAAACACGGCTCCCTCTGTCACGACAGAGCTTAGCTTGAGGCTGGAAATCTCCTGCCAAGCAGACTGTAATCAGTAATAACTTCAGGGCACAACTTTGTGCCACAAAGATCTCTGCACACCCGTGGCAACCTGGCAGGCAACATGTAAGGTTGTAATGCAGGTTAAGCTCCAAATGGCTCAGCAACAAAGGAAGACTGATTAAAGTTCGGGGCCATCTGCACACCTGTTCATCCTCTGATATGAAGAAGAATATCCTGTTACTGTTCCCAAGCTGTGCAGCATCTCAGGGAGTCATTAAGTGCACAAAAGAAACTCCAGGGATTGTTTGCACACGTAGCTGAATGATCGACCTGCTGTTTGAAGTCAGTTGATGATGGAGAACATGTGCATCTACCTCCTGAAGTGGCTCTGCCAGGTTCACATGAAGACTATCTCATCTAAAACAAGGATGGCAGAGGAGGAAGAAGTGGAAGAAAGATTAGATGAGTAAAGATAAGAGGAGGGTATAAATAATTGCAAAAAAAAGTGGTTTAAATTTGAACAAAGTTACATTTGTGATCACACATGTATTTTTACTGTCAAGTTATTAGATTTCATCATTCTGAAACCTCTGGAAAATCAAGGCTTTGGTCAAAAATACTTCTAGTATTATAAATTAAAATAACAATATAATAATAATAATAATAATAATAATAATAATAATAATAATAATTCATTTAATTTATACTGCACTTTTCACCAAAAAGGCCTCAAAGTGCTACAAAAAAAGCATTTAAAAAAGCATTAAAAAAGATGTTAGTATGGAAGTATTAACTAATATCAGCTAGCAGACAGATGGACAAAATGTAATAAAAAACAAGTTGCAAAAGGTTTTAGGAATATGGAATATTTTAAAATCTATAAAAAGAGCATCAAGACATTTTTGTAACTTTAGGTAGCAAATAGGTAGAAAGGTAGGTTTTGCCCAGTATTTATTTTTATATATAGCTTTAGCATATTGAAGCAAACCCAAGCAGCCAGAAGGTCTGATATCTTCATGAGGTTCTATGATCAACAGACTCATTTTGATTCATTTTAGAACCAAACAGCAACCTGGAGCATTAGCAGAGACAGAAAAAAAGAACATGACAAAACATGACTATTATCCATCTTCCCTCTGGGGTTGCCATGCTTCTGTCACTCTAATGAGATGAAAACAAACAGAAACTGTAGCTCTCTGTATGCGGGTGAGTGTGCAGTCAGTGTATTCCGCCATGCTCTCTTGTCTGGTATCAGTGGCCGTCACTTAAAAAGTGTGAGTCAGTGTGTTTACTCTTTTCACAGATGGAGCTCAGACAGTTTCTGCATAACTGAGATAAATGACTCTCAGTGCAGGTCAGCAGATGGGGGAAAAAAGCGCACTCACATATACTGCATGCATTTTGCATTTATGGATACAGACATGCACAACTGAGAAAAGCAAAATATACACATGCAAAGGGATGAGGAAAAAGTTATCAGCTGTAAATCTCTTTGGTTCAGATGTTTTATAAACACCCATGGAGTAACTGAACTGTTAGAAATGAGGCATTTCAGCAATGATTTGATTTTCACTGTAGCAGATTGGGGGAAAAGGCAAAATAACAGCTATTCATTAATGGAAATGGTTAGTTGGACAAATATGCCAGCTGATTAAAGCTATAATCAGAAAGTCATATGTGATCTTTTACTTTTGTTCTACGATGTTCTGTTGATCTCTTACTTTTGGTCTCACATATAGAATCACAATCCCACAAATAGGTTTTCATTCAAAAAACATTGCAGTCCATCTACCAGGTGGGTCACAAGCTGGTTCTGCTTGAGTAGGGAAGGGTCTTTACTACTGACAAATACTGCCCCCATGTGGACAAAGCTGCTCTCAGTTAAACAGAGTCTGGGCATTAATATGGAAATCAGAGACATGCTTTGAAATTCAAAATTTCAAGTGAATAGTGTTATTAACAACAAGACATTATTACTTTTGTAACATTTTAAACAGAAGTAGTTTGATGGCAAAGAAATCAGGGTCAATGCAATTACCAAAAACAGTCACTTGCCCTAATATGGTTTAAAAAATTAGTTAGTTTAAAGTAACCCACTTTGTTTCTCTGTCACTTGTGCTATGATAAAACACATTTACTCTTCAGTCCAGCGAGTCTTTTCCTCTTTTATTGTTATACAGGGTCAATTTCCATGGTAAATTTATGCAGAATTGATTTTTTATAAGGCATACAAAGTAATTCACTCAGACACCCTCCCTTTCCATTGGTTTCATTCAGTTAGATGTTTTATATGCAGCTTTTTAATTGGCTCCAAAAATCCCAATAATCAGTTTTAGACTTAATATTCTAAACATAATTTTTCCTTCAAGTGACGTTTAGTTGCATTCTGGTACCCAAACCAGTGAAACTGTATCCTAATGATGAGCATCACAATTGACCACATGAAAACAAACAAAAAAATTCTTTCATACCTATATTTAAATACATTTTTGATAATCTTAAAGGTATAGAGGAGGATGTTTTTTTTCCGGGTGGATCATCTCAATAAATGGTCCACCAATTGTCAATAATTGTGGTGATATGTTTACATAAGGCGCTCGTCCCCATTTTCACTTACCAGTGGTGAGTCTGACATATTAGGAAAAAAAAATGAAAACCTTCATTTGGAAAGTAAACTTGTATAAGTGATGCAAGCAGCAACTTTTAAACAGGGCGTGGATGAGGAGAAAGGGGATCATGGATGCTCTCACATGTGTTTAATAGGCTTTAATTCTCAGGAGCAGGTACAGCGTTGTGCAAGGTGTTTTTTTTTTTTTAGTAGAGCGGGTGGGTCTTTTCAAATATTTGCAAAAATCCTCCATTATCCCTTTAATATCTTACTTTTAAAAATTGGGAGAAGGTGGTCAAAAGCTATAAACCTCAAATTATTAACTAAAGGTCAAGGTTGCAAAATGCATAACTTGTTTATATGAAGCATTTATCATTAAGAGGGCTTTTGAAGCCCTTCATCAGGTCTTGGTGTTAACAAGTCATTTTTTTTTTTACTAGAGCTCACCTCATACATTTCTAGACAGCTTTGGATTAAACGCCAGCGTAAATCACTCAAGGTAGGCTTCCCCTTTATCACCAATGCCTGCTTTACTGGTTACGCTTTAAAAACCATCAGCTCTATTAGCAACGGAACGGATTTCGCCATCTTCTTTGGAGCGACTAGTTACATCTTTTCAGCATTTGACCTGTGAGCCAACTTGTTATGCACCAATAACTGTGTGCCGTCAGGTTCCACACACACCAGCACACACACCTTTATCAAAACACAGTTCAAATATAATTTATTGCACATTTAAAAGAACATAAAGTGGCACAATACCTATTTCAATCCTGTTACATAAAAACAAAAATAGATGAGAAGTCCTTACAAAACGCTCAAACTGTTTGTCATCGATCATGTTTTTGACTTTAGAACAAAACGCTCATAAAGTTGTAGTAATGCAAGAAAAACTGCATAGATTTATAAACCATTGTAGCAAATAATGAAGAAAAGGGGAAGAATGAGACACTATTTGAAATATATGGCACAGTTTGACCTCAGAGTTACTCATTCTTGTCACACGCCTGCTTACTTCCCCAAAGCTGCGGTGACTTAGTGGTGGCTCAGTGTCCACATCAACAGGGTAATTCCCATTCTAAAAAAAGAAAAGCGCAAATGACACAGAGCGCTCTTACTCTTTTGTATTTACCTCAAGCCCAATTGTGATGTTGTTTTTTTAGTGAGAGATTTAAAAACTATAACAAAAAAAAACAAAAAACATTTATCAGCCCTGTTTGTAGTAGGATATCACTAAGATTCGATAGGGTAGGCGTTTGTTAAGAGAAGTGAAATGGAAGAGAAGCTACACAAAAAAAAAAACATGATCGTCACAGTCATTTGATTAGGATATTTACATCTTTGACCTTATTATACGGTAACATTACAACCTGCACTGCCTGCCTGTGATTCATCAGTGAGGCAGGTCATTAATTTAGCCACAATGGAGACGGTGGTCTGCTTGTTGGTGGACGTCCATCTCTTATTGCTGCATGGTCCTTATCAACACTTCTAAGACATCAAACCAGCTGCTTCTACTTTCATGTGAAACGTGAGATGCCCACCTGCCTTTTGAATGTGAAAGATGGATTGCAAAAAGTGAACTTAATGAGCTACAATATGTACAAGAGTGACCCGGAAAAAAAAGAAAAGAAAAACGGTGGGGAAGGATTTGATGACCAGTGTATTAGAGTCATTAAATGATCCCCGTGTCTCAGCTGAACCTTGAATGCACAGGATATACAGCATAAATCAAAACCAACCAACCGTCAAGAATAAAAGAGCAGAAAAACATGCTAATAATCATCAAAATGAACTCAAAGTCAAACAGTTTTATTAGGTTTACCTGATCAGAGGTTTACCACTTCTTTAGGGCTTCGAAGTTGCATATATATTTTTAATGATGCAAGTTTAAAAAATAACTCACTTAACTATTGTTCTGAATGTCAGTTTGCCAGCATATATATGTACATATGGATATTTGGCACAGAATACAAGGGACTTTTATTTGATATAACTGGTCTAATTGGTCATATCAGCCTTGACCACGACTATTTCATGGAAGTTACCGGTTTGATGTTTCTTCCTCATGCTAAAGTTACCTAATGTGCCTGTGACATTAAACAGATTTGATCAGCGCTGTTTTTTTGTTTATGTGCCTGTGACAGAGCTGATTGCTTTCAACTAAGGTCTAACAAAACAATACGCATTCAGACAGAACCTGCATCAGAGTCGTTTTAATGGAGGTTTGGATTAAACACGATAAACAGGAGAAAGGGGCTTCAAATGAACTCATTTCAGCATCACAAATCCTGCCTGCTTCTCCTGGCTCTGCTTGATTGGGAGTTTACCAAATTTGTCTAGTGAAAAATATATATAAATAAAGCAAAAAGCAGAAAGTTTGTCTTCCATTAAGCGCACACACATATACCTTTCAACACAAAAGGCTGTCGGAATAAACTGAAAGAAAAAGATGCAGAGTGGAGTTTCAGTATTGAGATACGTTAAAGAAGCAGCACTTGAGAATACTGAAGAGATACTGAAAGTTGGAGAGAAAAAGCAAAAGTGCGGCAGAGAAGATATTATCGAAGGACTTAAGTTTGGCAGCTGAGCCGCAGCAGCAGCACTTTGTGTGGTGGAGAAGGTACTGGATGATGGTACAGAGAAGCAAGAGAGGGAACTAGTTTACTCCAAACACATCTATTCCTTTCCCTTTTTCCTTCACACCCTGATGTTTGTTCTCTAAACTCTCACTCTATCTCTACGTCCTGATTTGGTTCCTCCCACATCCACTGCACCTCACATACAGTTTACCTGCAGGTCTCAGTCTGAGTCAGAATAACCAGCCACAGCTCGGATTGGATGAGAACTTGGGTCAGCTGTGACTGATTCCAGAACTTAGATTATTTCATGTCGTTCTGGAACAGTTCCTGTGTGGAACACAGAGGGACTTCTGCAGCTTTTGGTCTCGGTTGGGTTTCCACTGAAGAAGTTCCTCACAGATTAGTTTCAGAGGCTCAGATCCTCCTCTGAGGTCGGTTAGTGCAGATCATTCAGTGCTGAGGCAACACTCCCTGCTCAGGCTCTGTACAGTACGCGGTTCTATAGGTTCTCCCCAGGCTGATACTGGGGTTCTGTTGAGGTGAAGTAGTCCTCTAGGAAGCCCTGCAGGTACTCAAATGTAGGCCTCTCCTCTGGATCCTTCCTCCAGCAGGAAAGCATGAGGTCATGCAGTGAAGTGGGACACTCTGCTGGACAAGGCATCCTGTAGCCGCGCTCCACCTGATCCAGCACCTCCCTGTTAACCATACCTGCAAAGAGAAACAGAAAGTCACTTTTATACCTTCCTAAATACAGTAAAACCACAAAATTTAAACCCTTATAAAAGAAATATAAGGGAATCATTAAGTTAATCTATATTTAGTTAAAATCCTTTACTCTTTATTTCAATAAATTAGTTTGTCAGACAAGAAGAGGAGGCTGCAGTGGTTCCTAGAATCTCCTAAATAGAATGGGAGGCAGATCTTTTAGTTATCAGGCTCCTCTCCTGTGGAACCAACTACCAGTTTTAGTCCGTGAGGCAGACACCCTGTCTACTTTTAAGGCTAGGCTTAAAACTTTCCTTTTTGATAAAGCTTATAGTTAGAGTGGCTCAGGTTATCTTGTGCTATCTCTATAGTAATGCTGCTATATGCTTAGACTTCTGGAGGACATAGGGACCCCTTTTTCATCATTCTCTCTATTCTACCACTGCAGAATCTAATAGTTTAATCTCTAATGTTCTGCTCTCTCTGCTTTTTCTCATAGTACCTTCATCTGATCTGTTCCTGTTTGGCTGTGATACCAACCTGGAGCAGCTGTGCTGCTATCAAAACCTTAGTTTATAGATGTATAAATTTGGCCTGTTTTTTAGTGTAGTCCTGTTTCTCTGACTGTGACTGGCTGGATGGGCTCTCTTCATCCTCAAAGCTCGTCTGTCTGGCTGTGTGTTTCCTGGACGGGGTACTTTTTACAGTTGACTTTTTTTTTTTGTAAAGTGCCTTGAGATGACTTGTGTTGTGAATTGGCGCTATAGACATAAACTGAATTGAACTTTTGTATCTCTGCTTCTGTCTACTTGAACCCCAGCCTCGGCAGATGGCCGCTCACACTGAGCCTGGTTCTGCTGGAGATTTCTTCCTGTTAAAAGGGAGTTTTTCCTCTCCGCTGTCGCTACAAGCATGCTTAGTGTGAGGGATTGCTGAAGAGTCAATGAGTCGATGGAATCAACTGGTTTCCCTTAGACAGAAAACTCTGAATCAATTTGACTGTATGACCTGGTGAACTGTAAAGTGCCTTGAGATGACATGTGTTGCTAATGTGGGACAGTTTCCTTTCAGTGATGTCTTTGGTTCAAACTCTTGTCTGGGGTCTCTGTGAGTGGATTTTTCGTGCTCCCCCTCAGCAGGGCTGACTGTCAGGTATATTGATCTTTGGGTAGTGAGTGCATGTAGCGTGATTGATGATGTGTTCAGGGAGAACTCAGACTTTAGCCCAACGACGCACTCTCCTCAAACACCTTGCAAGGATAAATGGACAATGACTGGATGTATGGACTAGAAGAGTTTCTTTCTAAAGCGAACACAAACCTGGGTAGGGAACTCTGCCTTTGGTTGCAAGCTCTGTGAGTAGAACCCCAAAGGACCAGACGTCTGACTTTATAGTGAAACGGCCGTACAGCGCAGCCTCTGGTGCGGTCCACTTGATTGGAAATTTGGCACCTAAAGAAAGAAGACGAACTCAAGTGTTGAACTTCCCCACTTGTAGCATATAGCACGTCATAGAAGAAAGAAACGTTTTGCTAATATTCCCTCTAGAAATGACTTACCCTGCCTTGCCGTGTACTCGTTGTCTTCAATCAGTCTAGCGAGACCAAAGTCGGCGACCTTACACACCAGGTTGTCTCCTACCAGGATGTTGGCAGCACGCAGGTCTCTGTGAACGTAGTTCATCCTCTCTACGTAAGCCATCCCTACTGCAATCTGGGAGAACCAACAGGGTTTTACTCAGATTCCTCACACTAAGACACAGTAAATCATATGGATGTTTTTAGATGTTTACCTGAGCAGCCATGTCCACCAGCTGTGGCAGACGAAGCATCTTTCCAGCATCTCCTTTAAGGAAGTCTAGTAAGCTACCTGCAAACACAGAGGGACGCTAACTGAAAATATATTCATTTAAATTGACCATTTTACTTCAAATTGCACGAATAACAAATATAATTTGTTTTCATGTGACCTTCAAGACTTAATAGCCTCCTATGGGTAGAATACCCTTCCTATGTTACCTTGACTCATATACTCCGTCACAATGTAGATGGGCTCCTCAGATACTACAGCGTACAGCTGGACCAGCTTCTCATGCCTCAGCTTCTTCATGACCTGTGCTTCCTGCAGAAAGGCCTCTGGAGACATCGTGCCCGGCTTCAAGGTCTTAATGGCTACCCGCGTTGTACCGTTCCATGTACCTGTCAAAGATACAAGAACTTCAATGCACTAAAGCACATTCTGCTCCTCTATGAGCTATAAGGCCATTTGTTAGGATTGATCTGAATCATTCATTAATATGCCGTTAAACCCTAAATATACAATGGTGGTTCAATGTAACATATGTTCACTCCATAAATGGTATAGTTCATCCTACCCATAGTATAATACTAGATATATACAGCATAATTCATATGCAGGGGTCTGCAACCTGTGGCTCTTTGTAGCCTCTACAGCTACTCTTAATAGTGGTTAAAAACTATAAAAGGACCAATTAGTGGTTTTGATTTCAGTACATTTACAAATGGAAGAATTCTTAGCATCTTTAGCTGATTTTTAAAGAACATTTTAATATAATTATGATAACAGAAAGACTTTAAAGACCCATGAATATGTTTTTAGGTCTACATTTGTCATTAGTTTGGAATGATTTCTTTTTTTAACATAAAATGTTCTGTGCTCTCTCTTTATGAAACATTTATTTTGTCCTAATTTTAACTCTTGAAAGCCATGAAAAGATAAAAACTTTAAACTAATCTGATTGCATGATTTAAATTAAAACTAAATTGGCTAAATTAGGATGACGGCTTTCTTCTGGTTGAAGTTCATCTCATGTAGAATAGTTTAGGCATCTTGGAGTTTTGCTCACAATAGATGATAATAGGATGGAGCAGAAAATGGAGAAACAGAGTAAGGCCTGGTCTAATGGGCCATGGTGCTTTTATCTGGCATGTTGGACAAAGAGGCAAGTAGAAAGTAAAGGTATTGAGTCGTTGGTCCATTTTTATCCCAATAATCAACTTTGGTAACGACCAAAAGCACACAAACCAAATAAAAGAGGCTGAAGTCAGCTTACTTTGTAGTCTGGCTTGTCTCAGCCTTGTAGTATGGATGAGGAGCTTCTGCATTAGTGAGGAGCTCTACACCTAAAGAGGTAAAGTTGTGTGGTTTGGGCATCAGGATACCTCCTTGGAGCCTCCATTTGGAAGTTTACCAGGCCTATCTTAGAGAAAGGGGACCAGACACAGTAAAACTCTCCCTCTTCTTCCTAAAACTGCTGCAGGAGTGTCACATCTTGGCCTTTCTCCTAAGCCTGCTACCCCTGGGACCCAACCTCAGAAGAATGAAGGAAACAATTTAGTTCACAGCAGGGATGATAAAAACAAGTCAGGGACCCTCTTAGGTTGGATGTTTAAAGTAAATCTGATCTAACATGAGAGATTCCTACCCATCCAGACTTCTCCAAAGCAGCCCTGCCCCAGTTTAACATCCAAGCGAAGGGACTCTCGTGGAATCTCCCAGGCATCCCTGGCCAAACCCTGCGTCTGAGGCTTGGCCACTGGACACACATCCGTCAGAGCATGACACAACCCATCCGAGTGCTCTGATGGAAGAGAAAAAGTAAAGAAAAAACAGATTAATGACAGGAGTGCTGTACAACATTAACTAGCAGCACTGTCTAAATACTCACTGCGGTAGTGGAAGACTAGTTGGGGCAAGCTGGTGAATTGGGTGCGAGAGGTGATGTAGAACCCGCCGCTATCCAGCTTCCTGATCTTGTAATGTTTAACATTGAGGCCTTTGGTGTTGTCATAATCCAGCACTGACAGGCAGTACGCCCCTGTGGGCAAGGCAAACACAGCAGACGGGGATAGATCAGAACAATAAAACCAGGCGGCTCTGAGGCGCCGTGACAGCTGCTCTGAGGAGTTTCCTAATATTTGTGCCAGAGAACTCCAGAATTCCAACATGTTGTCCAATCACATCTCTTGCCGTTATCCTTTCTAAGTCCAATGCACTCAAGTTGCCAACATCCAAAATGCTTCACTGTATAAGAATAAGGAAAAGAAAAAATGCATATGTATACACTCACCGGTCACTTTATTAGGTACACCTGTCCAACTGCTCGTTAACACTTAATTTCTAAGCAGCCAATCACATGGCGGCAACTCAGTGCATTTAGGCATGTAGACATGGTCAAAACAATCTCCTGCAGTTCAAACCGAGCATTAGTATGGGGAAGAAAGGTGATTTGAGTGACTTTGAATGTGGCACGATTGTTGGTGCCAGAAGGGCTGGTCTGAGTATTTCAGAAACTGCTGATCTACTGGGATTTTCACGCACAACCATCTCTATGGTTTACAGAGAATGGTCCGAAAAGAAAAAACATCCAGTGAGCGGCAGTTCTGTGGGCGGAAATGCCTTGTTGATGCCAGAGGTCAGAGGATAATGGCCAGACTGGTTCGAGCTGATAGAAGGGCAACAGTGACTCACATAACCACCCGTTACAACCAAGGTGGGCAGAAGAGCATCTCTGAACGCACAGTACGTCGAACTTTGAGGCAGATGGGCTACAGCAGCAGAAGACCACACCGGGTGCCACTCCTTTCAGCTAAGAACAGGAAACTGAGGCTACAATTTGTACAAGCTCATCGAAATTGGACAATAGAAGATTGGAAAAACGTTGCCTGGTCTGATGAGTCTCAATTTCTGCTGCGACATTCAGATGGTAGGGTCAGAATTTGGCGTCTACAACATGAAAGCATGGATCTATCCTGCCTTGTATCAACGGTTCAGGCTGGTGGTGGTAGTGTCATGGTGTGGTGAATATTTTCTTGGCACTCTTTGGGCCCCTTGGTACCAATTGAGCATTGTTGCAACGCCACAGCCTACCTGAGTATTGTTGCTGACCATGTCCATCCCTTTATGACCACAATGTACCCAACTTCTGATGGCTACTTTCAGCAGGATAATGCGCCATGTCATAAAGCTGGAATCATCTCAGACTGGTTTCTTGGACATGACAATGAGTTCACTGTACTCAAATGGCCTCCACAGTCACCAGATCTCAATCCAATAGAGCATCTTTGGGATGTGGTGGAACGGGAGATTGGCATCATGGATGTGCAGCCGACAAATCTGCGGCAACTGTGTGATGCCATCATGTCAATATGGACCAAACTCCCTGAGGAATGCTTCCAGCACCTTGTTGAATATATGCCACGAAGAATTGAGGCAGTTCTGAAGGCAAAAGGGGGTCCAACCCGTTACTAGCATGGGGTACCTAATAAAGTGGCTGGTGAGTGTACATTTATACTACTACATGTCTTCAAAACCAGAAATATACCATTTAGATTATATTGTTTATTATGAATGAAACATTATTAAACTGTATAACCAGACAATAAAAATCTCACATTACTAATCCATTAACAGGTTGATCTTTAAACAGCACTTTAAATTGTAAATGCATCAATTAAAACATGTGACTAAAAATGTAGGTAAACATACAATTCTTCCAAAGTATTCCCTTTTTTCACTTCCTTAACGGTAATTGAAAATGTTTTTTTCTTTCCAAAGAAGGGTGGAAAAACAAAAAATTTGCAAAAATTATAATAAAAGCTGTTGGTGGATCAGAATTAGTGAAACCAAAGTTTGGTTGAAATAATGATTTTACAGCCATGGATTTCAGACTGGTGCAACAAAACCTGAGGGTGGTTTAGTCGCCTTTTAGTGAAACTTTCGTAGCAATTTCCAAGGTTAGCCATAGAAAGATGAGCTGTTCAGCTGTTTGCCTCAATTAGGAGACACTCCTAAATATGCAAAGGAAAAATGTAAAGAACTTTACCGAACCACAGCGAGTGTAGAACAAGTTGATGTACTTTTTTTACCTCTAAAGTCAGAACACGGAACCAGGGAATGACTCAAAACTAAACTCAACTTCTTCCTGTTGTTAGACCAGAAAAAAAGGAAAAAAAAGAGCAAAAAGCTAAATATTGTATTGTGCCAACCTAATTCATTCAGCATTAAAAGAGGTACAGATAATGTGTTTAAATGCTAAAGTAATATGTCTCCTTTCTTAGGGCAAATCAGAGCTGGTACAGTGTAAAAGGTGTAATACAGGAAATACATTATTTTGCTGCCATCAGATTGTTTTAAATGCACATTTTGCCAGCAGACTCACAACAGGAGGAGGGTGAATGTGGCTCAGCGCTTTAAAAATTCAGTCCACTCATTGTACATCCCCACTATCATGGGATTTCTTTTCCAGCTTGGAGCTTGATGTAAAAAATGAACGTTCACTTTAGCTTCATTCTTTAGCCACAATGAATCACCGATAAACAGACTTCTATTATTTTATTTCTTTTCAAAATAAGTATAGAAGCATCACATTATTACTACTACTCTGGTAGTAATGCTACAAAAAGATGAAAAAAAACCTTATACTTATGTTCTAATGGGTTGTCTTTTAAAACACATTTTAAAAGAAAAAGCTGCATTTTACAGAGAAACTCACTGCAAACACTTATCTTTCCATGCATGAAGCTGGTGCTGAACTGGAGAGCTCCTTCAGTGACAGACTGCTGCACCCTAAATGCACCAGGGAGCGTTATCACAGATCCTTCCTCCCAGCAGCTGGAAGACTCTAGAACCACCACTGCTCCCAACAACCTCAATAAGCTGTTACATCCATGCTGAGTTTGCACAATTTCTACTTTAATTAGTTAAATAACACACTGCTGTCATTTTGCACATCTCTGATGTTGCTGCTATTTTCAAATATACATTACTGAAAAAATGTAGCTGTGTATTGGTTATTTATTCTACAGATGCATGGTTTACACTTTACAGTACATTATTTTATTGTTTATCTTTTAACTCTTCAGTATTATTATTCTTATGCACTTTTATAAAGGTCCACATTTGTGTGACCATTTTTTTTTATCTTTTTGCTGCTGTAACACCAGAATTTCCCCATTGTGGGACAATAAAGGGCTATTCTATTCTATATTCCACATGCTAGTTTTTGTCCAAATGTAAAAAAATGAACATACACTTTAGCTTCATTCTTCGGCCACAATGAATCACCAATAAACAGACTTCTATTATTTTATTTCTTTTCAAAATAGGCATATAGGCATCACATTATTTTTCTACTACTCTGGTAGTACTTACTACAAAAAGATGAAAAAACAAACTAATAGTTATGCTCTAATAGTTTGTCTTTTAAAACACATTTTAAAAGAAAAAGCTGCATTTTACAGAGAAACTCACTGCAAACACTTATCTTTCCAACCATCTACTTCTCATGAATCCTGTTTCCTTTGAGTGGATGAAAACAAGAAGGATTGTTAATGATTAGGCTGCAATTAATTAGGGAAACACATCTCTTTTGAATTGATAAGAGGATCTGATGCTAATGGACATAAAGGAGCCACTGAACCTCTTTTGGTTGACATAGAAAGGACTCAAACAGCTGTTATCATGGCTTCCACTTCTGGTACATTTTGTTTCATTTTGTTTCATTAAGGAGCATCAAAAGCAGGGGAAGCAATTCAGCTGCATCCTACATTTACTTGGTCGATTCCTGTTTCTTAAACTAACATTTATTCATCAGTAACACATGCTTATAAATCTAAACTGCACTGAACCAAATAACATTTTGTATTAATTATATTTATTACTTAAACTAGATCAAGGTTAATCATACGTCACCTGCCGACAAATATATAGAACAAACTGCACGGTAAAACTTTAATTTTCCTTTAATCGGCTTTTTTCAGCTGATTAAAATCATCTTTTACTTTTCGTTAATTGGCTACATTTTTATGTTTCTATAACCTAAATATTTCAAAATATAGTAAGAGCTTGCTTTAAATCATCAATTATAAATCATTTTGGGGAAGATTTTAACTGGTCAAATGAATAAAAGATTATGTAAAATGATTGATTCGAAAAATGAATAGCCTTTGGATATGTGAAGTCTAAAGGAAAGCTGTTCCAGTGGGAAATGGAAAGCCAAAAAAAAGAAAGATTAAAAAAGGATTGCTACTTATCTGGAGATTTGTTGACTGATCTTATCTCTTTCTCTGACAGAAAAAAAAATCTAGGGCAGATGAGTTACTCTTCCCAGTGTTTATCCACCCTGCTTACCACATGGCAGCTCTTCTCCACCAGCTCAACCCCTCACCTTCCGTTCAGACCAAACATGCTTTAATTCAACCCTTTCCTTGAGTGAAGCTTAAAGCTTTTTTTTTTTTTATTTTGAGCCACCCGACACATTTTAACCGTCCAAGTAGGTTATTATTCCCAAACAAATCTCTCATAAAGCTTAAATGATTGATCTCCGTGTGCATCCGCAGCCTGTGTTTGCAGAGATCAGATTGTTGCTGCTGTCTCGACATGTCAGCAGCTTGCTCCAGCTCATCTCTGTCACACCGAGAACCAAACATTTGACAGCTAATACAGAACGTACCCTGAGGCAATGCATCTCCTGCCAGAGCTCCTCCTCTTCTCGATCCTCCTCTTTTTTCTTCTTTTTTTGCCCCTTCACAGTTCTACACTCTTCAAGCCTTTCTACCACTGTTCTTCTTCTGTGTGTGTGTGACTTACAGCCTGGGGGAGTGGGGGGGGGGCTGCCCGCTTCAAGGCTGACCTAGTTAAGGGTGAGTGATTCACCCCTATCCATTCACAGGTCCAACCCACAACACTCATTTTCTTTATCCTCCCAGACTTTCTCAAAAACAGCCCCTTTTCCAGGTCCTTCTATCTCATAGAGGCTACATCCGACTACAGATTTGAAGACAAGGCAACATCTCAGTCATGAGCTTAGAAAACAAAGCTGCAGTAAGCCACAGGCTGAAAGAAAATAACTTCATTACGAGCTTCTGCCTCTTTTAAATGTCGTCCCTTAAGATTTACTCATATCAAAGTGATCGCAATCTGTTGGGAACTGTTGCCTCTTTTTCCTCACAGTTTTGACCCGTGAGCTAACTTCTTCATAACCTAGATTTTAGATCTGATTTATTTAATTCTTTTTTTTTTTGGAAAAGCTGCTTTTACTGACTATGTATGCAAAGCATGATGATAACAAATCACTAGCATTTCCCCGATTTTCAGGAGAACGTTAAGACAATCGGAGCTGGACTCATTCTTACTGTTAAAATTGTATTCCGCTCTGGATGTTCTCTCAGTGTGAAATAATGAGAGGGGCTTCAGGGCAGAGCTTGTGTTGAATGGTAGAGCGAGGGTATGGTGTAAAAGGAAAAAAAGAAAAAAAAAAAGGAAAGTTGAAAAGGTTACTCTGCATCACTATAAGCTTTGTCAATAAGTGGAGAGTTTTAGTGCCGCTACCAATACGTCATGCATTGGAACGGATAACGAACGCAGCAAAGCGAGAGGGAAGTCTGATAGAGGTCAGGAAGAAGGATGTAAAACAGGAGCTTGAGCAGCGCATGGGTGAAGAGACCGTTACCTAAAAAAATACATTGAAAAATTAGGAAAAAAAAAAAAATAGTTGGAGCAGTGGCTTATCTGTACCTGATAAAAAGAGGCTGGATAAGCTGATCAGAAAGGCCAGCTCTGTGACTGGAGGTCCTCTGGGCTCAGTGCAGGAGGCGGGGAAAAAAATGATCCTAACTAAATGAACATCTCTGTTGGATAATGTCTCCCACCCCATGCATAAAGCTGTTGCAGAACTGGACAGACTGCTGCAACCTAAATGCACCAGTGAGCGTTATCACAGATCCTTCCTCCCAGCAGCTGGAAGACTCTAGAACCACCACTGTTCCCAACAACCTCAATAAGTTGTTACATTCATGCTGAGTTTGCACAATTTCTACCGTAATCAGTTAAATAACTTGCTGCTGTCTTTTTGCACATCTCTGATGTTGCTGCTATTTTCAACTTTTTATTACTGAAAAAATGTCCGTAGCTGTTTTTTGGTTATTTATTCAACAGATGCACAGTTTACACTTTACAGTACAGTATTTTATTGTTTATCTTTTAACTCTTCACTATTATGTTATTCTTATACACTTTTCTAAGGTCCATATTTGTGTGACCATTTTTTTATCTTTTTGCTGCTGTAACATCAGAATTTCCCCATTGTGAGACAATTAAGGGATTTTCGTTTCTATATTCTACATGCTAGTTTTTGTCCAAGTCCACAATTGGCAGGTATTTAATTCAGAGAATTACTTAAAAATGTAACTATTTAACTACCTGATAATGACACAACAACAATAACACAGAAAGAAGACTAAACCCTCTGATGGTCAGCTTTACCTTAATGAGATTTCAAATGTAGCATTAAGCTGTAAGCAGTTATTTTATTTTTTAATGGCATTTGGCTTGTAACATGCTCTAAATTGGACAGTATAACTGAACACGTCTGATTTATGACATCATTATGAGTCTCTGCAGATGAAGCCATTAGCCCTAATCCTGATGATGGATCTTAATGAACACTGTAGCCACTGAAGCAAATCAAGCGCCTGCCCTCTCACCTTTAGTCGTCTCGCTCTCCCTCACCAGGAAGGTTCCTCGTCGGTTCTGCGGGTTCAGAAGGAGCCTCTCAGAATCACGTCGAGTGATTTTCCCAAAATACCACCTGCCGAAGTCGGTCAAAGAAAAGGAAGATCAGAGGGAAGTCCAGCTGAGCTGCTGAAAAGAACAGCAGGAGCTCCACATGTACCTATAAAATACTATTAGAATCATTTCAACTGCATACATGGAAACGGTACGCAGTCATAACTATACTGTATATAACAGCAATCAAGTAACATGTAGATATAACGTAAGGAAATACTCTTCAGCTTGGATGGAGTCAGATGGAGCCACATAGTTGCTGGGGATGTAGCCACTCTCTCCTGTGGTGAGCGACCGGGCGAGCCACCAGTCCCCTTCTCTATGGAGAGAGGAGAGAAAAAATTATAAAAAGAGGCAGAGTGGACAACAAAATTTTTTTAGTTTTCTTTAAAGTGTATATTTTACAGAGGAAATATTTTTTTAATATTTTGAAGAAGAAAAACTGTGTTATGGCACAAAACTAGTAGATTTTCTTCCCCCACCATGTTTTCCTGCTCTTTCCCATCTAAGTTTCACCATTTATGTTGTTTTGTTTAAGATGATTTAGTGTTGCAGCATCTAAACGGTGGTAGTATACCCACCTGCTCACAGCATGGCTAGTTTCAGTAAACTGATGTATGATGCGTTATAATAAAACTCTCCTTTTAAATCATCACTTCCTCCTTCCTCCTTTTTTTATTTACTGCACCTGAAACTATGCCAATCGGTTCCAATAAAAGCTAATATAGAAAAGAATGTGCAGAGTTAAATAACAGCATAGAGTAGTTTCTTTACTTGAGATAAATTTCCCGTTTGACATTAACAACTCTCCTCTGTTGGTATATAAAAACATCACTAAGCTCATGGGTAGATTTCCATCCCATTATTCCATAAACAGCCTGGGTTAGCATTTTAAAATCAGAAAAGTTTGTTAGGAGTTCTGGGTGAGTGTTCGTCACAGAAACCAACTCCTATAATACCAGACTTGTATAATTTTCATGAAGGACATTTGGGGCATCAGTAATGTACCACAAATGTACAAATACCCCTTCCACCTTTGCATACTTTATTACAATACAGCAAATTTTACATAACTGACTGAACATTAAGAAGTGAATGATTGAGATATGGAAGAAAAATGAAATTAGGTTTTCGATGACTTTTACAAATCCGAGCCTGAACGGTGTGGTGTGCATTTGCATCAAGTATGCCTTCCCTGTTCTTTGTAGAACCACCTTGAGTCGTAGTTTCAGGTCCTCTGGGATATGTCTCTACCAGCTTTGCACTCACAGAGAGAGATAACCTCACTCCCACATGTGTCTTCGTAAAAAAAGCTTAAGATAAGATTGCCTTTGACAGAAACTATTCATCCATCCTTCAAATCATGGATTCTGCATTGGCTCGATACCCAAAGTCTGACTGGGAAATTCTTCAACATGAATATGTTACCAAAGACATACGTCAAGACTAGAGATGCACCAATCTGATATTAATATCTGCGTCTGTAGGGATATTCAGTCTATTTAAATACCACATTAAAGTTGGGTTAAAAATCTTGTGAACAGCTGAAAAGTTTGTCCATTTTTTAACATCTTTCAATGTCGATTTGAACCCTTACACTAGCATATTTGTCTTCAGGATGAAATTTGTCCTGTTTGCACAATCTACTGTTTGTTTTTTTTACCTTTAATTAAACTCAATCTGCCTTTTCGGATATATACATGCCTACATTTATACATACTAAATATAACAGCCTCTTAATTTTTTTAATCAAAATGAGCAGTAATGGAAATAGCATTAAAGCAAACGTAGCTCTGACATCAGAAAGCTATAAGGGTCTGCAGATACCCTAATCCAAGTATCAGCCTTGGAAGTGATTTTTTGAATGGGTGCATCCAAAGCTAAAACAGCGGACATTTCTACCACATGGGTCGGGCTCAGTTTTTGCTTCACTTTCAGCGTAATTCTCTCCTTCATGGCTCTAATTAAAAAAATGTAGTTATTTTAAATTGACTATGGGGCTTTTGTCTAACTCTCCAGTTAATATTAATCTTTTGACCCTTTGAGCTTTAATTCTAAAAATTGCATCTTGTTGGATTTGCTAATTTTCCTCATTTCTCAGATGTTTGGGATGTTGTTAAATGAGCCAAACTCCCTTTTGCAAAACTATATTTCTGATTTACCTGGTGTTCTTCTTTTCAACCAAGATGCATTTGTTCACCGTTGTTCTACAAACAACCTCTGAAGCCTTCAAAAATCATATTACTGCTTAAATTAAATTATTATTATTAAGTGGTTTACTAATTTAGAAATTTGTAGAACTGGGTGTTTTTCTATGGCTATCACTTTAGAAGACACATTTCTCTGACACTGTTTTACCCATTTTTGTCTAAATATATGATCATTAACAACAGAAAGTATATCTTATCCAGAACTGCGAAGTATTCTGGGGCAGAGGAAAGGATTTAGCCTCTCAATCTCTCAAGGCTAAGCTAAGCAAGGTTGGTGGTGTAGTCAATCTCTTTTTAAAGGTTAGATAGGAGTAAAATTTAAATCCAGACTTTTTCTCCTGGTCTACATTTCAGATTGATTACAAAAAAATCCATTACAGTCAAATACTAATATAGAGTGATTACATTTTTGAACCATATCACAGCCCTATAGTGAAAAACTGTTTACATAAGGAGCTTGAACCACACCAATTCCCTCAGAGTGTTGAGTTAACCTTAACCCAGGTAACCTTTATTCTGCTTTACATAAAAAAGCTTGAACTGTTGCTTTAAATCAAGAGGCAATAATTAGGTTCAAAAGCAAGAAACACCACAAATCTCTTCTAGGTGCGATTTCAGCTAGAATTCAGGTGGTATAACCAAGAGACTATTCGTTTCAATCCATGCACTAGCAAATAAAGAACTATAAAAGAAAGGTTGCACGAGGCAACAGTACTGACCTGAAGCTGTACTTTTTCCTAGAAGAAACCATGAAGCATGAGAAAGGAAGAGAGAAGGAGAGATAACAGACACAGCAGACGCATCAAAACAGAGCAAAGAGACTCGGCAAGGCGAGCAGCACGGCACAGAGGAGGGAGGGGGAGGAGAGGGGGCCATGCTGCAGGACTGCTTTGTGGGGCTGTTTTAATATCCATTTTATTCCGGGATGTCAGTGTAAGTCCGAAGAACTAAAAAGAAAACAAAAAAACCTAAACAGAAATAATTTATCATTTGTTCTATAAATAAACCCTTTAAAGTCTGTTTTTTGGTTGACAGCCCAACGATGCAGTTCCAGACGACAGAAGACTTTACAGCCTTTTAGCACAGAAGGTAAAAGATTTTAGTATTTAATCACCCATTAAGGATTAGAACTCGACTGATAGATGTTTTTTAAGGCTGATGCCAATAATTATAGGTCTAACTAATCTGAACTGAATATGTTTTGCTGATTTTTGGGGCCCGATTCTTGAAGCTGACATTGCTTTTTCTTCCTTCGGTTATATATTGAAAATGAAACAATGGCAATAAATGTTAAGACTCACAATTTAAACAAAAATAAAACATGAACAAATTGAATAATAGATTGCAAATGGAGGGATTGGTTATGCATGTACTTGTGTGACTCACACATACATACATCAGCAAATGCTTGGACTTATCAGTCGTTGCAAGATAAAAAAAATAACAAAAAACAGCCAATATTGGACAAAAATATCGGTCACTCGACATATCGGTCTACCTCTAATAGAGATTTTTTGAAACCTATATATTTGTTATCTACCTACTTAAATATTTACTCTGTTCCTTCCATGTTGGCTTAACAACTTAAGAGTTTGATAAGAGCTGGAAGGCACAAGTTTCAGGTCTAATCGGTATCAAAGGAAAGAAGTCAAGCCTGCATCTCAGCGTGACACGCTCTCTTTGACGAGACTAAAAGATTACGAGGATGGCAGCGGCCCAAATGGAAGGAGAACGCGTCAACGAAACGCTCATCTCCTTCGCTTGTGTAAACAGATGGGAGGGTTTTGCTCCACTGTTCTCAGCTCCAACCCTTCACTGTGGCCGTCACTGTTCATGTAAAAACAATCTACTGAGCACATCTACTTTAACATGTAACATTTATTTTTTGTCATCGGAGCTTGAACTGGATGTCTGTAGATCTTAGCAGTACCAACGTTTAATAGCAGAAGAATTAGTGAGGGAAATGCAAGCTTCAAAGATCAAAATCTGAATTTCATAGTTTGCAGAACACAAGTTTACTCAGTTTGCTGAGCAATGTGTCATAAACTGTCTGGCTCACAGTTGGAGTCTACCTTAGGACAGTGTGTGTAATTATGTGTAATAGTACACACCCAGCATAAGGAGGTGAGGATTGGAGTCAGGAATCTCATTTAGTGGCCAGAAATCAGTAGCAGAGGAAATCCTTCAAATGACAGACTAGACAAATGTGTTCAGTTACTGTAATGATTATTCCCGGTGTAATTCGCCCTGAATATGTCACAGACGTTCTGTTAAACATCAGCTAACTGAGACAGCTGGTGTAAAAGAAGAATATCGAGTCTGTAAGAGAGGGAAGAACTGATAGAAACGGGTAGAGATTCTTACGTGTTGTTCACAATCTGCAGCCGGTCGCCTTTCCTGAAGGTCAGGTCACTCACCGTCCGCGACTCGTAGTCGTACAGCGCCACAAATGTAGTGACGCCTCCTGCAAGAAACCAGGAATACAGACATATTTATTTAAACAGGACTATAATTAAAGACTCAACAAATAACAGGGTGCTTCCTCCTGACACGCATAGCAGAGACCTCACCTTGAATGAGTTTTTTTTTTAGGTTTTGTGAGCTAAAAAACACTTTCCCAGTGTTTATTAATAAATACTGATATCCATACATCCTTTGACCCATTTCCCCTGAAAGACAACCAGATAACAAGGTTTTAAATATTTGAGAAGAATATTGTGCATATTGGCTTCAACATTAAACCTTTACCCTTCAGCAAATCATTGATTGGCTCATTAGACGCATGACAGGATGTATTACCGTAGTTAGGAAAATTGCTGCTGATACACCAGTAGGGCATTTTCTCTGCATGAAGCAACATTAACCCAACCATCTGGCTGGTCCAGACAGCTTGAACATCACTGGGTAAATACAGGACACTGAGGCACAGTGTCAGAGACAAGCTTTAAGTCAATCTAATGAGGAGTACACTGCAAAAAAAAGGTTCATCTTAAAAATGCAGCTATTTTAGGTAAGTCACTTTTACCTAAAATAGCTGTTTTTGCATTGAAGAGGTAAGTGAGACACTTTGCCAATCGAACAAGACAATTTATATTTAAAACAAGACAAAACAATTTATTTTTTTTATTTCAAGTTCATATTATCTAATTATCTGATTTTAAGAGTAAAAATACTCATTCCATTGGCAGATTATTTACCTACTCAAATTAAGGGTAAATACACTTAATTTAAGAAATGTTGAATTAAATCTGGATTGTTTTTGCAGTGAAGACTAAAGAGCTTTTAAGTACTTGTTTGCTTTATTCATAAAGGACAATCTTAATTTATCTTAATGAGCGGTTATTGGAATAGGTTAAAACGTTTCTGATTTTATCAAGTTAGATTTTTGTTGCCCCTTTTTTTAAAATGAAGCTCTAGGACTGTAACAGTGGGGAAACTACAGCATCGATAATAAAGCAACTTTGACTTTCCCTAATTATGCTGCTGTATGCAGGCACTTATTTATCTGGACACAAAGGCTGCTGACGCCTTCCTGTTGCTTCACAAGCTTCTTTCTCCGCTTAAAATAAATATAAAAAGGCATATAGGTTTTATTTCTCGGTTCTACTACAACTTTTCTGTGCTTTAGATATGATATGGATGCAGCCTGAAGAGATACGAGTACACTCTATATCACTAAATGGTCGTGGGTTCAAATACCACTCAGAGTGTTTCTAAATGGGGTTATCTGCATGCATCTGTGGGTTCTTGCTGAGTATTAGTGCTGACTCCATCCGATAACGGAAACTGGTACGATATCAGCCTAAAGAAAATATCGGAGTATATCAGCTTGCATCTAGAAGCAAGCAGATAGTAAAACTCTGCTTCTGTTTAAAGTTAATGTAACACATTGGTTAAAGGAACTAGAGGCAGGATGAGGAAATGAGGCTCAGGAGTGACATGACTGGCACTCCGGATAACTGCAGCCACCAGCCAAGATGGGATGGACACACGCAGGATTGCTTCATGGACCGGCCGCATTCACAGCCCTGCACAGCTGATGCTGCAACACCAATTACTACAAGACCACCGTACATATTTTATCACAGCAACAAGCAACATGTTAAGTAACGACGTAACTAACTAATGTTTATTTTAGTTTTCTTCTTCTAGTCCTATTACTTCTAAAACAACCGTGACTTCCTGTATCAAAGCTGTTGGGGGTGCGCATGCAGTGCCAACGGACGTACCATCTGTAGGACTGTGTGGGAAATTCGGCCCCTGAATTGCAGTGTATTATGGAATTAAACGTAATGAAGAGGTAATCTGTCCGGTTGGTTTATTTTGGTTTCTAACACTAAATCACCCGCATTAGCATAAAAAAAAGACAAGCATGTGTATTATTTTAAGATTCCTGCCCCCAGTTCCTTTACTAATAAAGGGGTCAGTTTTCATACAGTCTGTTGTTGACTATTGTTCTCCATTTGATTATTATTGCTTGATCTAACCCCTTCTAATAATCCATGCTACAAAACAAGCAATTAAATTATGTGTGATGGGTACCGATACTGTATTGGGTTAATATCGGTAATCGGTCAATACTCAAAGATGCAATATTGGTATTGTAAGGGAAATTAAAAAGTTGCATTGGGACACCCCCACTGGGCATCTCTGCTTTTTCTCACAGTCCATAATTTATGTAAGGTTAAAAGGTCTATCTAAGATAATGGATGAGTGTGTGTGCATGTTTTTTTTTCTTTTTTCCATGTTGACCTGTGATAAATTAGAGCAACCTGTAAGGCATCTGCCTCCCCTTCACCCAGTCACTGCTGGAGATGCACTCCAGTCCCTCTGCTTAACTGTCAACGATTTTAACTTTTCGGAGAAAAAAAAATCTTATCTTACCTTTATTAGAACTTAACATAAAAACATACAACTTCTCTGCAACCTATATAATTTAAACCCAAGATATACAGAGCAGAAAACAGCTTCAAAAGAAGTTAGGTTGCTTGAAATGTTAGTCTCTCTTAATGCACAATCCATACATGTTGAGAATATTTCAGTGCACTGAGGACTTCATGAACCTTGACTGAATAAGTGCCAGGCGGTCCATTACAACAGTTGCATAACACAGAAAACCAAACGTGTAAAATGTCATGCACTTTCCTACCTGACAGAGGTCCTCTCTGAGGAGATGTAACAGTTCCTGTGTGGTCCACACCTCCGAAGAGAGCCAGTTCCGGGGTATTTGTTGGGGCATGCTGGTGCTGCCCCTGGTACCCCCGCCTTCCTGTGCCGACGGCGGGGCTTCTATTGGGGGTCTGGGTCTGCTGAGTGGGGCCCAGGTGGTGGAAGTGTCCGCTGTCTGAGCCTGTGCCTATAGTACCATCCAGGCTCATGGAGCGCTGGCCAGGCTCCTTGGGCTTGCTCTTGCCCGCCCCCATGTGCAGACCTAGGACGAAAATCAAGCAATGAGCAAAGGGGCAACATTTAAAGCCCGAAGTTGTCAAATGGGTCTTGAACTTGTCATTTAGAGCTACTTAATTACTTCAAAACAAAACAGGGTTATTCATAATGGTGTTACCACAAAATTATCTATTAAAATTCAAACAAAATTGCATTAAATATTATTTCAAACCTGTATCTTTAAGAAAGAGAGCCAGCCCTTTGGGAGGATAACTCATATGTGTATAAACCAATTGTCACATTCAGTCCAGCGCCTGCAATCCACCATTTTACATCCCGGGACGGACAATTTAAAACGCACACATACAATGTTGAAGGTTATTCCCATCAGATTACATCTAGTCTGAATCAATATCCATCAACAAGGCAAACACAGTGGTAAACAAAACGAACCATGAGGCCCAGCGCTAAAGCCGGTGGGACGACAATGACAGAAACATGTCCAACACTTCTGTTCTGTCCTGATAAAAGCAACAAGTCAAGAGTGTGCTGTCATCAGGAGGGCACAGGCAAACAAGTTCACAAAAGTGTATGCACAGAAAGTTGGAGTGCCTGGCTCACACACCGGCTCCATTCCTCCCCTTCAGGCACGGAGCGGTGACTCACTGTGAGACCAGCTATTTCAGACCGGCTGAAACAAGACAGTCACATACACATGAAACAGCCTGGTTCCTTTGTGAATCCCAGCACTCTCAGTTCCAGACAGAGTGGATTCATATGCGTAGGTGTGTGTGTGTGTGTTTGTGCGTGCGTGTGGATTAGCAGCTGTTCTGCGGCCTCTGGGAAACAAGGCTCAACTGCACACCAACACCCCCAGCACAGTTGTGTCTCACATCCTTTTTTCCAACACATGCATGCAGCCTGGTGAGACTTTCCAACACACAGCGTCTGACAGACAGGACTGAAAAGGGTTATTAACAGACATGGAGGAAGGAACTGACTGTGGCTCTAAAAAGAACGTGTAGGTGGTTTTTACGTACTGCGCGGACAGCTGAGGCTTAGTGGGTGTTTCAAGTGTGATGTGTGAGCATAACATAATTACACAGGTATGGGGAATCTCAAAGACATGGGCAGGCTCCCACTGAGAAGATGTGGGAGTGGGTAAGCTTCTCTAGCAAACATGCATGCAACTTCTGAGAAAAATAAAAAACACTTTGGCTCAACCTCTCAAAGGTCGTAATCCAGTACACTTTATGTTGATCTATCTAAAAGCATCAGATGAAGTAGAATAAAGAGAAGCAAAGTTTTAACAGTAGCATATGCAATAACACGTAACACAAGCAAACGGTCGTCTCAATTAAATCTGATTATAAATTAAAAAGTTATTAGAACTGTTCTTCTAATTGCAATGTTTACTCTACAAACTACAGTGGCATTTCATGCAAAACATGCATAATGTTGGATGGACAGCTAAAAGCATTGGCAGGGCCAGGTACAAGTTATGGGATAGGCCGTCTTTACCTATTCCAGGCATTTTGAGCTTTATTGGGTCAACTTAAACTCCAAGAACCTGCAGCCAAACCATTATATGGGTTAGGCTTAAGAGGTTTGCTCTGTTTTAAGGCAAAATTGGAACAAAAATAAAGGGGAAAAGATGTTACTGTATGTACCTGAAATATCAAGCCCCTACTCTACACTTGGCCCTTAAAAACACAATTGGTTGCCTTCTCCTTAGGCGGCCATGAATGTGGCCCCAAACTTTATTAACACCCTCAAGTGATCAAATAATGTTTAGGAGAATAAATCAGAAAAAAAAGGTTAGTCAGGTACTCCAAGCATACAGCATGAAGAGGTGAGTGAACCTTCATTAAAATACCCAGATGCATGACATGAACTAACATTATCGGTTTTTGGTGATATTTGTTTGGCAGTTACAGAAATATGAGGTCGCTTTATGCAAAATGTATGAGAACACAGATTGGGAGCACTTCTTTAATCTATGTACTTCCGTTGGCGAATCAAAAGCCTCCAATAAAAAACTTGAAAAAATGAGGATTTAGTAGGATCAGTGTAATGCTGCAGACATATTACTTTTTAGACATAATTAAAGATAGTTAATGCTGAAGTATTATTAACCTAAAGATGTGCATCTTGATACAATAAGTAATAACTAAACAAGTATATATATTTTAATCTTATAGATCTTTCTTTTTTTCCAATCACTTCAACTTGGAAAACAATACAAGCCAAAGCTAATTTTGAAATTACCTTCTGATGAATCAAATGTTTAGTTAAAACTCTCTCCGAGTAGCAACAATAAGAACAAGTTAGTAAATTGCAGAACGCAAGTTAGCCATTTTCCTTACAGGTTCCGCTTGCTAAACAATAACCTCCATCCAACCATGTGGGAAGCCGCCACTTAGTGGGACTTCTATGTGAAAGTTCACATGATGCCACACAACAGTTTTTTTCCATAAAAAGGAGACCACACATACAAGAAGATGAGGAGGAAATAAGAGGAACTGATGACCGTGTTGGTCCTCACAGCTGTGGGTAGTCAGTGGATGGTAACTATAAGCCTGCTGACTAAAAACTTCAAACTGCTCCATGATCAGGAGAACTGAAGCACGACACACATGTAGTGATCTAAAAGAAACGAGATCTTTGCAGTTCATACAATTTTGGCAACCATCGAAAACTGTATTTGGACTTCAGAAACCTTTTTAAAAACGGAACAGAGTACATATATTTTCATTAACCAAGCTCCACAGAAAGAGACACAAAATACAAAGTCTTTTAATACGGCAATTAGGGCTGCAACTAACGATTAGTTTGCAAATAAATGAATCTGTCGACTATTTCTTCATTTAATCGATTAATCATACAGTAGGATAGCCAAAGATTCCTTAAAGATTTTTTACAAAAAAAAACATTTCATTTTTTCTTAAATGCAAAATTTTTATATATATATTTTTTTTACAGGTTAATATATAATTGCTGCTCTAAGTGGGTCGCTCTGTCAGCTACAGGCATTTTTTCCAGTTTCTACAGTCCAGTTAACCATTAATTGATTACTAAATTAGTTGACGATTATTTCAATAATCGATTAATCGTGATTAATCCAATTAAATGTTTCAGCCCTAATGGCAATGAAGATGAAAATAAGCTAATATATGACATCACAAGAATCAAACTAATAGGCCTCCAGGAGAACGCACTCCATTGCCTAAATGGGAAAGAAGAAATACCTCGAAGAATGAATTCAGAGAGACAAGAGGGGGAAAAAACTAAATAAATACAACAAGCTACATGTGAAATCACGGCCATGTGAGGGAAAATATTTGAGAGCTTTAAGTTTTTATGAGATTGCTTTTTGTTTTGTAGTAATAAACTCCACAAAAAAAATACAAAAAAACTGACAGCAGGTGTCATAGGTCTATACCAAAGAAAAAGAAACATGTCTGCAGCCAGACCACCTATGGACTTCACAGAAATGTTAAGGCATGTTTAACCAAATGCCAAAAATAACAAAACTCATCTTTGAAATCAATAATCTGCTGTTGAAGGCTGCACTGCAGCTAAGTTTTGCAACATAACCTCTGAGTCATTACTTAAACTTCCTTTTAATTGCAGCAGAGAAAAAGCTTTTCTGGATGCAGAGTAGGGCACCATAACCCAGAAGAGTAAAATCTGTGAATGGAGCGTTGCTGACAGCAAAAGATGTAAGGTAAAGGCCAACCTGAGCTGATGAATGAAAATGTGCAGTATTTATTCACAACCTCAGTTGCTTTACTCCAATTAGTCTGACAGCTTTAACAAAACATAAAAAGGTGTGGCCATTCACAGAAAGGAGACAGGAAAAGTGCAAAGAGGGAAAGAAAGGATGATATGCAGCAAACATCAAAGGTAAGTTAAGGAATCAAACATTTTATTTGCAAGAGAAAGCAAACAAGGAGTTAAATTCAAACACAGCCTGCAGGGAAGCACCAATGTCACCTCCATAAAGGCCTGTCCATCATGCTGTGCGCCTGCTACAGTGCAGCTATACATCTGAGTAAAGGCAGGAGGGAAAACAAAACAAAACCCAACACCCTCCCAAAAAAGAATCACCTAACCTTCAACACTTTAAAGTGATTTCTTAGAAATGTTTTATTTGCAGAAGACAATTGCTTTCTTATGTAAATTTTTATAAGGATAACCAATTTTACTTGTCACTGTTAAATGTACATTACATTGTACATGAAATTTGACCTCTGCATTTAACCCGTCCCTCTGGGAGCGGTGGGATGCTTGGAGCACACAGGAAGCAATCTGGATCTAGAGTCTCGCTCAGGGATCAGAGTGGCAGACTGTGGGGTTTGAGCCTTCTCAGAACACAAGTGCTCTTCTCCAAACCAGCCCACCACGCCCACTCTTATTTTTATAATGCTTTTTTCCCCTAAAATATTTTTGGCCGTAAAATGCAGAGATTCTTTTTATGATTCACATATGCAGAGCCATCGATTTATTTCGAGCAAACATCAAATTGTCTTCATGCTTAGATTAAACATTTTTACTGTGAGTAGTATGCAGGTTTTAGATTAGGATCATCATGATATTAAAATTTCCAACCTGATATCAATTCCAAAGAAAATGTTGAATACTCAATTAACTTTTTGATACCATGGAAATAAAAAATGCAAAATAATTAGGGATAAAAACAAAAAAAAAGTACACATTTCAATTTAAATGTGCTTTCTCAACAGAATCATATATCAGTCAAATATTAATAATTAAAAATTAAATAACCCAAATATAAAAACAATGCAATAATATTCTTGGGACTAATAAGAAAGCAATTGTCTTCTGCAAAAGGACTAATGTCTCAGCATGATCTGGAAAAACTAATCCATGCGTTTATTTTTAGTCGAATTGATTACTGCAACGGTGTTTTCACAGGTCTGCCTAAAAAATGGATCAGACAGCTGCAGCTGACCCAGAACGCTGCTGCCTGTGTCCTCACTAAGACTAAGAAAGTAGAGCACATCACCCCAGTTCTAAAGTCCTTACACTGGCTCCCTGTATCTCAGAGAATAGACTTTAAAAAACTTATGTTAGTCTATAAATCTCTGAATGGCTTAGCACCTAAATCCATCACAGACTTGCTATCAGTGTATCAACCCTCCAGACCACTCAGGTCTTCTGGCTCCTGCTCTGCATACCTACAACCAGAACTAAACATGGAGAAGCAGCATTTAGTTCCTATGCTCCACTTATCTGGAACAAACTTCCAGAAAACTGTAAAAGTGCGGAAAGCCTGAGTTCCTTTAAAGCAAGACTAAAAACACATTTGTTTAGGATTGCCTTCGACTGTTCTAGTTAAACAGTTCAACTAAAACATATTTTCTTTAGTCCAACTGTTTTTAATATTCTTTTTTGTTTCTGTATTTTTTATTTTATTTTGTATTTTTTCCTACTTGCTTTGATTCTGTTTTATCTTCCTGTATTTTAATCATGTAAAGCACTTTGCATTGTCTTTGTACTGAATTGTGCTATACAAATAAATTTGCCTTGCCTTAGTTTCTTTTAAGTATTTTTCTGTTATATGCAAATAATCTAGGTATCTAAAATTTTAAATTACTAAAAACATGCAAAACAAATCCCAACACTTGTATTTAGTATCAATACCATGACACGTTACCACAGTATTGTATTCAGAAACAGTATTTGACACCAATTCTTTTTGGTTTTGGTACTCTATACAACCCTGTTTTAGATGCTTTAATCTATCAAGTAGCAATGAATCTATTAGGTTCTCCTTTCAACACAAAGGACCATCAGGCTAAAAAAAATAAACACCAACTCAAAGAAGGACAATTTAGGAATAATGCAGAAGAAAGAGCGCATGATTGAAGAGACATTTTAAGCCTAATTAAACAAAATGTCCTCTCAATGAAAGGAGGCAATGGTCCCTGGTCATGTCTTAAAATACCAAAGAGCCCACAGAATTGATCATTACCTCCAGTTTTATTCCAGATATTGGATCAAACCATGTGAACTTTATTGTCTGAGAGACTTGGCGTCTAAACAGCAGAGCTGCCTCACAACTTTTCCTAATATGGAAGTGTAATATGCTAAATATCTATAAGCACCAAAGTGTGGATAAATTTGAAAGTGTGCTTTAAAGTATAGATATAAATGTAATAACAGAATATTTTGCAATATTTTAGATTAAAAAAAAAGAACATCTTGTCTGCGAGTGTTTCAATATATGACAGGGGTGTAGAGGAACGTGGGACAAGCTGCCTGCATCGCTTAGTCTGCCAGAGACTGCAACACGAACAGCCACCTGAGCAGCAGGAGGGCAGGACAGGAGGAAGGAAGTAGGGAGGGAGATGAAGGTGTGTGTTTGTGTGTGTGCTGCTTTAACAAAGAGGGTGGATACGAAACAAAAGCTCCTTCCAGCTCCTGTTGCTTTGATTGCTTCACATCTTTCATCTTCACTTCAAGCATAAATCCTAAAAAACAGCATTCTTAGGTTGCCGTCTCATTGTTTTTATTTCTGATTTTTCTGTCGTTTTCAAAATACAAACTACTTTTATTGACAATGTATGCAGGAAAGTTACATTTGAATTAGAATATAAATGTTTTCCTGTATGAGAGATATAAAAACAGAAGTAAAAAAAAGGGAAATCCAAATCCTGGTTTACTCAAAATTACATTCTGAGCTGCGTCTACCTTTAGTTCACAATGGAGTTCAAGAGCACTTCATATTGATTCCCGTTCATCAGTTCCCCATCTTCCTCACCGTCTCAGACCTGATGGAGTCTTATGAACTCCATGACCCATTTCTGTACATGAACTGAATACTGAGAGTGAAGAACAGAAATTATGGGCAGGAGAAGGAGAGCATAAAGGAAGAGCGCTCAGATAGCTGAAAGGAATGCAGGTTAAGAAAGCAGGCAAGTACCAACACCTATCAAGTACTGAAGATACATGTAGATGAGGCTAATAAATTCATTCCTTTTACATGCATGCACCAACTGTTAACTTTCAATTTTTTTGTTTAAACTCACATATTTTCTCTTTTCTGTAACTACTCTTCTAGGTCACATTCATTATAAGGAGTCTTTATAGTATAGTTTACATTAAAATTGAAAGCTATAGCCCTGCAAAATGATCCTCAAGCGGTATCCTGCTGACATTTATGCCCTCTGTATTTGACGTATTTATACAGCAGCAGATCAAAGCTTCATTAAAAGGATTCGTAGGACTGGTAAATTGGCATGGTGGCATGAATCATTTAGTGAACGACCTCAGTGAGGCGACATCTCCTCTATGGGGTCATAGTGAAGCTAAGATGTGTTTCTGATGGTTATTATTCCAGTACTTTTTGCTACACTGACACAAATATCTCTGCAAAACAAAACATGTTCAAACAAGGTGCAAGGTCCTGCTCTTAGCTGTAACATCCGGACAGTGGGGGATTAAGCTTAGTAACTTAATGCACTTGGAGAAAGTGTTGAGGGAATATAGTAATTGTGATAGAATAAAAATAGTCAGAAATATTTTTAATACTAATGCTGCTATAAGGTTAAACTGCTGGAGGACTAAGGGACGCCTTTCATTCTGCAGCATTGGTTCGTTCCACCCATAACTTTATGCTTTCTCAGTTTTTATCCTGTCATAGTCGCTTCATCTGATCTGTTCACGATTTACTGTGACAACATTCTGGATTGAAATATCAGCACCTTTGGTGATAGATGTTGGAGTGTGGCCTATTTTCTTTTGCAGTTTAGGCCTGTTTCTCTTACTATGACCGACTGTATGTGCTCTCTTACATCCGCTTACATGAGAACTGATTTGGAGGTCATCTGCCTGGCTGTTTTTCCAGTACGTGGCTGACTGTGTAGCTAGTTGACACAGACAGTTAACTTTTTTTATCTCTGCTTCTTTCTATATGTCTGCTTCGAAATCCTTTAACCCCAGTCGGCCTCGGGAGATGGCCGCTCACACTGAGCCTGGTTCTCCTGGAGGTTTAGAACCTGTTAAAAGGAGTTTTCCCACTCCACTGTCGCTGCGTGCATGCCTGGTGTGGGGGATGGCTGACGACTCAGTCAACTGGTTTTCCTAGATGGAAACGTTTAACCAATCTAACTGTATCGTCTCTGTAATTTGCCCTGAGATAATATCTGATGTGAATGGTTCTATATAAATAAACAGATATTAAAATCAGGTGAACAGAAGTTAAACTTTTCAAACAAGTCCATGTCTAGGGCTTATAGCTTAATAACATTTAAGAACTTGAACTGAAACTTACTGAACATCTTGACCTCTGCTTCATTCACCAATGTACCCCAATGGTCTAGAGACCAAACATATGGAAAGTTTTACACCAAAAATATAAAAGCCAACCAAATATTTCACATATCTTTCAGCTGAAGGTTATTTCAATATTCATCACATTGATAGGACAGTTTTCCAAGAGTCCTTCCAAAAATTACTACTTCAAACCCCATCTAAACAGTCAATACAAATTATAGAAAATGTGTCATATACAGTGTGGTGGCCCTAGGAACCTCCAGAAGCATTTATTTTTTACAATTCAACTATCAAAAAAGTTGTTTTTTTCAGCATAAAAAGCAGATTCAGTGCAGTTTTAAATATGAATCCTATTCTATAAAGAATATATTCTAGCATGACTTAATAAAAAGAAACTGTCGCATTTAAAAGAAAACAGAAACACCTCAAATTTGCTCACAGACGACCTGAGAAATTTGACATTTCTCACCTCCGAAAGGGGAAATATAACTAAAACTGAAAGTAGTCAAAGAATCAGTGAACTTGTCTAGTTTAAAGGAATTCCTGAAGATCCCACTACATCTTTCCACTTACATATAGGCTAAACATCTGAGTTTTTGTTTCCTTCTAACCAGGTTAGTTTCTTATTAGGACCTGATGTGTATTCTTGGTGAAGAAATGTTTGGAAAGTTTGCCTCATATGCTTTACTGCCACGCTTTAAGTCTCTTAAGGGCTACTTTAGTTAACGTTAGAGGAAAGAACGGCAAAAACAAGTTTGGATTTAAAGATCCCTTCACTATGCTCAAATATGGTCAGATATTCCTACTATTTAATCCTCCACAAACCAACACATGCACAATTTCCTTTACCGGAGCTGCAGTTTTTAGACTCGACTTTAAGCACAATCTAAAGCTGAAGAGGATTCACAGCAAAAGTTACATGAGCAGCAAAACCACAAAAATCCACCTCATCCAGACAGTAGCAGTTGCCACTTTGTGCTGCAGACACTGAAGGGGCACCACACAGTGTTTCAGTTCAATGGGGAAATTACAGTTTACCCCAGGGAATGGGGGTGGGAGGGGGCTTGGGTCTGGCCCACAATGGCTTCCAAAGATCCAAACAAGAGGAAATGTGGACATTAAGAGTGGCGTCTTCCCTTGCTTTAAGATGTGCAGTGACACAGAGACGTAAGGGAAAGACAATTTCACCATGCCGTCAAGTGAGGTTGTATTTGGGTACAACAAAATAAAACAAGCCCTTTAAGATCTTTCCTTAATTAACCTAACATAGTAAGAAAAGTGCAAACCTGGGAAGCTTTTAGAGAACACAGACAGGAAAACAAAAAAGGAGAAGAGAAGGAGGGACTACAGCTCTGCTGATAACAAAACAACAACAACAAAAAAACGCTTCCATTCCATCCATCTTTGACTGAAGGCTGTGGCAGCCACTCATCCAGACCATAAGGAACGCCTGCTTCTGCATGATTAATTTTACAGGACGCAATGATCCTCTGGTATCAGGAATGGACCACAAGTCATTAACTCAACAAATTTTAACTGTAAGGTCAGCTTGTAAAATAAACTGTAAGCTTGGTTTAACAGATCCCTCAATAAAATAAAGAATCTTGTATTTGTATTATGTAAACTCATAATAAAACTGTTCATATTTACATATACTCTATAACATTTTTTGTCAAATTCAAATACAACAATCTGAATAGATTCCAGAAAATATGCTAAAACATTAGCTTGTTTGATTTTTACAGGGAAATATTTACGGAATAACCAGAAAGCCTTATTTAAACAGATTTAAAGGTCTAACAAACATATTTTCTAATGTTTGCAATTCCTTATTTACTTAACAAAACTGGAGATAATGAGATTTAGCTTTAAGGAAATGAAAACACATAAATTAATGTTTGGAACTAATAATTAAAATTGATCAGCCTACATCCAAAACAAATTAAAAGTATTATCTATCTTTTTTTCAGTACTTTTTAAAACATGTTAGATTTTTTTTATGGCAACCCATCAAGATGCTTCATATTTCTCAGGTTTGAAGATCAGACTCATTGGAATCCTTCAACTCATTCATAGTAAAAACTGAATCCAGTGGTTTGTGGAAATTATCTGGAAGCAAAACAATCTCCAAACTCAACTGGAAACAGATAAATTGCACGATTAAAAATTAAAAATTATATTTCTACGAGATTAAAACACCAGTTGTCAGCAAAGCTGCTTTCAAAGAAAACACGGGGTGGGGTGGCAGCTGGGAGCAGCAGCTGTCAAACTGAATATAGAAGGAAAAAAAACGGAAAATAATCATAACCATAGAAAAAATAAATAAAATAACACCACTGGCTGCTTCTCTGAATGATCCATACCAGATAAACAAACAAAAAAAAGATTTATGAATGAGATCAAAACAAGAAGAGAGTATTGGATCCGACAAACAAGGTTGTTTGCGGCCTGATGAATCAAAACAGGTGCTGTTTCTGCTCCATTTTGAATTTCCACTCAGTAGTTGGCTTTTAAATCGTGTGCCACAGTTTATGTTGGCCTTTCCCCCCCAGAATGTTAAGGACCGACGAGGATCAAACGCGAACATTTGCATTTTACGCGTTTGATTTGAAGGGGTGTAGTAAATGCGTCCTGCTGCACAGATTGGATGATGGCACTGGATCCACGCTCACTGGGTAACAATGAAATGCCACACGGTGCGTGGGGATCCTACACCGGCTGTATCTATTATATACGCACTGTTAAATTTAAAGCCATGATCTTTAGGAAAAACAACAAATATCCAAACAGCATTCCCTCTATGAGAAAAATAATAAACAGAAGCTGGAATAAACTGAACGTACCTTTAACGCGTCTTCAGATTCAGAGACGCACCGCCAGAACCGCTCAGATCCGGACGGCTGTCCTCATTAAAACAATAATAGAAACCTCAGGCCAGCCGCCAGGCCCATTTAGCGAATCTCAGTAGAGTCGCAGAAGGAGGAGGTCATGATGAGAGGCTGGCTTTAGGAGCAGGAGGGCAAAAACAGCCGGTGTTATGCTGGGAGGGAGCCGACAGCGAAGCTGGAGTGGTGGAGTGAGTGAGTGAGCAAAAGACTGGCTGAGCTGGGGGAGGAAACCAGGGGAAAGCGCATCACTGACGAAACACGGGAGCGAAATATAAACGGAGATCGTTTACGCTGGTTTTCTTACGCAGCGGCGTAAGGTTCTTAGGGAATGCACTTCATGTTGCGCAAGATTCTGCAGAAAGTCGCTGCTGCGTTTTCGGCAGAAAACACAATTTAACCCGTTTTTATTGTCTTACAGCCGTCACGATGGTATTTCTTTTTATTTTATTAACTCAATAGTTCGGCACCTCTTGAATCACAGTTTTTTTATGAGATAAAAAGCGGTAAGCTTAGTTTTGGGCGATGGGTTCGGTTGCTAAGCAACACGCTTTCCTTACGCCAAGAAACGTGACGCATTTTACACTTAAGTGAATTTATGTAGTAGACCAACAAAAAATATCATTCTGTGGATGTCTCTTTAAATTTAGGGTCTAGATACTAAAACTGTTTAAAATAAAGTAAAATGAATTTGGTACTTTTCTATAAATTTGAATTTAGCCTATGCCTCATCAGCAGGGGCGGAGCTAGATGGGGCCCATTTTTTCCTTCTAATACAGACTGTGGCAGCAGTAGTACTCTGAAGGGGAATGTGCAAACTTATTAAACATTACAATTTTTCATATATTAACTACTTGACAACCGAAACCCTGCAGTTAATTATGCACATCAATATAAAAACATTAAAGATAATGGATACAGAATTCATGCTCTTTTTAGAATAAAATTTTGAATAATTTGGGGTAAAGATAAAATGATGTGCCTCTACAAGTCATCTAGAAGTCTTCTGTGAAATCATAGATAAATAACTACTTTAATAATAACTTTAAAATGCATTAAATGTGGATATTAGTAGATTTAAATATTTTTTTTTTGCAGAATGATTATTGAAAAAAGTAGGTAACGACAATTGAAATATGTTCGCCCCAGAACTCAAACCTGAAAGAATTTTGTCCACTATACCTTTCATCTACACAGCATAGATGTTTAAATATATGCATCTATTTGTTAGCAAAGGCTTCAGGAAAGTATAGTTTATCTTTATTTAGAAGATATGGATGTGCTCGTTCCTCTTGGAACAGTGAAGATTGACCCTGAGGTTCTGGTCCCTTTCGGCCACCCCTCAATTTTTATTGGTTATTTTCTGGCTACGCCTCTGCTCATCAGTACTTAAAATGATTTAAATTAAAACGGGAATTGTTGGCTATCACTTTGATAAAACCAACTATTATTTTTTACATAAAATGCAGTTTTATAACTAGTATGGAACTTTTTACATCTCTTTGCAGGTAATGAAGCAGACTGAAGATGTTTTATTGCCATCTACCTTTTATCTCCTTTCTTTCATCTTTTCTCCTTTTTCTTTCCTGTCCTACTTAAATTGCAGTGTCCATATAATCTGTAATACTCCCTGCATGAATTATAATAAAGCTATTTATATGCATAAATCAAGCAGAAAACTATGGTGATAGCCGTACTGCTCCACTTGTGAAATTAAAATCTGTTGGGCTCTTTTTGGCATCAAGACAATTATTCTTATTGCCAGACAAGACACTGTTTAAAAAAATATATATATCTAAAATTAAACGGGAATTGTTGGCCTTTACTTTGATAAAACCAAATATTATTTTTACATAAAATGCAGTTTTATAACTAGAATTGAACAGAAATGGATGTATTGAACATACACTTGGGCAACTTCAGTATCCACGTTTCTTTGCAAAATAAATTTCATTGAAGCACTTAAGAGTCAAATTCCTATTCCATAAGCAACAGTATTCTTTTAATTAGTCTTAAATGATATCATGCTTAAAATTCTTTTACAATTTCAATTTGAACAGCCCCCCCCCCCCTAAACAAATAGAAACCTAAACAAATAAAATAGAAATTTTAAGATAAACAAAACTGACCCATTTGAAACACTTAAAATAAAACTACATACATAGAGACTTGAACAATCAAATATTTCAATTTTCTTTTATACAAACATATTTTTAACAGAGATCTAAAAACATCTTTGCAAGCAGGAGGCAGACCAATTCGGTTTGGGAAAAACAGCTATAATAAAACCTGACCTACTTATTTAAACAGACTGTTTTAAGAATTATCTATTCAGTATTCATAGCTAAGAGGCTTCTTATTAGTTTTAATCCACATCAACATAATAATAAAGGACAAGATAAAAAAACAAACACTATCAAATATGCAGCTGTATTAACAATTGGCATTTATTGTGAGTGTGATGACTGACAACCGGATCAAGCTGAGGATCATTCTGAAGTGTCTTATATGTAGTGGATTATTATGATAACTGTGACTAGTTTCTAATTGTGAAACACAAACGGAATACAAAAAGAGGACACAGAGACATTTATCTCTTCTTTTTGCTCTCTTTCTTTTGTTTCTGTCGAATCTGGGGTGCTGGTCCTTTTTGTTTCTTCATCTGATCACCAGGTTTGCCTTCAGTGGAGTCCGTTTCCTCCTGCGAAGCAAACACCAGAAAAAAGAAAATCTCCATGTGATTACAAAGGCTGGGATGAGAAGACGTAGATGCAAACCACAATTACATAAGTGCAGTCTGAGGATAATGCTGATGCTACTGCAATTTGGAGTGCAAAATAACAGGAACATTGCTGCTGATTAATAGACATTTTCACTGTGATTTTGCTGGTGGCTCGTTTTGTGCAATTTTAGCTCCACTAAAGAGACAGCTGAATTAAATTCCAACATGCATGCTCACCCAACAAAAGAAATTCTACCACATTTCTTCACGTCAGCAATACCACTGTGAGTGCAGCTTTTGTTCTTTTAAACACGCTGTTAAAGATGAAACGGCGACAGACTGTGTCGTTTCTTAGGGAAATCTGATAGTGTCACCTGAAAATAGAACCATTAAACAGAGGATTTAAATGCTCCAGTCTATAAATAACCTCAGCATTTGTAGTATGAGGAGTGTGGCTTTCTGTGGGTTTTCATTAGATTTTCACAAATGGGATTTGAATTACCAAATAAACTGTAATTGTCCATTTTTGACTAATAACCCAAATGAAATCCTTCATAAAGTGGAGGAAACGTAATTTTAATGTGAACTTTTTCCTTTTCTTTCAGTGGCATAAGTATAGAAAGCACAATTATTTAATAAATTATTATTTAATAATAAAAAAAAGTTTGAGTTAACTCTGAGTTTAATCTCTGCATCAAGAATAGTACTCATAACAAACACAAATATCTTATTTAGTTAGAAGCTATTTGGTTAAATTTAGCAAGCCATTATGCTCGGAGTGCACGGGTTAGTTTTCAAATAGCTTCTGGCATGTTTCTCTGGATATTTGGACCATTTCTTTCTTTTTTTTAAATGGTAGAGCTCATTGAAATGGCTGGTTTTATTGCAAAGGACATTTTAAAGGCATTTAAATAGATTCTAAAGAGTTAAAGAGAACCAATTTCAAAGCTTGATGACAGCCTGCTTCTTCGCTTTTAAAACTGTTTTTTTTTGTGTTTGACTTTATAGCACTCCCTTATATCGAACCAACAGTCTAGTGATGATTTGAGGTAGAGTTTTAGAAAATTGAAGTTTTCCTAATTAATTTATTCATCTGCTCTATGCTGCGAACAGCACCACTGCATGACAACTCCACTTCCGTGCTTAACAATTTGAACAGTAGAGCCTTTGCATAAAACAAATCTTCTTATTGTGGCCAAATAAGTCTTTCTCTCTAACTCCACATAAAACCTTTTTCCAGGAGACTGTTGGTTTGTTGATGCGGACAGATGCAAATTTCCGTTGAATTTAATGGTGTCATCCTCTCTGTCCAATAAAGTTCAACTTCAAGATTCTTAAACTTCCCAAATTTTTTTTTTTTTTATTGAGCATCATGGTACATTATATAATTTCCATACAAGAGGCTTGATACTCATATTTATATTTTAACCCCCCCATCCCAAGAACCGTTTGGACACCAATCTAGCAGGAGTAGATAGTTAAAAGTAATCCAAAAATAGACAATAGCTAAAAAAAAAAGAAATAAGTAAATAAAACTTCCCAAATCTTATCTTTTTTTTTTTTTTTTATCATTGGCTGATTGTGTTGAAAAGCTGGAATTATCACTCAGGAAGCCCAGAATTTTAATTACATTTTAAATAAACAGATTTAACATAAACCATTACTTTTAATAATGTTTACTATTTTGAAAAACTTTCCATATAGGAAGAAAGCTGAAAACACACTAATAACAGATATATTTTTAACAACAATTCACAAACTTTGTTTTGATCCCTACTCAAAGTCCATAATAGCTCTGCTTTCATTGTAGGCATACCACCAAACATTATCTGGAGATTTGGTGCTACTGGTGCTTTTTTTGGACGTCGGAGATGCTGTAGAGACCTTGCAGATACAAGGATGGAACAGAACTGTGAAAAAGCTGCTGCTTCTCTGTAACTTGATTTTGCCGCTTGGTTTTTCACTCTTCACATGTCCGACAAATCCAAAAAGAATGACTTCTTGCTGAAAAAAAAGCCTTTCCTCATATACATTACCTGGTACTGTTTTCAGCCATGCAAAAAAAGTCTTGGCCAAATAAAAAGTTAATAGCGCATCACCCCAAGGTCTGTTTGCAACATCGTTTTTATTGGTTCTGCTGCCAGGAGGGAACTAATAAGGGTTACAGCTAAGCTGTCAAAAAATGATCGTGAATTATTAACATTTTTGATATGAATTAAAAAAATAAAATCCTATTTATGACTTGGTGACCATTTTAAGACCTATGAAAGACTCATTTAAGACATTTTAATACCAATTAAAGGCCTTATTTTTATATTGAAGAAGTCAATGACTTTTTAAGGATCCGCAGGAACCCTGTACTAGTGATGACATAATAAAAAACCCAAATATAAAACTTGTTTTTTAATATGTGAGAGATTCATGCCCATGTGGTCACTGTATGAAACTGTTTTCCTAGCAGATTACTGAGGCTTATTGACAAAATGAAGAGTCATGAAAAGTAAGGGTCCTCTTTGAAGTCCTGCAGCTGAGTCAGCAAATTTGTCCTGGTGTCTGCTTACATTCTTAACAGCAGTGATCTATTTCAGTTCAGTTTAATTAAGAGAAATTGTTGGTGACGGCTATTTACAGTAGGGATCTCCTGTAGCTGCCTGTCTTACATCAAATCAGAAGAAGCTTCTGACTGGAGACAAGATGTAGAGGATATTTAGGATCATCAAAGATGCTTTTCATTTTATTAGCAATCCATCTTTGTAAAATCTAGGGCTGCAATTTAAGAATATTTTGCTAATCGATTAATCTGTCGATTATTTTTCTGATTAATCGATTAATAATTAGATAGCAAAAGGTTCCTTAAAGAAGATTTGTTTTACAGAATTAAAGTAAAACATTTCCACTATGTGGAGTTCTGGATAGAGCATATTGACAGGAGAAAAAGTTTTTTTTTTTTTAATCTTAAAATAATAAAATATTTACATATTTTTTCACAATTTTGGCATTGTTACTGCTCTAAATGTGTTGCTCTGTCAGCTAAAGGCACGTTTCATGGTCCATATACTCCAGTTAACAATTAAACCATTACTGAATTAGTTGATGATTATTTCAATAATTGAGATTAATCCGATTAATCGTTTCAGCCCTAGTTAGATTACCTTTAGAGGTTCTAGAGTTGTTCCCAGAACAGTAGCTTTTCTTTGGCTTGTTGAGCTTTTTTTTTTAGTTACTGACTGATGTTGCTCCACCAACCCATGATTAGCCTGGACAGCCACTTATGTACACGGAGTGTAGTTCAGTCTGGTAAGGCTCAGACTCTTCAGTCTAAAACAACCTGCATCAATCACAGGGTGGGATGCTTGAGTTTAAACTTGAGCTAGAATTACCCATAATGCAAATGCGCTTTTCTGTGACCATAACAGTCAAGCGTGCAGCCACAATGGAAAGAGCTGGATGTCTTTATAATATGTAAAAAAGCTTTTTTTTTTTCCTTTTTTTTTTGCTTCTCATCCATAGTTATCCGACTGGTTCTAACTGGTGTCCGCTGACTCCGTCATCAAAAAGTAGTCTTCTCTTTAACCTCTTATAGACGCTTTACACTTGCGTTTCCAGTCTAGTCTGCTGTCCAGCAAACTATTTATAGTCCTCCACCATCTTAACTTCTTCTCTTGTGGTTTTAATCAGGTTTGACCTTTCCTGTTTCTTAAGCTCCACATACGTCTCCTTTGTTTCTTCTACATTCAATATAGAATGTTTGTTTCCACACCATCTTTAAAGCAGTCCAGCAGCTCCCTGCACTCAGCTTCTAGTCCGTCTCTGATATCTCAATGACTGCAAAGTATTTCTGCAGATAACAGGACTCTGTATTGTACTGGAAGTCTGACATTTAAAGAGTAAAAATAACGAGTAATCGAATAGGAACCTCTGAAGTTTCTTCCCCCCGGTTACACACTTCACCTTCAGTCTAAAAACGATGGTCTGTTTGTCAGGTAATTGCCGGCTACTGCTGAGGCTTCCGCCTCAGTCCTCTGGAGTTTCTGACAAAACAAAGCCGCCGCAATGATGTTAAAATCTCAACAGAAACAAAAATAACCTGATCATCACAGCTTTTGTTTCTTTGTTCAGATGAAAGTTGTAGTGGGTATATGATGGCATGGTTAACTCCAGGGAAAGAAGCAAACATCAAACTAATAATTGCTAGTCTGCTTAATAGAATGACTTAATGAATCAACCTTTGTTGGACTGCTGCCTAAAAAAACCTTAGTCTGATCACTCACCAAGGCTGATGAGAGTATTTTCAGGGTAAAGTAGCTTTAATGTTGCTGGATTTGGCCGTAAAGCAGAGGTAAGAAGAGTATAGAGGCTGCTTAGAGAACAATATCTAAACCAGATGAGGCTCCTTTTAAAAAGGGACTCAAAATTTTTTTGTCTATTTTTCTTTTGCATTTTTCCAGACGGATGCAAACAGCAAACAGAGGAAGTTTTTTTTTTTTATACGTCCAATCTGATATCTTACGGAAGAGGATTAGGGCCACTGATAAAAAAAAAAGGTTACTGATTTTTAAATTTTATTTCAGTTTAACATGGTGAAAAAAAGTCAGAATTCTGACTTTAATCTCAGAACTCTGACTTTTTTCTCAGAATTCTGACTTTTTTCTTAGAATTCTGACTTTTTTCTTAGAATTCTGAGAAAAAAAGTCAGAATTGAGAAAAAAGTCAGAATCAACTATTTTCCCACGACAGTGGTGTTGTCCAAAGTCATTTGCCTCTGGTATACAGGTTTCTCTTGCGTCTTTGGTGCTGCTAGCGTGGTGCCTTGTAGGTGAGCCTGCAAGTTGGTTGTGTTTCCAATATACCATACCGCACCTTTACAATACTTTCAAATTGCATTTGTTTTTTTTAACTACTATATATATATTTTTTTAACCACTATATATATTAGTGATGTTATGAGATGAGCCGAGGCTTCGAGGCGTGTGTCGAGTAATGGAGGGGGCGTTTCCCCGAAGCGCGTGTCGAGGCGTGAGTCATTTAGAGGAGGGGCCAAAATTTATGACGTCCGAGGCCTCGCTACCGTGATACCACGTGACCGCTTCGGTATGTGGTTTGGGAAGCGCAAGAATTTTGACAGGCATCTAAACAGCCTCAGTGTTCAGTCAAGATGTGGGAGTTTGGAGGAGAGCTGCAGTCAGCTGGATAAAGTTTGGATAGATTCTAAGAATAAATTGGTTGTTTTTCCCACCAATGTAGTTGCTTAAAGCTAAGTAGGATTTTCTGCTAGTTCAGCCTGTCTACATGAGTGGCGTTGTCTGTAAGAAACAGTCTCTCACTCTAGAGGTTGATGGATCAAGACCGGTCTTTCTCTTTTGAAAGTTGAAATTAAACTTAATTATTTTGGCTGATGAGACTAATTTGTATTGCTTTGCCCGAGTAAAAATATAGATTGGGTAAATTAGGTCGGTTTGGTCAAAAGATTGGTTGAACACAACTTCCAACCTGATTAAAACCAAAAAAAAAGTTTCTTTCACTAAAATGGCAGAAAAACGGTGCACCTTAAATGAGTGTTCTAGGAAATTTTACACTTAAAAAAAAACTTACAAAAGATTTTATTATACACACAACCATTAACAATTTCAATGGAACTTAAAAGGGGAAAAAAAGAAAAACAATTGCAAAATAAATCACAGATTTTATTACTAACTGTAGTTCTGCTGTCCACCAGTAGGTGGTGACATGTTCACATGAAGCCTCATGAACTGTGGGGATCGTTGAAGCAATTTGGCCAAACGGTTCAATGCCTCATGAGGCTTCATCTCACCATCACTAATATATATATATATATATATATATATATATATATATATATATATATATATATATTAATTCTAAAACTACCATAACTCCTAGCCTAAAAATAAACCCTCTTAAGCATATATTTTAGAACTAAAACCCCATTTTTTTTAGCTATGGGTGGTCTGCCTGCTTCTGCTCCTCTTTGGGGTGTCTACCCACCTGCTCATTACTCTTGGATGAGGGGAATATGACAGCCAGGATACAGATCAGCTGGAAGATGGCTCCAAGGAACAGCCCATAGCGCAGGATGCTTTCCAGTAAGGTGGGCTCAGGTACTTCAGGAGGGGACAGATCCAGCTCTGCAGACATGATGCTGCTGTGTTTGGATTTATTTCATCCGGTGAACATTCTGCCAACAAACAGCAGTGAGGTTAACCAACAGTGTTAAAAGGGTGCAGGCTGCTAACACAGAATAATAAACAACTCGCTATATGTTATCCTGTCGAAATAAGACATTTAGAGAGGAGCTGCAGAGCCGATCTGTAGCCACAGGGAAGATCTGGTAAAACAAAAAGCTGGACGGAAGTAAATCTGCGTTGAATCCGATCGAGACTGTGGGCAGAAAGAAACTCACCGATAAAGAAGAAAGTCTTGACTATTTATTTAGTCTTCAAATTTATATACGCAAAGAAATGTGAAGAATTGTACAGAGAATTTATCAAAAGAGAGAGAGAAAAAAAACAAACCACACACCGGAAGTGACATTTTCAACATGTCGTCTTCTTCCCTCCACAGAGAAAATTGATTTGAGCATGCTGACCTCTAGCGGTCATCCGGTGATTTGTTGTTGTTGTTTTTTTTAACGATGAAATATTTATTATTTTTATTTATTTATTTTTACTGATTTGTTTTAATATCGAAGTAATTCAAAACAGATGAATAATTACCTTGGATATTTATAATTATTTACATTATTATTACAATATATCATATTATTATTGATATTATTATTTTTTTCTTTTGTAATGAAATTATTACTTTAGTAACATTCTTGCAAAAATGTGTTATTTTGTTAATTCTCCCAAGGCTACAAAAACACAATGACGAAGTAACAACATCAAATAAATGGTGTATATATAAAAGTGAATGAAAATAGTACAGTGTGCATTTATATAAGGGTGTGACTAAAAAGAAGAATGGAGAATGTTTAACCAGTTGCTGGTTTGGTCATACAGGTCACTTCGTCTGGATGGCATTAATTTGGCTTACCATAAAATTAATTAAAAAAAACAACTGGTGGTTAGATCAGGACTAAATCCCTAATGAAACAGGTTTCTCACATATAAATCCCTAAATAACCAAGCTCAATCTGATGTCAGATTCCTTTACTTTAGTGACTAGTGGTCTTTATGATTTTAAGGCAGCTAGAAAAATGGGACTAGAGAAAGGGTGAAGATTTGCTGCAAAGGTCAACAGGCCGGTACTCCTACTGTCGAGCCACGCTGAGGACCACAGCCTCTGTACATCGGTCATTTGCTTAACCCCTGCACTACCACCTTGCCCTCTTTTATCTGATTTTTGATTGTTCGTAACAGAGCACTTCGCTCTCAATTTGCAGGTTTACTAGTGGTTCCTAGAATTTCTAAAAATAGAATGGGAGGCAGATCTTTTAGTTATCAGGCTCCTCTCCTGTGGAACCAGCTACCAGTTTTAGTCCGTGAGGTAGACGCCCTGTCTACGTTTAAGGGTAGGCTTAAAACTTTCTTTTTTGATAAAGCTTAAAGTTAGAGTGTCTTAGGTTATTTTGAGCTATCTCTAGTTGTGCTGCTATAGGCTTAGGCCGAAGGAGGACATAGGGACCACTTTTTCCTCTCTCTGCTACGTTCTAACTCTATTGTCAAGTTTTGCATTATTTATTAGTCTAACCTCTGACTCTCTGTTTTTTCTCGCCATTGTAGCTACATCTGACCAGGCACGCTGTTTAGCTGTGAAACCATCTGGGAAGGAGTCTTCAACACCTTTAATTAATGATTTGGGGCCTCTTTTTCGGTGTTCAGTTCTTCTTCTCTCCTAGAAATAGTTATGGGCTCAGTTTTACTTTTAACTGCTTGTGCTCTCTGTATCACCTTTGACCTGAAAACTGTCTCAGAGCACATCAGCTTAACCGTTTCCTAGGCAGAGATACCTATAGACCTAGTTTATGTCCTTTTCTAACATAGAACGTATCCATTGATCAGTGCTGCTTTTTCTCCTTTTAGTGTTTATACATTTTTATATTTGGGAATAAGCTAAAACTCTCTGAGGTTGTAAATCTTCAGCTCCCTGTGCAGATACCATCCAATTTAAGTTGGAAATCTGAACGGAACAACTTCTTAACAAACATAATTACTTTGAAAAATGTGATTTAAATCAAACTCCAACAGTGGTAATTTATCATTTTAATTGTTTAGCTTTTGTTATTGCTTCTAAAAATCAATTGTCTTTTTTAGTGTTATGTTTCTGTAAAGAAAATAGAAAAGAAAGGATTTAATAGTTTGTTTGTTTTTTTAACAATAAATACAATAATTAACTAAATTGAATCTGGATTATAAAAGATAATTTTCAGAGATTTTTTCCTCTGGATTTCTTTTCCTCCAAGAAATCTGCAGGGGTTGCAGGCGAAAGTCTGGTATTACCATCATTTTAAAGTGAGTTCATAAAACACAGAAATGCTCCCCTTTTTACCAGCCAGGGATACAAAATATTCTGTTTAAATAGACGAGAGATCACACTTTGTGCATGATCTGAAGTGAAAATAAAAATGTCACCGCCTAAGGGGTCATAAATTCACCCTTAAGCTATCAGGGTACTTGATTCTTGAACTCTCCCTATCATCAAGCATTCATTTCCTTTAGACAATCAAATTGAGGTATTCATCCTTTACACTCAAACACAAAAATTCGTATAAACACAATTTATTTAATATCAAATAGTTTCTACATTTCCAAAAGAGCAATTATACAATAATATGAACAGAGAAAAATGAAAGGACAAGAGGCAAAATAGATACAGAGTATATCTTTATAAATGGTCGACTGTTAGGCACTTAAACAGCTAAACGGCTACTCTTGGTGAATACAACAATAATGTCATACTATGTTAAAAAACAACGAACAACAAAAAAGAAACAATATTGTATCAGCTTTTAATATATTTCTGAAAAGGATGGCATCAAGTGTTCCGTGTTTGCAGGTTACGCTCTGCTTTATATTTTATATCTTGTGTATAAGTACTGGTCTTCAGATACTCTAAAGTGCCGCTGGATCAGGTTCCACTGTGGCCTTTCATGTCTCTTCTTATGATGTCATTTACTAGAAAACAGAAAACAAGCAATTAATCTGTGTACCTTGTATTCAGGTCAGGTTGTTTTAGTTGATAATGCCTATAGGTGTCACCACAGTCTCATCTTGCATTGGTTTTTAAAATGGCTCAAGGTACAGTGGAGATAATTCAGGAAACGATGAGTGAAAGGTGGGGAGTGATACAAACAGCCCTCAGTAGACTTGAACCAGGGATGTTGAGGTTTGTGGTTGGCACCTGTTTGACCTCAGTCACTGAGGTCTCCCATAGAAATGATTTATTAAAACCTACAACCATCCACTGATGACTGACATTCACTGTGTGGAGAAAAAAATTTACATCAACGTCTGACAGAACTCTGGCTTGCTTTGTCCTGTCTTTTTAGTTGTTTTTTTGTTTTTTTACACCATCTTAAAAAATTTACAGTATATCATATGTCCCCCCCAAAAAAAAATTCTTACTTAGTACCAATGACCAGATTGAGTGGTGAGTGGTTTTATTTATTACTATTTTTAATGGCAAGTGTATCAGCATATATTTGCATGAGTACGCTTTACTTCCCGTTTCTGTCAACCTCCAAAAAGGTGAAACAAAAAAACTTTCTCCCATATCGAAATCTTCTTACTTCTTAAAAGTCAAACTTCTTTTAAATCACAAATGTTAGGATTAATATGATGGTATACTAAAAGGGAAACTTGGTGTACTCGGTACGACTCATAAAGTGTGTGAAAGAGACAGTGAGAGTGAGACTGAAACAGACAGGAATGTGGATAGAGAGGCCCGTCAGAAAACCACATGGAAGGATTTGCAAATGTATAGTTGCACGGTGCTAGTTTGCATTGCGGAACGGACCACAAATACCCATCCCCCTGGCTTCAGAGCTTACTTCTTAGACTCTATTTAGTTATCTGCCCTTTTTTTTCATATTACAAATCTATTCAGTAGAATCTAGACTAAATGTTATGTGGAAATCAGATTTATTAGAAGATCATATAACAGGATTATTGATTTAAGATGATTGTCAGAATTGTTTTCTTTTTTGTGCCAGTGAATTTTTTAAGTATCTGGCCAGAAAACACAGAATGAGTCCAAAATCGTCGCATCAAATCAAAACCTATAATTAATGTACCGTACAAAAAAAAAGAAAAAAAAAACTGAAAAAAAAATCTCTGATAATTTAGTCAAAAATATTATTCATCATAAACTCAAAGGACAAGGCAATCCTCAATCCTGTACTTGGGCTACTGTAATCTGAGGCCTGGTGCAAGTGGAAAGATTTTACCACACACTTAATATTTGGGGTCAGACTACTTTAACCAAGTAACAACTTTTTTTTAGATTGATACAATAATCAAATAATGGGAACGCACCTTTTCACACTCTAATTGTTCTTCTAAGAAAGGCCATACCTTATAGAAAGAACCAACAATAGAAAACGTGTGCAGATGTTTCATAAAACAAGATTGGTCCTCTACACTGCATGAGCCTTGGGGATTGGATCCTAGTTTGACTTTTGCAATAAGAACATATGGTTTTTATTTTTTAAATTCCCAACTTCACCAAATCCGCGTTCATGAAGGTGTTATATGTAGTGTTGCACCGATACCGATACCAGTATCGGGCGGGGCCTCGAAACAAATAGGGCACAGATACCGTTTTGAGAGCCAAAAGTTTATTCAACTATTGTCACCCATTGCAGGTAGGCAATAAAAAGTTCTACTGGATTCACTTTGTATTAGTCTTTTTCCTGCTTCACAAAGGTAGGCAGCAGCTTGACAAAACCATGATGGCAATTATTCTACATCCAATTAGTATGCAGTTCTTCATATATACACACACACATACATAGATTTCAAACAGAGGGTATCGGTATCGGCCAATACTGCACAGCCAAGTATCGGGTATCGTATTGGGGCCAAAAAATGGCATTGGCGCAACACTAGTTATATGTGAACTGTAACTCAAAAAACCTTTTTTGGCTGTTACATTGGCTAGAGTAGCACCCCTGCCTTTTTATTAATATTTTTTGAGTGTTTATATGTTAGAAAAAGATAAAAAAAAAAAAAATGATTATAAACATTAATACTCACCATCCTCTAGGTAGGCATAGCTAAGATTCTCTTGCTTAATGGTTATCTTCTCTGAAGCCTTGTTGTCATAGTTTCCTTTAGCAGATCCGATCTGAGTGAGAGATTGGCCGACTGGTGGAATCGGGGTTCCTGCCTTCACTTGAACATATCTCGAAGGTGGCGACTTTCCTAGAGGCATCACAAAACCCTGATGCCTTGACACCAAACAGGCTTCGAATGAATCCCCAACCTGTGGACCGTCGGCCAGTTTGGGCATGGGGCTGCGGACACTGACACACTGACTGGGAGCCGGGACAGGATGGGGCATCAAGCTGGTGCTGCAGTTGCTGTAGAACTGGTTTGCGGTGTGGTACATCACTGAGTTGTGATGTACCTGATTACCAGCACTGGACTGGTAATAAGCTAATTCATCAAGAGAATCTGGTGGTAGCATGTGGCCTCTGGGGTCTACGGTGGATAGATGGTAGAGTGTTGATGAAACATTCAAGGTCGGAGGATGACTGTCTTGCTCCAAGTGGGGGTAATAGGACTTCATTGAAGATTGCTGATGATTATCCAAGCAGTTGTAAGCATCCAGATGGTAGTCATCCAGAGGCTCTGCTTTAATTGCTAGGAAATAAAGACAATCAACATGTGACAATGTATACCTGACATGAGTACACTGATAGGTGAGAATAAGCAAACACAATGAGGAGACTGCAGCTGTGAAAACATATCAACAATAGCGAATGAAGTCACTGCGGGCTGAAAACGTGCTTTTCCAGCCGTAACTTCTATGGTAAAAAAACGAGGCCAATACTGAGGTTTCTCACACAGCTTTGGGATAACGCTGAGTCTGCACCAAAGACTTTAAGGCTATTTATCACTTTGTATCTCTAGATTGATAAGAAATTAGTGTTAAATTTACCTAGGATGAAGAACACTTATTTTTTTCTAAATTTGTCAATTTAGGTGGTTTACAACGGAAAAATAAACTCCTCCTAATTATTCAGCAGATGTTAAGATTTTAAGATATTGCTTCTGTTATGATAAGGCTTGTAAGAAACCATTTCCTTCAAAGGGAGGTTTGTGTTTTTAATTCTTCCTGGAAGGTGTAAAAATACATTTAAATGTATAGGTTTCAGCCTTTGGCAAATGGTGTGCTTGTAGTAAATTAATGAGAAAATAAAGATTTTTAGGATTTGTTTGAACAGTTGAGTGACAGGTTTTCCCCTTCAGGGCAAACATGCCTTTTGTTCCCAGAATGAGCCGTTTACTGCTGTTTGCTGCAAACAGCAATAGTCTTGTTGATCAGAATGTGATCAGGTTTATCACAGCAATGTTAAAAGGAAGCTTCTCGATGTTATCTATATCTGTTTATTTTTAGATTGACGCTTTTTCAATTTAATCTGGATCAAGTGTTTGAATTTCCTGTATCGCCCTTGACTTAGTATGAGAGGAGTAAAAAAAAAAAAAACATATGTAAGCTACACTCATCTCAACATCTTCCTTAGTCTGCCAAAACTACCTTCTTCATAGCCCAACTGAGCTAAAGTGGGTCATGATTCAACATGATCTTTTTTCTCGCAGTTGGATAAACCTGTTTCTGGTTCTAGAATGAGAGCTGAGAGATACGCACCGATCACAGGAGTATAGATGAAATGTTGAGGCTGGCTGCGCTTCTTCTTTCCGTTGATGACATAGAAGTTGACTTTAGCCGGCTGGCAAATGTTTCGTCTTCGATAGGGAGGAACCTCAACAAACAGCATATTCTAGAAAAATGAAACAATATGAATAAGATGATTTGGAGAACCCGGGAAGACCTGGATTGACATCACAAACTCCAAAACAGTAACATTTTTTTCCAAGGAAAGATTAGGAGCACGAAAGCTAATCAATCAGTGAATAAATGTATCAAAAATGTTATTTTGCATTCATTTGTAGACTTCTTTTGTTCAAGACAATGTTGCTGCAGTAAAATATTAATCTATCTAAGTTTCTTTTTATCCATCTTGAAAAGGGGCACCGACAAATGTATACTCTTGTGTGGCATACACATGTCAAACCCATCCAGTTGATCGACTCACAGCTTGGGTTTTGTCTCTGTCTACAGTTGCCTCCACTTCCCAGAGTTGTTTTCCATCTAAAAAAGGAGAAAAGTGCGGGTGGTTTCAATCATTTTGTCAAAATATATTTGCACAGTAATTCACAAACATGTTGTTTTTTAATCCAAACTTGTCATTTTGAAAGCCCTTTAATTTCCCTTTTCATGCATTTTCACTTTAGCATATGAATATTCTCTGAGCAATTTCAGATGACCTGTTTTAAGGTTTAACCCAACAGAGACATAAAAAGACCCTAAATATAAGGCACAGAACAGGGCTGCTAAAATAATAGAAAGAAAGGATCACTTTAACAGCCAGTCACAAAGATACAGTTTTCTTTTCTTTCTCCTTTTGTAAAACCTGTAAAAAATAGCAGTGTTTAAACTGTTTGACAGACATGATATTGTCTTTAAGCATCTGTGACATCTTTTAAGCTAAGAGCTTAAAAGATGTCACACAACAGATTATTAAGTGATATATTTTTAAGGGCCCTGTGTCAGGTCTTTTTGGGAGATTTCTCTTAGAGAAGCAAGTCTCACTCCTAGGAGTGAAAATATAAAAAAAAAAGGTATGATTAAAAAACAAACAAGCAAAAAAAAAAAAAACATGTAGTAAGAAAGTCAGAAAAACCACCAAACAAGTGTGAGCATTAGACCTTAGAAGAATGTTGCTTTACCAGGTGGTCGTATTACTAGAAAACCAGCCAGGCTGGTTTTCTAGTAATAAAAAAAACAACAACAATATAGACCTTTACATCTTGAAAAAGGGAACCCCTTTTTGCTCATCTGCTTAAGAGATAGGTTTTAAAATCACATATTAAAAACCTAAACTCAATATCAGGGAAAGGAAACTTGCACTGGAAAAACGATTTAGAAATAAGTAAAAGGGTCTTAAATTAAGCGTATTTACCCTTAATTTGAGTAGTTAAATGAGATAGTTTGCCGATGGAATGAGTATTTTTACCCTTGAAATAAGATATTTAGATAAAATGCATTTGAAATAAGACAATTATCATAGTGTTTTCTTATTTTAAATGTAAATTGTCTTGTTCCATTGGCAAAATGTCTCTTTTACCTCCTTAATCCAAGAAATAATGCACTTATTTTAAGAAAAAAATTACTTATCTAGATTTCATTTTTTTTCCAGTGTAGATTTGTTTGGATTTTTAATCTCATTTCATCAGTTATGTTAAAACATTTGTTCACAAGCAATGGATAGCAGTTGCTTTTCTTTTTTTTTTTTGTTTTAGTGTTACATACCCACCTCTGTTTTTACCTCCACGTCTCTGTTCAGCCCACGCAGTGAAAAAAAAAAAAAACAAAGCCTCTGCTCTAAGTCTAAATCTTTATCAGCCTGTCTAACCACATCCTGTTGCACAAAACCCCACGCCAAGCAACAGTGAAGCTTCACATGCTGCCGACTGTACCTATCCAGCTCTACAGCCGAACAGCCAGGCAGATCTGTGTGGGCAGGGGGGAGCGCCAAAAAGGTGATACATTTCCATTTAAACATAAATAAAAGTTGTCACTTCCAGCAAATATGTAATAGTTTGAAAATGCGGTTTGTTTTGTCAAAGCTGTGTAGGACGAACTGAGCCGTTTCCCAGGTATTATGCAAATAATCTAAAAATAAAGAAACTACAGGTGTGGGTGGGCACATTTGGGCAGGATGCTGCAAGGCCACAAATTATTGGTCTATTTTAATCGCACCAATGATTTTATAGCCAAAAATAACCACATGAGAATTGCAGGTAAAAAAACAACAAAAAAAAACAAAGTGACAAAAACTCAGCAAACAACATGAACGACTTCCAACACCCACCAATTTCTCTATTAATTTGTTTATTTTTAACCTCGGGAGACACTGTATGATTCAGGTTCATAGTAAGAGTAAGTAAAGCCATGCCAAGATATATGACTGAAAATTAGAAAGTAGCATAACAAATTCCATCTGTGTCCATGCACAGAATTTTACCCATTGTTAATTTTAATAATTGAACTTTATTGATCTCACACCAGAGGAATTTACTTCTGCATTTAACCCATCCCCTTGGGGCACAGTGGGCTGCCATTGTGCGGCGCCCGGGGAGCAGTGTGGAGTTAAGGGTCTTGCTCTGAGACCCAGAGTGCAGGCTGTGGGGATCGAACCGGGTACTTGCAACCTTTTTTTTGGTCAAAAGATTGTTTAACCCTCATTAGAAATGTGATTGTTTTGTTGGGACTCAGGTTGAGTACCATAAGAGCTGATTTAGATTTAGTTTGAACTTACAAGCCTGCAGATACCCATAAACAAGTACATACATGTTTGCAAATATCGATTTTTATAATAAAATTCCATTGTGCTTGTTATTTTAGTAGCATAAAGGGGAGCAATATGAACAAAAAAAGAATTCTGGGTAGACATAAAGTCATGGAACAGACATTTACTTGCTTATAAAGAAGCTCTCACCTTGCGCCTTCTCAGAAAATATCACTTTGGAGTCGGATGTGAAATTCTGTCCAGTCAGGACCATTTGCTGACCACCAACAACAGAGCAGCGGTCCAGGTCCTGCCTCTCAACTGCTGGGAACTCTTGAGCCGAGCGTTGAGCTGTGGACAACATATACACATAGCAGCACCGCCATGAAGATGATAACACACAATAAATAAACAACTTAATAAAAATAATACCCCCCCATATATATATATATATATATATATATATATATATATATATATATATATATATATATATATATATATATATATGTATATATATATATTGAACATGTCTTACAGCATTCGACTGGATTAGAAGCGACTTGAAGAGAAACTAGGTGGCCTCCAGGTTCAGGGATGTGGACTCGAAAAACCAAACGAACACGCGTGTTCTTCCGTCCAATGTCTGTTTCGCCGTTTCGCAGTTCAATGTCTGCATTTCTTAACTTCAAAATTCCAACACAGTCAATCCTGAACAAACAAAGATGAGAAAAAAAGGTTGGAGGCAGCCGTCTACTTTCTCTGACAATTTCTTTTTTTAATTTGCTGCAAAAAAGATCTAAATAGATCCCAACAGCTGCATTATGTCTAATAATAATCAATGTAGTTCAATTAATTCACTAATTACATTTGTAAAATCTGTTTTTTTTTTAATTTATATATAGTCTTTATTCTTACTAATTCTGGTGATTCTGTGTTCCTGTATAGCACTTGCCCCTTGGTATGTGTAAAAACCATCCTGACCTTGTTTTACTGTCAAAAAATGTTTTTTTTTTTTTGCAACAGATATTTTTTTGTGACTCATCAGACATGTATGCTACTGCAAACAAACCAAGTCTGATAGGTGTTTCTTGGAAAATCTCTCCAACACACAGGAAGTGATGCATTTCATGTTTCCGTCCGCATTAACAGCAGCCTCTTAAGAGTAAAAAATGTTGAAAAAACTTATCGCCCTCCTGAGCAGCCAAGGTTTTTGTGGCTAATTTTTTTTTTCAATTACATCTTTTGATGCAATGAAAAAGCAACAAAAAACAACCCAAGCTGCGTATGCTAACATATCTCCCCATCTGTAGGTTGGATAACATGCAAAGACTCTGCACAGAGGTGTCTGCAGATTTGAGACACCTCTGTGAGGTAACCGACAACTGTGCAAAGATGGGTTGTAATTTTGCTAAAACTTTAAATTTAAGTTAGACTTTCTTCTTTTTGGTTTAAATTGTCCTGCGCCAACTTTACTTACACCACTCTCATGTGGTTCTTTGGCTCCAAAGGGATCTCCAAAACCTTCGTCCCATTGATCACCCTTTCCAAGCTGGGTGTGGTGACGGTTTTCCCAGTGATGCGGTGAACTTGGTAGAAGGCATGGGGTTTCAACAGCCTCTCATCTGCTGTGCCAATAAAGACCTGCAGCCCAACTGGAGCTGTGCCTTGGTATCCAACAAGCTTTAGAAGACAACGCAAGAGTTTACACACACATGGAATACTATAACAGAACTACAAGACATGCTATAGTAGACTGTTACAGTCAAGAATAACTCTGTGAAGAGAATTCAGCACTGCTTTGCATAAACCTGTGTCTCTTTGGCAGGAAAACCAACAGTAAGCCACCATTGAACCCAGTACAGCAGTAAACAAAATCTTGTGTCAATATTTGTCTGTTGTGCTAACATACTCGCTGTCTGACCTACATTTGTTTCAGCTTAAACTATATCACCAATAGAAGGAGAGACTAGTTTGCATGGCTGTTAGCTTCGCATCAACACGAAACCAGGAAATATTGGCCTCATTTGCAACCTCTTACTCCCTCTTTTGCTTTTCTCCTAGGAATCTGCAAAGTGAAAAGTCGCTTTCTTTCTCTCAAGCTTGATTTGCATTTGGACATACACACCTGAACCTCAGGATGGCCTCCATTGGGTGTCTTGACAGCTCCCCGGCTGCCCTCAGTCTCATAATGAGCTCTGTGGTGTGAACGGGGCTGCTGCTGGATCAGTAGCTCGTATTGGCCAGACTGAGAGGGCAATGCCCACTCTAAGGAGGGAAGGGGTGCTACAGAGAGACCACTGTGGGAATGAGGAATGTGGGAATTACAAACATTTGTAAACCATCTAACATCATTAAATTTAGAATTACCTCTTTTTGGTATCTACCTCTACATCTGTATACCAAACATTTTCTTTTAACCAAATAAAAAGGTCAAACCATGCACCTGAATGGGGACCCTGTAGCTTGATGCACTGGCTGAGGGGGCGGCCAGACAGGGAGAATGTAGAAAGGCTCAGGTTTGACGTCAGCTCCAAATCTGGTTATCCACTCTTGTTCAATGGCCCAATTAGGCCTGTCTTCATTTGCACAGTCCTGCCTTGGGTGCTGTGCATCTCTGGTCAAGTCTGAACTGAGAGTGTTCAGCATCTCCTCCAGACCCTGTGGTGCTGCCGGAACATGGGGCTGAAAATCTGCTTGGGCCTGATATTGGTGAATGTTGTACAGCCTCTGCTGCTCATGGGGCGATGGGATGGGACTGGGACTCCGAGAGCGCTGCTTGACAGGTGTACCCCCCTGGCAGGGGTGGGTCTGGTCAAGACAACGCTTTCCTTGTGGTGATGTGGATCGGGAACGCTGGTGGGGAAGTGGGGAGGGGTTGCGCTGGTGATGTGGCTGCAGGAAGGTCTCATCTGTGATGCTGTTCCGAGGAGATGCTCCGGGAGAGGAGTGTGCAGAGGAAGTATGGATGCTCTGAAAGCCTGGACACAGGTCCAAGGCAGAGCAAGAGATGCCATAGTTGCCTCCATTAGGAGGGGAGACACTTGGTGAGTTCAAGGGAGAACAGCTATCCGCAGGCCAACCTGAGGAGGAGTTACTGCTAGCCGGGCTAACACATTCCCTGTAGGCTCCCAAAGCTTTAGAGCCAGGGCTTGGCTCCAGGGTATGAGAGTTGAGCGAATCAACTGATGGAGTGATCTCAATCCTGGGGCTGGGGGCAGGGATGTTACTGGCTCCTGACGTTAGCCCCAGGCACTCAAACACAGCCCCTGGTAGATTGTCAGAGTTGTGGCTTTGAGGGAAGGTGTTCTGATTGGACGCTGAATTGACCAAATCGGAGATGTTTGTGGCATGATGATCGACCAACAGTACGGGAGGCTGGCTGTTATTCTGAAGCAGAGCACCTGGGTCATCTGTTGGGAACCAAACAGAGGATACATTTAAGCCTGTGGTGATCATATACTATAATAACAGGGAGCTGCTTTAGTGTTACATAAAGGTCCCTTTTAAATTTCACGCAAAAACTTCAAACTCTTAAAGAATAATCTATAATCAATCAGACTAAACGAAGGGATACCTTTAACAACCTGGTTCTGCTATGATTTAATTTATTATGATTTAATTAACCTATAGTTAATGTTGTGCAGACTAAATAAACCGTTATATGGACAATTGCAAATAAACAACATTGCTTCTTTGATAAATAAAAGCAGCATAAAATGTAATGACCTAAACTGTTATTTTGAAGACATTTTTAACCCAACAATTTGGTGAAAGACAAACAAACTGCAGGAACTATGAAAGCTTTAGAAATACCTTTAACACCGCCAACAGGGAAATCTCCTGGTGTGCTGTAGAGAAACAGGTCCGAAAAGTCTAATTCTGCTTGGCTTATGTCCTGCCCCAACCCCACGCCAGAAGTCATCTCCAACGTTCACTGATTTAGATTCTCCCAACACTGAGTCCTTCGCGGTAGTTCCCTTTCAAACTTTCAAACTTTTAAAATTGTGTGCAGAAGAATGCAACAAAAGTAGTAGAGTAGCAGTTGTGGTAGGATCCGATGGAAATAGTAGCTGGAGTAGAAGCTGCAGTGAGAGACTCGAACGAGCGCTTCTTCCTGTCAGCGATGATGATGAGAGGCTGACAGGGAGGTGCAGACCCGTGTTTGCGTGTGGGTGTGTGTGCAGGGTGTGTGTGCAAACTTGCTTGATCTCTTCCTGTGTGACTTTAATTAACTTTAAATAGAAGAACCGCGATTTCTCAGTTGACAGATTTTTTTTTTTTACACATTTTTAAACAATTTCCTTTCTACTTCCTACCATTTATGTGAAGATCTGAGATGAACTGAGATGATTTTAGTATTAACTTTTCAACTATAATTTTACCTAATTATGTGGGGTGAGGACAAAAATAAATACTGTCAGCCTATATATTTATCTTTCAATTTAAAAGAGTAAAATGCTAATTACCAAATAGCAAATTTATCATTTGAATGACTTTTTAAAATAAATATATTTTGTTATTGCCTAATACTTGCATACTTTGCCCACTAGGTGGCAGCATTGTACAACAGTTTTTGCAGTTTTACGTTTCTTATATATATATACACTAGTATATGTACTTTATTTATATATTTACTCCATCCATCCATCCATCCATCCATCCATTGCATATATCCATATAGTTATCTTTGCTGGATCTCAGCTAACATTGGCCAAGAGGCAGGGTACTTTACCATGCCAAGATCAAAGTGCTACATAACCGTGTGGGACTTACGTAGCTCTTTGATCTTGTCATTTTTTTTCCTTCTGCCTCAGTGTTTCCCACATTTAAATTAATGCAAGTTCATTCAAAGTGTAAGAAATATTTCAGACATCTTTACGACTCTGTATTCTGAGGCATCTTAAATGGACCTTTGATAATTTTCAGAGGTTGGTAGTGTACCCAAAAGTTGTACTCCAGTAAAAGTAGCAGTAGGTCATATTTTTACTCAATTTAGAGTAATAAAGTAATTATGAAAAGGCGACCCAAGTAAGCCTATTAAGTAACTGATCATAACTTCTGATTCAATGTTTTAAAAATTATGTCAGTGTACAATACATATAGTTATTTGCAAATGCTGAAAATGAAAAAATTAATACATAACAACCAGCAACAATAATTTCAGGTGGAAGAAATGTTTTACTATAAAAATACTGACATCATTATGGATAGTATGTTATATAAGTGGGTGAGGATATGATAAGTTACTTCCAGTAACGTGATTAGGTAAACTGTTTTATCTTCACTTAACCTAAACATGACATGGCAGGATCAGCAAATAGAAAATAACATTAAAACAAAGAAGACACAAGAGAGTAGAGAGGAATTTTAATCAACTTAGGATAGTGACACATCCTTATATTTTTACTCAAGTAAAATTAAAAAGTACAATAGAGAAAAACTTCTCCTTAAAGTACATTAAAAAATAGTAATTATAAACAAATGTAATTGAGTGAATGTCTATGGGCGAGTCTATGGGCGAGAGCCGGGGTCTTCTCTGGACAGGTCGCGGTGGGACAGGTGCAAACAACCACTCACGCACACACTCATACCTAAGGAGAATTTAGAGAAGCAAATTAACCTAACAGTCATGTTTTTGGACTATGGGAGAAAGCCGGAGTACCCTGAGAGAACCCATGCATGCCAAGGGAGAACATGCGAACCCCATGCTGAAGGACCCCGGGTCGGGAATCAATCCCGGTTAATTACCCCAAAATATACAGGCTATGATAATCAACTGCCTAGAGCTCAGACCTGTTTATATTTTACATTACACTCCTGGAATCAAACTATAAGCAGTGCATTGATACCTTCATCCAGTTTCAGTACCAGCTTATCCTCGCAGTCATGGAGAAAAATGAACAGAACAAGCGAGGAATGCAGAAACGAGGGGGAAAATAAAACTATGCATGTAAACATTTGAATACTAAATGGAAATGTATAGAGCCAAATTAACTGGTTTACTGGTGCAAGCTCACAAATGGATGGGCTGAAATGTAAACTCCATGCATAAAGATGCCCAGTTTTTTTTATTTATTTTTTTTATTGTTGCATCAATCTTCCATTAAAAAGCAGCTAAATGTGTTTTTGAATATTACTGATAAAAAAAATGATTTTATCATTTAATTTGCTTTTAAAAGTGTTTATAATTTTGTAAAGGTGAGATATTAATAAAGTAATAAAGTGTCTACTTGGCCTTGGTAGAGGTCAGAATTCTAGTCAGACACTAAGGAAATGTACAGCATGTACAGTATGATGTAAAAAAAAAAAAAAAAAGAAAAGAAAAGAAAGAAACAAATTAACTTGATTGAACTCCTTGAGTGAAATCCTTTTGGTAAACCTTACTGAGGAAAAAGTTAAATGCGGAATTTAAAATGAATACTTTAATTTTACTAAATTATCATTCAGTAAAATAAAGATTCTATTTATTAATTTTTTTCCAGCTTTGTGTTATTTAACTTACTAATGTGAACTTATTTTCTTTAATGGGAGGAATATAAAACTTTCAAACACAACTTTATATTATGTGTAAAAAGAATAGAATAAAATAGATTAGAATAGAAACAGCCTTTGTTTGTGTACAGTGAGAAAATTCAGATGTATCAGGGGAACATTTACAATAAAATAAAAAAATATATTTTACAGTTATTAATATTCATATCTGATTTTGACTATAAACAAAAGCTTCTGTCAATATCAGCATCAATTTAAAGGTATTTTAACAGTCTGACATAGACTAAAATTTAACCAGTTGCTTGAGAAATAAAATTAATTAATGAAAAAATGTTAATGGAAACTTTACAAACTTTTAAGGCGCACAGACAGATATTGTCATAAACCATACCCCCCATTTCAGAAACTCATTGGAAGTTAAAGTAAGATATCGGCTGTGATCTGTAGTGTACTGTTACTCTTCCCATATCTTCAAAGAGCTGACCTTAATTCCCTTTAAAAGCTCTGAATCCAGACATCATGCCACATGTTACGTGAATATGGTGCTCCTGTTTTCATGTAACTCAAATCTTGAAATTATTTGGGTTGGACATATTTAAAATCCAGTGTTTATATGCATTCACCATTTGTTTCTTTTTTCCTTGCGCTATAATAATCTGAAGTTTAAGCTTCTAAACACATAACTCACTGTCTTAACAAACAGTCACCTAAACAATGTACACTGAGAACAGACTATGTTGTTTTGTGTACTTTTTAAGATTCAAGGATTAGTTGAGTACAGTTAATCTGACCACATAGTGACTCAGGTCTGAGGTTAAAATATTAACTGAGGTTTAAATTATGAGGAAATCATAATAGCATTTCTATCTAGTATTAGGCATTAATGTGTTTCACATCTGAGGCTCATTCATAAACATACACACATTCATACACAGATTTGTAAATACTTTGGGGACAAATGCCTTGCCCAGTGACTCAGTTTCAATGTGGCAGGGTGTGAAACTGCAATAAAAATTGCAACTTTTTAAATACAAAACAAGTACTTTTCTCTCTAGTTCATGCTTTAGCTATTCTGCTTAAGCCACTGGACTTGCAAAAGCATGGTCATGAGAATGAACCTTACCATTATGGCATTATGTTCAACTTCAACAGAGAAAAAACAATCTAAGTCCTTATACGTTTAATGTTATGCTTTTAATATGATTAAATATTATGAAAAATGTAACATTGTCAACTGAACTTTTGTCAGCTTGACCGGCAGAGTATTCAATTGAAAGGCAAGACAAAACGGATGTTTTGGTGGCTTTATTGAACACCAGGTTGTTCACACCAGCACCTCCTCACACTTAAAAGAACAAACAGCATGATATACCCAACTCAATTCAGGTGACATAAAGGAAGGAACCATGAAAAGGGATTATTAGGAAAAAGAAGTAAAATTAATTTAAATACAAACCTACAGGAAAACAATAAACTATACACCCAAAATAATATTTACATACATACAAATCAATACACTTAAACAAATCTCAAGTCAGCCATAAAAACCCCATCAAATTTGACCCAACTTCTCCGAAACTACCCTGCTGATCATTTTGGTTTGCTTCAAGTGCATTGCAGCACCTGGAGCACTTCTACGTGTTTCTGCCAAATCCTGCTGAGGAGCCAAACCAAGAAAAGTTATGTATTTTAACTTAATATAAATGAAAGATAAGGAAAAACTGACATTCTTGTTTACACTTCTTTCCTAAGGCAGAATGACAAGTCCTTCTGCTTCACAAGAATGTCCAAACAAAGCTACAATAAAAAACTCAAAAAACACAACTTTTTGTTTCAACTTAATACTACATAACACAAAATCCACAATCATATTTCATGAAGTAATGGGACTCCTGGTCCCGATTAAATACTGTGAATGCTGTTTTTAGGAAATACAACTGGCATGAATGACTGGAATTGACATTCCCGCTTTATCTTAAAGGAACGAGCTTTCATCTTTTAAGAATTCAGTTGATAAGAAGCTAATGAGACAAAGGGTCTCCATCAGCATTGTGAGCCTTCTCTAACAGATCACTGTTAATACCAGTGTCCAAATTTTTAGATGGTAACATTACAATGTAAAAGAACTGCAATTACTAGTTATTCCCACTGTAGGGTAATTAAAGCTAGAGTGTGTGATTTTCAGCGACATCTAATGGTCAGACTGCAGATTGCAACAACATGAACCGCCCCCCACAGCTTCTACAGCTTCAACCATACAGAAGCCGTTTATGGTACAAACTGTCTTTCTCAAATTCTTTTCTCAAATTCTTTTTTGTAAGCTGGAATCTGAAACTGAAGCTGGAGAAACCAAACAACCGCTCCACAGACGCATGGCCCAACACAGAAGAGCGGCCGCCTCTGGACAAGACTCCGCAGTACACCTACACCTTGTGGACAAAGGACATTCTTTTGAGGACCAGAATGTCCATATTCTGGATAAAGAAAATAGGTGGTTTGAGAGGGGCGTGAAGGAAGCCATCTATGTTAAGAGAGAAAAAACAACTTTAAACAGAGGTGGTGGACTCAGATTCCAGCTTCCAAGCAATACAAGGCCTTGTCCATATAAGACTCAAACTCACTGCGGATCCAGACATTTGAATTGAGAAAGCTTCCTGGAGAGGTGGCGAAACGTCTTCAAATCTTGAAAACCAAGTCCAGTGGATATTTTTTGAATTTTTACGGAATGACTATGACCTGGATGACTGAGAACCTTCATCAGCAACATGTTTAGCTCTATAACATTTAAATGCACCACTCCAATGTCTAAGAGAAAAACATTTTATGAACATTTTTAATGTATAACCACTATACTGCCATATGATAGAAATATTTACACTGTGCGCATACAATTATTATTATTATTTTCCTAATTCCTGATTGATCATTTTTAATCTAGCGTGTATTATAGTACATATTAAATTCATCATCCAGCTGCTGCTCTGCAGAATTCTCTCCCCAAGAGCTGAATCATGCCATGTAGCGGAAAATCACGCAGCTTTTTCAAATCACGTGAGAGTGTGTACAAAACAACAAAAATGGCGCCGGCAACGCTGAGGGTCGTTTTCAACGAATGTCGGTGATTTTAAAGTAATTTTCTAGTGATAAATAAAAATTTTTTTGCGATGAAATTTGCAAAATGAAATTTGTACTCTCCCGACAATAAAAACTACTTGCCCTGGGCGATCGGGCAATGGTTAACATCAAGCCCTGCCTTATATAGTGAATATACGTTTTATTTGTTCCACCTCGTTGTCATGTTTATGTTAGATGCTTGGCATATAGTGATTAAATAGACTAAGTGATTGTAGTTGTTTAGTTCAATAGCCAAATTATGTTTGATGGGATATATATATATATATATATATATATATATATATATATATATATATATATATATATATATGTATATATATATACATATATACTCCCAAATTACAGAGTCCAAATCTTGACTGTGGTACAGGGATTATTAGAAGAAAAAGAGGGAAAGGGTGAGGGAGAAGGCAAGGAGGTCTCTGTGGACATGCAGCCAAGGTCAGGCAGTGGAAAACAGAGGGATGACTGGAGCTGTGGAAGCAAAATTTGAAGATCTCCTAAGGAGCTGCAGAGAAGTAGCCGTGGTATGTATCTTAAAGAAATATATCGGTATATACCTATGTGGTCTGTGTGAAATGGATAATCCTAATTCAAGACATTTTACTTACAGCTCTGAGCACTACATGTTGTAAAGTTACAGTTGTCAGTAGTTTGAGTTCTGAGTAAAGTCAGTTCTCATTACCTGGAAAACATCAGGGACATTACTAATTAAGGAGAAGGGCTGCAGTGGGACAAATTTTTGTCCATGGTTTCACACCAAGGCTTCACATTGGCACAGTGTGTAGCAAGGCGGTAGCGCTGTTGCCTTACAGCAGGAAGGTTCTGGGTTTGATTCCTGGCACAGAGTCTTGGTTTGCACGTTCTCCCCGAGTTTGCATGTACTCCCTGTGCATGCATGGGTTCTCTGCGGGTACTCGAGCTTCCTCCCACAGTCCAAAAACATGACTGATAGGTTAATTGGCTTCTCTAAATTCTCCTTAAGTGTGAGTGTGTGTGCGAGCATGGTGGTGTGTCTTTGTGTTTCTCTGTGTTGCCTTGTGACAGACTGACGATCTTTCCAGGAGATACGCACTTGCCTCACCACAAACCTGACAAGGTTCGCATGGATGCAGTTTTACACATCAGACAGGCCTACTTAAGATAACGAACTATTACTATCAAAACCCATGTCATTATGAACTTAATATCAAATCTACTACATCAAATTGTAAGTGTATACTTCTAAACTACTTGTAAAACAGCGCACATTAGGGTTGCTTCCCAGGTCAGATTTATTTAAACATGAGTGCAAATAAGATCGTCATAAGATATCCTTCTCAACAATATCAGAATTAACATTGTGTTCAAAAAAGTGTTCAGCAATATCCAAACCTTAAAAGTGAAATTAAATAAATAAAATATTGATATTTAACATTTCCTCCTGTTTTACTAGACTCTCCTGGAGCTGCATTACATAAAAAATTCTAATATTGAAAATTTTTGTTTATTCAATATTGAAAACCAACTTGAACTTAACCACTCAAGATATTTCAAGGGCTAAATACTCAGATTTATTTCATATCTCATAATATTCCATTTCACCAGTGGGTTTTCTGCTTTTACTACTCACTTTTAATGGCAAAAAATATAACCGGTCACTTTTATGTCTTGGGTATAGAAAGCATTTAGAACTTATGCTTGTTTGTTCATGCACTGTATAACAGCATCAGTCTCTTCCATACTAACAGGAGCAATCCTATCATCACTACTGCTTTTGCTTCTAACACTAAGTAAGATCTGAAAAAAATTGTGCTACTTTTGAGCATACAGAACTGCACTGCAGTGCAATGGCAAATTTTGTTCATGGCTACTTGGTTCTGCTGTATAACCCCTCTCACTCTGAGGGCTACAAGAAAAACAGTCCCATTTATTTTTGGCGTTGCATCATGTTATATTTAAACTATATTGCATTAAATGATGTGCCACATGATCACAAAATGCAATGACTTGATAAGTAACATGTTTAGCGGTTTGCAGGCAAAGTTTAACATCTTGCCTTATACATTTTCTCGATGTCTTTCCAAGTTTCTCACCTTGAGCTCATTTTACCAAAAAAAGATGTTACATTTAGTAACATCTGTTTCCAAAGTCTAACTCTTTTTAATTCGGGCTTCCTCTGCGCAGCCCTTGCTCTTTTACTCTCCATCTTTCAGACACCATTGAACAACTGAGTTTACTGGCATTTTACATCAGGGTCTAGGCGACGGCAGCCCAGTGTTTTGTTTTTTTCCCCAGCTTTATTGTCATTACACTGTCAGATATACAGAGCAACGAAATGAACTCTCTGCATTTAACCCAGCCCCTTGGGGAGCAGTGGGCTGCCATTACAGGGTTCCCGGGGAGCAGTCTCGCTCAGGGACACGGAGTGGCAGTCTGCAGGAGTGGGGATTGAAGTCAAAACCTCTGGATTCCAAGTGCAATGCCCTTACCACTAGGCCACCACTCCCCTACTTGCACTTGCACTCTTACCAGTGATGGCGGTAAGAATTTTATTTCTTTATTTCTTTATGATAGAGAAATAGAACATTTAAAAAAATCAGCTGCCCTTGCTCCCAAAAAATGGGACCGGTCCAACAAGAATTGTCCAGGTCCTCCTGATTAGCCACTCCGGGCCTGCTGGAGAGAGACCTTGTATATTTTTATAGCTGTAGGCAGGACGGATATTCTGTTCTAGTCTGTCTTGCTTTGACTGAAGACATTCTTTTTCTGTTTAAGTCTTCTGGAAAAGATGCTTATGGTTGTCAAAGAATTCTTCTTTGTGAAATCATCACCAGAGGTTCTAGATGAGTTCCTCAAATAGAACCTTCTTAATCAACTGATTTTCATTAAGTAATTTGCTCTAATGCTGTTACCTCAAGAGATGATTTTGAGAAAATATGCAGCATCTTGTTGTGAACATTTAATGACCTAAGCTACTTTAATAAGTACAGTCTGCGCTGTCCCTTCTTGTAAACAACTTCACAGTTGCATCTGCAATTGACTGTTGTCCAGCTGAGCACCGAGGTATTTAGATTTTTCTACCCCCTCCACTGCTTCTCCTATGATGTAAATAGCATTTAGTTGTTTCTGTCTCTTCTGAAATTTACAATCACCTCCCGTGTTTTGTTGACATTCAGGATCAGATTTTTGTTTCCACACTATGCCACAAAGCAGTTCATCAACTCCCTGTGCCCATTGTCTTGTCTATTTCTAATGCACCCAATGACTGCAGAGTCATCTAAGTATTTCTGCAGATGACAGGACTGTCTGTACTGGAAGTCAAAGGTGTACAGAGTAAAAAGGAATTGTGAGAGTACCGTTTCCTGTGCTACTCCTGAGTTTTGGCTGAGTGGCTGAATTTTCTTTGATACTGGAAGAAGTCAGAAGGTATCCTACATCACTAGTGCGGTCTCATGGGCCAGGCTAAGGTTTAAGAGGTTCTGTAGAATCTTAAACCCCATTTACACTACCCTTTTGAAACCATGCCAAGAACGGTGAAAGCTCTGTAACAGAGATAACTGTTGAGAGTAAAGGGAACGCAACTGAACTGGACCATGCCAGACACAACCGAACTACAGTATGCTAAATCTAGTACTAGTTCAACAGTAGGGCTCAGCAGGGTTCAGTTTTAGTTCATTGTGGTTCTCTGATAACAAAGAGCACATGAGCAGAGGGCATCATCTCAACTGACTCATTTCATGGTTTTCTGGCGTGTCTGGCTTTGCAATTCACAGATCTCTTCACCAGTTTACAACATGAATTTTCTGTTTGCCTATTGACAATAAATGACATCAAAAGAGAGGGGTGCATCTTCGGATGATGCCGGGACTGAGGCTAATTGAAATTTGGTCGGACGACGCTATCCAGGCACATAAGCTCCTGAATGTTATGGATGTCGCCATTTTTGTTTGCATAATTCTCACATTAAGAACTGTAGTATCGTGGACGCCAATAAGAGTCAAGGAACAGTGCTAGCCTGATGTGTAAATGGTCCTAAGAACCAAGCTAAGCATGTTTAACTGATTCAAGCTCGGTCTGAACTTGGCACGGGTCGGTTTCAGAGGGGTAGTGTAAATGGGGTATTCCAGAGCTGCTCTGTACAGGCCTTCAGGTCTCTGAGGCACACACCATCTAGACCTGGTGTCTTATTTAGTTAACTGGAACAAATTCCCAGAAGACTGTAAAAGTGCTGAAAGCCTGAGCTCTTTTAAGTCAAAGTTAAAAACCCATTTGTTTAGAGCTACCTCTGACTTAAACTATTAACTGAGGAATCATAGTTTAAGTTTGTGGTAAAACTGTTTTACTTGCTTTACTACCATATCATTTTTTTATCTTGCTTTTATTCCACTTATTTCCTTATATTTTACTGTGTAATTCATGTAAAACACTTGGAATTGTCTGTATACTGAACTGTGCTATACAAATAAACTTGGCTTGCCATGCCTTGCATCGCATTTCTCACATTAACTCTTAATTAGAGACAGATAAGTGGAAGGAAGAGGGAGCAGCACCATCTTCTGATTTGGTTTATGACATATGCATAAGCAGGAGAGTCCAAAGCAAAGATAAAAGATTAAACATTTGAGGTCTGAGAGGAAAGCTTTGCGCCTGATAGCAAGAGAGAGGATGCTGAGCTTGTTCCTAAACAGAACCTATTGAAGAATGTGTTCAGATCATTGGCTCAGCCCAGAGCTCCATTTGTCTGATCCTTTTTCTGGTTGAAGTCTCTCATCTCCTTCGTTCCTAACTGCAGATCATTGCAGCTGAAGCTGCCTTTCCAGCTTCTTAATGTATGCCTCCTTACTGTCTTGACCTAAAGCTGCTTCTGTGTACTCCTCAGTGATAACCTCTTTTCCCTCCTGAATATTAACTTTTTATTGTTTAGCAGGTACTTCAGATCACTTGTTACCCATGGTTTATTATTGGGGAGCCATCTCACAGTTCTGTTGGAAATGTATTTATCTAAATAGTAGTTTATGCGTTTGGTCACATAATTAGTCTTTAATGTAGCTGCCTCTTATGAAGGGCCTTAAACTCTGAGCAGAGAAAGTCAAGATTTTTATCCCCTTTTCCCCAAAAGGAGGTCGCACAGTGTGGTAATATTAATGAAAAAAAACAAATTGCCAACAGTTTAATATGTAGACTGCAGAGATGAAACTCTATTGTATCATGGTCTGGATAACACCACCTGTTGTCCACAAGCATTACCAGCACTCCTCCAGTGAGTTTTCCATCTTTCTTTAAGTCTCTATCTGATTGTATGGTCAGAAAGCCTGGCAGTGAGACAGTGGAGTTGGGGATATGACCCTGCTGCTATGTAAACACAAAATATTGCATTCCTGATAGTCTGACTGGATCCTTGCTGGGGTTGGAGTTGGAACTTGTTTCTGAAAGATGTCACAAATAATGATTTATGGAGGAGATGGCTTGTATTTCCTCTTCCTCTCTCTTGTTCTTGCTCCTGCACTGCATCTTCAGTGCCTGCTTGTCTCAGCTGTGACTTGTAGAGGGAGCTGAAGTATTATTTCAACTTTAGCTGCTTCTAGGTGTAAAAGGAAAATTCACAACGGTTGCTATGATTATGCTTTTAACATATGTTCAAAAATAAAAAAAAATATTGGTATAATCCGTTCAGCTGCACAGCATCCAGCACTGGAGGTAAAAAAAAACACATCAGACAAAAAAAATGTGATCCGCAAATCGAGGAATTTTATTAATATATGACAATTACACGAACAGAGCTACTTTTAAGATTTGAGCTGCACAATTCTATAACATCTTAAGGAAACCAGTCAATTTTATCACCTATGACATCTTACATAAACATAAGGTTTCAAAATAAAAAGCTAATTAGCACTTATTATTCCTATATCAGACCATGTTGTGTGAATCCAAAAGATGTTTGTGTGTAAAAATCTGTTAAAATAATCTATAAAAAGCCATGTTTTGATAACTTAAACCCCCTTTGGCCTCCATTCTGATCTTCAATTCAAAATTCAGGAAATTGCCTTTAAGTCTTGATGCCTAACAGCAGTAAGGTGCTGACAAGCAATTGTTTAATGATCTAATAAGTAGTGTTGTAGTCAAGACTACATCAACCAAGACCAAGTAGTTCAGAGGTTGAGACAAGACCATGAAAGAGACCTTACATAGTGTCTGCCTCTAAATGTCTTGGACTTGTCTAGGTACTCCTTGGTCTTGGTTGGTGCCGTCTTCACTACAACACTCCTATTAATATTGCTATTAACCAGGTATGGCCAGCAAATGTAGTATCCAGTAAATTTAAACATTAATTTCTGAATATTTTTGTATAGTCATACATTAGTTCCAAGGCAAACAAAAGTTATTTTAATTCATCACTTGCATCCTCATTTCAACATTCTAAAACACAAAATGTTATTTTTCTTACTTAGTTCCATCGGAGCTTCTAATACATCAAATCATTTAATTCTAAATTGGGTGAGGAAAATAAAGAGCCTTCTGATACATTTAATAACAGATTTATTTAGATAAATGCAATATTTACAATATACAATACATAAGACAAGTATAATTACAGTTTATATATATATATAACAAAAATACACTTCTATAGCAGACATGGCTCTTATATACATACATATATATAAAAGTTAGTAAACAGGAATAGTATAAAGTAAATCATTTCTAAATATAAGACATTTTAAAAAGCTGCCTTGATAAAACATTCAGTTTAGTAATTACAACTGTTTTTAAAGTCAGTTTTAATAGGCTTACATTTTACTTGAAATATGTTTGAGGTATTTATGGCACAAAATTATAGATATATACTTTTCTTTATGTACACAGCAGCATTTAGGGAGTCACTGGACCATCAGGAGTAAAGACTTTCTGTTGCTTCGTCCAGAGGAGATGAACACAAGGCCTATAAAGGAAGGAAAGGATAAAATTATCAGTCTGAGTCAAATGAAATTGCAAAGTAAAATTCATCCCTTCTCTACATGCTCAGGTTGTTATTTTGACCACTTAAGATCCTCTCAAGGACATATACTCATTAAAATATCCTCTCACATCTCAATCTAGAAATTAACTAATGTATAACAAAAAGTACAAGTATTTAATTTGAAAAAGGAAATATATTGTAAACAAAAGCTAGTGTGTTGATGTCAGCACCTAGTGGCCAAAACGGGTACTGCAAATTGAGGCATATCCCAGTAAGTCTTACGTAAAAAAAATCAAGATTAACCTACATCCTTTATATTTACTTTCTAAACTTTTTCCAAACATCTAGCACATTATAAGAAATAGAGTAAATATATATTCTTCAAATTCCCTATTTTGGATTATTTGTTTGTGATATTTAAAGTTTCAGGGATTAGGATTGCCTTCCCCAGACTTTTATGTATGGCTTGTTTCTCTGGGGATTTATATTCTGCATAACATTAACATTTCAATAAAATGGTACCACATACTGACTAATAAACTGCTGTCTTCTTACCTTATCTCTTGACAAAGGCCACTGGCAGTTCCCTGCTAGGAACCAAAAGCCCCGAATGAATCACATCAAGGGGCTCGTTATCTGTCGCCACAATCTCGTAGTCTCTGACCAACTGCAGGACAAAATAATAATAATAATGCATCATTGTAGAAAATCTTTTTAAAATGATCTCTGGCAAACTTGCATAATGTTGTCAACGGTAACCGTACCCAACACATGGCCAGCTGCAGCTGCAGCTCCGCCAGGCGCCGACCGATGCACATCCTCTTCCCGATACCAAAAGGAACATGAGCGAAAGGGTTGATGGTGCTGTTCTCTCGCAGCCAGCGCTCAGGTTTGAACTGCTTCCCATCATCAAAGTATTCTTCGTTTGAGCCGATTGCATGGCTGTTAATCATTAACACTGTCTGTAAATGCAGAACAGTAAAGGTTATTTTTCAGCTCATTTAAAAGAAAATAACTGAGATATGAGTGTGAGTAAGGCCTATTTGGATTGTATTGTGACATTAGAAAGGCCTAACTCCAATGTTTGACAGTATGGACCAGAATTTTAAGGCTCATTCAAGATAAGTCTAATATCAATCTCCTAACGTAAGGTGCAATAAAAAGTAAGATACTCACTCCTTTAGGAATGGCATAATCTCCCAACACAGTGTCTTTGTCCAGCGTCCTGCTTGTGAAGGGAACCGATGGAGACAACCTGTAAGGATGACAATAAACAAAACTTGTAACTTGACTTATACCATATCACACATGCTAAGCCGTCTAATAGAAGGCAGACACACTCTTAGTGCTGCTTGGTGAGGTGAGTATAATCTGTGATCAGAGGTCATTTACATAACCTGTGATGTTTTTACACTGCTTGCCTTAAATAACCTGTCTCACAGCTCTTGTGACTGTCTGAGAAGGCGGGGAAAGTGAATGGAAGAAAGGCGAAGAAAAAATGTGAATGTGACCAGAGGCTGAATTTAAGCTTGGTGGTCATGCCACCCGGTTGACTACCAAAAAGTCAAAAACTTGAAGCTTGTTTTTGAGGCAGTCATGTGTGTAATATTTCCCTTCTTGATCTCTGTGGCACTGGTGGGAATGTAATGGTTTCAGAAAATATGACTGTTTAAGCTTGAACCTTTAAAAGGTGACTCAGTTTAGCAAGCATAGTTGAAGTGTGTAAATCTAAATAGCATTCAGGATTACTGATTCTGTGCTAATACTCAATGAAGAATTATTTTTATCTCTATTGTTCTCTTTCGGAATATAATGATTGAGCACAGGGATAGTTTAATAGAATAGACATAAATAATTTGTTCTATGTTTTGTCGCTCTCTTCTTATCCCTTTTCTCGTTGTTTTCCTCTCTATGTTTTGTGCTCAGCTGACTTTTTATGCTGTCTCGAAATGAAATAAAGTTTTTTTCCAAGTGCTAAGCTCTCTTAGCTGATTGCTCCTTTCTGTGTTTCCAAAAAGGCGACGGCAAAAGTAAGGGCGAGAAACACCTAATATTATAAGCGCTCTGATGGCATTTTAGATAAGGATTTTTATCAAAAAACATAATGTGCACAAATAAGGAATAGTTGTATTAACCATTTATGTAAACAGAGTTTTATGGGGCCCCCAGGAACTTGAGCATTGCTTAATGGTGAATCCCCCCCTGATTGGGCGCAACCTTTGACAATCAATGTGATCAGTGTGTTGAGTACACCTTGAGGTATTGACATTGTTTTCAACCTAGATCTTTTAGGATCTGCTCTATGGAAATCCCACCCCCTGACCTATCCAACAGGAAGCTGTGCAGTACCTCATTGACTCCTTGAGGCAGGCCTTGAGGTAGGGCATGCTCTTGATGTGCTCCCCGGAGGGGTCTTGGTCTTGAGGCACAACCTCTCTGATCTCCTGCAGCAGCCTCTTTTGAGCAGCAGGGTTACGTGACAGGTTGAAAATAACCCACAGCATGCTGTTGGCAGTCTGTAAAAACAGTAAGAGATACAAATTAAGGAGGGAAGCACTGCAGATGTCACTTGGCAGAACAAGTATTCAAAGCATTCCTCTGTGAGGTCCTGAAAGGAGCTAAGGAATGTTTGCGGTTTCTCAAAGGCGGGAAACTTAGATTCAAACTGCATTAATTTTAAATTTTGCAGAGCAAAAAATGAAGAAGCTATTGTGTTAAAATTATCAGTTTGCAAGAAATAGGTTGTAAGTTAGAGGTAAGATGTAAGTTATGTGTATTGATGCAAGTGAAATGGTATGTATGGAGGTCCAAAATAAATGGTTTTAACAGCAAAAAAAAAGGTTAAACTGTAAAGATTTTTCCAACTTAGCTACTTCTGTAAGTCCTTTTGCTATGTAGGTATTTCATATATATATTGAGTGTAGCTATGCTAACTAGCTGCTAGGGATCCACAAACCTAAAAAGATCAAATGTGTTATAATACTTCAGTGTAAAAGTAAAAAGAAGGGATTTAGTTTGGGTTACAATTGGCTATTTTTGGTCATGTCAAAACAAATGCTATCTGGTTTTATTTTAAACCTTTGAAAAGTCATGCGGGATAAATTTGAATGTCAAAAATAAATCCTTTATTTGTTTTTTTTTTGTTTTTTTAAGTAGCCTGTGCTGCATTAGAAATGTACAGGTATGGAAAAATCTTTTTCAAAAGCCAGATGAAAGACATCTGCTACCTGTTCCTGATCAGTTGTTAGGTTTATGGCTGGTTTACGTTTCATATAAAAGAGTTTGGAAACATGTATTACTAAAGTGTGACTCACTGTTTCAACTCCTCCAATCTGCAGTTCAGTGATGGCTGCATACAACTCCTTTTTGGAGAGGGAGCTTTGCTGAAGGATGTCACCGATTAAATCATCTGGATCTCTGTCGGCATTCCTCTTCAGCTTCTTGTCAATGTAGACTTTGGCTGAGGGAATACAAAGCAATCAATGTGTGAACACAAGGATTTGCATATCGCTGTTTACACATAATAGGCATCATTTTCAGCTCCTTTCTCATTAATCAGTGACAAATTATCACTGTTCAACATTGCTTGGGTGGTGAATGGAGAAAAGACAACTTTCTTTGAAGTGCTACAGGAGGCAGCAGTGAAATTTGGATCATTATCATCAAAAAAAAAACCAAAATTTTTTCAGATTTAAAAACAAAAATTTTGATTAAAGCACGAGTTCTTTCAGTATCTTTAGTATGTAAATTTGATTTACTCTGTTTCATTTTTGTGGCAAGTGGAAGATTATTGCATGTGATAAAACATATCTTCTGTAGCCTGAAGATATTCTGACACATGGAATAATATATATATCATCATATATCATTTGCTAGATTGACAAACTGTTTATATAATATATTATGTCACAAGATTTTTTTTCTCAAGGGGTATAAGATATAACTCACACTAATCCACTTTAATAAGCCCAACTCAGTCTCCTTTCAATTCTCCTGTTAATCTTGTAAAAATTTTCCACCAGACTGAAAACACAATCCGTACATTCTGGGACGTTTTTAGCAACTGACGTCACCATCTTCTACGTCGTCCTCTTTGTCACTTAAAGTCTTGTTGATGTAAATATTTAGCATAGCCTACTTCTTAACCTCAGGCCAGGCAGTTTACTACAATGCTGAACAATTATTTACCCTGAGTGCCAAGTCCTCAAAACAGAAAGACAGCCGGTTGAAATCAAACCTCCTGCCCATTCGGTTTTTTTTCCTATCTATCATCTGACTGGAAGTGAACTCAGAATGGCTTGTGTTTCACATAAAAGAACTTTGACACATGCTTTAAGGAATGAGAGAAATGTTCCAGGAAGGAATATTTATGCTTGTTTTTGATATGTCTTTTACTTCAAAGCACAAACTTCTTTCTTTTTTTTTTGTTTTGTTTACCTGTGTTAAAAATGCGATCCCATGCTGCGGTGTGGTCCTGCCACGTTTTGGTGTTAAGGCCCTTGTGGAGCTCCACTGGTGTGACCATCATCATACCAAAGGTGCTCATCATCTAAGGAGAGCAGAAAAACAGGAAGTAAGGCATCAAACGTGGGATGTGATTCTCACTCTTAGTCAAAGTCTCTGATTCAGTCCTATTTACATCTAGTTATTTATGACCCCATTCCCCTGTTACATTTCGGAGTCCCAAACATAATTTCTGCTGTGAATCAGATAAAAGGCTGGGGGATCAATCTCTGGATAGATACAAATATTCTATAGAGCTGCTTTATTGCAGTGACTTAAGCCTAGCCAGCTGTTATGAACCTGATGAACTGTGGTGTTTCTCAACCAGGGAAAAAAATCAGCTGAACAGCCTCACAGATCATCATCATCATCTAAATTTTACATAGAAACTTCAAGAGAGGACTGAGACTCACTGTTTTCACAGCTGTGATGAAGTTCATGGCTTCCTCATCGACTTTCTCCTGAAGAAGACCAAATCTCTTGTCATACAGGATGAGACAAATCGCTGTGGGACAAATAACAGACATTGATAAGTAAAAATAGGACACGGTTCATTTGAAATATAGCCCTTGTTTTCATTTCTGTTCATAATTTATATGGTATGTCTTGTTTTATTCTTAAAAAGCTAGAAAACAGAAACGTTTTGCTGCAGGAAAAGATCAGAGATTAATTCAGTTTTAAGAATAATAATTTATTCTTAATAATATTTTAAAAATCAACTTACTCTCAAACGACCATTTATTCAGCTCGAAGTACAAGTCTTCAATCTTTCCGTTGTTGCTTACTTTTCCAACCCTGCTAATGAAGTCCGTCAGCACCTGTTTCCAAAAAGCGCACGAACGCATCAGTCGCTGATCGGAGAAACTTTGATTAAAAAGAAAAAGAAGCAGTAACCATCTCTAGCTGAATTGTCTCACCTGATTTATTTTGCCATCAAGCTTCACCACCTCAGTCGGCTTCATGAGTTTCTGCTGAAACGCGCTCCTGACTCTCTGCCAGTCTTTCCCCTCCCTGCGAAAACAACAACAGCAGCGCGCTTCAGCATGTGCGCCTCCGCTTTGGAAACAGCAGATGATGCCCAGAGGCTCTACTTACAGAATGAGGAGTCCGTACGCCTCATCTCTTAGGTCTCTGTATGCTTTCCATGGTTTGATCTCAAGCCTCTGGGGGTAATTACTCTCCTTCCTATAGAGAGCCTCCAACAAGCAAGGAGCGCCAATGTGCACCGACTCAAAAGACCCCAGCTTCATCCGGAAGATCTTCCCGAATTTCTTATGATAATCAATCTGAAATTAATAAATTATTCGTCAGATATATTATTATAATAAGTAAAATTAGAATCCTATCGATAAATGATAATGATAATAATTTTTAAAAATCTTAAATATTTGAAGGATCTTTACCAGGGCTTCGTGTTGTCTGGTCAGTCCTCCTTTTCGCAGCAGTTCCACCAGACTCCCGACCAGGGGCCAGTTGGTGGGCCCCGGGATCGCGTCTAAACTGTGCGCCCTGGAGGCAGCATGTGGACACGGCGCAGCCTCCACAGCATCCTTCTGCTCCAGGACGCACACGGAGGATGTGGGCTTGAAGTGCTGCAGCCCCACCGACTTCTTCTTCAGCAGCTCAACAATCTGAGGAACTTTTTGGATCTGCGCCCTCATCCTGTCGCTCTCTGAATCTTTGGGTGATGCTGAATGACCGCTGCTCTGTAGTAGCTTTTCTAAGAGAGACTTCTTGTTTCTTGGAAGTGTCACACCTTGCAGCAATATATATACTCAGAGAGTGTTTATTCCTGCCGCGCACCGAACCAATCAGGGACAGGTCCGCCATGGTGTGGCTGTCGAGCCTACCATTCATTTATGGATCCACGCTGAAGAGGATCGTATGACCTCAGATAGACCGTGGAAATGCCCTCACCCCTCCTCTACTTGAAAATAAACATCAGCGAAGGTGAGGCGGTTCGCTTGAACCGCGATTAACCGAAACTCTGGCAAAGCAAATATACTACTAGCCACTGCCACACTTATGCCCTGGCAAATATTTAACCAGCTGTAGATTAAATGTTTGCTTTGTTTTCGATTTTTATTTCTTTCTATAGGCTTTTATGTTTCTAACTTTACATTTATTTCAATAAAACCCACAATTTTTTTTATTAAATAGAAATTTTTTTTTTAATTGTGTGCTTGATGATTTATTTTTTTAACTAAAAAGATGAAGAAACCCTTGGTATAAATAATAATCGATTGGGGTGATTTATTGCATTTTATTTTGAAAAGCTCCCATTACACTAGTGGCCTATACGTGCAAGAGAATCATGCTCTGCAAACCACCATGCACTTCCACACGCATACGTCTGTCTTGGTGTGTATACAACCCTGGTTATCCCAACTAATATCTCAGCTTATCAAAATGGAACCTGGACTTTCAGACTTATTCTTTCAGAAGGTCTTAATGTTTAAAGTGGGGTTAAACCAAAGTCCTCCCTCAATAAAAACACAAAGATAGATAGAACGCAGATGCCATCGCCTGAGAATTGGCATAGTTTAAGGAACATGTGCTGGGGCCTCATGTTGTTACCTTGTAAAAGTCCTCATTCATAAACTCTCAAGTGGCATCAGAACAACCTTGAACTCAATGCTTTTCAGTACTATCCAGGTGTAACACACGCACACTAACATTATTCATCTCCCCCATAGAAAAACAAAAAAACTTGTGCCATTAATGCACAAAATGTTCCCTTCCTCTCAAACTCAAAACACACTTCTCGATAATTCATTAGGCTACATGATACAGGGCTGCTTTAGCAGCTCGTTTCTTGTTTCAGTTTATGTTCAACAACATGCACAAATCATCCACTTCAACGATCACAAGTGCAGTAGTTCACAATGTTGGGAAATAACACTTTGATGAGAAGATCAATACCACTCTAAAAATCCCAGCAGCTGGGCTGGAAAACAAGGGGAAGCAGTCTATATCTGTCCAAACATACCCAAATCCTTCAACACATCTCTGGTACTTAGTCAAGCAACTGGATGACCCGGATAACAACGACTTCACCTTCCTAGTGTTGGCCACAAATTCAGGCCACTTTTGTTTAACTAGTGTTGTATCTTACTTAAGTCTGAGACCTAACTTGTCATTTAAAAAAGGACATCCTGGAGGATGAAGCTGCATATAGTGTTTTCTGAAACATGAAATATAAAAATCAGTTATCTGATGCCATTTTATACCAAGTTTTGTTTTTTAAGTATCTTAAATACTATTTTGCATCCAAGTCTTAGTTTAAGTTTACTCGTTACTATCTTATCTCTTTTTGTTTGCTTCATTTGTTTTTCGTTAGGTTAATATAATTTCCCTTTTCATATAAACTCCCAGGTCAGATTTAATAGGTTTTTGCAGTTAGATATAATATAAGAATGCCCACTAAAGTTTGAACTACAAATAGAAAAAGCAGAGGTTGTGGAGCAGCCTTGAGCCTTGAGCTGTGTATCCAACATGGTTACCACATGCAAAAATTAGTGAAAGGCGTTTGCCATAATACATATCTTAAAGGGGTCATAGAATGATTCTATAGGGTATTTGGTGCTGGTCCTTAAGGTCTCTGAATAGGCTGTGTAACATTGGTCGGGCTGAAAATGGCATATTTGCTGTTCTATGAGCCCTAATGGTTAAAAGACCTAGAATGAAATTACAATTTTCTTCCTTTTATGGTACGCTCATGAATATTTAGATGAGATGTGCACTGATTGGTTGGTTTACAACGAGCGAAGCTGCTGAGCAAATATGCATCATAGCAACAAGCACTCACTCACTGAAACTTCGAATTGTTGATATGGTAGGTTGACCAGGCGTCATCCTTTTCCCGCACGTGTCCTACTTATCATACCTAAAAAAAATGTTCGGGGGAATTTTAAAATCGTCCGGGATTTTGGTTGACTACAGTGCAGCACGTAGTCGAAACACACCAGGCACTCGAACCGAGCTGTCAGCTCCAGGGCTGGTCCGGGAACCCTGGTGGATGGGGGCAGGGAGCCAGTGGGGGACGGAGCGACCGAACCCGACCTGGTGACGGTAGCCTGGACACCGGCGGCCCCGTTCTCCCCCCCCACCTGCCTTACCGGCCCCCGGCCCCCCTCGTTTAGCTGAGGACGGGCAGCTTATGGCTCTCTGCTGAGGTCCAGTCCAGTTAGTGGCCCTCCACCCTTGGGCGAGTGAACCAGTGCGCTGGTCTGTATGTCAATTTTGAGGTGTGACAAAAGTACAGGCCAGAACCAAATAAGGCAACATCCCAGATTTAGGTGAACTCGGGGCTTTCAATTGGATTCGCCCGTTTTACGGTGGAAGTTTAGAATTGTGAGATTTGCAGAGAAAGGAGGTGTTGATGGGGTTTGAACTTCTCTATACGTCCATTTCACCCACTGAACTATTGTTATTCATCTATGACAATGTAAACTCTGTTTTGCATTCTATGACCCCTTTAATATTTTTGCAAAAACAGATAAAAAAAGCGGATCTCACAGTTTCATAACTTGCAGCCAGAACGCTCTCTGCTTTCATTCCAAGCTCTAACACCTCGAACAACTGCAGTTTGGTTCTGGTTCTGTACTGTAAACCCAAATAGTTCAGAAAACTCAAAACTTTTGTAGAAACTGATTAGTCTATCTCAAATTGTTTGAGTAAGTTAGAATATTAAAGTTTGAAGTAGTTACATGTTTTCCATCATGATGTAAATGCTGTAAAAAAAATATAAGTGCGTCAATCTTAAATATTGTAATTAACTTGCTCAAAAACTTATTAAGTTTTCAATTCGTGTTATAAATGATCAATCTGTGTTTTATGTAATTCTAGTTGCCTTTATAAATCCAGCCTCTTTTCATTTCTTCCATAATGACCCCATTAAATCTTCTGCCTGGAACCTTTGAGGAGTGAATTAAATCAAGTGCTATAAATACATTATGCTGAATGAGGATGGTGAGGAAGGAGTGACTGAAAATTGAGCAAAAAGATTGGACATGAACAGAAGTACAGGGACACGATCTGACCGAGACAATTAATCTAAGCAGGTAACACTGACCACATGGATAACTAGTTTGCGTATAGGATATTTCAAATATAAAACAAAATCTAACAAGAGCAATGAGATCGGAACCGATAGGGAAAAAACAAAATGGCACAAAATTACATCCGAGTATGGCAAGACCTAAGCAATAAAATGATTGATGATTAGAAATGAAAAGCAAAATCAAACACCTCAAGATCCTGACATCTTTGAATCCAACAACATGATCTCAAAATTCACAAACAGCTTCATTCCACTCACAACAAATGTAAAAAGTGACAGGAAATAACGTTTTTTGTTCCTGGTAAATCCATAACCTGTTCTTTTCACTTTTTTTTTTTTTTTTTACATGATTTTATTAATAAGAATATCCACTGTTTCGGGCATTGGAAAACTCAAGCCTTTTCCAGCATTCTGTGGATGGACAAAAGGATAGACCCCGAGAAAAAAGAACTAAGATAAACAAACATGAATCCACGCTCAGGGTTTTATTTTAATTTAAAGCCAAAAATTAAACAAGCACACATGTTTTCTCTTATAAAAAACAATCAAAATATTTGGAAAACACCTACAGATACTGTAAGTACAAGATTAGGACACAAATTTGTGCAGATTCAAACCAGCCTCTCGACTTTGGTGAAGATGCTTAATCTAGAAAGTTTCTAAATGTATTTACGTTTACATTGAATCAGTTTACAAAATTCAAACTAAACGTATCGGCCCAGATTATTTCCCACCATTTCTTACATTTTTGAAATCATGAATTAAGTTCAAGGCCTTTTGGGGCTTTCAGTACAATGAGGTTTGGCAACTTGTAAAGAGGAGGCGCAAATCAATTTGGACGTAACAGAGAAAACATGTTTTCACATGATGTCCTCTGTAGGCAAACAGAACTATGCAACACCCTCCTCCATGACCTGTTATAAAATGAAAGACTAAAGGTTTTATTGCAACACATTTATGTTTGTTACCTATTACTGACATTAATGGAACATGAGATTACAAGGTCAAATTATAAACTTTTAAATTTGGTGTTTACATCAACCAGAAAAATAAGCTTCTTCCAGAATTTTTATTCATTTTAATTGATTTCCTTTTTCTGCTTCAAAGGACACTCAGTTCCCTGTTGGTATCTCTCTGTTGGTTTTGAGTTCTTCATATATTCGCCATGCCCTCTACGAAGAATCAAAAACAAAAACAAAGCATTTTGGCTTCAGTATTGGACGGTTTTATTCTTGTCAAAGCAAATACGTTATCTAGCTTACAGTCGCATTAGTTTTAATAAGCTTTGTTGGATGACGACTCTGTCCATATATGGAAATGTTTCGTTGCAGTAGTCTTTATTAATTTCCACTAAGTTCTTTTACTTTAATTAAATGGCCTTTAAACCTCTCAGTAAATGAAAATAGAAAGGCATCAGAAAACCAAATGTGAAGTAATTCAGGATGTTTTGAAGTTACAAAATAACCAAAAAGAGGGATAAGTAATGATGACCAATAGCGTTTTAAATCAAAACAACAAATAGCGCCCCCTCCTCCTCCTCTGTTGTCCAAGTTACCAAATCAAGAGAGATGAGTTTGTAGCGCACGTAATTAAAAAACAAAAACAAATGAGAAGGATTCAGCGAATCCGTTGTTGTGCAAATACTTTTAAAGGATGCAGAGGCCCCAGTAAATATTTCTGGTCTGCTTCTCTTGCTGCCTTAAACGTGTGCAGGCTGCTGCTGTTTTAGCCAACTTAAAATACTAAATCGTGCATCCGTTTTAGGTAACCCTGCGAAGTCCCAAATGGATTAGCTAAAGAACCAGGACGTAAACATGGGCTACACACAGCATTGAATTAGTTCTGGACTGTACATCAAAACCCGACTAAAACATTGTTGATGGAGAGGACCAATTGTTTGAAGGAGTGTGGCTTCCTTGGCAAGTGACCAATGAGAAATTACTGGTTAATTTTAAAGTACCTTTCTTACGTTTTGCTCCTATGATACTGCGTTCACAGCGAATGCACTTTGAGCAACCCGAGCAGTCGGTTTACATGCAAACTCTATGGTTGACATACATCAAGTTGCATTTAAAAGGTCCTGCAGCACATTTTGAGCTCTTAGAGAAGTGCATCTTAAAGCATTCCCAGCAGCTGGAGCATAGCATATGAACATGTAAGCATGCATTCATTTCAGGTGCATCATGGGCTCAAAAATCAGAGACGGACAAGATTCAAACATGAAGTAGCAGATGCTTCATCACTGTGCAAAGCGCATTCGGTGTGAACCCAGCACACAGTAATACCCCCTTCTCAATGGCTGAAAATCCAGTTTAAACCATGAAACGATCGGCCTTTAGTGGCAGTGGGAACAGCTCACTGATGCGTGTTCACCCGGGTCAAACAACTTGGCAAGAGACCTGCATTAAAATGACCTTAGCTCTGATTGGCAGGCAGTGGGAACACCAGACCCAGGTTGACCCACTAAATTTCTTGACACCATTGAACGCAGCATATGGACGTCAACACTCCACGTCAGTCATTTCTGATCTAATGATTTAAAACAACTCTGTTTACATTCGATAAACATAGTGCGACACGGGTGAGAGAGATAAGGGCAGATAAAAGAGCTAAATAATAAAGAATACTGACCATGCTCTTGCTCCCGTCCATGTTGCTCTACATTATTTACTTCCCTGATTTCGCAGTGGTGACATCATCAACAATCACCCAGCGTGATGCTGCCATCAGGCACGCAGCTGTGGGGGACAGTGGCCCCAGAGCTTGCCAGTAGGGGTTTCAGACTTGGCTTTTTGGTCAAATAGGAAACGAGCCAAAAGCCGATTTCTAGCGGGTCAACCCCATTTTGAAAAGCCCAGGTTTTCAGTGGGAAAGTGGCTTAAGTCTCTTGTCCTTGAATAGATCCCCCACCACAACCCTCTATATGGGGACTGTAAATGGTTTTTCAGCCTAGAAAGATTCAAAAGGTGACAAAGAGGCAATTAGAGAGTTTATTGGCATGAATTAATGTAATTCTCAGCTCTATGTCAGAAGACGTAGAGCTGATAACCATAGAATGGGCAGATTAATCAAAATGGAGAGGTCTTTCCCCAGGGGCCTGATCACTGATGGTAGACTGGAAGATAAAGGATCTGAACTTAGTTGGTGGAAGGGCAAAGGTGGTGAGGGGGTGGAGGTGCGTTGCAGCTGTTTGGAAGGCAGACAAACTTAATGTGATGAGCAGCGAACAAAGAAAGGTTTAGATGCTGTTGGCTGCTGAAGAGGCTTGGAGAGCAGAAGAGAATTGGCAGAAGTAGGTCCAGGTGATGTTGCAGTTAGGATATGCAGGTTAGGCTTGGCAGTCGTCTGGATTGAAAATATGCTTAGGCTCCTTTTCATTTATGCATTTGCTGTCTCTTTATTCACCATGTCAGAGGGAAGTGTAACCATTTGCTGAACAAAATGACATATCTCTAAAAGTATGAATAAATTAAAGAGTAAAAAAATCATCACATTCATATTATTAAGTCTTACTACCTCTTGGGGACTAATAGATAATGTTTTGCTTCGTTTCTCTTTGTTTTCCCTGCATTAAAGTTGTGATCTTTTCAAGGTTTGTCGCTGTCATGGAAATTTCCAAGGAAGAAACCATTGAAGGTTTTAAGGAAAATTCCCTTTGCACCTAATTTGTTGCTATTTGAGGTCACAGATTCATCAGAGTACAAGTATATGTGATGTTGTGACACCAAACAACAACATTGGGATGGTTTTTATTTCCCTGAAGGGGAAATCTTCCTCTCTCACCTGTAGTCTGCCCTGTACACTGTGTAACTGACCTTTCACGCAGATGTAAACCAAAAAGAAGAGGGCCAACAGAAAAAAAATAAACACATGGACACGCAGACTGTCAGAGTGTGAAACATCACACATGACAACGTGCACCAAAACATATAGTCATACAGCCTGTTAATAGTTTTTTTTTTCTACCCTATTGACTTATTAAAGCTTAACATATCTCTTCAGGATTTTATATCAGAAGGAGAACTTTTATATCCTAGTTTTAGTTTAGCTTAACCTTGTTTCTATCATTTCACCCTCTACTGTTTAATATCATGCTTTCTTAATGTGTTGTTAAAATAAATATATAAATGAAATGAAATATTTGATGGATGAAAACTCAATATTTGGTTGATTGTTCTGGATTTTACAACAGTTGAGAGCAACATGGGCAAGTAATGGTTTTGTTTTGGTCCTGGAAGGGCATACCTAGAGTACTTTCTTTGGTCTTGATTTGTGACCTACTAAGCACCCAGTCTTTTCCAATTGATTACTGTAGGAGTCAATTGAATGTCTTTCTTAAATTGAGATAAGTAAGCTACAAGTAAGCTAAAGCGTCTTCTCAAAGTTCCCAAGCAGCCATAAATTCAATGCACAAACCAGGCAAATCTTATGACCCAAAGTTGTACATTTCCACACAGACTGATAGGTCATTGAGTTCGGCAATTGGGTTTAAAGTGGAGGCTCTGCTGTTCATAAGGGTCCATGCACATTAAAAGAAAAACACACTTACAAAGCTATACATTAATTCGTGAAGAACACCAACACATATGCATGTGCGCCGCACGAGACCACTGGGTACTCAGAGAAAAATAATACAGAGGCCACAGAAGAAAGAGATTAGCAGGAACCCATTGTGTGGATGTAAACAAAATTTACAGTTAGATCAGACTGGGCTGTCGTAACGCCGCTGACCCAGAATGTGAGGCGGCCCCTTCCTGAAAGCCCACCCTAATACAGAGACTGAAGAACATACTTTTTATAGAGCAACGGTGAAATGATTCAAGGAGCATCACCCCACCACTTCCTGCAGCCTCTGTGTGTTGTGGCCCATTCTACACTCACCTGCTGTGAAAGAATGAACCCTCCAAAGAACTTCCTACATAACGTTCAATTCCTGTCAAATAAAATTTCTCACTCTTGCCAATTAAGCAATCGGTGATATAATCCTTTTGTTGACATTATTGCACTCATGTTTCCTCTTCATTTTGAGTAGATTTTTGGCTTTGAACACAAAGTAGGTCATTTTAAAGCAGTGCTGCAAGGAAAGGATACTTTTACGAACCCTTTGACCTCCTCCTACAGACTGAGACGGCTTCTCCTGTGGAGGGGAAGCCAAGCTCTAAATCTGGGTCAGGATTCCCTGAATGCCTGCTCATGTCTTCTCTGACATAATCAAGTCAAAAATAACGTAATAATAGGTGGAAAAAAAGGGTCAAACTAATGCCAGAATTTAGTTTACTGGTCAAGAATGCATATTAAAAAACAAAGCCATATGTTGAGTTGAAATGTTGAAACATTTCCAGGGCAAATGCCTAGTAAACATGTATGTTTTTTCATGCTGTTGCTGTTATAGTCATTTTAATGAGCAGTGGTGGCATTGGGGGTGACCGAGGCAAACGCTTGCTCCAAATGCAGAGGTCACTGAGAGTGTACTCTTGAGAGAGCTCTGTGATCTCAGAGAACAATCTGTCCCAGGAATCTAAACACAACTCGAAGGGGACTCAGAGTTTCATAATCATGATTATTAACCGAGATGTTTTTAGAAATCGAAGGAAAACATGAAATATTTTTGTGATGTTCTAAACCAACCCGTTGAATGTTCAAAATGTTCTTGGCACAGTTTATATTTGATGACAACAACACATATTTAATAAGGAAACTAAACGTAAACATTCAAAAGAAGAGTGATAATGGTGCATAGCTTTGAAAATACTTCCAAATGTTTATTTACCACACAATTTCAATTATTCAAGCAACCATAACCACCAAACCATCCTCTTTATTTCACTCGGCCAAAGTCTATTCCCGGATGGAATACATAATTAAACCCATTATAAAGATTGGTTACCCACTAACAGGGGTCTTAGCCTTTGTTTATCTTAATCATTATGACTTTTCCATTACATTGGATGAAAAAAGTACTATTAAGATTAGGAAATTACATCAGACCAATAAAAATAAGTGTTTTATAACACAAAAATGTGGGCCTAAAGAAATGTATGTTAAATATCTGCTTAAATGGTCATTTCTTACTTTGACAAGCCTTGTCGAAATGCATAGTCCCCCCTCTTCTCTCTTATCCTGTTTTCTATGTTCAGAAAATGTCCTTAAGGAAAATAATCAGGGAATAACCTGATGCGACAGCTGTACCACCTCAGCAACTCCTTCAATGCAGAGAAGCAACAGCTTTTTTGGATTTAACCCAAGACAGTTTCGTTCTGCAAGGCCGAGTTAGGGCACCCGAAAAGGCAAATGGGGCATTTTATCAAATGGTCATTATATACATGCATTATTAAAGCAAGAACTTCATGTTTTGGCCCCACTCTTTCTTTACCATTACCGGCCACTGAAACATGTGCATTACTGGAGACAAACCTTTGGTCCCTTGATCCAGATTCTGCTTTGGCTCACTGCCTGATTTGGCCCAAAGTAAGAAAACCGAATAATAGGGTTTGAATATAAATATACCAGTAAGTGTAAATTTTGAATCAAGGCCCTTCAAATGAATTCCCAGTTCCAGATTAATTTTGCATTCTTCATGGTAGCAGGATTTTTTAAGTTATTTGCTTTCACAGCCTAATCTCAACTTTTAAGATTCTATCCCACCTTGTCCTAGCTGCAGTTTTAAAGGAAATGACCATCATCCTTATTTCACATGCAAGTGTGGGATTTTAATATAAATAATCTCAAAATAAATTTCTTATTGTGTTTAAACTGTTTACACTCTGCCTTTGTGGTGCTGTTTTATTGTTACTGTGTATTTCTTTAGTGTTGGGATCTGGAGTTTCTGCCACCTGTCTCTAGCAGAGAGCGCCCTGGGTCTCCTAAGCAGGAGCCTCAGGCACACCTGAGGATCATCAGCTGATCAGGAGACCAGCTACTTAAGCAGCGGCCAGACCTGTCTTCAGTGCCAGAGTGTTGCCAAGTTATGGTTAGCAGAACCTGAGCCAAGCCTGCTAGCCTGTTCTTCTACTATTCTGCGAAAGTAATCTGTGATCTAACCTGTGTATGTCTTCTCTGCTTCCTAGACCTGTCCGCCTGCCCTCACGAGCCAAACCTGAAGAGTCGCAAGTTGGATCTGAACTCTGTTCTCAGGAGAGAACTCTGGCTAACCCTCAAGGTCTGAGAATACTCAAGTCTGAAGACAAGCTCTGCCGCTGTAAACTCTCTGCTACTTCCAAAAACTCTGGACCCAACTGGTTCCCTCTCTCATCGCGTCTGTCTGAATACCTTCAGGTACAGAACAACATCAAACTCATTCAAACTTCCTCAGAGCCCTGGCTAACCAAACTATCCCTTCTCTACAGAGAACCCTCGTGAAGTCTGTCCCGGGCTGGAAACTGAATCTGTGATTACATGTTTTGTGCCACTTCAATAAACTGTTGAACTTTTTACCCCAGTCTCCGTGGTGTGTTCTGCATGTGGGTTAAGTCAGTGAAGCCCAACATGACATTTAGATTTCTATAAGATTTTTATCATTCTGCAATTTTTCTTGAAACCATCTTAGTGCTGCCATAAGTGGTTGGCTAATGCAGTTAATTTTTTTCTATTGGTTCAAATAATCCATGTTAGTACAGACCACTATTCCCATAGCCGCACTTTGGTGTGAAGCCCAACATGACAGAACACTCTGGCCAAAAACAAAACCCAGCAGACCACCTACGGAGGTTAATCGAGGAGCAAGCTGTGCAGATCCAACAGCACTCTCTAGCCTTACGTGAGTTAAACACACGCATGGAACACCAGAACCAAGCTTTTCAGAATTTTGCAGGCTATGAGAGAAATTCTAACGCAGCGACTGCTCAACTTCCGCTTCTGGAGCCTTGTCCGTCTCAAGGTTCAGATTCTGTCACGTGATTTCCAGAGTTCCGTCCATCGCTTCCAGAAAGATTTTCAGGTACCCAAAATAAATGCAAGGGATTTTTGTTTCAGTGTAGACTTATTTTTGAACATTCTCCTTCCAGTTTCTCCAATGACAAGAAGAAAATAGCCTTCATTTTGTCGCAACTTACTGGTCGAGCTCTAGAATGGGCGGAGCTTCCGCCGCGGAGGCTAGGTTTGCTTCTGAGTCCAGTTTTCGCTGCACTTTTTCCGATTTCATTATCGAATTTTCTCAGGTTTTTAACCAAGATCCAGACAAATCTATTGATTCCCGAGCTCTGCTCAGATTAAAACAAGGAAACCAGACAGTGGCAGATTTTTCCATTGACTTCCGGGTCAAAGCCGCTGCGTCTGGTTGGAACGAGTGTGCGCTTATTTTCAGGCATTGAATGAGAATATCAAGGATGAACTTGCTACGATTGATGAACCAGCTAGCTTGGAGGATTTAATCAGATTGACCATTCGGCTGGATAACAGACTCCAAACCAGAACCAGATCAAGGCAGGGAAGTCATGTTTTTTCCGCTTTTAATTACGCATCTGTTTTTTCTGATTCTCCAGACTCCAGTACCAGACCAAGGATTAAGAACCAGTCTGTTTCCGCTACTGTTCATGTTTCTCATTTCAAACCTTCATCCACAGAAAGATCCGAGGTTGAACCCATGCAGATTGGCCATACTAGGCTTTCCAATGAGGAGAGACAGCGAAGATTCCAGGAGAAATTGTGCCTCTATTGTGGTGAGCCTGGCCATTTTATCTCCTCATGCCCAGCTAAGTAAAAAGCCGGGGTCTGTCAGAGGATGTGAGGAGTTTGACGGACCATCTCCAATCTGAGAAATCTCCTCACCTCCTGTTACCAGCAACGTTGTTCTCGTCTGATCAGACTCTCACCCTTTCAGCTTTTTTAGATTCTGGAAGGGAAAGAAATCTCATTGATTCTAACCTGGTCCAACAGCTCAACATCGAGACTGTTCCCCTAAAGAAACCACTCAGGGTTTCTGCCATTGATGGAAAGAAGCTGCACCAAGTCACTCACCAGACCCGGCCGTTGGAGCTTCTGATTTCTGGTAACCACAGAGAGACCCTAACTTTTTTTCGTTTTTCCGTCAGCATGTTCGCCCTTAGTGTTGGGATACGAGTGGCTGGAGCGTCACAACCCCCACATCAATTGGGCTGAACGCCACATCGAGTCTTGGTCTGCTTCTTGTCATGTCTCCTGCCTCCGTTCTGCAGCTCCTGCTATTCAGTCTCCTAGAGGTGGGGGGGAAATGGATCCTCCTGATCTTTCGTCCGTTCCATCCGAATATCACGACTTGGCTCCAGTCTTCAGCAAGGTCAGTGCGATGTCTCTTCAACCTCACAGACCATATGATTGCGCCATCGACCTGTTACCAGGAGCTCCCCTTCCCAGCAGTAGACTCTTTAATATTTCCAAGCCAGAGAGAGAAACTATGGAAAAATACATAAACGAGTCACTGGCTGCCGGTATCATACGACCGTCTTCGTCCCCTCTCGGTGCTGGCTTTTTTTTCATCGGAAAAAAGGATGGTTCTCTTCGACCCTGTATAGACTACAGATGATTGAATCAAATAATTATCAAAAACAAGTATCCCTTGCCATTGCTAGCATCAGCCTTTGAACCAGTCCAAGGGGCAACTGTGTTCACTAAACTTGACTTAAGAAATGCATATCATCTCCTGAGAATAAGAGAGGGAGACAAATGGAAGACGGCCTTTAAAACTCCAATAGGCCAATTTGAATATTTGGTAATGCCTTTTGGGTTAACTAATGCTCCTGCCTGTTTTCAAGCCCTTGTCAACGACGTTCTCAGAGATTTCCTCAACATTTTTGTCTTTGTATACATTGATTACATCCTGATCTATTCCAAGAACCAATCTGAGCACAAGAAACATGTCCGTCTTGTCCTCCAGAGACTGCTGGAAAATAAACTTTTTTGTAAAGGCAGAGAAATGTGAATTTCACCAACCATCTGTCACTTTTTTAGGGTTTGTGCTCGAGGGCGGGCAGGTGAAGCCATCGGAAGATAAACTAAGAGCAGTTTTGGATTGGCCCACCCCCGAGAACCGCAAACAGCTTCAATGATTCCTGGGGTTTGCAAACTTCTATCGTCGATTCATCCGGAACTATAGTCAGACAGCTCAGCCTCTCACAGCTCTGACTTCAGTCAAAAAGTCATTTCGCTGGTCTGCAGAAGCCGATGCGGCTTTCAACAGACTCAAGGCTCTTTTTTCCAGTGCTCCTATTTTGATCCAACCTGACCCCTCTAGGCAATTTATATTAGAGGTGGACGCATCTGATTCTGGTGTAGGAGCTGTCTTGTCTCAACAATCTGATTCCGATCAAAAGACTCATCCCTGTGCCTTTTTCTCACGCAGACTTTCTCCAGCAGAGCAGAATTATGACGTTGGTGACAGAGAGTTACTAGCCATAACACTAGCGCTGGTGGAGTGGAGACATTGGCTCGAAGGCGCTGAACATCCTGTCCTGGTTTGGACAGACCATAAAAACCTGTCGTACATCCAGTCTGCCAAGAGGTCTAACCAACGCCACTCTCGTTGGTCTTTGTTCTTCTCCAGATTTAACCTGATAATATCTTACAGACCCGGTTCCAAGAACATCAAGCCAGATTCACTCTCTCACCTGTATTCGTCCGACAAACCTGAGATTCCTGAACCTGTTCTCCCAACCACCTGTACGGTAGGAGCCGTCTCTTGGGAGATAACAGATCTGATTAACTTAGCCCAGATTACTGAACACGACCCTGGAAATGGACCACCTAACAAGACCTTTGTTCCAACTTCAGTCATGTCCCGGCTCATTCAGTGGATGCATGCATCTAAGTTTTCTGCCCATCCAGGTATCAGCAGAACAATCGCTCTTATCACCCGGCGTTTTTGGTGGCCGTCCCTTCACAAGGACGTGAAGGAGTACGTCTTGGCCTGTCCCATTTGTGCAAGAAATAAACCGGTCCATCAACCACCTTCTAGTCTGTTGCAACCTCTACCTGTTCCACCTCGCCCTTGGTCCCACGTCGCAGTGGATTTCGTCACCGGTCTCCCAGTATCCAAGGGTATGTCAACCATTTTGACAATAATTGACCGTTTTTCCAAGGCCTGTCATCTGGTTCCTCTTAGGAAACTGCCCACTGCCTTCCAGACCACTCAGCTTCTGGTGAAGCACGTTTTCCGCCTGCATGGTATTCCACAGGAGATATTGTCTGATCGAGGTCCCCAGTTCATTTCCCAGGTTTGGAAAGCTTTCTGTTCCGCCCTTGACTCTAAAGTGCCCCTCACCTCTGGTTATCACCCGCAGTCAAACGGTCAAACGGAGAGGATGAATCAGGAGTTGGAGGCCACTCTCCGCTGCCTCACGTCCACGAACCTGACTGACTGGAGTCAGTACCTGCCGTAGGTCGAATATGCCCATAACTCCCAGAAATCATCTGCTACCGGTCTGTCACCTTTCCAAATCTCCATAGGGTATCAACCTCCACTGTTCCCCGATGACGAGAAGGAGATCTCAGTATCATCTTTCAACCACCACATCCATCGTTGCCATAAAGTATGGGACGAAACCAGATCAGCACTCAACAGAACCATAACCCAAAATAAGAGGTTTGCGGACTGAAGACGACGTCCCGCACCCGAATACACACCTGGTCAGGAGGTATGGTTATCCACACGAGACATACCTCTCAAATCCATGTCAAAGAAACTCTCCCCCAGGTTCATAGGTCCATACAAGGTATCCCAAGTCATCAGTCCCTCCGCTGTCCGTCTGACCCTGCCTCCTACCCTCCGGATTCACCCCACGTTCCATGTGTCCCAGATCAAACCCGTAATCACCAGTCCACTTTGCCCTCCGTCCGACTCCCCTCCACTCCCCGGGAGATTGATGGTCATCCGGCCTACACAGTCCGCCGGATCGTAGACTCCCGCCGCCAGGGCCGCGGCTGGCAGTACCTGGTGGATTGGGAGGGCTACGGTCCGGAGGACCGCACCTGGGTTCCTGGATCCTACATATTGGATCAGTCATTAATCGATGACTTCAATGGATCTCGTCCGTCCACGTCCTATGGACCGCCAGGAGGCGGTCGTTGAGGGGGGGGTACTGTTGGGATCTGGATTTTCTGCCACCTGTCTCCGGCAGAGAGCGCCCTGGGTCTCCTAAGCAGGAGCCTCAGGCACACCTGAGGATCATCAGCTGATCAGGAGACCAGCTACTTAAGCAGCGGCCAGACCTGTCTTCAGTGCCAGTGTTGCCAAGTTATGGTTAGCAGAACCTGAGCCAAGCCTGCTAGCCTGTTCTTCTACTATTCTGCGAAAGTAATCTGTGATCTAACCTGTGTATGTCTTCTCTGCTTCCTAGACCTGTCCTCCTGCTCTCACGAGCCAAACCTGAAGAGTCGCAAGTTGGATCTGAACTCTGTTCTCAGGAGAGAACTCTGGCTAACCCTCAAGGTCTGAGAATACTCAAGTCTGAAGACAAGCTCTGCCGCTGTAAACTCTCTGCTACTTCCAAAAACTCTGGACCCAACTGGTTCCCTCTCTCATCGCGTCTGTCTGAATACCTTCAGGTACAGAACAAAATCAAACTCAGTCAAACTTCCTCAGAGCCCTGGCTAACCAAACTATCCCTTCTCTACAGAGAACCCTCGTGAAGTCTGTCCCGGGCTGGAAACTGAATCTGTGATTACATGTTTTGTGCAACTTCAATAAACTGTTGAACTTTTTACCCCAGTCTCCGTGGTGTGTTCTGCATGTGGTTTAAGTCAGTGAAGCCCAACATGACATTTAGATTTCTATAAGATTTTTATCATTCTGCAATCTTAGTGCTGCCATAAGTGGTTGGCTAATGCAGTTAATTTTTTCTATTGGTTCAAATAATCCATGTTAGTACAGACCACTATTCCCATAGCCGCACTTTGGTGTCATACAACTAATTAAATGTGTCCTCCGCTACATCGTCAGCACCAGATTTGGCCATTTCTAAAGTTTGATTGGTGTTGTTGGCTTGCGCTTTGTACTGTTAAAGCCTCCATTGAAATGAAAAGAGTAGGGAAAAGCCACATAGAGTATGAATACTGCAGACGTGACAGGCGGCTCGTATTTTGCACATATCGTACATGTGCCATACATAACCCAAACTCTAGTCAGCACTTTATTTATTTAAAGTTATTTTTTAGGCTCTAGTGGCCTTTATATTTGTCTATCTTTTGAAAGTAGGTAGACAGAAAAAGGGAGAAGAGAGAAGGGAACGACCTCTTGCAAAGGTCACCAGGCCGGGACTTCAAACTTTTGACAGACGCTTCCAGGGCCAACTCTTCTGTTACCCCTTCTTTACCTCTGAACTACTGTGTTACCATTTTCTTCCTTTTTCTACCATTTTCTGGCTATCTGACCCTTTTCTGAGTTCATGACATGACGATCACAGGTGAAAAATATACATTTAGGCAGTAAGGTTTACGGAACAGACACACTGTTACAGTACTATGCTTGAAGACCTAACCCATACACACAGCGAAAGTGGCATGACAGGGGACCAGGAATAGAGCAGTCGGGGTCAAGCCTGTCAAGAAATCAAGCCCTATATCTTGCATCAATCATGTGTTTGTGATTGTTACTTTACATACACAGAGACTAGATCGCTTGGAACAGTGACCTTGGTCACCCTTACTAGCAACATATGTTGAAATGTGAGGACATGGTTAAAATTCTCTAGGTCACTGGTAAACCAAACTCCTTCCGTGACTCCATCAGGCTAAAACTTGTCCATTGTTTCATTAGGAGGAAAAGAATCACATTTTCCCTTTTTGAATAAAAAATTCAAAAGCATATAGGCATTGAAATTTAAAATCTGCAATTATAAAAAAAAAAAAAATATCGGGGTAATGAGTTTTGTTTCCCGACATGTTGTCCTGGGGTTACTATTTATCATGCCATTGGTGAATTTTCAGCATAAATGTGTCAATAGTGGCATAAATTATTTTAAAAATTAAACTTTGTATTATAAATGTATAGGAAAAATGTCATCTATACTTATTTCAACAATATATTGCTGGAGAACATTCTTCACATACTTCAACAATGCGGTGCCAGAGTTAAGAGTTCAGAGGTCTCATGGGTCTACAAGTACAAAAGTAGATTCTCGGAATTGTTTACCAGATGAAATCGTTATCAGGAAACAATAGAAAAAGGGTTCGATTTCCGACCTACGTCAGTTGCTATCTTGATTTTCCCAATCCTTACAAAGAGCTGATAAAAGAAGAGCCTGGGTAAACATTCCCCTGTCTCTATGATTAGAACAATATTGAAAAAAACAAACAAATGCATTGTCATAGTGATGTTGTAATACAAGTCAGTCATGTGTGGTTATAAGTTACCGTTTTTGACTTTGGAAACAACTTTTGATATTGTATATAGTGTTTATAGAGTTGGATGCATGGTGGGACAGTTTGTAGCACTGTTGCCTTTCAGCAAAAGTGCTGAAATTTACTGAAGTTTGCTGAAGTTTGCATCTTCTCCCTGGGCATGCATGGGTTTTCTTCAGGTACTCCAGCTTCCTCCCACAGTCCAAAACCATGATTGTTAGACTAATTGACATCTCTAAATTGTCCTTAGGTGTGAATGTGTGTATGTGAATGGTTGTATATTTCTGTGTTACCCTGCAACCTGCCCAGGGTGTACCCTGTGTGTTGCCCATAGACTGCTAGACATAAGCACCAGCTTCACTGCAACCCTGATGGATTAAATGAGAGAAGATGAATGTTTATAGAGTTTAAACAAGGCCACTTTTAAAAAAATGATGGCAACCTTGGTAATGGGCTTATACTCTGATGTATAAAAGGTATATTTATTTCATATTTGTTTCATGAAGTATTCAGGTGATCTTTGGTTACAGAATGAAATATTTGTTGTGCTGTTGGCAAATGGAGCTTGGTTCAGCAAGTCTGTTCCTAATGCATGTATAAACCTGCTGGATCTATGGGAAAAAATGGGATGTGTAATTTGCTGCTGTACCAACAAAGGTTGGACATGCAATAGAAAAGTAATATTTTATATAATGCAAACATTGAGATGAATAGAGGGTAGGTTCAGTGACTGATGCATCCTATTCGTTCCATTTGTGACTTTAATAGCCGTCTCACAGGGATTGTTATGAAACCTGTTATTTCACAATGCCTTCTGACTTGAAGAAGCCTTTTAGGTTAGAGAAGAAACGTCTTCAAGTATGACGATATCGTTAAATGAATTATGTCATTCATTTGTTTTCATTGTTGTCTGAGTTTGCTCTCTTTCTCGGTACAGAGAGACCGTTGATAATTTAACATCATCTCCCAGGCCTGCTTTTTTGATATCCAAATTAATTTAACAGAAAGACGTCTAACTACAAACTTTTCAGATAAAGATAAAACATTAAATATTCCTTTTGCAGAAATAATGTGCTTCACCATTTTATTATCGATAACACTGTGTTCCCCAAGATCACTGCTTGGCTCATTTTATCCTAGAGCAGAAACTGAAATAACTAAGTCACCAGCTGAAACTATGAATGGATGGAGCAGTGAGGGAAACCAGGAACAACAAAGAATTGGGTGGCAGTCAAACTTTTTAACAAATGAAAAGTTATGCTTCGGTTTTAATTTAACCTCAATTAACTCCACAAGGCTAAGAAAGTAGTGGATAGATGTGACCTGCTCTAACTCACATTTTGAGCTCTTCCATAGACCTGTGTGGTGTTCCTATTTCTTAAAAAGCTATCCTTTCCAATGAATAATTCCTCCTGTGTCGCGTGTAGTCATGACAACCTTCTAATCATTTGTAGTGATTAGATCTCAACACAACACAGGTATAAAACAGCATTACATGTATTTCTTAGAATGGATATGTAAGTTATGACCAATCATATTGTTACACCCCCACTATTGCACCACCACTTTACAGCGCCCCAACCTCTTTCTTTTATTTTCAAAAGGACCCAGCAATGGATATTGCAGCTGACTGTGATAGCTAAGGAAGTTAAACTTGTGTCTGTCTCTATGATTGTGACAGTATTCAAAAGATAAATGCTTACTTGCACGTTGAGAATCCAAAATCGGTTTGGAGTGTTGCCTTTTATCCATAACAGTTAACTTGTTTTTATAAACTATGTTTACAAATGTAAATAGCAAACAAGATTTTTCAATTTTCCACTGCTTATCCATCAGGCTCACAGCTGACTGGAGCCTCTCTCCAGCAGTCGTTTGAAAGGTGGATACACTATGGACAGGTGACCAGTCCACTGCAGGGCAACACACAGATCTACACCCTACAGCCTATACCTGACCCTTGCCCTAAGCCTAACTCTTACGGGCTACTACCTAACCCTAACACTGACCAAAACTCAATTCACACCTTAAACCTAAAAATGACTCCTGACCCCAAAACAGCAATTCCCCTGGTGGGATCCAGGCATCTGCCCCGAAAGGAGCAGTTGGTTCACACAATGATCTATTTTTCCAGAAAAAAACTAATTGGACACCAAGGTTCCTTTTTACTTTTCCTTCACATTAAAAGGAAATGCAGTGACAACAACCCAACCATTTCTATTCATTCTGAATATATTAAGACTGTATTCTGTAGAAGAAAAATATACAAAACAATGAAGAATGGTAAAGACCCAAAAACAACCAATGAAAATCTTTTTATTTTGGTAAATTTAAAGCACATTGTAATTGCAAACTTAAATATATGCAAAGAACAGCAATAGATTTGGGATAAGGATACTTTCTGATGAATCATTTTTTAAATAGCATATGGTTTCACATATTAACTGGCGACAGAACTTGAGAGGAGCCTTGTCACTATCTGATGAAAAGCTCCTCTTACGCTGATTAAGGTGCCCTGAAATGGAAGCTGCATGGCACAGCATAGCAAAGGGAACTGAGGGATGCTGTCTAACATATCTGGATTTAGTTTATGCTGCACGAGTCCAGAAGAGGGCAAGACGCATTGCCCCAGTTTCCACCAACTTGGTCAATGCACTTTTTGTCCCACTTCTGTCAGTCAAACTTTACAAGAACATGATAAGTGTGTATAATTTCTGCCTGTATCCTATGTGTTGCATTCTGGGCCAGCAGCTCAAAAAGGATTTTCATTATGGTTTCATAATAACAATAAAGACTTTTGATGCTTGAAAGGCCAGAAAAGGATTTAGAATTCAATGTGATCTAAGAGACACACTTAAAGCTTCATTCCTCTGCATGCACAGATCCAATAGGTTAACGAGTGTATCGCTTAAAGGCCAGTTAACTAAGGAGTCCAACAAGTGCAATAGTATTTGACAGGATCAAAGGTCAGGATGAAACACACAATTATTACTGGCAGTGCTTTGAGTGGTAGTATGAACATAATACAGTGAAATATTTCTGATAATTTGTTTTTTAAGTGAATCACTGTTTTTGTAACTCTTCTATCTATCAGCTTTTAACAGTAATTGAAGATAAAACAAATCAGTTTTGTCACGTGAAAAAATGTCCAATAACAATCTCTTTCATCCTAACCTGTGTGTTGAATATACTAAGAAACTTACTTGAATTTTGACCTGAAATTAAATGGATTTAAATTTAAAATCTTGATAGTTCTAAACCCCAGGATGCAATGCACCCCATGCCTTTGTCAACTCATTGCCCTGCCACTGTTATCTTATCATTATAAACATGAGCTCTGAGTGGATGTCATCATGCGCCGCTGTCCTGTCAGCCTGTGTGCTGGTGGGCATTCAAATTAGGCCGTGGACAGCAAAATACAGAAAAGGGTGCACAACCAAAACCAAAGGATGGGAAATTGCGGATTAGCTGCACAGACATTCAGGCTGGTTAGTAATAGGAAATGCTTTATGGGATGAAAAATAACCAAATATAATATTCCAATAGTAGTTTTTGTTTTGTTATTGAAGTTCAACTAAAGCATGCTGGCTCATTTAAAACAATTAGTCTAATTGATGCTGCTGTCACTCAGAAGTCTTATCAGTTACATTTTAGGCTGCTATTCTTGTTCTATGGATAATTTTTTGCCCTGATTTATGGTGAAGCTTATTACTACACAAATCTTTAGTAAATAGTACCTCTATTGTGATCCCATTTAATTTATATGGTGTACTCTGGGTTTTAATTGTCAAATAACGTTTTGAGAAGAAGTATGAATCAGATATGCTTGTAAATAAGTTGGTGCAGGCGCTGCAAACTGTCGGCTTTACAATCATCCTCAAAGGACCACAATCACAGCCTCTGATAGCATGTTTGTCAATTGCAATCGACGAATATAATCGCCTTGGAATGAGGGGTTTGTAAAATAATTAAACTCACTCAGAGGGTTACAAAATGTGTATTTGTTTTTATTCACCAAAGAAAATCAAGTCTGAAAGTAGAATTTCTATTTTCTTATTCTTGAAATGTTAATTTTCTGTTTTAAAAATTAGGAAAAATGTCTTTCCTGTTATGCCAGATAAGGGTTACTACAGTCGATAGCGGGAAACGCTTTGATGCTTTCCCAACATTGACTGAAAAGTTTTTCCAACTTCCTGTGTGTAAATTATGAGCTTGTTTGTGAAAGTTACATAACATTTCAAATATATACTAGTAATATAAAAAAAATGATGTTTCAGTTTTGCATTATGAATAAAACTGTTTTTTCTTTAAATAAAATATCTAAAAAGTGTGTGCTTTTATTACCTTGATATATGATACATATTCAGCTTGGAGGAGCTGCAAAAGATTGTGGACTGGGTCAGTTTCTTAGTCCAGCAGGACAACGACACAAAACAAAAAATGTGGCCCAGGAAACAAAGGAATGGTTTACAACAAATAGCAGTCATGTTAAACTGATTTTGAGCTATTTGAAAAGATTTTTTGTTTAATTTTATAAAGTTTGTATGGGGAAATCAAGGGCTGGAACTGTGATTGAAACAAAATGTGGTTTTACTATGAATGGAGGTAGCGGGACTAAAAGCACATGCAAGCAGCACTTTTTTGGATTTAGAAACCTATGGAATGTTTCTTTTTAAAGTCACAAACAATTAATTTGATCGAAAAGGTAGAAACTGAAGGGGAAGGGATGCTTTTGTAATTCATATTTGTCAAGTTATCGGGGGTTCCAATTAATATGCAGACTTTTAGGTAAAAGTGGCTCAGAGCTTGTCTGACTGGCTGTGTATTTCCTGGACCAGGCCGTCTTTTACAGTCGCTTTCTGTATCTCTGCTTCTTTCTCCCTGAACCCCAGTCGGCCTCAGCAGATGGCCACTCACAATGAGCCTGGTTCTGCTGGAGGTTTCTTCCTGTTAAAAGGGAGTTTTTCCTCTCCACTGTCGCTACAAACATGCTTAGCGTGCAAGATTGCATTCGAGTCAATGAGTCGATGCAGTCAACTGTTTTTCCTTAGATAGAAAACTTTGAATCTATTTGACTGCATGATCTGGTGGACTGTAAAGTGCCACGAGATGACATGTGTTGTGAATTGTTGCTATATAAAAAAACTAAATCGAATTAAAACACAAATTTAAAGTAGTAGAAACACGAGTATGATCAGATACGTCTGTCTGTCTGTCTGTCTGTCTATCTATCTAATTCAAGTATTATCCAAACAGTAGAAACTGAATCAATCCCCTAGTTTAATCTTCTCTGCATTTCTTTTCTTTTTGATTTAAATGTTGAGAGATTATATTTTTGTTTACAGTAAAACACATAAACCCTGAGAACCAAAGTTACTCTTATAAGAGATAATGATGTGCAAGTCTGTCAAGTATAACATCTGTGTATATTTTTGCCATCAAATACCACTGAAGCTTTTGATGTGCTTAGCAGTTTTCTTACCTGCAATCCAACTTGTGGGATCTTTGGAAATGTATACTGTTGTTCTTGTCTGCATCAACATAAAAATCAGGGCTGGAGGCTACAGAGGCTCCTGGCAAACTCTAATGGGCAGGAACAGATGTTGAGAGCTACATCATGCAGTCTTGATAGTGAAGCTGATGTGCAGGTACACTTTTTTCATTAGTCTGTAGGCACATTTATATTTTTTTCTGCTCATGCGTATACTTAACATCCATGCATAACTGCTGCTCTTTATATTTTCTTTTTTGTTGAACATCAGGAACACTTCTGAAGTATAATGATAAAGGTTAAGGTTGAAAATATAAGCCGTGTAATGAATAAATACTTTGAATTGTGTTAATTTCTTTAGGCTTTTTCCCACCACACTCATACTAAAATAAAGGTCTATCCAACTAGTGGAAAAATTATTTCATGTTTTCATTGAAAATTGGCTTCTTATTGGGTTCCACTATTTTGGTAATTAAACACCACAGTTGTATTTTCTGATTTTCTGTACCACACCAGACTGTATTACCTGAGTTCAAGACCAGCGTGGAAGAAAAAAAAAAATTGCTTGTCTTTATTTGCAGAAGATCATTTATATTAAAAAAGCCTGAGTATGACTACATATTTTTCAGTTGTGGTTAGTTTAATTCCATTGTAATTTGCTTTTTGTTAGTATTTATAGCATTTCACTCTGTGAAAATGTCAAACTATCTAAGAAGTATTCTAAAACTTAACAATTTTACAAGAATAAAACTTTGTATACAGCTTTCAGTCTACTTGCCGAAAACTATAATCAAACTGACCCTTGAGCCCAGAGATAATAGGGAGCATGTAAATTTCTCCAGAATGAGAGAAGTTAAAACTTAGTCCAGGATATGCTCAGCATGAAAGGGCTTTCTAGAGCCAGTAGCAGAATGTTTTGCCCTCACATCTTTAGAACACTTATCCCTATATTACAGTAGTGACAGCAAAATAACTTTGGTACAGCCTCCGTGCTGTCAGTCTAACAGCCCCAGGTATTGATGGCCCAGGTATTGATGCACATCATGGCTCAACATCTTTTTTTCCTGCTAATTCTGTCAGTAGTTTCTTTATGTTGCTGGCCTCTTTTTAAATACAAATAAAAATCTTACTTTATTCTCACAATGTAATTGCGTTGAAAATCCATAGTTTTGGATATATTTCATTGATTTTTTTTTCACTAAATCAGATTTGAAATGAAAAAGCTAATGTAACAAAGCTGGTATCTCAGTATTTTTCTTGAGAATTTAGTTCAGCAAAACATGTAAAAGTTAAATTTATCCTCACATATCAGGAAGCTGGATAAATCAGACATATGCATTGTAAGAACATGTAGGAAACATGCACAAAACTGACCTAAGGGTAAACTGCAAGCCACTGTAGCACTAAGATAGACATCCTCCTTATTTGTATAACAACTTCTATAACCATTTATTTTCATAGGATGAGTCCAGAAAAAAAGTGTGCTTACAATCAGTTGTTGAAGCCTTTATGAGTCAAAAAATATCTTTGCTGGTCAGCAGCTGCCCTTCAGGTCCCTCCAAGACCGATCCTGTGCATGACATCAGTGTAAGCACAATAACAATTCTTCTATCAGTGGGTGGCAACAAATAACACTTGTTTTGGGGAAAATACTTTGGGAAGTTGTGCAGCAGTCACAAAAAGCAGCATGCGTATGAGTGTGTACGCTGGTAAAGTCAAAACATCTTAAAGGGATCATAGAATGACTATATAGGGTATTTGGTGCTGGTTCTTAATGTCCCTGAATAGGGTGTGTAACATTGGTTGGGCTGAAAATTGCATATTTGCTGTTCTATGTGCCCTAATGAAAGCCTGGTTATAAGCCTCAGAATGAACCCGAAATGGTGATGGCAGCCTGGACAAGGCGGTAAGGCAGGCAGGAGGATGCATACCGTCACCAGCTCGGGTTCGGTCGCCCCGTCCCCTACTGGGGCCCGGTCCAGGCAGCGACCCAGCAACCCCCCCCCCCTCCCATAAAAAGGTGCCCAAATATGGTCACCCTAGATGTGCTAGCATTGCTTTCAACAGCTTAGCGACAACATATTACTTACAGCTTGCAATTTGTGATGGCCTTATGGCCGGAACAGCCCCTCGTTTCAGTGAAAGAAGTTGAGCAAACCCTGCTTTGAACTGGCCAAGATTTTGAAAGCTGTCTTCGGTAAAATGCTTAAAGCAAATGAACAGTCTTCTGATCCTTGGGAAGACTGTGAAAAATTTCCCCTTTCTCTATGCAGCCCGGAACACTGCATTTACGCCCGTGGTTCTGGCTCATTTTCAATAGAGAAACAGCCTGCTTTGTAATTCTTGTAGAACTAAACCCAACTGTAGGCTAAACAGCTAAACTGGTGTCTTACATCTTCCTCTATTCATGTTCTGGGGCTGTGAACCAGTGGGCTGGTCTGTATGTCAATTTCGGGGTGTGGCAAAAGTACAGGCCAGAACTAGATAAGGCAACGGTCCCGAATTGACATCAACTTGGGGCTTTGTTTGAATTCGCCCGTTTTATGGAGGAAGTTTAAAATTGTGAGATTTGCAGAGAAAGGAGGTATCAGTGGGGTTTGAACTTCTCTGTACGTCAGTTTCACCCACTGAACTATTGTTATTCATCTATGACAATGTAAACTCGGTTTTGCATTCTATGACCCCTTTAAACACACGGTGCACAGATGAAGGTGAATCTTTAACATCTTAAGTTTTGAAAACTTTTCAAAAGGGATGAAGAAGGGGACGGTGCAGCCTGGGTCATTTAGTGCAAGCTTTCCCTTTCTCTGTCTGACCCCATTCCCATCCATACAGCTGTCAGATAAAGGTTGTTATTGTGAGAAAAGAAGAATCCATGACATATGATGCAATCTGTGGTCTCTGTATACAAGAAGTTCTCAATAAATCTTTAGAAAGTGTAAGCAAAGATGAGCAATTGTGGTCAAAGAGTAGTGCATTTTTTTATTGTTCATACAAAAGTCATCTGAGGACAAAACTAAAAAGAGGAAAAAGGGTGCTTTTTTTTTTCTTCAGTTATGCATTATCGATGAATCGGACAAAAAATATTTTTTATATTAACCTCTTTATTCCAAAATAAACATTTTAGACAGAACAAACAAGCACACAAGTACAGGTTGCTCATTAACTGTACTGGTGCAATATGAAAAATAATTGTGTTAAAACTACGCAAACTTACATGAGAAATGTAGCTGTACATCCACAAAATATAGGCTACTTTGTTTCATAAAGCGCAAAAAAAGACAGGCATTTTTGTTTTTAAAAGCCCCTAAGGGGTTCAAACAATAGGTCCCCCCATTTCAACAAATGAGTTTTTTTAGACTAGAAGAGTTCTGCCTTTTAAGACAGGAAAGTATAGCAGTTAGCTACTTGAGAAAATACTTAACCATAGAGAGAAAAATAGCCCTGTGATTCAAATTATAAATTGTATTTGGAATAAAAATGAGAGAACTAGGGGTGGTAAAAAACACATCCTCCAAAGACAGATATTTACATGGGAATGTGGTAATAATTAATTGACATATTACTGATCTTGCTGGATTTTATTCAGCTTTACTTCCATAAATTGCAGGATCTTCATTGCTTTATCTTTGCCAGAAGATTTAAACTTTAAAAGCCTTGCCCTCATAATTTGCAAGTTAATTTATTTATAAAGAAAATATAAACGCTGCTTAAGCTAATTCAAATGAAATTAAAAGTAAAATAAGTAGCCAACCTTATCACTGTCTGTAACCTACTAACACGGTAAGGAAAGCATCAGATGAGCTACCTGAGAAACTAACGTTACGTTTCCCCACTTTAAAACGGAACAAACATGGTCGCTCACCCTGCTGATCAGCTCTCTTCACTGCCATCGAAGGCTCCATCGTGTTTCCTTTTCAGGTGCTGCGTCATAAGAGTGGTGCTTCCGTGCCATGTTAATTTGTTTTTACAAAAGTTGCATGTTACGACTTTTTCCACTTTACAAAGCACAGGCTATTTTAATTATTGTGATCAATTTGCGCCGTCAATCCCGGTGCATGCGCGCTTCATTTGCAGTCTGGACACTGAGGGTAAAGATCCTGCGACTCTGACTGCAGCGCTGAGAGGGACTCCTGCGGGAGCGGGAGAACGGGGTTGGGATGGGGGATGGGCGCCCCACGGCAGCAGCTGCCGCTGGAGGAACGATACATGCTTTCACGTAAGAGTCTCCAAAAGCCGCCAGTGACACCGTAAAAAGTCGCCAGATTTGTCGCTAGTCGCTTTTTTGAAAAATAGTCGCTGGAGGGGTCTGAAAAGTCGCTAAATATAGCGACAAAGTCGCTGAGTTGGCAACACTGCTACTGCGGCGCTTTTTTTTTTCTTCCCCGTTTCAGTCAAGTGCCAGTGATGACGACGGCGGCGGATGACGCATTAATCGTGCGACACAACTAATCGATGATGAAATTCGTTGCCAACGCTTTTAAAAGTTGATTTTTATCGATTTTATCGATTCGTTGTTGCGGCCCTAATTATGAGAATTAATAATTTATTATTCCACAACTGCTGAACTGTCACACTCCGGGTTCTGTCCGGGTGCAGGCCAGTTTTTCTCTCTCTCTCCTCTGCAGGGATGGACAGGCAGGTGCACTACATCTGAGGTGATCACCACCCTTCTTAAGGAGCTGGAACCAGGAGGAGGGTGTCAGTTCGTTAACGCCACAGCGTTGGTAACAGACCAAACCCAAGCCTAGTCCTAGTGAAAGTTAAACCCTAGTCTAAATCCAGTTTTGATCCTTTCTCTGCAGAACCCTTGTTTCTGACCCCTGGACCCAGCCATGAACCTTAGACCTTAAACCCTCCGCCTGAGAAACAACCAGGAACCCGAGAAGGATCTCGGGTTAACCACCGTTCAGCCCTCCTACCTGCGATCACCTGCCTTTCCACCCTCGAACCTCCAACCAGGGAGGGAGTACTGGTCAGCACACGGACCACCGGGGACACTACCCCCCCAAGACCGGACCACAGCCTCTCTACTGTGAGTGTCAGCCCCACTAAAATCCTCCAGCACAGTTTCCTCTCATTCACCAGCCTCTTCTTCTCTGCAGAAACCCAGAAGAACCTGACCAGACCAAACTGCTTCCAGTTCATGTCCACGTTCTTGTTTCTCAATAAAACCTCTTAAACCTTCTCCTGCCTCTGTAGTTGCTCTCGTCCAGAGTCACCTTCAATTATGACATGAACAGGGCTTGATTGGGGGCTTGGATGTTTTTATCATTACAAAATCCTGGAACCCCTGAATAGAAGCAACATGTGCATGATGGAATTTTTTTTTTAAGTTCAGCCCTGTATCTAATTTTCTGTTTATGGCCATCTTAGCTTAGATGCATTCCCGCTGGCTTTGTTTGACCAGTAGGTTGGAGAAAAGATCATAAATCGTATTAACTGAGATGAATGAAGTACTTAATTTGTTTGCTCTTCCATTGTCTGCACCAAAATGTCAGTGTTCTATATTTAAAAACATATGTGCTACAATATAGTAGAATACCAAGGATTAAAGATATCACCTAAAGACTGTTGTTTACTAAAAAGGGAGAAAAATAGTTCTCCAGTCATTTAACATCTGTTGCAACATTCACCAGACCATGCGGATGTAGGGAAGAGCAATTACACACACTTCCAGGAAAAGCCCTAACTCCATCTTTGCATGACATGTGGCATGTGTTACTACTCATTCATAAAGAACAACTGAGCACACAGAGTACAGGCAGAGAGACGTGAACACACCCAGCCTTCACCGGGTGAAAAACATTCCTGAGCGTACAGTAACAGTGTCGGATTTCAGTATGAGAAGAACTACATGGCTTAGTGATGTAGTAAACACAAGGAGAAGGACACGGAAATTAGGATATAAACCATCAAAACAAGCACATAGAGACAATGCAAGGACTCAAACTTAACTCCCACGTTGCAGAAAAATGTGTGTTTATTCATCACGCGCATGTGGGAAAATAAGTTGTGGGAAAATGTTCTCTTATGCCAGGAGAAAGGAATTGCGCAAGGCTATGTTTTGGTAATTCTTCATGCAGATTTATTGTATGAAGAGGAGCAAATGTTACACAGATGAGAGCCAGATGGAGAGACGGACGAAAACAAAAACATTATGGTAATACTTCTGAAGGCTCAGGGCTGTAATTGCTGCTGTTTATGTAGGGATTCAGAAGTCTATTCAGAAGTCAGTAATTCAGCAAACTAGGTTGGTTGTACACATGTTCTAAGCATTAATCCAGCAAATCTATATACATCCACACCTTTTTATTCACGGAGGAGTCGGATCATGAATGTGTGGGTATGTGTTTGTGCATGTATTCCTGCCTGGCCATCTCAATAAGTTTTTCTTATTTCACCAGGAAAGTGAGGTCCAGTTGTTGTAAAGTGAGCACATTTTCCTGTTCCTCATTACCTGTTTTCCCAGGGGTTAGGTTTAGGGCTAAGATTCAAGTTTAGTTTAGTTTAGGCTTAGGGTGAGGTACACATTTGTAATGGTTAGGAATGGGGGTGTTGGCCAGTTACAGGCCTACAATAGGTTAAAAATTGCTATATACTTAAGATTGTCAATGATGCCAGTTATATTCTTTCAAGTGCAGTACCTCTATGTTTAGCTCCATTTCTTTGAGGTTTACTGTTTTACAATTATTTATCTGATTAACTTTGTTTCTTATTTATTTTATCTATCCAGTAAAAAGTGCACTTGGTGCAGTTCTTATTTCTTTAACTGTTGAAATTTCCTGAACTATTTTTTGGCCTGTAGACGTGCTAGGCCAAGCTACAACCTTGATATGATTCTTCCAGAACCACTCCTTGGTTATCCTGGCTGCATGCTTCGAGTCATTGTCTTGTTGGAAGACCCAGCCTTAACCAATCTTCAGTTCTCTAAATGAGGGAAGAAAATAGTTACTCTAAATCTCTCAATACATCCTCTCCATAATACAGTGCATCACCCTGTCCCATGTCCAGAAAAACACCAGCAATGCATGATGCTACCACCCCTATGCTTTGGGGTAGGGATGGTGTTCTTTGGATGGTACTCGTCCTCCAAATGTGGTTAGTGGAATTATGACCAAAAAGTTCTATTTTGGTCTAATCTGACCACAGGACTTTCTACCATGACTCCTCTGGATTATCCAAATGGTCAATGGGGAAATCAAAACGGGTTTTGACAAGTGCTGGTTTAAGCAGGGAAACTTTGTGTTCCATGCATGATTTTAAACCAGGGCATCTTAGGCTACGTTCACACTGCAGGCCTTGATGTTCAATTCCGATTTTTTTTTATGAAATCTGATTTTTTTTTTGTGTTGCCGTTTTTCCAAATATATGCGACTTGTATGTGTGAACTGCTGTCAAGTAAACAGGGGCGGATTTAGGAAATGTTGGGCCCTAGGCAAAGACAGGCAGGGGGCCCTCTGAATGGAGAAGACAACACATAGAACAGAGCCATTCTCCAGATAGAGAAATGTTAATAAAATAGACATCCATTATCTGTTCTAGGTTTTGTCCCTCTCTTCTTGTCCCTTTTCTTCTTGTTTTCCTCTCTATGTTTTGTACTCAGCTGACTTTTCATGCTGTCTCTAAAGGAATTAAAGATTTTTTCCAAGCACTAAGCTAACTTAGCTGATTGCTCCTTCCTGTGTTTCCAAAAAGGCCAAAGTAAATAACCCAGTCCTTCTTTTCACTGTAGACAAGCCATGATCTGCTTATCTGTTCTCCATTTTTCATTTGGATGAAATAATAGCTGCATGAATCATGACAGCAGACAAGATAGAGGAGAGCAGGAGGCGGGGTTAGCAATCTACTTGCTCTGGAGAGCAGAGTTCGCTGCTTTTAGATGTTGTCTCCAAAGTCTCCAGTAGCAGAAAAAAGTCTCTAGATTTGGCGCTAGGAGCTGAGACACACTTAATATTATCAGCGTTCTGATGGAATTTTAGCGAAAACATAATTAATGTGCACAAATAAGGAATAGTTGTATTAACTGTACATGGAAACAGAGTTTTATGGGGCCCCCAGGAACTTGGGGCCCTAGGCACCTGCCTAGTATTGCCTAATGGTAAATCCCCCCCTGCAAGTAAACATGGATGGTAGTGCCAGCGCGCATCTAGCGGTCTTTTCGAACCATCAAAACTCAATCTTTTAAATATCATTAAACATAAATACTGTTCTCCACATCATCATCCGCCATGGTTGTTGTTTTTCTTGCCACTTCTGTGTAGCAAGACGCAGCATAGTGAACTATGTCGGGTATTAATGATGTTCAGGTCGGATGAATGCGACCTGGCCGTTCTCTCATTTGAAAAGATCAGATTCGTATTGGATTCAGGACCACACAGCCAAGTGGCCTGGGTCAGATTGGAAAAAAAACTGGATCTGTGTTGTTCAGACTGTCATGAAAAGATCAGATCCAGGTCGCATATGGGCAAAAAAATCGGATGTGGGTCAATATAACTTGCAAAACATGTTCTCAATGCTTATTTTGTGTCATCCTTTGTTTTGCTTTTTTAAGTTTTACATGTGTTGCACTGCTGTTAAATTCATGTGTGCGTTTCATGTTGCTAAATGGAAGTCAAAAATCATGTCAATATTTTCTTTAAATTGTTTGACTAAAACAATGTTTGACTGTTTTGCTGTCATGTCCTATTAAAGTTGTAGGGAAGCGGCTGTTCCTATGGTTGCAGTTCCGAATTCTTCCGAGTGTTGAACAACTTTACATGAGTGAATAAAGTAAATGTTATTGGTCGGTTATCAAGGGGGTGGGTGTTGTGGCTAAAGGTTTGCAAGCAAGTTTGGTTGTGGCTGGTTTGTCGGAAGCATCTTGATAACCAGTTTGTACCTTAGTGCTAGTAGGTTCCCAAAGGGAAATTGCATTGGGACCAAATAGCACTTAGCAATGACACTGTCAAGGAACGCTTTGGAAAGCGGAAAAACGCAAGAGTTAGTGGATAGTTTTGTGTCGGAGGTCGTGGATGAGTATCCTCAGTCATATATTTTTTATTTAGAGGAGGAAAGCAGGGACGAAGTTGTTGTGGAAGAGGACGCCAAGGTGTAGAAGGCTCACAGCCGTACATGTTTGAGCCCTTGCCTCACAATGCTGCCAGTTCTGTTAGCTCTACGCCTGCAGAAGACACAGACATCCACTGCGACAGAACTCAATGGGAAAGGAAATGATTCTACCATTGCATATATTAGCTGTGACATATGAATCAAGATGCTATGACCGAACAAATTAGATTGACAGATGACAGGTGATATATAATTAGCCGAATTTAGGTATAACTAAGATGTATAACTAACTGTCCTGCATAAAATAACGGGAAAAAGAAATCACAGATTTTAAGACAGGATTGTTAAAAAAAATACATTTTCTAACTTTTGGGACAAGATCAGACTTTTGGTCTGATCTCACTGCTGTCTGCTTACACTATTAGTGAAATAGTCTAGAGAACTGTACTTAACAAAATTAATTTTTGTTTACACTTGTGTGTACAAAATGACAAAATACAATCTGTCTAAGTCTAAGTCTATAAGTCTGTCTAAAGAGTACATTTATATAAATGTTTAAGCCAGAATGATTTGACATTTAAATATGACTTCCCTACAGCTTTAAATTTTTGGCACAGTTATAAGGAGAATGGTAGGAGTCAGATGGTTCGAGCCAGTGAATACATGCCAAATATTCACCAGTGTCAAACACCTTTTGGTGGAGGCTGTATGACGAGTGGTCTGGCATTTTCCTCTTTAAATGGAAAATAAGGCTTATTGATGCAGGGAAACTCCTGCCCCAGACAGAGAGAAACGTGTATCATAAACTTCCATTAGAGAGGTGGTACAATGTTCTATTGAAGTTAATACCATCTAGTATTGCTGTTCATGCAGAATGACCAACACAATCCATTATTATCCGTATTGTGACAAATACCAGTTCAAGCATTTGTGGTTGGTAAGGCTCTCTCACACAATGTTGTGGTCCCTGTCTATTAAAGCCATTATTTATCAAATTGCTGCTCTTTCTCATTTTGTTAAACTTAGATCATTTAAATTAATAAGTGACAACAAAACAAAGGCAAAGACAATGTGGCACATTTTCAGTGTTTAGCTGCTCAACACACAAGGTTTTACTTACAAATATGGAACCATTTGATAAAAATAACTTGTATAAACTGTAAGAATTATTACCTGGAGGCAATTGCAAGACCAAAGAATGATCAGTTTAACAAAAAGGCTGAAAGTTAATTGTGTGCTAAGAAATTTCAGTGTCATGCTAATGCTCAGCACAGAGAAAAATACTGAATACTGAATATTTTTTTTCCAGATGAGGATGACTGACCTGCGTTCACTTTAGCTGAGCACATTTAACAAATATTAGCTATAGCCTTAGATCCAATAGAACTATGTTTATGGTGATTATTTATTTAATCTTCTTTCTCAAAAGCGTTATCAATGTATTTATTTGGTATGTTTGAGCAATAAAAACGTCCTGCTTCATACTGTGGCAGCCAGGAATCACTGTGTTTGAAACATTATAGATCAGTACCCTTATATAAGTGATAGGTTGCTGCTGTTTTACCAGGTTAGAAGGAACGCTAATAGAACGTTAAATTTTATTAAAATGAGAAAAAATTATGCAGAAGACTGTGTGGCCTCTTTTTCTCTCAAGCACTAAATGCACCGAGCAGAAGTTGGCTCCAGGGGATTGCCTCTCACTTCTTACCAACGTGTCAGCTATCATTTTCTGTCTATGCATCAGAGACAGCAGCTAAAACAAGTTATGTTTAGCTACTACGGTATATTTTGTTAAAATTACAGGGCAGCATGCCTTTTCACTTACATTCATTTTTTGTATAGGTTCTGCTAAGGTTCAGAATCATCCATTGATTCTATTGATCTCAATCCGTCAATGAGCTAGAGGCGGAGTACATCCTAGACAGGTCACCAGTCTATTGCAGGGAAACACAGAGACATACAAACCCTGGTGACCCCAGCAGGGATAAACGTGACATAATATGGATGTATGGATGGATGTATGGATGGATGGATAGCTATTGATGCAGGAACTATATAGCTTCCATCAACTATGTGTACATACTCCGTTGCCATATTTGCAACACCTGCAGTTAAGCAGGCCAAAATGTAGAGCTGGGTATCAGCATAGTGGAGACTTTGATAGTAAAAAAAGAGAAACTGAAAAAAGGAGAAACTAGACATAGAGCACTGCTACCAAATGGGCATCAACACCTTAGATTACAGATAATAGTGTTTGGTGTTGGGATCTGGAGCTCTGTCCACTTTCTCCACCAGAGGGCGGACTAGATCTCCTGGAGCCGGAGCTGATTTGCACCACCTGTCGCTCGCCTGCTCATCAGGAGATCAGTATTTAAGGAGGCAGAGGACGTCTCTCCAGTGTCGGAGTGTTTGCCAGTTACGATTAGCAAACCTGATCCAACCTGACTGTCTGAATCTCTGACCCCCTGAAAACCTGAACCTGGTCTGTTTTCTCCTTTCTGCTTCCCAGATTGAACCTGCCTGAAACCAGAAACCCTGAAGAGTTTCTCTGTTGGAAATCTGCCTGTCTGATCTCTGAAGAACCCTTGAGGATTATTCCTGTCAAAGACCTGCCTGCCCGCTCTCTGAAGAATCTGGAAGGGAAACTCAAACCTGAGATCTGCAAATACTCAAACTAAGCTCTGCCTCCGCCAAGCCCTCAGCCTGCGGACAGCCTCTGGACCCTCAAGGTTCCCCCCCTCTGCCGCTCTGCTCAACTCCAGAACAGGTACAGCCCTGCACACTTTCACCCTGCAAATTACCTGGACCTCCACTAACTCCTCTGTTCCCCTCTGCAGTGAACCCACTTTTGACCAGTCCTGGATCTGATTAACCCCTGGATCTGTTTATTCTTTGTACAGAATTATTTCAATAAACCTTTGAACTTTTCTCCAGTCTCAGTGTGTTCTGCATGTGGGTTAGGAACCTTAAGCCAAACATGACATTTGGTCTGTTTTTCAATACTTAATCCTGTTTCTTTCTTAGATATAACAATAGGTTCAGCTTTTACTGTGAATAACTGTATGCCCCCTCTTTCATTCTTTTGGCATGAAGGCTGGCTTGGAACTTGTCTACTGAACTGTTGTTCCCAGACGATGCCCGCTGGTGGAGCTAGTTTGGTGTTTTTTTCTAAAATAGAAAGTATTTATAGACATTGCAATTATTGAAAAAAATTGCAGAGGGGGGAATATAAAAATATAGGGGGGAATATAAAATATATAAAAAAGTCTAATCAACTAAAACTTTCGCAACAGACAGTACAAATCAAAGAAATCCAATAAATATATCAATTTTGTAGAACATTTATTGACGGTCAATTTAAGGTCACTTTTTAAAATTAATTTACTTTTAAACCAGGACTCGGACAAGATCTTATGGGGCCTTTAGCAGAATATGATTAAGCAACTCCGTCTTTCTGTCAAGAACATCCACCAGCAGGGTATCAATACTGATTTGATAGAATCTGGGAGAGCGGACTATGTTCAACCATCCATTTTCTTTAACCTTATCCCTCAGTGGGATCAGGAGGTGCTGGTGCATATCTCTAGCCACGTTCTAGGTGAGAGGTGGGATCACCCTGGACAGGTCACCAGTCTGTCGCAGTATGTTCAACCAGCTTAAAAGTAATCGGTAATCAGATTTATTATTTGCACTTTTACTAAGTGAACTTTCTAACTCCCTTAAATCTGAAATTCCAATGCCAAAATTGTTTAAATCTTTTATCTTTGGACCCCCTGCAGAGTGACGTCACACCTGCAAGATCCTATCCTTACCTTCCTGCTAGATTGCAAAAAGCAGCTTGCTCATGAGTTGTCAACATAACACCCTAAATCTTAAATGTACGTGTACATATAAAAGAAAAAGGGGCGCAGTGCTTGCTACTGAATGTCAACTCTATGACAACTATATAACAAGGTCAGGAAAAAGTTTTAAGTGAAGCCGGGATTAAAACAGTAGCTACAAGAAGCTTCAAATAAAAGGTGTTCTTTATGTTCAACCTAAACACCAACTCCGATAGACCATCAGTAGAGCAGGTGTTTAAATTAATCAATCACTGCTGCGAAAGCTTATAGCAGCCATCACTTAATAAACGCAAAATAAACAACCCTCTAAAAACGGAAAACTGTAATGGACTGAAAGTCCTGTTTTTTATAGGGGAAATTATTTGCGTGTGTTTTAGTATATTTCTGATATATTGGCGCTGTTGTCTGTTTCTTTGGCAACAATACTGAATGTAGTGTAGCTTAGAGAGCTGCTGAGTTTTACCAACCCGCACCCGCCCGAACCCGTTAGGATGACTACCGAACCCGACCCGTGACCCGCGGATATCTTCAATTCAAATCCGAACCCGACCCGTTGATATTTAACTCACAACCCGACCCGTTAACACATCAACTAATAGGCTATAGTACGCTGCGCTGCACCCAATGGCTAGTTTACCCTTAATTTGTTCCATTTTCCTTCTGCACATCAGAACAGTGCCATTAACACTGCAGCAGATGTGACCTTTTTGGAGGGAAGCCCACACTGCCGGCAGGGCTTTACGCTACAACAAGGGTGACCCCAGTGCCTGATTAATATAACATTTCTGATGTCTATAACAACACACACGCATAAAAAAAATCACCAACTACCCGCCCAAACTAAAAAAATATCCGCCCGACCCGTTTATTTTTATTTATGTATTTTTCGCGGGTACCCGACCTGTTGCAGGACTCTAGTGTAGCTGACATAACAGGGCCGGAAAAAAGTGGTTTGAGTTTTTTTTCCAACAGTTCAGTTATATTTTAAATAAGGTATTAACTTATTTTTACACTATTCTCTATGCTTTTACTACTTTAAGTCTCTCCTGACTAAAATTAGGTCTTAATATTTCCACAAGTCCCTCTCACCTGCAAGTCTGAGTGCACTGCTGTCCCTGAATGGGTTAGCATTTTTGGAGGGAAGCGACAGGTTTTATGGGGAGAGGGCGGAGGGGGGTGATGGGGAGAAAGCGAGAGGCAACAGATTCTTTTTTCTGAGTTTTTTTGTCGGGGTTTGTGGACGGTGAGCAGCGGGGAGAACTTTTTTTATTTTCTTTTTGAGGAGCGGCATGAATGGGGTTTTAATCAGATATACGCAGCACTGAAAGCAAAATACGTGTACAAAATATTGGTGGGGACTGTCCCCCTACCGGTCAAGATTGGTGGGGACATGTCCATACCAGTCCTTAAGGAAGTTACGCCTATGGGCGCACCTACAATAGGGTGACCACATTTATTTTGAATTTTATTTGTGATTAATTGCCGATTTAGATTCCAATAGTTTTTTCCCTTTGAAATTGGGGGGCGGAACTTTTGTTTTCTCCTGTTGCGCTGGGAGCTGTAAAGGGGCGCGCACTCCCGCCGTTTCTTCAGATGTGATTTGGAAGAGAAACTATTTCCATCCTTTCCTCACTTCTCCTCTTTCACCTGCTTTAAACAGGTAACATATTTGTTAATGTGGTCATCATACTCTGAGACCCGTAACATCTTCAATGAAGCTGCACAGATCATTTTTATGGATTTAAATAAGGCTTAATTTCAATATTTTTAATTGTAATATTAACAGAATCGAGGGCATTTCCATATGTAATTTTGAAAGCTCATTAAAACTACATTAAGTGTCTACTTACAGTGGTCTACTCTCAAATTTAGTTTATTATTTTAATGAGAACTTGAAAAGAAACATTTCAGTATTTTTGCAGGAAACTGCAGCAATATGTTTGCAAATTGGTACAAAAAAAAACACTGTAGAAGCAACTTTAGCTTTAATTCCAGAATTAATCTTCTTTAGTTGATGTCTCAATAATTAGAGCAAATTTATTCTATGATCCATCCATCTCCTCTTGCTTATTCCATGGAACTGTGGCAGTCTATGGGCGAGAGGCAGGGTACACCCTTGACAGGTCCCCAGTCTGTTGCAGGGCAACACAGAGACATACACACACACACACACACACACACACACACCCACACACACACACACACACACACCTAAGGACATTATAGAGAAGCCATTTAACCAAACAATCCTGTTTTTGAACTGTGGGAGGAAGTCAGAGTACCAGGAGAGAACCCACACATGCACAGGGAAAACATTGTTCTCATATTCCTTCTTAGGTTTTTTTTTCACTATTTGACTCAAGGGAGTGTTGGCCTAGTGGGTAGAGCAGGGTGCTTGTGCTCTGAGAAGGTTGCAAGAAGCCGGTTCATTCCCCACAACCTGCACTGTGGGTTCCTGAGTAAAACCTTTAACCACTGATTCCTCCCTTTATTTTCTGTCAAATGCAGAGAATAAAAGTCCCAATTGTGGGACAACAAAGAGATTTACATATGGGACAAAAGTTTTGTAAAAGTTGGTACAGTCAGTGATGAGTAGTTCTAAATCCCAGTTACCTTGGGCTCATGACCTTTAGGTAAACATACTGTATTTCTGTAAAAGTATGACCTTAAGTGTAATATCATGTGTTTAGCCTCATGTGTTTTTTTCCACATCTAAAAATCATTATCCCTTTCCAGCACAATTTTTTTTCTTCCTGCCTTGTTTTCTAACATCTTCACTTGATTTTTATTTTTTTAAACATCTGATGTGGTTTTAAGCAGAGCATCATTCATGCTTTTTGTTACAACATCTTCCTGGCTTTGTTTTCAGCGCACATGCCCTGCATGGCACTGCAGGTTCATGGCATGGAGAAACAAAACCCTGAGGTCATTCTGCCTCATCAAAGGGGTTTTAAAAGGCTGTCTATTACATTTGGGCAGGGTAGGTCTGGTTGTTTTGGAAAGCACCGCAGTATATTAACAAGTGTTTTTTTTTTCCAGTTGACGAGTGTGGCTGAAGGGATGGATGTGTGTGTAAGTGTTTGTGTGTGAGAGAGCACGGGGTAAGAAGGGCACCGTGACTCTGCGCTGTTATGAGCTCTGCAACCGAGGTGAGATATTCACTGGAAAGCAGCCAACTTGTTGAGTTCAGAGAGGTTCTTGTGTACCCTGCTCTGAACTCTTGCAACCCTCTTGGTGTAGGGGGGTAGAGGAAAGGGGGGTATTTATGGAGGGGTGGTTAAAGGGGTGGTAATAGTGAATTAGCAACAAAACATGCACTGGTCGACCTTACATGTGCCAACAGAGTGGAAAGTGATGCTCCCACCCACGATCATACGCTTTGCCCATGACCACAATTTGCAAAGCGTACATGTATGTGCGCCACACTGTGTGTGTCACAGTGATAACAGGCTTTGACCCTTACTTTGAAGTAGTGTTTATCTTTATAAATCTGCCACATAAGCAAATGTATTACTGACAGGGATGTGTTTTTCTCAATTCCAGACAGGCTCAAACCAAATCATAAGTTTTCCACCCCATGTTTCGCCTAACAATTGCATCTGATAAGGAGTTGATTTCAAATAGCAGAAGTTGGAGAATATCTGTTTCTTTTGCAGTAAGATGGTGTATTGTATTGAAAGATAAATGTAATAGCAAACTGACCTCAAACAGAAACAAAAAAACTGACATTTTAGACAGCAGGGTTAAAACAACCCAAACACAACATAAAAGCTGTTGTTCACATCAATAAAAATCTGGCCAAATCTAAGCCTTTTAAACTGTTTTTTAAACTTTAAAAGAATATATAAGGTCAGATTAACACAAAGAAAATGGTTAGACACACAGGCTTCCCAAAACTTAAACAATTAGGCCAATCATGCTACTATATTAACCAAAAAAAGTTACTAATAAAAATGTAAAAATGAAAACACACATGGACACGCACACATTCAGGGATTCCTAACTTGGACAGCTTAAAATGACATCAAAAATCACACAGAAGCATTAAAGTGAGTAGAATATATGAATTGGTTTTCTCACATTGTTGGCCTATTATATTTTTTGTGGAACCATTTTCTTTCAATCGGATTTCTCTATTACAATACCTGCCAAAAGATTTGGAGTCAACACCTGGACAGAGGTAATCCACAAATTTAGCTTTGGTTTAGCCCCTCAAACATTTTCTGGTAAAGTTTGTTTTGTATTTTCCCCATTTCTGCACAACACTGTCTCTCAACATCAAGCCATAGCAGTTTAGCCCTTTATCACATTTAGACATTAACTGGTACCATTTTACATTTCATTGCCATTTCCCTAAATTAAGTGCATTTACCCTTAATTTCAACAGGTAAATGAAATGATCTGCCAATTGAAAGAATATATTTAAGACAATGTGACGGATTTTTCTTATTTGAATTGTCTTATTCCATTAGCAAAGTGTCTCACATACCTCCTCAACTCAAGAAAAAATGAACTGATTTTAAGAAAAAATTACTTATGTTTTACTTATTTATATTTTTTTGCATTGTGACCATTATTTCCTGGTCTAGGGTCTTTGTTTTCATGTTCTGCTTGTGCATGCCTGGATTATCTCTGGGCCCTCCATCTTCCCCTACCAGTCTTAAAACATGTTTAATTTTTTGAAACTTTAGTGAAGAGTGAGAAATGTTTTAACTTTTTTCCCAATTGGAATTAATTTAATTACAATTAGATAATAATTTTTTACTCCTTAATGGTTTGTCTGTTTCAGGTAGAGAAGCCAAATTGAGCTCCTCTCAGTCTGAAAAGCACATTTTGGCCTCAACTTCTGATTTGAAGCTTGCAACCAAAAATATCTGCTCAAATCTACTTTATATTGATAGTTTTCAGGTCAAAATGATTGCCAGAAAAGATCATGGCTGTATCATTAAGGTCTTTTATGCCACATTCATTAGATTTTTTGCAGTATATACAGTAATACACTGTCTGGTGGATGAATGAGTAAAATTAGAGGCTGTAGAGAAGTGTGTTAAACTACAACTGCTTCCCTGTCTGCTTCCTGATCCATCCATCCATCCATCCATCCTGCGTAGTAAAACTGTGAACTTGATTGAGACAGTACGCATAATAACTAGTAGCTAATAAAGACAACTTTTTTCTGTTTTACAGAAGACTGTTTATTTCAAATGTATAGCATCTTATTAAATGCGTTCCAGGTGTAACTTCTGCTAAAAGCTAATGAATGAAAGGTCAGGAACCAGGTGTGTGAATTACTGAAATGTTTCTGGTTAGGAATCTGCGGAAGTTCACAAAAAGTCTTGGATTAACGAAATCCTCCTTAAAAGGTCCATAAACTGGATTTTCTTTTAGCACTTTATGAATCACACAGAGTAACGATGCCCTGTAGACTTTGCATTTTAAGCAGTGTTTGAACTCCTGCCCTCAGATTCTGCCCCTACCAGGTTTGAAAATCATATACTCAGATCCCTGTAACAATTTTTTTTTTTTTTTTTTTTTGTCTTTTTGCCGGTCAAAGCATGTTACAAGATGTATTTCTCCAAATAACGTTAAGATTATTAATTAATAAATCTTTTTAAAGCCAAATATTTCTAACAGGCTGTCCCTGCAAGAACATGTGTAAGGATGGTGAAGATGCTTGTGGCTAAAGACGCAACCAACTCAGGACACTTGGAATACATTGGACGAGCAGTATGGAGGAATATTGACACGGTTTTTGTGGACTTTTATGGACCTTTCTGCCTCGGGCACCATAGACCTCCATTATTTGAATGTCAGCAGACAGCAAGAAGCCTCCCAGATCTCCAGATGCATTTGAGATATCAAAAAAGTACTCCAGAGTGTTGTTCAGCATGGGGGTGAGTAGAAAATGAAGGCTAATCATGTTTTGGGTGTACTATTCCTTTAACAACATAGAGGTTAAGACCTCACATCCAGCATGTTGTTATTGCATAAATAAAGATCAAGTCAAAATGTACATTTAAGAAAAAAAGCATACGGTTTCAGCAAAACGCACAAAGCAAAAACAAAGCCCATAATACATAAACCCTCAATTTCAAAGGGGATTCCAAAAAAAGAAAAGGAAAAAAAAACTTGTTTTGAAGTTTGAAGACTTTTCGGTTCCCATCCAGGAAACTTTTTCAGTTCAAATTGTCAGGAATAACGTTGAGTTCGAGGCTTTTTACAGTAATCCATCAAAACCTTGTTTTTGTTTTGAAAACATGAAAATTGAAACAGATGAACAGGTCCACCCCTTTGGGATGGGGGTTGTTTGGCTTCTTGTGTTAGCCTGCAATGCCTCATACTGGTTTAAGTATCTGAAAAGGGGTCATTAAAGAGAATTGTTGGCATTGCCGAATAGGCGAAGGTCTTCTGCTCTGCTGTACAGGGGCTTGGGCTGCAATGATAGCGGGAAGAGATCAACTTAATTGCTGTACTGTAGGTTTTTGAAAGCTGAAATCTGAGTCCACCCCTTCTGTTTAAGGTTGGCTTTTCTTTCTTAACATAGATGGCTTTCTCCACGCCCCTCTCAAACCAAGTATTTTCTTTGTCCAAAATGTGAACATTCTGGTCCTCAAAAGAATGTCCTTTGTCCATAAGGTGTAAATGTCTTGTTCTGAGGAGGTCGCTGTCTTGTGTTGAGCCATGCGTTTGTGGAGAGATTGTTTGGTTTCTCCAATATAAAGATCAGAGCATTCCTCACTGCATTGAACTGCATATACCAAAGGGGATTCTTAATCTTTATCACGCCTATGCCTAATACTAGTTACGTTTAGTAAAAAAACAAATGTTTATTGAGCAAAAGAAACCTGCATTTGTTGGTGTATCATATTGTTTATATTCAGCGGCAGCATCTGATATTCTCGATAAGCACTGCCTGAACCTGATGCAGAACTTTGAACCAGCTATTACTGGTTTCCTGGGCTTACTATTACTACTGGTATTTCAGTGGAGCAAACTACTATTAAAGAATATTGCCAGGTCAATAAAAAACAAACTTCACATTTGGAAAATAAATAAAAAAATTGATAAAATATCTTAAAAAAAAGCTCAAAAGATATTACAAAAAGTGTCCCCCAACATTAACATGTAAAAATTAAGGCATCTTATCAAGTGATGAATAAAGATGTGGTCAAAATTTCAGGAATTTTTAGAAGCTGCTCTAATCTTTGATGAGATGAGAGAAAACCAAAATGTTTTGCATTAAAACTGTAGTTACAGTATTTTTTTTCCCCCTTTGCCTTGTTTGTCTTAACGGTTGACGTATGAAATACATGTTTTTTTCAGGAGGGATACTGAGGCCACAGAGTGACTGACCTCCCCACAGATGTTATTACACGTCAATGAGGCAACCTATCTGATCCTTAACCCCACACTGCATAATCATAGATGTATGTGTGTGCGTGTGTGTGTATGTTTGTGTGTGTGTGTGTAAGCGTGTGTTTCTTTGACCCTTCACTTTAGATCTCGGACTTTGTTTTTGCTTCTTTATTTCATCTATCGCTATCGATTTCTCTCTAAACCCCCTCCTCAAGGTCTCCAGCTATGGGACTTTGATCTCCACTTTATGACTGTAAACTTGTTGTGTTCATTTTATTGTGTCTGTGAACAAAAGTCAGAAAAATAAGCTGTAAGTACTCTGACTTCTCTGTGGCCTAACTGTCTAAAATCAGGGGAACATTTGGACAGTTTAAGTGCTGGTAAAAGTCCCTCGTAAAAGTTGTGAGGTGTAGTTACTCTTAATACTCGGGATTCAGTGGCAGTTTATTGAGTGGTAAATATTATTTCACCGAAGCGGAAGTCATTTTCTCAGAAAGTGCACTATTAAATTTTAATTGCCTCTGTTCAGCTTTATGTTACGCCTCTGTGAGGCCCAACTTACCTGCTGGGATTTGTGTTCAATTACAGTGTTTATCAGTATAATGAGACAATTTGATGAGAAGGATTAAAAGTTACAGAAGCCAGAAATTAAACTTTAAAGATTAGATATTTAAACAGAGATGCATGAATCAGTTTACCTTTGACTGAATTTTTTATTGTTCATTAAATACAAACATATAACATATATATATAGTTTTTTATCTTGCAATAGTCAAGGGCTGGACCCTTGTGGTTGGTCAAAACTCTTCTGGGGCTTCTGGCTCTCCTCGGAACCTCCGGCCTTTGGTTCCCATCCTTTGGCTACGATGTCTTGTTCGTATGCTGGGTTGGGGCACTTTGGAAGGAAGGGGAGTCTGGGATGTTTTAGGGTTTGGCATCCGTGCGGAGGGAACCAGCTGGTTCATGTTGCTGTTAGGATACTGGTGGAATACAACCACCCGGATATCACTCCGCTTGTGGTGTGGGTCTGCGTAGTTGAAGTGACAACAAGAGCCAAAAGTGGTTTTTGGCATGCCAGGTTTGCAAAATGGTATATGCCAGTTGGGAACCAGCTTATGCCATTTGGAAACTGGTTTATGTTATGTAGCTATATGTTGCGAAAACGGCAGCATATTGTCAATATCACATTAAGAAGTAGATTGCTTGTGATCTGCTAGGCATTAGCCTAGCCACCAGGTTTACACTTCTTCTTTGTGTCTGATTACCAAAAGCAGGAGATTCCCGCCCCCTGCTGTACATATGCGTGTGGTGGGATATCAATGAAAACTATTTTCATACATTCGTAGTTGAAATAATTGAAAAAGATCTTCATTTTAAAAGCAATTGTTGTGATGGTTCATGTAAACACATTGACAATGTTATTAAATGTTCCGAAAACTTCAGCATATTGTCAATATTACAGTATGAAGTGGATCGTGAGTTATCTGCTAAGCATTAGCCTACCCACCATCTATTCACTTCCTCTTCTTGTCTCTGGCTGCAAACAACAGGTTATTACCTCTCATGCATATGGCATCTGTCAGATCAATAAAAATATAATTTTCTCTATAGTTATGCTGCTATAGGCTTAGACTGCTGGAGGACATAGGGACCCCTTTTCATCATTCTGCTTCATTCCATCTCTATTCTCCCACTCTGCAGAATTTTTTAGTTCAATCTCTAACGTTCTGCTCTCTGTGCTTTTTCTCATAGTAGCTTCATCTGGTTTTTTCCTGTTTGGCTATGACACCATCCAGGAGAGAAATATCAGCTGTGCTGCTGCCATCAACACCTTTGTTAACCCTTTAAAGCCCGATCCAAGAATAAAACAAAACAGAAAATTACTTTTTTTTTGGTTGAAGATCTTATTTGGCCTTTTAACAAAATATGTAAAAAGAAAAAACAGAAATACATTTTTGATATTAATAATTTATTACTATGCGATAAGTGAAAATTCTTTTTTGTGTAGTCTTCTGCCCTCTGTTATTAGGTATATCTGATTGTGTACAATAAGATTTTGAGCAAAGTTTTTACTATTAAATTATGCAAAAGGTGTCAGACGCAAAACATTTCAGAAACCGTATGTATCAAATATGATACATTTGGCATTACAGGGTTAATAGATGTTCGCGATCTGTTTTTCAGTGTAGTCCTGTTTCTCTGACTGTAACTGGCTGGATGTGCTCTCTTCATCCTCTGACATGGGAGCTGGCTTGGTGACTTTAACTATTTTATTTAATTTTCCTTTTTTTTAAAATAAATTATTTTTGGATTACATTTAAAATGAATGTGTGATATATAAAATCAGGTGCATGATTTACTGGCATAACACTTCTGTGTGGTGACAATTTACCTTTATTTTGAGCATATTATATTTTTCTCTAATAGCCTATTACTCTGTACTGTCAGAGTACTCTACTTCTTAACATACACTATATTGCCAAAAGTATTTGCTCACCCATCCAAATTATTGGAATCAGGTGTTCCAATCACTTCCATGGCCACAGGTGTATAAATTCAAGCACCTAGGCATGCAGACTGTTTTTACAAACATTTGTGAAAGAATGGGTCGCTCTCAGGAGCTCAGTGAATTCCAGCGTGGAACTGTGATAGGATGCCACCTGTGCAACAAATCCAGTCGTGAAATTTCCTCGCTCCTAAATATTCCACAGTCAACTGTCAGCTGTATTATAAGAAAATGGAAGTGTTTGGGAACGACAGCAACTCAGCCACGAAGTGGTAGGCCACGTAAACTGACGGAGCGGGGTCAGCGGATGCTGAAGCGCATAGTGCGAAGAGGTCGCCAACTTTCTGCAGAGTCAATCACTACAGACCTCCAAACTTCATGTGGCCTTCAGATTAGCTCAAGAACAGTGCGCAGAGAGCTTCATGGAATGGGTTTCCATGGTCGAGCAGCTGCATCCAAGCCATACATAACCAAGTGCAATGCAAAGCGTCGGATGCGGTGGTGTAAAGCACGCCGCCACTGGACTCTAGAGCAGTGGAGACGCGTTCTCTGGAGTGACGAATCGCGCTTCTCCATCTGGCAATCTGATGGACGGGTCTGGGTTTGGCGGTTGCCAGGAGAACGGTACTTGTCTGACTGCATTGTGCCAAGTGTAAAGTTTGGTGGAGGGGGGATTATGGTGTGGGGTTGTTTTTCAGGAGCTGGGCTTGGCCCCTTAGTTCCAGTGAAAGGAACTCTGAATGCTTCAGCATACGAAGACATTTTGGACAATTCCATGCTCCCAACTTTGTGGGAACAGTTTGGAGCTGGCCCCTTCCTCTTCCAACATGACTGTGCACCAGTGCACAAAGCAAGGTCCATAAAGACATGGATGACAGAGTCTGGTGTGGATGAACTTGACTGGCCTGCACAGAGTCCTGACCTCAACCCGATAGAACACCTTTGGGATGAATTAGAGCGGAGACTGAGAGCCAGGCCTTCTCGTCCAACATCAGTGTGCGACCTCACAAATGCGCTTCTGGAAGAATGGTCAAAAATTCCCATAAACACACTCCTAAACCTTGTGGACAGCCTTCCCAGAAGAGTTGAAGCTGTTCTAGCTGCAAAGGGTGGACCGACGTCATATTGAACCCTATGGATTAGGAACGGGATGTCACTTAAGCTCATATGTGAGTCAAGGCAGGTGAGCAAATACTTTTGGCAATATAGTGTATTTAATTTCTGGTACTGTGCTTCACTCAATAAAATATATAATTATAGAATATTTCAAAAATTAATTGAGAATTAAGCCATTGTAATTTTTGTAGAAACAAAAACACCTTCTGCCTTTATAATTGTTAGGAATCTAGTTTGTGTGGTCTGTTTTTGTGGTCGTTTGCGTGTTTTTCTCCCTCCACCACTAGGTGGTGCCCTGTCCTCGTTTGCCCTCCTGCACACCTGCGGCTCGTTGGATCATTATCTGGAGGAGTATTTTAGCAGTGGACTGTCCCTACCTCAAGGCCAGAGTGTTTGCCAGTTTTGGGTACTCTAGCCAAGCTGGGTTTAGCCGAGTCTAACGAGTTTTTGTCTTTGCTCCCCGGTAGGAAGCTTTCCTGTGTTACTGGATTCCTGGACCTTCTCTCCCCTGGAAGGAAACACCGAGTTACAATGAACAGGGGACAACCTGTTAAACTTTTTCCGTGCTCTCTGAGTGGTTTCTCTGCATGTGGGTCAGATTTGTTAAATCGGTCATGACAGTAATAATGTTTCTTTATGCTGAATTTGTTCCTCATCTCATTTTGTTTTTCAGTTTCAACCTTGGTAGTTGGGATGCTCTAAAGATAAATAAGAAGACAGAACATTTAATTTATAAAGATTTGATATTTAATCCATAAGGTATTCAACATGACTTACCTTTAAACATCTAATGACATTAGAAATAAACAGTACTATGCATTATTATGAAGTTTTCAATGTTTATCCATGTTGTGTGTACGTTTTAGAGGTTAAAGCATTTTTATTTCTCTTTAATTACGTTATCAAGTCATATCCATATAAAACAATTCCCGCTTTCAATATGCTTGCCAAGATATGCTTTACAAAAAACGGGGAAAAAAATAAGATTTGTCTATTTTAAACAAATAAAACTTATAGGCTATGACGGGTCTATTGTTCAACAGTTAAAAGGGGAAAGCTAAACTTACCATTCATGTCTTGTCTATTTCAAAGCTTCATAATCCCCTGACCAGTGTCTCATAAACACAGCTGAAATTCAGACACTAGTAAACTGAATGTAATTATCTTGCCGTGTTTCCATTCTGATGAATCATTAAAAAAAAGAAGTGCGAATATGCTGTATTTCATGAGGTTTAAAGTTAATTACAAGCACGTAAAGAGTAATGCAGTACGTCATAGAGTATGTCCTTATGGATGGCTGTAATAAACCGTAATAAATTAGAGGCTGCAATCTACAACAGTCCATAAATGTAATGGAGGAAAGTTTTAATCAGTTTGTTGCTATTGGGCAAGTTGTTCTTAGTTTAACATGTCAGTTATTAGTGGCGATATTGCATCCAGCCATGTTTATTTGCATAACAGGAACACCCGGGAAAACCTCGAGAACAGAAACAGCTGATCAGTCATGTGAGGTAAAGGTTTGGTGCATCAAAACTTATTCAAAAAAGTGTTTCCATCTCCTGTCTTGCACGTCAACCCTTTTCTGCAAAGGCCAAAAAGCACCTAAAGCGATCAAGCGAACACTTTTGTTGAAATGTTTTGAATTGTATTGTTTTAATTTAGGTTTTTTGACACAACACTTCAACACAACACAAGTTACTAAGTAAGTTACTGAGGTTTAAACTTGGCTACTTGATGGCTTTACCACATGGGTCTAATAATCTTATTGACCTCATCAGCTGCATGAATGTTGCTGCTGATGAAGGCCGTTTAATACAATCAACAACAGAGTATGGAGCAGGTAAGAAGAGCTCAGAGCTTTTTTTGCTTTTTGTACAATTAGATCTTTGTGCCCTGAGTTACATTGCTGGTATTGCTTTTGCCAGATTATCTCCTGTTTTTGTCATTCCTGCATATTTTATAAAACCATAAACTCCATGAAAAGACTACTGTCCACATGTCTGAATTTGGATCCTATTGCAGCAGATAAGTAATCTGGTGTTTTGGAACAGTCCCTTCTCTGAGTTTTAAACAACAGGGGTTGAAGAAACACAAGAGCATCTTTTTTTTTAAATTGCTCTCAAATGTTATGTAGCAAACTGTTTCAAAAATCCTTCTCTGGGAGAATGATTATGACATCAGAAAGCAATCCAACTTCTGGGAGTTGAGTTATGTCGAGTCACATAAGAGTCCAGGACTGAGAAAGATACAGAAACTACTGTATCTCTTAGGAACTACTCATACTGCTGTTTTAGTTAGGAATAAAACTGGTGTTGTTCAGAATGTTACCTTTATCTTTAAGTGTCAGAAAACTGTGTTTTGTTTTGTTTCAGGCACGCAGCAATACATTGAGTACAGTTTTCAACTTGGTTCTGAATCCAGAAGGAGGGACCACCACTATCCAACAGCTGTGTTTTTGGTTGTCCTTTTCAGGGCAGACGCAGCTGCTGTTAAAGTCAACTTTCCATCATTTGAGAAAAAGGGACTGGATGGCAATAGAGCAGAGGTCTGTTCTACAGATATAAACTGCATCTTTTGAACAACTTATCGGTTAGATCTCTGGTCATTTTATTGCTGGAAACTGACAGAGCTACATGGAAGGGCAAGGAAAGCCACATTTATTTGTATAGCAAAATTCAATACAAAGACAACTGAAAGTGTTTTTCTTGAATTATACAATAAAAAAGATGAAACATAAAAGCAAAATAAAAGCAAATGAAGATAAAAGCAGGTAGTAAAACTAACAAAAACAGTTGGACCACAACCTTAAACTAATAATACCTGAAGTAACAGTTTAACTCAGCAGTCAAAGGCAGTTCTAAACAAACTTTCTTATACTTTCTTAGTTCTAGTGAGGACAGGGGCAGCAGTATTTTGGATCATCTGCAGCTGTCTGATGGACTTTTTAGGCAAACCTATGAAGACACTGTAAGCCAATAAGACCCGATAAGTATTTTTCAGTAAGTTTATATCTTTTAATATGATATTCAAATTTTCTGCTCCTTTTAATATGCAATAAGAACCACACCTTTTTTTTCTTTTTACACTGTCATTTTTCACATAAAATGAGCTTTATAAATACTAAATACTTGTTGATGAAATGTAGTGTTTGCTTATATTTAATTTAATATGAGTGTTTAAAAAGGTCATTTAAATTTTAAAAATAATTCATATAGGTCATGTACACTTTAGTACACCACAGCTTTAATCATGTTAAACATAATTTCCCACAAACACAATTGTGCCTAGTAAAAATGCTAAGTGGCTAATAGCTTGAAACAGTGACTGGTGAGCACAAAAGTTTAATGTCAATCCCTAGTCAGATTTTATGTGATAAAACTGGAATTAGAAACATGTAAACAAAGAGAATTTTTTTTTTCATTTTTTATTTATTTTTTTTTTTTTATGACATCAACTTCAAACGCAATTTGAAATGTACCAGAGTCGATGTTTTTGGTTAAAAAACTCAAAAGTTTAAAAATGCTTTGTCAGTGCAGCCCATTTACGGTAAAATACAAGATTATGACTCAGGAGGGAGTTGGGTGGTGTGTGTGTGCCGCCTTCTGCATGTTTGTTTGACCTAAGTTGTGTTTCCAGTGGAAGTCAGGGCCCTGTGGTCTGCTGCATCTGGAGAGCACACAGAAGAAATGCAACTGTTTATCATTAAAGGACCGATCTGTCAACATGACCTGATCAAAAAACTATTACACATTTTGGCAGCAGTGCATGTCTGAGTGTACTGTGTGTGCTTTTTGTGTGGACCTGGGCATTTATCCATTTGTTGTGGGGTTTTTTTTACAACTAGAGGTCTTTCACCAGGGCAACTAGTAGCTTGTTGTGAAATCACCACTTGTTTTGTTTGAACGTGTACATACATCTCTTTTTCTGTTTTGTAATACTTTGTAATATCTAGAAGGATGCTAATAAACACACAATTTCACTTCTGTTCTGATTTAAGAGTATCTCTGAATCATATGGGGAGTAAGACAGGTTTATCTGACTGTTTTTATGTTTCTATGCTGCTTCACATGGGATGCTAACATCAAATCGACAGTGAGACAGTGCTGTTCTTTTGCACCTTTCATTATAAGCTGCATAGCCTCCTTAAAGACAGTGGTCATATATTCTGAAGTGGAGTTCCAAGGCCTGCTATTAGCAGTCAGTGTCTTATCTAAAGAGGATAAAATAGCTCTTAAAGGACCTAAATGTACCAGACAGAGTAAACTCAAGTTAACAACCTAAAATATTTGAGCCTGTTCCAAGCTAATATTTGCCTTACAAAAAAAATAAAAAAAATAAAAATAGTCAAACCCTTACATTTTGTTGTGGTTTATGTTACAATTTGTTTTAACAAATATAAAAATATAGTGTACTTATGGAAACACCTGATGCCAGCTGTAATATCTCTTAAATGGAATTTCAGTAGTTTTCACAAATAGAAAATGTAGCTTTGGCTCACATGTACTATATGAGTAAATGCAACAGCAGTATGTCTTTATAGAACACTGTGTATTTTCTCTCTTTAGTTATTCAGCAGAAGAGGTTAGACTCACGGTGCATTCCAACTGACAGCAATTCAAGCACTTAAGTCGCCCCATTCGCATACTGTTGCTTCTCTGACATAGTGCTAACAATTTACATGGCAGATGACAAGCTCCACTTCTGTCAAACAGAAGAAGCTTTTTCTGCTTGCTGGTTTCAACTTAGCACTGCAGACCTGGATTTTATCAAGCTATTTATTGCCCCATTTACACTAGCCCTCTGAAACCCGTGCTGGGTTTGGAGCGAGCTTTGATTAGTCAACTGTGCCAAGCTAGGTTCAAAGGTTGAATTCAATCTCTCCCACTAAGCATGCTTGTAGTGACAGTAAGGAGGAAAAACTCCCTTTTAACAGGAAGAAACCTTCAGCAGAACCAGGCTCAGCGTGAGCAGCCATCTGCCAAGGCCGACTGGGGTTCAAGCAAACCGAAGCAGAGATACAAAAGGAAACTGTAAAAGGCGGCCCCATCCAGGAAAGACACAGCCAGGCAGACGAGCTCCCATGTCAGAGGGTGAAGAGAGCACATCCAGCCAACCATAGTCAGAGAAACAGGACTACACTAAAAAACAGGCTGATCTCGAACATCTATAAAGAAAGGTGTTGATGGCAGCAGAACAGCTGATATTTCTCTCCAGGATGGAGTCACAGCCAAACAGGAACAGGCAAGGCGAAGCTGCTATGGGAAAAAGCAGAGAGAGCATAACGTTAGAGATTGAAATTTGATCCACATATCAGCGGCCCACAATACTACAGCTCTCAAGGTGGGAATTACGCAAGCAAAAATGGTGGCACCCATTTTTTTAATGAGAGCCTCGATCTTTGCATCATCCCATGTTGCACCATGCCCTTTTGAGGCCATTTATTGTTAATAAGCTGAGAAAAAGTTTTTATTGTGAACAGCTGAAGAGATCTGTGAATTCACGCTGGACACGCCACAAAAACCTGCAAAATGAGTCAGATGACTGTAAATAGGAGATGACGCTGTCTGCTTATGTGCTCTTTGTTACCAGAGAACCGAGCCACAACTTAACCGTGCCAAGCCCTATTTTTTAACTAGTACTACATTTAGTGCAGTTCAGTTGTGTCTAGCATGGTCCAATTCAGTTGCGCTCCATTTACTCTTAACAGTTATTGAAGTTACCATTTCAAAAGGGTAGGGTAAATAAGGCTTATGGTACTTTATTCCTTATGGAAAGCTGAACAGGGCTGGATGGTTTGTAGCACTCTTACCTTGCAGCAAGAAGATTCTGCGTTCAATTCCTGGCCTGGGGTCTTTCTACATATAGATTGCACGTTCTCACTGGGTTCTCTCCGGTTAGTCTGGCTGACTCCCACATTCCAAAATCATAACCATTAGGTTAATTGGAATATCTAAACTGTCCTTTAATTGGTTGTGTGTATGTGTGGTTGTATGTCTCTGTTAACTTGCAACAGGCTGATGACCTGTCCAGGGTGTACCCTACCTCTCGCCTATAGACCGCCAGAGATAGGCATTGGCTGCACCGCACCCATGACGGAGTTAGCGGGACAGGATTGATGGATGGGTGGATGTAAAGCTGTACATAAGTGCCAATGTCCACTGGTCCACCAGATCCTCCAGAGATACTTCCAGTTCGAGAAGTCCAGAATCAAGCTGAATATTCTGGAACAGAATAAACTATTTTTAACATTATTCTGCTTTGGGGAGGATTGCCCAGACCACATAGGTAAAGTGAGGCAGCTTTCTGGAACTCAGGCAAAAGCAGAGGGACATCAGAGCAATAACCCTGGAAGATCTCCAGAGATAAGCAGAAAAGAGCCTCTTTACCACTGAAAACAATGCATTAAATTGTGTTTTTCAAATTGGTTGACTCACTGACAAACGGCATTTGGCCCCCTTCCCACTGCCAAAAAAATCTGCGCCTAACCCCTCCCTGGCAAGCTCAGACATCCCAAGTTATAAAAAATCATTTCAGGGAGATGCTTATCGAACATCCATTGAACAACCATTATGTGTCCAAAGCATCGCTTTCACAAGCAACAAGCAACCATCTCCCCACACTTCCCTTTCTCTTGTTGTGTCTACACATTCGCAGTAGTTGTAATCCGCACATGATGCACAAATTATTGTATCGCCTGCACGTTCTCACTTGCATTTAAAAAACACCTTGCTTAGTCTAAAATCCGGGATAATCTATCCGACTCGCGGGGCGTCTGTGAACAGTTATAGATATAAGGGAGACTCCCAGAAATTCTGGGAGACTTGGGATGTCTGCAAGCTGCGCGGCCTCTGTCTCCCCACAGCTGTGTGTCTGGTAACACCATCATGCTGGGTTAGCTTTGATGCTGTCAACGGTGAGACAGAAATCCAAAAAGTAAACAGTGGTGCGCAACGTGTAAGTAGGCCAGGGCGTAAACAGTGTGTTATATTTTTTCACTTTTTTGTCCCTCTGAATCCCTCTCACCAGTGCTGTGCCATGTTTATTGAATGTAAACAGAGTTGTTTCAGCTTGTTGGATCAGAAGCAACTGATGCGGTGTGTTGATGTCCATACTTTGTATTCAATATTATCACGTAATTTAGCGGGTCAACCCAGCTCTAGTGTTTCCACAGCATGAGCAGAGGCGATTTTAACATGCGTTATTTTGCTGTTCCCCGTACCAAAAAAAATTATTGTTCCCGGGTTTAAACAGGTTTCTTGGGAAGTGGGAAAGGGGTTTAGTATCGCAAGAGAGCAAAGGGGGGTGCCAGGTAGAGAGTGCTCTAGAGGAGCTAACTTTGGGAACAGATGGAGATCAGAGCATAGCGGTAGAATGGAGCAAGATGCTGGGTAGAGGCGGCTAGCTGGCTCTGAAATCACAAGAGGAAGATAATGAATTTCTTAGTGTTAATGACACGATATTGGCACTAAGAAGTTTCTTGGTTCCATTTATCTGCCAGTACTTGCATTAAAGTAGATTTGTGATTTTACAAGGGGGCTATTATATTTACACATAAGGTTGAATTGGTTTGGATAGCTTTTTCCCTAAAAAAATATCAAATCATGAGTTAAAAAAAGCTTTTTTCTCTTTACTTCTGTTTCTTAATCTAATATTAAAATTAATTTCATTCAAAACTATTTTTACAATACATATGTACGATACGTATTTGTTCAGTTACTCTATTTTTCTTCTACTTTTCCATTCTTTTTTTTTATTTTAGTCTAAACAAGGCTAAATAAGGAAAACATTCCAAAAGATCAAATAACACTTGAGCCAAAATTTAAAAAAAAATGACTCAAAATAAAAGAATTAAGGGGATATTTATCTCACTTTGACAAATGCCTTTGCCCCCCGGCTTTTTTGGTTAAGTTAATATGTTGTTGAGAACCTGCAGAGGTAAATGTCCCATGACAAACCAAATGTGCAGAAGCTATAACCCGGAGGGCTGCAGCCTGGATTAACCCAACCTTTGTCCCTTTTCCTTAGCACTTGAGTCAAACCTTACCCAAGGTTTGATACATCACATGTTGTGAACACGCTGTGTATTGACTTTCATACAAGGCCTTTAACCCAGAACAGACCTTGATATATTTGTCTCATCTGCCCCTTTAACAACTGACACAGATTTTGTGTGGTCATCTTGTTTGGAGTTTTACAAATGTTGAACTCAGTCTTTGATGGAGAGAGTAAGCACACAAAAACACTGCCAAGTGTTATTACACAGGCTAGAGTTACTTTACCTTTGGTTTCTCAATCCTTCTCTTTACTTTGGAAAAGGACCAAGTGTTGTTCACCTGAAAAGCATAGGGATGAACTCAAAACAAGTTGTGTTGGCTTTGTAGGTACAGGGATGAGGAGAATGGTCTTTTGAGAGGCCAAAGGTAATCAGTTTAAGATTTATTAAGAATTATTAAGTGCCAAAAACAGAGTTTAAGATTTCTTTTAACACATATATCAGCACTGTATCAATTTAATCAAATTTATGTATATGTTAATACATGGTAAGAAAAAATGTTGGTTCCCCCTGCGTTAATGAAAGAAAACCCCACAAAAGTAACGTTAGATAAACATTTAACAAAAAAATGAAAAAACTAATTAAACTCAGACATTGCTTTTTAACCATGCTTGAACATATTGATCTAAAACAAAAACTAATTTATGAAACAGGTCTACAATAAACACATGGTAACTCTAAAATGAGCATAACTGTCAAGAACCGACGACAGAGGACCCAGTATTCAAGGTGAGACAGTCAGTAGGAAAGTTCAAACGTTTATTAAATAAAACAAAACTAAAGTGGAGCTGTGGCTCGCGGACACTGCAGGCGGGGGGGGCGGGGCACCGCCCAATCTCAGACACTCTGGGGGGGAGAAACACAGGTAAGTGACCACGATCAACTGATATAAGATTAACTGTGTTGGTCACTTACCTGGTTTAACAGTCCAGACCACGAATGTCCCCAGTGCTGCAGTCCCAGAGGTGAGGCTGGAAGCCCATCCTGGTGAGGGATCCAAAACAGACAGGAACAGACCGAACAGGCAGAATCCAGACTTCCGGGCATCCACAGGCTTCCAGGAGGGTTCAGAGTCTGACTGGGACCAGAAGCATGACCAGGTGGTCACGCACAGGAGCAGACAGGATCAGGTGCAGACAGGCAGGCTCAGTGGAAGAGGGTAGCTGAGACAGGACGTAGGAACCGGAACTTGAAGCAGGACTTTAAACTGGTCTCCTCCCCGGAGCCAGGCTTACTTAGATAAAAACTGAACCTCCCCCCATAATGAGCCAAAAACCTAGAGGACTCCGTGGGGGAGGAACAGTGGACAATCAGGAGACGAGACAAACACTAAAACCCTCTTTCCACTGGCAGCTAGGATCCAGGACATGAACCATGACAAAAAACTAAACAGACAGTTTAACAGAAAGACAAGTAATGATCTGGCACTGAAGGCTCAGGCTGAACTGAATATAAACCAAAGGAAACAGGTGAGGGGAATAAATTATAATTGAGGCAGGGAAGGAAGAGGGCAGGTGAGAGGAATTACTAATTAGGGGAGAGCAAACAGGCCAGATCATGACAATAACAGGTTTCTACAATTCTTTAATCATTTATCGAGCCACGTATATAGGGCTACAGGTGGTCACAGTGCTTTTTTGATGACTTTGTGTGTACCACACTCAACACACCTGGGAAGTGAAAGATCTAGCTGTATCAGGAGATAAAAAAGAAAATCATGCACATGTCAGGGTTTCGTTGTGGTTTGAGGACCCAAAATGCAGAGGCAGAGAGGCTGAGGAGATTTCTTGCAGTTTAATGGGGCAAAAAAGTAAACAAAGGCAGGAATGCAAAAATCCAACTAATAATGAAAAGCAAACCAGAACTATGGAGACATCTGGGGAAACCAAACACGAGGAGCCAGGGAGAGACGAGGTAGTTGGACAATAGCATGGGAGGACAGCAAAGACAAGGAACCAACAAAGAGTGAGAGCAGAGGGAGAGCATATATAGGGACAGAGACAAAGGTAGGGCTAATGAGCTGACAAGGAGCAGGTGTGAGAGGAGACAACGAGGGAGCCAAGGGGAAAGGAACACACACACACATACACAAGAGGGCAACAGAGGACAACAGAAAAACATGAGAACAAAATAAATCTAGAAATTACAACAAAAAAGGAATTAAACCAATAAAACTAGGAAACATGGAGCAAAGTAAAGCAAAGTAAAGCAGGATGAAAACAATTCAAAGAAACAAATGCTGTGATTGGTAGAAAAATAGCCCAAAAAAACGTCTAAAGAGATTAAAGCTAAAAGAATATCTGTGACAGTTCACACTATCCATCGTTGTTTGAGCCAAAGTGAACCTAACAGGCGACAATCAAGGCATAAAGAAGTCAGACTGGAATTTGCCAAACTACATGCTGACAAGCCACCAGGCTTTTGGGAGAAGGTCCCATGGACAGATTAGACAGATATTTAAGTTTTTGCCATGGCATATCAGTTCTTTTCGAAGATGGAAAAATGAAGCATATCAAAAAGAACATTCTTACTACTTTGACACATGAAGGAGACTGTTATATTCTGGCGCTGCTTTGCTTCATCTGGCACAGTCCTTGCATCTCTGCAAGGTACAATAAAATCTTAGGACTACCAAGGGATTCTAGAGAGAGATTTGCTGGCTGGCGTGAGAAAGTTTGGTCTTAGTATCAGGTCATTGGTCCAAGAACAGGATAATGACCCAAGACACAAAGTTAACAACACCCAGGAATGCCTAAGAGGAAAACATTGGACTATTCTGAAGTGGCCTGGAAAGGAAAACTCAGTTTAACTGTTTTAAACTTGCAGCTGAACCAGGGACAGTATTAGCAGCCTTCTGCGACACACATCTACAGATTTGAGAAGACAGAGCAGACAGACAAAAACAACACATAAGGATTTTTTATTAGTTTATTAATTTACTTATTAGTAACTTACACTTAACGTATGCCAACGATGAAATAACTGTAACTTATGCCCCACGTTTGAGTATAAGCTGGAATATGTCAAGAAACTTTGAGCATTCTCCAAATTTATCGACCCACGTGTGCCAGCGTGTTTCAGCATACTTCTGCGTGCTCATAACTTACACAAAACGTACCCATAACTTGTCGAATACATGCCAGCGTTTCTGCTTATGCACTTTAGCTATGAACCATTTTTCAAGTCTATAGGCTAATTTACATCTTTAAACTTAGATATCTGCAGAGATTTTTTGCAAAGCTTCTGATGAGGGAAAATTGAATAAGAACATTTCAATTGAAATGCAGCACAGTTGAATGACAAATATAAGTAATAGGTCTGTATGTTACTAATATACCTGAATAAACTAGTATTCTACATTTGGTTCCGATGTCTCTAATATCTTAAATGTATGTAAGAGAACTTTGCTTTTAGCTCTGTGTGAATGTTTAAGAATATGCAGGCAAGAATTAGACTTATGTAGCATTTAAATGCTCAATGAGATTAGACTAAGCTAATTCCCCCAATCAAAACAAATTTCTAATTGTTTCCCAAAACACTGTGGCATTTATTAAATGACGCTAGAAGTGGAAAACAATTCAAGTGTTAAAGAGGGTTTTCTATTTTTCCAGAAGGAAATAAAGAAAGAGAAAGAAAACAGGAAATAGTTGGGTGAATGTCAGGGCTCATAAAGGGAAATCAACAACATTAAACCCTTACTGTGAACCTAACCCCTCCTCCACCCATTCATTACAAGCGTAACTTGATGTTTTTCCTCTCGGTGTAGTTGTAAATAAGGTCATATAATGTGGCATGGCCATGTTGCTGAACAGAGCCAGTGGAAATCTGTCCTGCTGAGTAAGTTGTTGACTAGTATTCTGCAGGTTGAGTGTATCACTGCAGCAAAATATGTGGCTTGCTTTTATGGTTGTGCAATTGAAGAGACTAAGCAATTTGGAAAGTATTTGGAAAGTATTCTCTCTTTAGGGATACCAAAATGTAGTAAGAAAGTTCTAAAATTTATTGTCAAAGAAAAAAAGAAAAGCTTTGACTCCAAAGCCCACATAAACATCAGATCATCATCAATCATACTAGACATTTTATTCATAGTACAACTCAATAAGATTATATCATCTCAGAAAAGTGGACTTAGAGTATGCTGTTACCTCAAAGAAGAAAGGAAAAGTTGCTGCTTTTTGCTAGATAAGCTTGGAATTCATTTTTTTCTGGTAAAAAAAATAACCCCCTTCACAAGGTAATAAACAATAGGTGAAAGTAGTTTGAATTAAGGGGATCATAATAGTAGGAATAAACCATATATAAATGAACAAACTCATGCAAACCAATATTCCTAAATGAAGATTAGCTGTTACCTGATCACAAGTTAAGCAGGTCTTTTAGATGGATTTTGAAGTCCCTGTTTGAAATAATAATAATATAATAATAATATCCTTACTGAGGTATAAAATATAACCACACAGTACAACAATTTTATGACTTTTTTGTATTGTTTTCTTTCGTTTCATTTTTAGTAGTTTTACTTTTAATTTTGTTATCCACAGCTTATAGAACCTTCCAGTTTTTCTCAGATCCTTGTTTTATCACCCTGGTTCAGACCTTTACTGACCAGATGAGAACATTGTTCTAGTGCACAGTTTGATCATTTTTCTCTCTTAGTTCCGCTTCAGTCTTCAAAAACAGATATTTTACAGTAAGCAAAATTTCTGCTTTTGAAGACTAAAGCAGAATCCTGTACTATGTGTGCCCTCAAGATTTGGGTGCCTGCACAAATGCTGTAAAAAAAAAAAAAAAACGACAACAAAAACAAGAAAACCAGACAATTTTTTTTTGTTTTGTTTTTTCTAAATTTTTTTAATGCATTCTTTTCATTTTTTGTCTGGTATAACAGTTATCCATGAATCCCTAAATTGAATGAGTTTGAACATTTGGCTCCATCTACTATCAGGAGTAAAAAATATACATGTAGCAGAAATGCATTTGTTTCATTTTTATTATCCATACAATGACTCTCTTCTCTCTCTCGCTTCTAAGTTGGTTTAAGCATTTTTCTTTTCTAACATTTTGCAATTGCAGCAAACTGTTTTGGTAGCCATTTAAGAATCCCTTTAATATATCGAAAGTAGGAAAAAATCTTACTAAAAAAAAAATTAATTCTACAAGGAATTAGGTAGAGCAGTTCGCTGGTAGTAAAAGCTAAGGTTAAGGTTCTCTAATAAGTTGTTCAGCATACTTCCCATACTAACATTGCTGCAAATCCTACTCTACAAAGCAATATCTTACTCCCTTCCCACATGAACTAGAACTTTCTCTGCCATTTCCAGTAGGCTGGAAGCAGCCTATTCATGCAAAACTACCAGATTTACTCATTTTATCCAGGGTGCCTCTTAATGAGCTGCTTCTTACTCTAAAATTAGCTGATTATAAAAGTACACAGTGTCCTCAAACATGATTCCTGCAGCATTATCACTAGCAAAGCTCTGCTATTTTATTTATTTGTTTATTATTTTTATTGTTGTAATAGTATTTTTTAAACTGGTGTTTTAGTAATGAGTTACTAAAGAAATCTAATACAATATAAATTACTAGATCAGTTTAGTTGCTTACTTTGTAAGTTTACATCATTCAAAAGACAATTGTAAGTACAATAATTTTAAATGTTTGTTCATTACTATGTTGTACAAGATTTTGTGCATTTCAAAGGCCTGGATTGACAGAGAAACCTTTTATCACCTCGTTAAAGCCGGAGGGACTTTGCCAAGTGTGACCATTTTCCTTACATATTTGTCGATATTTTGCCATTTAAGGACTTCAAAATGCATTTTTTTAAAGAAAACCATTAAAAAATGAACAGTATATTAACAAAGAGAAAAAAAACTGTTGACTTTTTTTTTTACAAACCAAAACCTGAATATTGTGACATGCAGGTTTATTCAAGCCCACCAAAGGAATACTTTGTACTTTGGATTTACTGTTTCTCTCACAAATGGAGCCTAGGTAGAAGCTCAACTGAAAAAAACTGATTACTCGCCTTAATCCGCCAATCAGCTTTGAACCACACCTCCATGAAAGCCAATCAGAATCCGATGTTCATCTTAAAAGGCCTCCGATCCGCAACTTCTCTGCTACCTAGTGCACAGGTGGTGGATGCGCTCTGTGATTTCACTCAGATGACACTGTTTCAACCCACCTCTAGCCCCTCCTCCACCATCGTAGCTAAAGCTTCATTAGAGTGTTATTCCTCCCATTCCTCTGTGTCTCATCTCAACCAGTCAGGCAGAAGACCACCATGTTGAACCTGGTCCTGCCAGAGGTTTCTTCTCAATGGGGGGATTTTCCTCTCCACTGTCGCTTCATGCTTGCTTATCATGGACAGGTTCTCTCAACCTTTGTTATACAAGCTGGACTTCCATCTTCCAGGTCCCTGAGTGAAGCTCTAGTATCAGCTCACTCAATCCACTGGATCTCCCCATAAAGCTCAGCAGACCTCCTCGCTAACCAGTAGTCTACAGACTGACCACCCTCATCTATCTCCACTCCACTACCACTGTCATGTCTGGAGGGAAACAGCCCTATTCTTTGCTCCTGTTCATGCATATCTATTAAAATTCAGCTCAATGTTTCCTGCCGATGTCTGAGCGCCAAAGAACAAGTAATTGTATTAATTTAATTTTCTCCATCTCTAGCAGTTGTCTTGGTTTGCTACCAATTTTAATTTACTAATTCCAAGATAAAATACACCTCAAAGGCTCCAAACTCAGGTTCAAAGTTTGGTATATTGTTTTATAGCCCAGTTCAGCTTCAACTTAATCCCTGACTGTCTGCTGGATTTATTGGTCTTCATTCTATTTTTCTTTTTTCTTAACAAACCTCCTATGAGAGTTTTTCATATAACAGTTTTATTTACATTCACTTTATATAACACACAGGGGGAATCCCATTAATACATTTTGTGATTATTGCAGCAATTAATATCACTTAATTTGGAGGCTTTAGATCAAAAGGTTTGAATATGTTTTATATTCTTTCTACTTGTGAAATAAAATACAGATAAAATGTATTAAATTTATAATCCGAACAGGGCAAATAGTTCTGCAAAAGCTCTGCACCTTCGTTAAAGAATAGAAGGACTCTAAGGTAAATGTTGCCCTCTGCTGTTTTAGTGCTGAAGTTATTCTGTCAAACTAACTATTAGATATGTTTACAGTTTTTTTTTTGATTGCTGCAGTTACTTCCTCACAGCAGTGTTAAACTCTGCAAAACAGTTAGTTGTTTGGGTGCAACCTAGTGGAAGTTCCACTTCTAATTCATCCAGTGACATTTTTTTGTTCTTTGTACATGAAGCAATTGAGCAAATACAGATTTTTTTTTTAAACTCCATCACTTTTGACTTGCTTTTGATGACTTGTACATGTATTATATCATGTTTGTCAAAATAAATTATACTGTACAGTCTGAAAACTCATTTTCTATACAACAACTACATTTCATTTTAATGTAATTGCATGCAAAATTACTGAACATGTTGTTCTACATTGATTTTAAAGATATTTTCTTGATGGTGTTTCCATGAGAAAATGTATAAATAACTTTTCTCATGTGAACCTTATGTTAGAGGTGAAGAGGTGTGTGAACAATTAGTTGCAACCAAGCAAAGCCTCAACTTCACAGCCACTTATGGTTGAATAACATGAACCTTCTACTTTACATAAAAGTATAAACCAGGGGGCCAAAAGAGGTGCATACTTTAGCATACTTTAGCTACAAGACTGAAACACAACAAGGTCAACCTTGTAGAAAAGGGGAGGAGGATTTGTGGAGGAGAAAGTAACCTTGAAGAAGGAGGAACAAGATGGCAATCACAGAGACGGAGTCATTATGAAATAAGGACAACCTTTGATGCCGTGCTAATTTCACAGCCAACATGAGTAAAATAGTTAATCAAACGAAAGGTAAGTTTCTGTTTACTCTTAAGGACCTTAAGGAGTTAGAAATAAAAGGAACAATATTCTGGTCTTTTTTTTGGCAAAATAAGGTATTGCTGGGATTGCATTTCTAATGATATTACTGGTTTCATTAAAGCTGTCATAAAACCATAAAAAGTAACAATACAATTTCATGGAAAAGCACCTTTGCTAACAATCAAAGACACATTAAAGGTAACGTTTAAAAAGACAGCAAAGAAAAATCAACAGTAAACAAAGAAAAGCAGCAATCTAAGGTACTGACTCCCAAAGTTAGAGTCAAGCTACTGTACACTTTGGGTGTTGAGATCCTCTACAGAAATTAAACTTAATAATAGCCATTAATGTTAAAGTGCCTAAACGTATAAAAACCTCACTTAAAATCGATAAAACCAGCTTCTTGCCCGGTTAAGCTGGAAGTTTCTTCCTGTTAAAAGGGAGTTTTTCCTCTCCACTGTCGCTACAAGGATGCTTAGAGTGGGGGATTGCATTCTAGTCAATGAGTCGATGCAATCAACTGGTTTTCCTTAGATAGAAAACTTTGAATCGATTTGACTGGATGATCTGGTTGAACTGTAAAGTGTCTTGAATAACATGTGTTGTGAATTGGCGCTATATAAATAGACTGAATTGAATTCTTTGTTGATGTTATCTTTAAACCCATGGTTAATTGAAGACGTGTGTATACCTAACCAATAATTTGGGTCATGAGTCGACTTTGGTCCCATTTTGTGGGTCAAAAGCTGAAAAGTTTGGGAACCTCTGATCTGAGCAAAACCTTTAGTTTTTAGGTTTTGCTAACATCACAATGCGGTTTATTTTAATGACAACAACTTTCTATTTCTGGAAAAAAAAATAGTTTTCCACCTACTCCTCTTTTCCTCCTTGCCTTCTTTTCTTTATTAACCCTCCCAGCTTTTTACTTCAGTGTTAAGAGGTTAAATCATTTGTCTGACCAGAACATTGTCAGACAGACTGTATCTGTTCTCCATCTCAATGATTAATACATGCTATTTGAATGAGGATCTCCAATCTTGTTATTTAATCATTTCTGACCAAATTATATTTATAACTGCCCATCCCTACCCCAGAGAACCTTCGTGTCAAAATCTCCAAAAACACAAATTTGATATAAAAGGTTATCAAAATCTTTAGAATCAATGTTTGACTTATCACAAGCAGCTCCAGCTGTTAATAAAAGGGATGTCCTGGTCCGACATCTGATATCAATGTCATGATGGGTCTCTGTGATTAAACCCACATGCAGAACACCACAGGACACAGAGTAAAAGTTTAACAGTTTATTTAAGAAGCAAACACAGAGTAAATGATTGAACAGGTTCTGGTACTGTTCCGGGACTGGTTTCACAGAGTAATCTGCAGAGAGGGATTGTTTGGTTAGCCAGGTAGCAGTGACGTCTTGGCAAAGTCTTGATTCTGATTTGTACCTGATTTGGTTCAGACTGATCGGTGGAGAGAGGGAACCGGTTGGGTCCAGAGACTGTGGATTCAGCAGAGAGCTTGCAGCGGCTGAGCTTAGCTTCAGGCTAGCGAGGTTCAGACCATGAGTTGTTCTCCTAGTCCTCTCCTGAGAACTAACCGGGAGACACAAACTGAGGATCTTCAGGTTTGGCTTTTCTGGGCAGGCAGGCAGGTTTCCAAACATGAGCTCCTCCAGAGCTGCAGGCTTCGATCAGGTTTCCTATGAGCAGAGAAGACAGAGACTGGTTAGGATCAGGTTGTTCTCTAGAGCAGACAGAGATTCAAGCTGAGGCTCAGGTTCCGCTAACCAAAACTGGTCAACACTCCGGCGCTGAAGACAGGTCTGGCCGCTGCTTAAGTAGTGGGTCTCCTAATCAGGTGAATCAGCCTCAGGTGTGAAGGTGGCTTCATCTCAGGAGACCCAGGGCGCTCTCTGCTGGAGAAAGGTGGCAGATCTCCAGATCCCAACAATCAAACTGATATCAGCTAAAAAAAACGAATTTAAAATCTCCGATATTAGCATGCTGATAGAAACACTGTACTTCTGATTAACTTTTATGAATAATAATGAATGGTTCAGTTGTTTTCTTACCTATTTTGTCTATTATTCTCAGTTTCAGTAATGTCATTTGATCAAGGCTTTTCTAATGTTTTACTATACAACATGAGTAATAAAAGTTATAATGATTTGTGCTTATATTAGCATCAGTCAACATTACTCAAAGCTGCAACATCAGAAACATGTCAGAAATGGAAAAAGTATCGGAATGACGCTAGTTGCTAAGATTAAAATCAAGTGTGGCAACACTTTTAATATCTTCTTTTTTTAATAACTTGCATGGAATTGTTTGCTGGATTTAATTTTAATTGAGCAATAATTTCAAAGGAACGTTATAAACTTTAGTTTCGGGGCGGGATAATTTTTAACTGAACAGGTAGAGCGACCGATGTTGAATGGAGGTGTTTAATTGGAAAGAAGGGGAGAGATAGAATGATGGATGGTGGAAAGTGAATGGAAATATTTCTGACATTGTTAAAATTATGTTAATAAATACAAAAAGAAGCATTAATTCATATAAAAATGCACCATCTTTATTTTGTGGGAAAACAAATGTCAAAGAAACAATCACTGGAACATTTAAAAATCAAATTGTCAATAGGTGGAGTGAAATAAACTCTTAGGAATGTTATGGCTTAATCATTTAAGTTTTTACATACTGAATTTAAATGATAACAAGAAATCAAAATACCGTAACTATCCGTAATCATTACAATAGTATTCGCCAACATGATAAACATCTATGAACGAAAACATGACATGGATGCATCAACAGTCTAAAATATGATTAAAAAAATCCTCACCTTTAAGTAAAACAAAATGCAAAAAAACACTTATTTTCTCCACACAGATACAGTTTTTGTCTCCAATATTGGAATTGTATCTCCTCACACCCCAAAATATTAACTACTGTTATGATTTTCCTTTCGATCACAGCGTCATACGGTCCTGTTTTACCATTGGGCCCCTGACCAACCAAAATCCTGTTGTTAGTGCTTAGATATAAACAGTGTTTAATGCTAAATAGTCAACAAATAAAACAGCTGAGTTCAAGAGATATAAAGGCACAATATGTAGCTTCATAATTTCTTTTCCATTTTCAAAATTTCGACTTGGACCAAGGAAAGCAGACACGAAGGTATGTGTGCATCTTTGTGTGAGAAGAAAATTTTAAAGCCCAGCTTCTTGTACAGAGTCACAGCAGCCACCTGTGGGGAGCTGGTCTCCAGCAGTACTTTGGAGAAGCCTCGCTCCTTACAGAAATCAATCACAATCTGAGTCATCCTGCGGCCCAGTCCCATCCCTCTGCACTTTGGTGAGATACTCATTCTGAACATTTCACCATATTTCTCATTCCCATTTGCTATACACTTCACAGCCACTATGCCGATAACCTGTGCCACTCCATCGACCTCTGCCTCTGCCACCCAGAAACAGTCATCTGGTCCGCTTAGGTAGTTCCCGACGATGTCGTGCATGTCTGTCTGGAGTCTCTTGGTGATATACCCAGCATATATATGATGGCAGCAGCAGTAGATGAATATCACCCAGGCTGCTAGCAGCAGCAAAGCTATAATCAAAGAGCCAAGGAGGTAACTAACCAACCCTAGAGACAGGGTGATAGTGAAGCACAGAGGGCTGGTCATAGCATTCTGAAAACATGGGCCGATGTGCTCCATGAGGCCAGCGCTGAACAAGCTCCGCACTGTGTCTTTATCTGACGGACGGTACCGGCGGATCACAGGCTGCATGATCAGGGAACTAAAGGAAACAGAAAAGAGAAGTATGACACAGTTACACATTTTATCAGCGAAAGCAGCCGTTTTAGAATATTAATCCTTCACCTCCAAAGTTTTATCAAAACATGCTGTGTATTTTTAACACATTGCAACAGTTTTCTGTTAAATAGTGATGCATTTAAAGGATATTTTAAATGGGAGTACACTTGACCTTTTTTTGTAAAATCTGGAAAGAAAATGAGCAGGAAATTATATAATTCATTTAAACATTTGGTCATGCTATTGTCTGTTATACAAAACAGACAATAGCATGACGTAAAAAAAAAAGATGAGTAAACAACAGCTTTGATAAGAAGGTTCACCAAGGCCTTAAAGCAGCATGAGGAGGAGGAGGTGCCAACACACTAGTTAGGCTTATGTTTTTGTATTCACACCAGGAAAGATAATTGACCAACTTGTTTGATCTTAAAAAAAAAAAGAAAACTTAAAGCTACAGTGTGTAACTTTTAGCAACATCTAGCGGTCAGACTGCAGACTGCAGCAACATGAACATCTCCCCCCCACCGCTTCTCCCCCCCAACAGTACGGCGAGCGTTACGGGACAAAATGTCTTCCACGACGTCCGCATCACCTACCTTCTCAAGTGATGAGGTTTGTTTACATAGATAATTTTACAGATAGTATTTCATTAGTCTGTATACGGTATAGATTTCATGTAGACTTAAGATAATAGATATACCCGTTATTTTTTCTACATCGTTGTGACCTTTTGGGCGATCTCACAATCGCTAGTTTGTTGGCTCTGCGCTGCCGTAGCGCAAAGATGTCTGCCTCCATGGCTGCGAGACCCGCTCCTATGTAATTATAAATAACGAATTCTAAGGCAACGCAAATATTAAGGTTAAGAGTAGGGGTGTAAATAATAATCGTTTTGTATCGATGCATCGATCCAAAAGCAGATGATCCGATGCATCGATACGTCCGCAAGATACTCGATAAATGTTTTTTTTTCCTCCGGTCTATTTTTATCCATTTGCTCCTGGGCGTAATTCTCCCTCCCGTGCTGTGGTGCCGCTCAATCTATTTTGCCCTCCTGCCGCGCTTCCTGGTTATACTCTTACAGCAGTTTGTTGCAGCAAGCTTCACACAGACATTTTTAATTTATGCTCAGTATTGAAGCGTGGTCTGAGCTACACACTGTGGGTCTAGATACGGCAGAGGCGGTGAGGAAGTGGGGACGAGTTTAGTCCGACGACGGAGGGACATGAGGGCCAAAAAGAGCGGAGATTCAGATGGAAAAAGGGTCCCAGCGGTCTCGTGCTTTTGTTTCTAAAGAAAATGCATAATGATATTACAGCTTTCATTGATTTATTTCAAACTTGAAACTTTGTTTAGCCTGTAAGGTGTAAAAAAAAAAAAATTAACCGATTAATCGATTCGAATCGAATCGTGGTGTATTCTTGAGTATCGAAAATAATCGAATCGTTGGGTCAGGAAATCGATACTGAATCGAATCCCCATGATGGATGTGATTTACACCCCTAGTTAAGGGGCTGAGCTCGTAGATGATGATAAATAACATAGTTATGTATATTACATTTCTGACTGTATATTCCTGTAAGTATTACACACTGTAGCTTTAATGTTTTCTGCTTGTTTTTGTTTTACTTTTATGCTGCTCTTTTTGCAAGTGAGCTATAATTTATAGCAAAGCTGAACATGTTACGATTGTTGCTCTCACTGGACAGAAATAACTCAGATGAGACAGAGCACATGCTGGAGGAAAACTTACACGTTCTTTTATGCAGCACCTATCTTTGGCACATTTCCGCTTTTATTAGAGATGCAAAATTACAGAGAGAGCGAAGAGCAGCTAATTCTGTGCAGATGTTTTATTGCTAATTTGGAAAACTATAGAAGAATGCCGCGGGAGACTCGCAGCACGTGGGAAGAAGTCGATCAGAAACAAGATCAGGAATGATTTCAGCATGTTTACTTCTATGATGGCTTGTAAAGTCCAAACAAGTTTAACTCTGTATTTGGGTTGGATCAAGGCCGGTTCATTTTTAGACCAGGAGCGAACCGCACCAGGAAAGCAGCAAATCGGTCCAAAACATGACTCGCTTGAGTGTATTCACACCTGCAGATAAGTCTGTACCAAGGAGAGTAAATTAACTCTGGTCTGTTTAAGCCAGACTTTGTGTGGGTGATTCCAGAAAATAAGGACCAGTATCATGCAACTTCTAGATTAGGTCCAACTCATCTAAATCAAATGTCATGACCTCATCAGTATGCAGACAACTCAACGTCATAGTCCTCTCAATCATCCATTTATTTGATTGAAATGTGTTTGACCAAGGATACATATAGTTGCAGGAAACCCTGATTTAAGCAGATGAAACCTAACAGCTTTGAATACACTTAGATTAAACTTCAATTTCTCCAAACTCCAATCTGTTAAAGATGTATGCACCCTGATCTCTCTGGTTCTTTTCCCTGAAAAGAGATCACTCAGGACAAAACCTTTAAATAACACTTCATAACTTATATGTATTAAATAACCAGGAGACATGACAACAGATTCTGATAGAATTGTAATCTTATTAAGATCAGAGAAATTGCTTAGAATGTACAGAAGGCAGCTGCTCACCTCTGGGCTCACCACTCAGGAAGTGGCTCCGATTAACAATTAAAAAGGCATTTTATACACCTCCAGAGTGACACATCATCATATTTTACATCATGCACATTAGCAGATGATTAGACATCCATGGCTCCAGCCTTATCAAAATATTACACTTCATTCATAGCTGAAGGACTCCGCTCTCATTCCATTTCCAAATCTTTGCCACGTACAACTGATTATTATATATCCAGACAGAGGAACTGTCCTAATCAGTTCAGACATGCAAACGGCAGCCAATACCAAGCTGTTATAAACCCACACATCTTCATTGATAATTGACCTAACAAATCATCTAAGCAAATCAAAATCACCGCCGCTTAACCCACAGATGCCTTTTCCATACCTTTGCACCATGAATGTTAAACTGGCAAGCCTTTCAACTACACAGTAATAACCTGCCTAAAAGCATCACAACAATAATAATCCTCTTCTCAAGCAATAAATGACAATATCTTCTGGTTTACTTGCACATAGCCAGATTACCTCCACCTAAATGTATAAAACAGATTTGACAATCCTAATCTAACTATTGTATCTAACTATTGTAAAGATTACAGGGTCATTTAGGATTTTTTTATTTTATTTAAAGCTACAGTGTGTAATAATTACAGGGATATACAGTCAGGAATGTAATATATTATACATAACTATGTTATTTATCATCATCTACGAGCTCAGCCTCTTAACCTTAATATTTGCATTGCCTTAGAATTCGTTATTTATAATTACATAGGAGCGGGTCTCGCAGCCATGGAGGCAGACATCTTTGCGCTACGGCAGCGCAGAGCCAACAACTAGCGATTGCGAGATCGCCCATTACGCTCGAAAGTAACTACGGCAAGTTGAGAGAGATGAACTGAGACGGTACTGAACACACAGACTAATGAAATACTATCTGTAAAATTATCTATGTAAACAAACCTCATCACTTGAGAAGGTAGTTGATGTGGACGTCGTGGAAGACATTTTGTCCCGTAACGCTCGCCGTACTGTTGGGGGGGAGAAGCGGTGGGAGGGGGGATGTTCATGTTGCGGCAGTCTGCAGTCTGACCGCTAGATGTCGCTGAAAATTACACACTGTAGCTTTAATACACTTTACTAGTTTTTCTCTTTTGTATTAAGGTGTCTTTAGAAGCAGTCCTCCTGGATTCTTCTTTGGAGACTATTTAACGTCAGATAATAAAAGTCCACAATCAGATGATCATTTACAGCACTTTTAGTGACATTAATTGTTGTGTGATCTCTAGCAGCTCTGCTAGGTAGCATCGTTGCTTGCACTGCAGCCTTTAAGCAAAGCTAAACAGAACCAGGCTGTGCAGGAGATAACTCATTAGAGCCAATAATAGTGTTGCTATAGGGAGGAGAATAAAATATATAAATAAAATAGAGTCACAGTACCCTAAATATACGATACAATCATGAAAGTAATGGCTAAAAAAGGCTAAAAGTTCTGTTCAAGCTAGCCTGAGCTGGCTTGTGTTTTTTTAGCTAGCAGGTTAACGAAAATATTAGTCGGATTAATCAGGTTTTTGTTAAAAAAAAGAGACGATTTTAGATTTATTCGGACTGTAGAAAAACGTGAAAAACTGTTCCCCCCCACCCCTTTCCATCAAGGGGTATTTGGCTAACAGGCGTAACAGGATACAACTTCGTTAAAAAGTTTCATTTACCATAAAACAATTCCTGCGCAACTTACTGTATACAGTATCTCCTCTAAACTCCTTCAGATGATCGAAGAACAAAGCTGGTGTCCGACCGGTGGTTTTAAACCTTTGCAGAAACCCTTTGAACTCATCTTTAGGTTCAGTGTTAACCTTTAAACAGTCTAGTTACACCAACCATAAAATTCATTGCTATAACAGTCTGGTCAAAGTACATCCATTCAGAACCACTAAAGTTTTTCACCTTTAAATCCGAATCTTCTCACCTGAAGTTGAAGCTTTGAAAAAAAAGAAGAAAAAAGTAAAATGCTGGGTTGTAACTCTGGGTTGATTGGTTATTATTTAAGATTTAAAGCTAAAAAAAAATAGCTGTTAAGAAAGAGGCACACGCATAGAGAAGAAAAAGATAAAAAGTTTAAAAAAAAATCACATCTGCGCTGCAGCTTGAAGACTGCTACCAGGGGCAGATCAGCGTTTAACGCGGCCCAGGGCAAAATCTGTTGGGGCCTCTTTCTTTTAATCAAAGGTGTAACTTTGTGATGAAAGTTGGTGGGGACACTCTAAGGGTGGGGGCCGATTGACCTACAGTTACCCCACCCGAACGCTTTCATTAGGTTTTTGTATTTTCCAAAAATGAGCTCAAACATATATTTATTGAATGCTTTCCTATTGTTGAGAACACAAGTGAACCATAATACACTAATATTTATATTTATAGATTTATAGATAGATTTAGAAAGATCTCTTTTAGTTCTTTACATATATAGGGCCCAAAAACATTAATGTATAAAAAAAGATAGCGAATATCAGTCGATTCCGATGCCAAAATCTATAAATCACGCATCCCTAGAAGTACGATCTCAATTCCATCCATCCAGAAAAATATGGGTGTGCTTCAGTTTAAATATAGCTTAGCTTTTTTTTCTTGTAAACGTTCTGGTAAACTTGGAGATATATTTTATTGCATTGTTGCATATCCCAGTAAATCTGTTTCACCTTTAAATCTGCAGCTGTCCCTGTTTCTCTCTGTGCTCCGTTTAAAAAGATTTCTGAACCTCTTTACCAAAATAATGTTGAATTTCAAGATATGTGGGAGCTCTGTAGTCTGATTATGTCTGTACAATAACAAAACATATTAATTTTAACCTGTAACTGGGAGTCATGGTCCTCTTAGAAGTCCAGATTTTTTTAGCTAGTAAAGAAGAACAAACTATGTTTTCTCAAGCTTATTGCATTATACCGGTAATACTAACTTGTAAAAACTTACAATTTGTTGCCAGTTTTAGATGAAAAAGCTCTGTATGTCAAACAAACAGATTTTTAAGTGGTATGATGTTTTTAACCAACCCGTCTCCTAACTCTACTTAAACATCGAAGTAGCTGCTGGTTAATAATCACTGAGTGCTGCTTTGTGTCTCTCTTTCAACCATTTAGCTACTTGGTACGCAGGGAAATAAGTCGGTAAATCAGATGTCTTAAAGCGACAGAATGGATGATGTTATACCAAGAGGAGGGGCACGGGACTAGTCCGAGAGAGGGGAAAAAAACACAGAATGAAAACACTCTGAACACAGATAGCTGCACCCAACCTCTGTTATCTTTGACTAAAGTAAATTAGCGGAAAGGGGGGAAAAAAAGTGGAAATTATTGGTGGGGACATGTCCACACAATGGTGTAAATATCAATAAGCAGAGACTACAGTTGCTTACGGGCCCCCAACCTCTTAGGGGTCACGGACACCTGGTACAGTAGGCCCCCTTCATAATTGTGGAATAGGTCGTCTGATTGCGGATATAATGGTGCGAAAAATTCCTCTTAAAACCCACCTGATTTTAAGACGACTGACCAGACCTTATTTATACCTCAAGATATGCCAGATTTCAACATGATGGTGAGCCGTTTAAACACGACACCAATAGCAAAGCAGACAGTGGTACTTTTAATGGCTATGTTAATAACTGTATATAGTTCATTAGATGGTTGGAAAAAAATACGCTCATATAATATGTTTCAAACCGCAATAAAGATCTTAAAAGAACAATGTATTTGAGTATTCTATTTCTTACACTACGACTTGGAATTATGGGTAATCCAGATCATTGTACTTCATATGGGGCCTATCCAGATAATGTTGCTTACGGGCCTTTTGTTGTGTCGTTATGCCATTGTGTCCACACCAGTCCTTCTAAAAGTTACGCCTGTGCTTTTAATTGTCGGTTGTCAGGTTTTATATTTTGTTTGCCTATGAAGCACGCCTTGTTGTTGTTGTAATATCTGTACCTGACGTTTTTTTTTTTATTTTATCACAGAGGGAGCCTACTTAGAAAGAAGAAATTTGATCCTCACCATAATCAGGAATATGGCTGGTAAGTGAAAAGATTAGACTTCCAAGTCTAATGCTGATTTTGTATAATTCCTATTACAATGCAAAAACAAATGAACAGTTTGAAAAGGTAGGACTCGTTTTTCATAAACTGATGTTTGAGACAAATAAAACAAATAGAATCACTTACTTAGCATAACTGCTGTATTTACATGCAAAAAAAAAAACCCAAAAACAAACAAACAAAAACCATCATATGAATCCTAAATGATCACCCTGACTAATCTTAAATTGTTTCATTTTTTCCGTTACAGCCAGCAATACCTAATATCATATATATAAGGAACTATTGTATTCCTGCTTTGTCTGCAAAGTAAAATCAGTCATTACTTACCTTCCTTTAAATAAATTAAATATTGATGTCATGAGGAATTGACCAACTGCATAAACCTTTTTTCTTTTGTCTAAAATTATGTTTTCAGAGCTATAGAGCCAAACAAACCACTGTGTCTATAATTAACTGAGTCAGTCTATAAATCACCTCTCTCAGTTATAGCTTTGTAGCACTTATATGTTAACCCGTTTTTGGTTTATGCTGCTATTAGAATGTGAATGTGTACACAGTTCCATTAGGTATCTCTTTGTAGATAGGCAAAAACAGACACTGAGTCATTAACCTTTAACATTTTAATGCTTTTCACCAAGAATTCTTTCCCTCCTCATCATATAGATTTATTTACTTGGTGATGTTAAAAAAACAATATTTTGGGTCCAAAATACATTTGTAGACATTATTTAAATTCAATTCTTATTAAAAAAAGATGCTTAATTGATCCACAAGGGATATTAAACATTGATGTAACACTTGTAGGTTTATTCAACATGTGGTTGATCTTATTAGCTGTAGGCAGGAAGGCTCTCCTGTAGGGGTCTGTCTTACACCATACCTGGAGAACCCTTTATCGGAAGACTATGCAGTTACTTTTTGTGGTCTAAAATGTTGAAGTCTTTGGAAGACTTCCCTATTATTGGGCTTTTTAACGCTAGAAGTTTAATTCTGAACGAATGGATGTTTAATTTTAATGAAATAATTCAAATAATTAATTAAATAAAATGACTACATATCTGAAAACTTTGTATGCTGCACCATTTTGGTGTGTGTGATTGAAAAAGTAAGTTACAATATGTTTGTCTAAATGTAATTATGTTTTTTGTTTATAATAAAATAACCTAAAAGCAAAACAGATGTTTTAGAACTTAATACTTTTTCATGTTTTGATTTTGTTTAACTGCATATTAAATAGGTATGATGCTAAAAAACGTTATTCTTTTCAATCAACAGAAAAGAAAATACTTTCACATATAATTAAAAAGGAGTTTCCATACCCCCTCCAAACAAAGAAAAGTTCCAAACAATCTGCAGGTAAGTATTCTGTATTAAGTGGGGGATCCCCCACCACACCCCAGTTGAAGAGAAGTTAAGGAGAATAGACATCCTCGACCATCAATGCTGCAAGTGTGGATCTTCCACATTTGTTCCAGAGGCCATAATACTTGGCAAACGTTGCATGGTGCAGCTTCTTGTACGCATCACTGGAGTTTGCATTTGTAGTCTTCATTGGCAATGAGGTTTTGGATATGACAAGGACAGCGTTGGTTTCTTGGCAGATGGAATTCAAAATCATCATCATCATCATGCAGCAGAGCTGCTGTGTCAATGTATTCCACATCTTCCTCAGACACTCCAGTATTTCCTTCATCTTCAGACTGCGCTTCAGCTTCAACTCCCTCTTCATTGTTGTTTTCGCCCCCCCAAAGTACTTGAAAAGCCTTCACAAAGTTTGCGCCATTGTCAGTGTTTGTCCTTACAATCTTGCCTCTGATTTTGAATTTTGCATGGATGTCATTCAACGCATTGTAGCTTCATAGTCGATCCTCTTCATTGCTTCAATCAGCACAGCCTTCATATTATTAAAGCCATCTTTCGTCTTGGATGTTAAGGCTGATTTATACTCAGAAACCAGGTTGTCTGCGTGTGTGTCGCAGTGAGTGCAAATGTTCCCCCGCCCCTGCTGCAGACACTCTGGTGCACCTCTCCAAAATTGCAGGTGACTGCGGACAGTGCCGCAGACAGGAGGCATCTGATTGGTCAAATCTACATCCGCTCTACACTATGTGCATTTCCTGTTTGGACTCCAGACCCCCAGGAAGACCCTTTCTTTGCTATAAAGACATGTGGAAGCCAGATCTCAAGGTATGTCGGATTACACCATAGACCTTTGAAAAGCTGGCAAATGATCGCAGTGCCTGGCAAGCTGCTGCCAGCCAAGTTGTGAAAACATCCAAGAAGAAGAGAGAAGAGCAGTGGGAGGAGGTGAGAGCTCACAGACGTGTGAGAGGAGAATGGCACCTACGGACAACCCCCTAATCAGCTGGAGTACCTGCAAAGGAACCTGTCCTTTGACTCACATTCATGGAGCAAACTCCATTGTCTGTTGAGATTGCATTTATAGGTGGTCTCCCCAATCCCAATTAAAATTTGTGCATAGAGAACAATTTAGCAGTAGTCATTAATGTTTCGTTTCACCTATGCTTATATCATGAAGTGCCAATAGATAACCATTGTACAGAAATGCTGTGGGGTTACGGGGAGTAACTGCAGTTAGCATTTAAATTGTTAATATTGATTGAATTCAAACGGGTGTGATCATGTATCTATACAGCCTATGCATGTACACTTGTAAAATTCTTCATAAATGGTGCTTTTCTATAACCTTTTATTATTCTAGGTAGATATCTATGATATCAGGATCAATATCTGCAGATATAAGTCATTTTTAAGCATATCGGTGTTATGATTCATGCTTCTTCATGCCATGATTCTCCATGCATGAATTTCCGCTTCTTGCCTTTCCCTATAGTTGGTAGTTTCTATCTGTAAATCTTATATCTGGACAGCAAGTTTTGCCCTTCAGGCTACAATCTCTGCTTGCACCCCTGGATGAGTATTGTTTATCTGCATCCCTGTGAATGACAGATGTCTAATTATTGACCACCTTTTCAGGTTTTGCTTCAAGGAAATATTTGGAGAGGAGTTTTGTGTTGATATCACCTTACAGTTTATAACTGAAGAAGAGTTTTTGCCAAATGCAAGTGACCTCATTGAGTTTCTGTGCTACAAAATAGTAAACATCTGTGACTCCACCAAAACCACTGCAGCCCAGCTTAAATACATAAATGAAAGTGCATGCATTATAAAAAGAAAATGCATTACTGTGCTGCTCTATGATCCTACCGATCACTGCTCTCAAATATAAAAAAAAAAAGTCAGTTATATTCACTCTCATGGCGCTTATCTGCATTTTTCCGAGTCCATTCAACTGAAAAAATATGAATAGATAAAATAAAATACGAAAATCTATGGTGCATAGACAAAACAGTAAAAAACACGTCTTGTATAAACCCATGTAAAAAAATGGTGATGAATCACGGCAGCGGACCCAGAATTCAGCCAGAGGTTCTTCAAATGCTGCACGCAGGTGTCAGCAGGGGCTGATTGAAGCCAAAATAAAAGGAGCCTGGATGGAGGGAGGGGCAGAGCTGATCCTGCAGGTTGTTGGACAACCGACTTCAGCCCAGCTTGGATTGTTAAAGAGGGAAAGCAAAAATCACAACAATCCAAACATGCAAAGCACAACAATATTAAAATATTAAATAAAAAAACCCAATCATGCTTTCCCCTGGGAATGTAGAGTTGGTGCGTGCAACAAAACCGCACCAACACTACATTCCCCACAATGCAACAGTAGCTTGCGAAGTCACAGCATCGTGCACAAGCGGTCGTGGCCTGGTTCTAATGGTAATTAAATATCATCCAGGGGGCCATGGATAAACAATTCGGCCCGCAGGCCTTGACTTCACAATGATTGGGATGCAGCCTAGGATTGTGGGTGTTTAGCTGAGGAAAAGAAGCAATGTTTTTTTTTTTTGGTAAGTAAATGGATGATATTCGTAAATATTGTTTATCAACCATAATTACAATAATCATATTTAATAATGATATTTGCCCAAATTATCATATTAGTGCATCACTAATTTTATGTATGGATACATAGTTTTAGCTGTAGTGAAATCTAGCTTTTTCCAGTTAAGGCAGCTGGCAAAGATCAAACCAGTCCTTCAGAGAAAGCACTTTGAGACAGTAATCCACACCTTTGTGACCACTCGGCTGGATTCCTGTAATGCACTTTATGTGGGGATTACTGGGTCCTCAATTGCTCGTCTTCAACTGGTTCAAAATGTTGCTGCACGTATTTTAGCTTCACTCCACTCCCATCCGTCTTAGGATTCATTTTAAAATTCTTTTATTTACTTTTAAAGCCTTGAATGGCCTTGCCCCAATTTACCTCTCTGTTGATTTTATGTATACACATGTTGATTTTATGTATACACATGTTGATTTTATGCATACACATGTTGATTTTATGCATACACATGTTGATTTTATGTATACACATGTTGATTTTATGCATACACGTGTTGATTTTATGTATACACGTGTTGATTTTATGTATACACGTGTTGATTTTATGCATACACGTGTTGATTTTATGTATACACGTGTTGATTTTATGTATACACGTGTTGATTTTATGCATACACGTGTTGATTTTATGTATACACGTGTTGATTTTATGCATACACGTGTTGATTTTATGTATACACATGTTGATTTTATGCATACACATGTTGATTTTATGCATACACATGTTGATTTTATGCATACACATGTTGATTTTATGCATACACATGTTGATTTTATGTATACACATGTTGATTTTATGCATACACATGTTGATTTTATGTATACACATGTTGATTTTATGCATACACATGTTGATTTTATGTATACACATGTTGATTTTATGCATACACATGTTGATTTTATGCATACACATGTTGATTTTATGTATACACATGTTGATTTTATGCATACACATGTTGATTTTATGTATACACATGTTGATTTTATGCATACACATGTTGATTTTATGCATACACATGTTGATTTTATGTATACACATGTTGATTTTATGCATACACATGTTGATTTTATGCATACACATGTTGATTTTATGTATACACATGTTGATTTTATGCATACACATGTTGATTTTATGTATACACATGTTGATTTTATGCATACACATGTTGATTTTATGCATACACATGTTGATTTTATGTATACACATGTTGATTTTATGCATACACATGTTGATTTTATGTATACACGTGTTGATTTTATGTATACACATGCATATTTTTATCGTGCGCGGGCAGTGCTTTTATTTTATTTTATTTACTTTTATTTATTTTAGTTATTTTATCTTTTTTTTATGCCGCACTTTGGAAACCTTGTGTTTATTGAAATCGTGCTATATAAATAAAGTGGATTGGATTGGATTGATCTATATTAACATATCCTGTATACATATTATATGTATGTATGTTTTATATCTTGCTGGTTGTGGAAATATTAAAGTAGCAATACAGAAGTATGTTAGCAGCAGTGTCATTGACTCTACAAACAGAAAAATTGATTACTTGATCTGCAAACAGACTGGGGAATGTTACATTCACTTTACTGTCACTGACGAAGGGGTGGCGAAGGTAGCAGAACTATAATTGGTCATTGGTTGCTTTATAAAACAGAACTGAGGAATAGGGAAAAGACTGTATATGATCCACAATGAATACTCTCTGGGTTGTTGTTGTGCTGAGTTTTGCCTCAGTATGTCAGCCTGCACCCCTGGTCTGTGATAAACTGGCAACGCAAATCGAAAATAGTCCAGATGTAAGTAAAACTAGTCTTCAACATTTTGTTTTTTATTATTATTCCATGTACTTTCAAACAAATCACAGAATATTTTTTAGTCTTATGATTTTAGAATGTCTTCACAAATGTATATATTCTTTTCTTTTAGTTGTCTGGGAGGTGGCACTACATAGCTGTATCAACAAAGGTCTGCCTCCCTATCGTGCTTTTAAATAGCATTGTTTGGCCAAGTGTTGCAGTAGACATTGCTCCTAAAGAGACACCAAAGCACTATGCTGCCCAAGTGAGAGCTAAACTGTGAGAAATCTTCATTTTGTTTTGTACTTTTATAATATAATTTATGCACGTTTTAATCTTGTATCAAATGTTAAAATGGATTTTTTTTTCCAGGTATGGCGTCTGCGTGAATGAAACTGATGAGTATTTCTATGAGAACAGTAAAATCTTTGGTGTCAACAGTGAAAGTAAGAGTTTTATTTTTTGAAACATTTTTTAACTTAAGAATTCAGAACAGTTTGTATTTTCTAAGATGCATTATATGCTATATAATATTTTTCTATATTTTTCTAATTAATGTGAATAGAAAGAGGGAAACAACTTACACAACACAGAAGTTTTCAAATCTAAGCTGTTGCTCCTCATATCTTTGTCACATTGTTAATTGTGGGTGTTTATTAGAATTCATGCTAATCTCTTCCAGCAGGTGTTGATTTTTACTTCGAAGGAACTTTAGAACTGTAATGGACAGTTAAATATACTATGCATTTATGCACTGCAATCCTTCACACTTTTCTTAACAGATGCTCCAATTGGTGATCCAGATGTACTGCTGCACACCAGCTGCTCTGACTGCATTGTTGTAATGGACAACGACACTACTATGAGCACTCTTTCTTTACTCAGTAAGGAAAACAAATTCATATAGTAAATGCAAACTAAAATGGCAGAACCTTGCATTTCATTTCTAGTTGTACTAGCTACTTTGACAAATGGGAGATGATGTTACGAGTTTAAGGTAAAGTGGACGATGTTCTTTTTCCGGTTGGATCATCAATGTAAGAGTTCCCCTACTTGTCAATCATTCTAGTGATATGTTTACATAAGGTCGTCCTACATGCTTACCGGTGGTAAGTCTGACATAGTGAAAAAATTGCTAATGTTTTTTGGAAAGTAAGCTTGTATGAGCGATGCAAACCGCAACCTTTAGAGAGACTGTGCACACATTTAATAGGCATTCCTTCTCAGGAGCGGGTGCAGGGTTGTGCAAGTGCATTTCTTTTTTTAAGTGGAGAGGGCGAGTCTTTTCAAAAATTTGAGGAAATCCTCCACTATATATTTAAAGTGGAAGTATTTCCAGTAGTGTTGCACCGATACCGATACCAGTATCGGACGGGGCCCCAATACTACCCTAAAATGGTGGTATCGGTATCGGCGAGTACCAACAAATAGGGCATCGATACCATTTTGAGAGCCATAAGTTTATTCAATTATTGTCACCCACTCCTGGTAGGCAATAAAAAGTTCTCACTTTTTTATTAGATTTTTTCCTGCTTCACAAAGGTAGGCAGCAGCTTGACAAAGCCATGATGGCAATTATTTTACATTATTATGGTATCGGCCGATACTGCACAGCCAGGTATCGGTATCGAGGCCAAAAAATGGCATCGGCGCAACACCAATTTCCAGCTTTAATGTGGAGGTTAAGATCACTACAAATAAACAGGAGACAGTTCTTTCGTTAACTGTGTTTTTTTACGATGTTCCATGACACATTTACAGTGGGGCTGGTGCCTGCTGTATCTCCAGCAGTTTATGGGTGAAAGCAAGTTACAATCTGGATATGTCGCCAGTCTATCACAGAGCAAAATAGAGACACACACAAACATAGAATCCCCCCCAACCCCACCCCCACAAACAACCCCACCTACACCCCTGCACACACACGCACACACACGCACACACCTACACAGCTGGAGTGCCCATGCATTCATGGTGAGAGCATCTAAATTCCATGCAGCAAGACACTAGGCCAGGAATAGGATCCAGGACCTTGTTGCTACAAAACAGTATTGCAAACTGCGAGGCCATTATCTTTTAATTACAGAAAAAAAAATTCATACGATATTTTTTGGATGAAAGCTTTTTGCAGGATTTTGCTTGATCTAATTGCACAGTTTTTCTCTTACACCGTTTTTAACAGGTCGGAGAACAGCCGTCAGTGAAGCTGAGCTGAAGGAGTTTGAGACGCAGGCACAGTGCAATCAGTTTTCCAAACCACAGATCCTAAATACAGACCTGGGTAAGACATCTAGCTTTTTAGCTGCATTAAAACACACACTAATGTGTTTAATTCTGATAATTAATTGTCATTTTCTACTCTATTTCAGATTTTGATAACTGCCAGGACATGGAGGACCTCTCTGATGACCAGTCTTTGGCTTTCTTGAGCAGAATGTATGAACGGATGAAAAGCAGTAAACAAGATGTATTCAACTGTCTCTCAAACATGCTTCAGTCTTACATCAGTTCTTAGTTTAAAATATTTGTTTGTATGATGAAACCTGGCTTGAGACCAGGACTTCAACTTTACAAATAAAACTTTAAAAATATTTCAATGTATGTGTCATTTTTCTCTAAAAGAGCATTTGTGAAATTATACACCAATAAAAAAAAATTAAAAAAATGCTTAAAAAACTTTCCTCCCTTACAAGTTGTTCTTAAAGATTTTACAAGTTAGGTTTTGGTCACCATAAATATTTAATAGTTTATGTCAAATTTTATCACATGACAGAAACTCAAAATTTGCACTGATGAAGTGCACATCTCTGTGCTTCTCTGTTACAGTGACTACTCAAATAGAAGAAAAGTTTCCAGTGCAAACATTACTGAAATAAAAGTAAAATAGACTTAGGAAAATGTAACTAAGTAAAAGTTACTTAGTTGCTTTCATGTTAGCAGAAAAAAAAAAAAATCATCCCGGTCCATTTCATAAAGGAAAAGAGAAACTAATGGCTCTCAATCAATGATTAGGAGTTGCAATGAAAATCACAATCTTGCAAAAAAAAAGAAATTAACACATTTTGCACCAACAAAGGCTTCTTTGACAAAATGGTAAATGATCTGTAATTGTATAGCAGCTTATTTGCATCTGTTTTCAATATATTCAGGCACCCATTTACTGTGTGTGTTACTTTAGATATATATTTTCGTTACATTGTGTTATAAATGGCAAATTCTTTTTTTTTTTTTTTTTTTTTTACAGTGTCCTGTGTGGCAATGTGGCAATACGAATAATTGTCTTGATGCCAAAAAGAGCCCAACAGATTTTACTTTCACAAGTGTAGCAGTATGGCAATTGCCATATTGCTCCACTTGTTTCATGCATATAAATTGCTTTATTATAATTATGCAGGGAGTTTTACAGTTTATATGGATACTGCAATGTAAATAGAGCAGAAAAACAGAAGAAGAAAAGGAAAAAAGAAAAAAACAGAGAAAATATGAAAGAAAGAAGAGATAGAAAGGAAATAATGACAAAACATTTTCAGTCTGCTTCATCACCTGTAATGAGATGAAAAAAGAACAGCACAACCGAAAGACATGGTACGAGACATACAATAAAGCAACACCTTGAAACTATCACTAAAGTAATATTATTAAGTCTGACATGTACTCTGTGTTACCTGAAGATATGAATGTGGGGTTTCTGTATGGAAGTGAATCTCTGAGTACCTGGAGCCAAGCACCTACAATTGTTTGTGAGGGTGCACTTGTGCATGTAAAGTTTATCCATAGGAAAAAAATAGCAAATTCTGACAAACTTCATATCACCTTTGTATACTTAAAGCTACAGTGTGTAATAATTACAGGGATATACAGTCAGAAATTTAATATATTATACATAACTATGTTATTTATCATCATCTACGAGCTCAGCCTCTTAACCTTAATATTTGCGTTGCCTTAGAATTCGTTATTTATAATTACATAGGAGCGGGTCTCGCAGCCATGGAGGCAGACATCTTTGCGCTACGGCAGCGCAGAGCCAACAAACTAGCGATTGCGAGATCGCCCATTACGCTCGAAAGTAACTACGGCAAGTTGAGAGAGATGAACTGAGACGGTACTGAACACACAGACTAATGAAATACTATCTGTAAAATTATCTATGTAAACAAACCTCATCACTTGAGAAGGTAGGCGATGCGGACGTCGTAGAAGACATTTTGTCCCGTAACGCTCGCCGTACAGTTGGGGGGGAGAAGCGGTGGGGGGGGAGATGTTCATGTTGCTGCGGTCTGCAGTCTGACCGCTAGATGTCGCTGAAAATTACACACTGTAGCTTTAAGCGCATTTAAGTTTTAGATAAACTTACAGAAGCCCTGAAATGCAAGTGAGAAAAAAAAATGAAGATCTAGATAACAAAAGTTCTAAGTTTTTTTTTTTTCTTACCTCGAAAGTTGAATGAGAAAAAAAAATCTGGGTAAGAAAAGTTCTTCTCTTTTTCTCTTTTTATTTCTGCCCTGAAACTTACTGTCAGTAAATGTTTATCATACGTAGTCAGAATAATTTAGATATGGATGTAAGAAAAAAAATTAGGTAAATTTAAATATGAATACTTAATTATTATTTTATTTACTTATGAGTTTTATTTTAAATATTTCAGGTTTAGCTGCCAAAGTTAAAAGTTATTGGGCAACTTTTTGACATCAAACAACAGTGAAAAACTTTTCTTCACCAACATTTCCAAGTCTTTTATTATTCTCTCTACTAACACTCTAACGAAAGAAAAAAGAAAATCTTAGTTAACATTTCAAAGTCATCTTTTTTATCCACCAATAATATGAGAAAAAAAAAATCTTGGTTTAGATTTCTAAGTCATTTTTTCCCCACAAAAAGAAACAAACAAAAAAACAAACAAAAAAAAAACAGCATCTTAGTTAAAATTTCTAAGCCTTTTTTTTCCTTTCCTGAAAGGCAATAAAATTGCATATGGTTGAGAAGTAAATTTATTCTCACAGTCTGTGGACCCCCCCTGAGATAGTCTCACCGCCCATTAAAACCAGCCCACATGCATCACTGTTAATCAGTACTTTTACTTACCAAAGTGTTTTTATATAGTTTTCTATAATTTTACTTAAACCATGTGAGTTCTTTTGATTCGTCTGCTGAAATCCTAGGACATTCCTGCTGGAAGACAACAGACCTACGGTAAAAAGATTGCCACCATACATCCCACTTTGAAAACCTTAGCGGTTTCAGTTTAGATGAACTAAAACAAAAGTTATAAGGTTCACTTTTGTATGGTCAACGTTAAAAATGCCAGTAAAGGATTCTGAAAATATTAAAGTCAGATGTGTTTCAACAGCAGTGTCAGTGACTCTCCAAACACACAAATTGATAAGTTTATCTGCAAACTGCTAGGGGGCACATTTACTTTACTGTAACTGACGAATGAGGGGTGGAAGTAGAACAATAATTGCTCAATGGTAGCTTTATAAAGATCCTCCTTTCCCACATTCACAATATCAGTAAAGAGAAATGTTTTTGCATGAAAGATGGCTGCAGACTAGGACTGAAACTGTTTAACATAAACCTTCATTCAGATGTATTCATTTACCTGTGACTTCACACTAAATGCTATAGACCTACTCTTAAAACAATGTTTATGAAATCGTATAAACCTTAAAATAAATGCCTACACAACTTAACTATCTTGCAAGTTGCTCATCAAAGTTTTACTGTGCTTGGCTTCCAGTTAAAACCTGCAAAAAGATACCATAGTAAAGTTAGATTTAAAGGTTTGTGACTCGATTTTGGTTTGTAAGTTTTATTGATTTACTGATTTCTTAAAGCTTCATGTACAACTACATAGCATCCACCCCACATAAGCTTATACAACATAAGCAGTGATGGGACTAACGGCGTTGAAAGTAACGGCGTTACTAACGCCGTTACCTTCTTTTAGTAACGAGTAATCTAACTAATTACTTTGACTGTAACTATAACGCAGTTACCATTGCAGACACCCCGTTACTGCGCGTTACTCAGGTCGCACAATGAACCTTTTTTCATGATATGACTCGTGCGCAGCTGCGTGAAGCTGACACCCCACCCACGTCAAAAAACTCTGCAAATAGACTGAATGGTTAGTGCAAGGTTAGTGCAGATTTGTGCAGAAAAAATATTGTTTGTGCCACTTTTGTTTAAGAGATATTAAAGATTATTTTTTAGGTCATCCAGAGGTGCGCGCCTTGTCATGAGAGAGGGGAGGATGAGAATGGCTGATGTATAGTGAGATTCCGTCTGTCAGTTGGGTAGGTGGGTGTTTCTGTTGGTGGGTGTTAACGTACAGCACACACAGAGAGATGCAGAGTGAGGAGGATCCAGCAGCAAACAGCGTTTTCCTGATGGAAATACCAGTGTTACGTCGAGCTGCGTTTCCCCACCACATACGGTTTCCTCTGCATCTCCACACAGCGCAGGCGGCACGAGTCACCGCGCAAGCGACAGGAAACGCGCATGCTCGCTAAAGGCGCGCACCAGTCGCCCTGTGCTCGCGCCACAGGAGAACTATGGAGAGCGTGAACGATCAAATGAAAGGGAGAAATCTGGATGGATGGATGGATGGATGGATGGATGGATGGATGGATGGATGGATACTCTGCCTTCTCAACCTACTGTATTTTTTATTTTAAACATTATTTGATGGCCTTTGTGGCAGGGATGGAGATCCATATTTTATGTCACGCACAGAGTATACATCTAGATAGATAGATGATAGATAGATGTTGCAGTATCTATAACAACCCAAACACACAGGATTTCAGAATTAGACATCCCCAGTTATTAATTTCACCAGATCTGAATGCCCTGTTAAAAAACTTCACATCGCGTTCCCCCCTGATGTCATTTACATTGAGTTACAATAAATGTTAAACTCTCTGCAGGTTCTTGTCTTTGTTGTAGCTCTATTCAGCTGGCTTTTGAATCACACCGCCAGAAGGTGGGGGCTGGGTGGTGAGGGTTACGGGGGCGAGAAACGCAAAAGTAACGCAATAGTTACTTTTACTAGTAACTAGTTACTTTTATTGTGGAGTAACTCAGTTAGTAACTCAGTTACTTTTTGGGAGAAGTAACTAGTAACTATAACTAATTACTTTTTCAAAGTAACGTGCCCAACACTGAACATAAGTTAGTAATTATTGGTTAGTCATAAAAAGGGAATTTATTATGAACATACGTAGGGCATTTTGTTGGAATACACTTCTAATCACTAAATTAATAAAATAGTATAGACATGAGGGAAACCAAAACAAGCTTTTGAACAAGCAAAAATGAAATAAAGAACAGAAATTCAAAGTTCAAAAATGTTTTCAGATTCACAGTTAGCCCAATAGTTTAGTTTATTTGTGTTCTGGAAAAAGTTCCTAAAAACTCTGGACATTATTGTTGCAAGGTAATCCAGCTACCGTGCACCATTGTACCACCCACTTAGAGAGTCCTAGCTTTTAAACTAAGTCTGTATGCATTTTTCTACATTACTGTATGTAGATACTGATTGCAATATTGCTAAATGGTCGTCTGTTATTTCTAATAAGCTTAAACATGTACTTTGTACTGATAACTATTAAGTTAGTATGGTCTTTTACAAGAGAAGCTGTAAGCAGAGTGGCCCTGTGGTTGAGCTTTCATTTAACCAGCAACTGCAAAACAAGTGGTTTCATCATACACCTTTGAACAGACTGCCTTTATGTCTGCAACCTTTTGCCTGCTTGCGTCTGTGGAGAATGTGGTGTGTGGTGAGTCAAAACAGCCATATTTTTTTACCGTACTTCCATACACGCTATATCCTTCTTGAAATAAAGTGAGAAATCTGTTCTCCCTAAAACGTGTGATGTCTGCAAATCACCTTTGCGTTGGTTTCCAGACATTATAATCGCTACAGACAAGATATCATTTCTCTTTTCCAGAGATGACTGGTTTAGTCTTTCACTAAATTAGAAATACTGTTTTCATAAAGATCTTTTTACTGTAAGAAGTTTTCAGTAGTCTATTTAATATAAGAACAAATCTGTTTTTCAACTGAAATAATAATCCTTCTGCAGGAGTCGTTCCCTCTCTGTTCATTTACTGTTAAAATTGTTGTTGACATTCTCTCCAGCTGGCCACTGGCAAAATCCATATATGTGAAATTTCAAGACGTGCAGACCTAAGCTTAAAAAGAGTTAAAACAGGTTCTTCTTTGACTAATGTATGGAACTTAACAATCAGCGAGAGTTTATTGACTGAACAGTCAGAGTGTGCTCTATACTGCAGCCTGCAACCACTTTCAACATGGAGGAGAGCATTTAAGTTGTCCTCCACTTTCCTAAATATGTCACTTCACACAGTGGTTAAAAAAAACATCATATTTTGACTCTTCATCATTGATGCCTTGCCTTGATGTAAATATCACTTTAAAATCATAACCAATAAAAAATTTTTAGGATAGTAACCCAAAGATGTGTTTTTCAGTGGGGCCAGCGCTATCTTGTTGGGTTTCACACCGCCGCTGAAGTCTTAAGTATTTTTTGGCTGAATTATCAGCACTGGTCTTAAAGTAGGATAGCAGCATGAAGGGTGGGGTTTTCATTTGAATTATTTTATGTTAAAATAAGATATGTTTATTTGTCATTGTAGTATTGCAGATTCTTTTTTTTTCATGTTTTTTTTTGCATAATTAATTTTAAAAGTTAACTTTGTAAAGTCTAAACATTGACTGACCCTCTGAGTTAGCCTTTTTACTGGAGGGAATACAGAAAGGGCAAAGGTTCAACAAAATGTAATGCTGTTTTGAGTCTTATTCCATTTGAAAGAGTAAGAGATAAAAATAATAAAAGGTAAGTTTATGCAATAATGCAGAGTTCCTACAAAGCACAGAAATTTATACAATTGGAATACAACACAATTGGAACATGGAGAAACAGCAAATTTTGTTCATTATTATGCAAGAAATAATAAAAAAGAGAAACATTAAAAAAAACATCCTGATATAAAGTACATGTTTGTAAGAAAATTTATATAATACACTTCATTTATTCAAAAACATGGATAAGACAGAAAAAATGCTCAAAATGTTAGTTCAGCCTTTCATCATTGTCAATACTTCTGATGTTACTGCTGGGGTTGTCTGTTGTCTGGCTTGCCTGAAAGCCTTGGTTTTCTCCTGAACACAGAACAAACTTTTTCCAAATCCTCACATAAGCTGTCTGGATCTTTCTGATTTTGAATGCGTACACTATCGGGTTGATTGCTGAATTAGCGTGGGAGAGCAGAATCCCAATGTAAAAAGCTGCATATGGTACAGCAGTTTTCCCTCGAAAGTAAACAATGACATTCATGATGTGAATAGGGAGCCAAGACAGGGCAAACAGGGCCAAAACCAGAGACAGAGATGATGCCAGCCTTTTCTCTTTGCGTAGGTAGCTAAGTGAATGATTTCGAGCACCGTTGCCTGGTTTGTCTTTCAGGTTTCCCCTGATGTAGCAGAAGACATAGCTGTACAACACAATCATCGCCAGCAGAGGTGTCAGGTTGCAGAGAAAAAAACTGAAATAAACCAAGTAGTCCATGGGAATCACATCAACGAAATTACAGACAATTGTAGAATTAAGAGAGTCAGGATGGTTATGCCATCCGAGCATAGGAGTAAAACTCAGTGGGACTGCAATGAGCCAGCACATAGCTGCAGCAGCATATGAATGTCTCCAGGTTACTGTCTGTTTGTACCTGTAAGAAAAGACATCAAGCTCCAGTCAGAAATGTACTCACCCTCGAGGATATGAAACATTAAGTCTGTTCTGTTTTTCAATCATACCATTCTATTTCAACGTAAGAGTAGAAAAACATATTGAATTTCCTGTCTTATAGAGGAGCCTGTTGAAGACACTTTGATACATTTTAAGGACACTTTGGAACACATTTAAAAAAAAAACAAATCAAAACATAGATTTCAATATTGATATAAATTGTTAATTTGCTGTGAACATAGAGGCCACATAATTTAATAAAAATGAAAATAATAATCCAGTGTTAAGGTGATGCTGAGTGGTATTAATTGCACAACTTGGATGAAATGGTAAAAATAGAGGAACTGTGTGTTTTTTTTTTCACTTAATACAGAAGATTAATATTCCCAAAAAATAGCTTAATTTTTCATAAAAGATTTGATTCATTACATTTTTTTTAGCCATTAAGTTTCACAATAAAAAAAAAATGACAGAAATGTGTCACAAAAAGCATCTTTCATTTTAAACATCCCCTCTGGTAATTTTCCTAAATTCAAAATGAAACTTAATTCACGCTGTAAAACATGCTTGTAAAGCAAGTTGGCAGGTCTTACCATTTTGCACAATGTTTTGAACTTAGTGGTACAATGTGCTAGGTAGTAAATTATACATCTTACAACAAAAAGTGGTGAACTGATGTAATTCTAAAACTGAAAGCCTGATAAGTGCATTTGAGACAAAAAAAATCCTGATATTCATAAAAGGTAACCTTCCTAAAAATAAAATTTGATCACCCAACCAGTCAGTTTTTGAGAAGTCCTTACTGTAAAGATTTTTAAAGATGGAAACTATTCCCAAAATGTTAACAGTAAACTAAAGAATTTTAAAACAAATATACCAAATATACCTAAACAAGAAATATGAAAAAAGCTGTATCTACCACTGAAAGCCCCAAATGAATATGAGATTCATTACATTTCCAATTATTCTGAATTATAAAAACAAAAAAAACAAACATAAAATCCCTAATGTCAAGCTTGAAGTTGATGTACTAATAACAGAAAATCTTAATGATTAAGATATAAATGTTTCAGATGATTCAATGCCCTTTGCTGTAATTTGCTAAAAGGAAAAAAATCTTTCTTACCGCAGAGGGATATAGACCCGCAGGTAGCGATCAACAGCAATAGCCATCAGACACAGGACTGAAACTAAGGTCAAAAGGATGACAACACAGCTGATGAAGAGGCAACTGTGGAATGAGGTCTGCAGATGCCCATTCACCACCACAGCCAGTGGTATGGCAACAAAACCAACCAGGGCATCAGCAACTGCCAGAGAGACAATAAGGCAGAAGGTGGGCTGCTGGATACTTTTAGTTTTCCACAAAGCCAAAACAACCAACATGTTTCCCACACAGCAACTAACAGCGATGAGGATTTCCAACGATGTATAAATGACTTTTCCGGTGTTCATGGTGCCCCGTGTCAGTTATTTGTTCTCAAGATAAATGTTAGTCTAGACATAGGAAGTTCTCAGCCTTTTATTTTCAGGTCAGCATTTTAGTTTCAGGTTATAGCAAGTGTGCACACCGATGCAAAATTTCAACCATTACCTCGTGCAAAAATAGAATTGGTAAATGCAGTGGCTTATAGAAAATGTGAAGCACAAGGGGGAAAGAAAAGCAATGAAACCACATCCTTCATGAAGAACGTGATTCATGCCTCTAAACAGGCCAATATGCACAAATACAACTTGAAGATCTGCATTCAATGCACTGGTTTGCAAGAATATGTTTATAAGTTGAGCAAAAATTGTTAAAAGCCTTTAAACTGAATGTTGAAATATCTTCGTTCTTCTTGATTGAATTTCCCGGCACCCTATCTAATCAACAGAAACATATTTTTTTATTGTAAATATAACAAGGTAAATATACTTTGCTGGACTCTGAAGTATTTTTTTAATGTTTTAAACAATAAAGAAGACCCAGAACCGTCATCTGTGCAGTCTTTTTGTCAGGCATTAGCTTTTATTTACTTAATTTTTTGGTGATTTTTAAAGCGGCAAAGCCCCTAACTGACAGACTACAGTGACTGTAGGCTCTGAGGGCGGTTGGAATGGGGTTTCAAACCTAACCTCAGCCTTAATCATGGCCACTTACTGTCATTTCCCTCTACATGTAATATTTTTTTTAAATGAAATGGAAAGATTTTTGTTGTTGTTGTTGTTTTTAACAAGCATGAGAGTCTAAAAACTTGTAAAAACTACTGCCATATCGTTTTCTTAAAACACATATTTGTCTTTCACCAACAGTCTTCCTAGCATTTTTTTAGCATATAAATTAATTGTAAGAAATACAAATCCATTGTAAGAAAGCAATCCCTTAGTAAGCAATCAGAATTCTTCAAAATGTTTATAACAAATACAAATCTACATAAAATTGGTTATCCACCTAAGCATGTAAACCTGATTTAGTAAAATGTAATGAATATTACATTAAGTGTTATGATCACTTAGTTGATTTTCACCTAATAACTTTTACTGTATACTCTTTAGTAATTTCTTAGACTATACCCTTTTACTGTTGGAAATGTTCATTTTCTGTTCTAAGCTGCTGCTCATTCACTGTCAAAAAGCTGTATGTATCAAAATTTCAATTTGTATACAATCTGTGTATACAATCTGTGTATACAAAAAAAGTCTATTTTTTTTTAATAAAATTATGTTTAGGTAATTCTGCTCTTACTTGAATACAGCTTTTAGGTACTTCATCATCATCTTAAATCGCAGAAAGGAGCAGCACTAAAGACAGGAATCGAATTTAATAAAATGCTGTGTGGCTGAACTTAAAACAAAAGTTGTTTTTTACCTGGAAAAAAAAATGAAGGGGGACTGAAGGTGGAACAGCCATTCAGCAGCTGGTTTTAGGAAGCAGAAGGAGAGGGAGGATTCAAGGAAAAGGAGGGAGGACCAAATACAAGCAAGAGCAACATGGAGGAAAGAGATGTGCAATAGGAAATGTCTGGGTGTTCAACCACATTTTATGCAAAAGTGTACGATGGGTTTGGTGCTCCTGCTTTTCTAGTTAACAGTCACGTTTTGTATGTCTGCTTCTTTATGTCTGCATCTGTCTTCTTGAACCATCCTTGCTGGAGGTGTCTTCTGTTAAAAGGGAGTTTTTCCTCTCCACTGTCGCTACAGCATGTTCAGTGTGAAGGATTGCTGAAGAGTCAGTGACTCAATGCAATCAATTGGTTTTCCTTAGATAGAACACTTTGAACCAGTGTATGATCTGCCCAGAGCCTTAACTTTGTATCTACCATTACCCCAGGGAACCTCTTAGAATTTCCTGTCCAGATCTTTTATTGGCACTTCTAAATAAAAGCATAGGTTAAAAAGAAACATTACAGATGGCTGCTAAATTATTCTTAATTCACAACTTTTGAACACACAACCAATTTTTGGAAAAGTTCGGTAGCACTAAAAAAAGTCATCAACTTTGGTTCATCCAGCGATGTGTCAGAATGTCAGGTGGATTCAGCAGTACATCCTTGCACCAGTGCTTGTGAGAGGGGCTGCTGGTCGGTGTCTGCACTGCAGGTAAGGGAGGATGCACAATCCTTTCAGGGCTAATAAAACTGCTTTTTTACAAGCCACCTAAAAAGCTATTTAGAGCATTTGTTTTTTCATCTTTTTCAAAATAATTTTCTCTATATTCCATTTTGACTGAGACAAGCTTTTTCTCAGCTGCAGTTTTCTTCAACATACTTTAGATCATAATGTTCCCTGATTCATTGCTGCGATGCAATTTCATAGAAAATTTTTGACCTGCGAGATCACCGCTCCACGCTCTTGAACTGCCTCAGTTTGTTTGAACACCTCAATTCTGTCAATTCACCGTTGGCTGTTTCCCCGCTCTTCCCTGGGTGGTTTGCATAGGGATGTAAATCCACTGCCCTCCCCGCAGACACCACGTGCGGTGTGAATGTACCTTTAGTGGCAAAGCTTATCTGATAAGTAAATACAGGATTTCATTTATGGGAAGGGGTGGAAAATGACAAAATCTGAGAGTTGTTTTTTATTTAAACTGTCTATTTCCACATTTTTATTAAAATACTAAAACAACTTTTGCATCAATTAAAATATTTTAAGCTGTTTTGAAAAGTAGAAAATCCTTTAAAAGTAAAAGGAAACAAATTACAATAATGTTTTTTTTTTTTTTTTGCAGGCTTCTGGGAAAGGTCGGGCCAAAGCCTCCATGGGGACCTTAGCAAGATTACATTTTCCAGCACTTTATTTCTGTCATTTATATGGATTGCTGCAATCAATAATTTGATGATCAGATTACTCCCCCACCATGTCTGCAGATCGTGTAGCTCTGGCTGTGCTGTTTAAGTCTACTATCTGCGTGCATTATCTAGGGTTACAAAAGAAATAGAGTAAAGTGTGAAGTTTACTTACAGTGAAGGTGTCAAGGCTGCCTGTGCAAATTCTCAGTCACCCGGGTGATTGTAAGCAGAAAACAGACTTAAATTGTAAACCAACTAGACTTTCGTTTTGACACCAACAAAGACTCCTGGATAGGTGTCGAAATATAATAAAAAAAGAAAGGGAGAATGTCCGGTTGCCTTCCAATTTAAGCCTGTTTTGTGGGTGTCAATGTTTACTCTTTTTAGTTCCAGCTGTAGGAACAATCTACAACAGTCACATCACAGAAATAAAATAGCAATGATGAATAAAAAAATATAAATTATATTGGACAAACGCAGACAAAATTCACTCAAACAAGCAAAAACAATATCAAGCAAGCTCTTAAAAAATGGAAATAAAAGTATAAAACAAAATAAAATGAAAAGTTTATGTGTTCTTACAACTATGTAAATGTTTTACAAACATTTGTGAAAGCTCAGATTGAATACATAGACTACTTTTACCTATACATTGACTTTTATATATTACACTGTTCTTGAACACGATTGCAGCAATTTTATTGCCACATTAAAAGTGCTGATGTTCGTTTGACATATTACCAGCACGGTGGTGGTGAAGCTCTACTCCTGTCGATTCACTGCAACATCGAACTGTAGAAGCTGTTATCTGCTGCGTTGCTGATTTCACCGAAACATGCTGGACCTTGAGCAAGCTGCAGTGCTGTATTTATAATGGAAAATAAAATGCCCTCGACACCACGGTGCTCCTGAATGCACCTCTACATAGGGATAAGATGTTAATTACTCCCTACAGAGAACACTGGAATTGTGTTTGGTTTAAATGCACCATAAAACTTTACAACTTTACAGGAGACCTGACCCTGACTGATGAGGAGGCATTTATAGTTGCAAGGAGAAACTTAACTTTAAACAAGCAGTTTGATAAAAGGCAAAAAGATGTATACCTTGGCAGGACATTGTTGCTGCTGAGCACTACAGAGAAATAAAATTGGACAGACTTTTCAATGGAATAAAAGACAAGCAGCCCTTGGATTAAGTAAAAATGGATGTCAAGCTCACATTAGCGAAAGTACTAATAGGGATTCCCCAAAGTGAGGTAACCAGGAAACTGCAGGATCTTCTCAAAAGTAACTTATAGCAGGACAATTAATTTAATTTGGTCTGCTATGTGTAAAAAAAACCCCCGGCTCAAACAGAAACAGATGCTGAGTTATATGTTGAGGCAAATTGAAAGCCTTATATACAACTTTTTTTTAGCTCAAAGAACCTCATCAAACAGTTGTCAAGAGTATAGAGACTAAGAATGAGATTGAAGAGGTGGTTTTAAACCATTTTACATTGCCCGGCAACAACACACAGAAATTGACACATAAGGTGTTTTTTTCATGTCTACCAGCAACGGAGGAGAGACTACAACATATAAGAGACCCTAAAGACAATAATAAAATGCTAAAACAAGCTATACTTTTCCACCAGCTGAAACTTTGTTCATGAGCTTCAGAGCATTGCGGCTTAGATATCAAGTCGAGTAATATCGATTCCTTCGTCATCAGCAGAGAGCAGAGAGGTGATAGGATGGAGGAATTAGTTTATCAATCCACCAGTGAAGAAGAACAACAACTCGCAAGCACAGCAGAATACCAGGGATGGGTTCGATTCCAGCGGCTGTGTCCTCTAAAAACCTGGTCAACGTGGATTGGGTCCTTTGAAAGCCATGAAAATAAGGAGGCCGGAAGAATTTGGCTATAGATTAAAACAATACCAATCTTCTCCAGCCTCCACCGCCGCTCACTCGCTCTGTCGCCTAGCAATCGTGACATTTGACAGACAAAGCAGGCAAAGAATGGATGCCAGATTTATTCTGCGTTCTAATTTCATTGTTGAGGAGCTTCGGCATCAATTTCAAAATAAAGATATAAATATTCTTTTTGTTTGTAAGAGCCATTAATTCAGCTGAGGATTTGTTCTTACATTTCTATTAGACCTGATTTACAACTTTTCTTTCATCAGGTCTTTCAAATACCTTTAAAAATTGTCTCCATTGAAACTCTTATGTAAATTAGTACCATTCCATTAGCCTTCTTTATTCCACGACCAGTTTCTAATTTTGTTCCTGTCCATTTTAAAAAAAGTCTAGTTTCATAATTTTCTCTGGGTAAAGATATTTTTCTTGTACACATCTATTCTATCTATTGGCTTATATTTATTCTCATTTGATATTCACAAAAAATTTAACAGGTATTATAGTTATCGACTAAACGAATAAACCTGTGCATTTTTAAATTTCATATTCTAAATAAATAAAAAAATCTTTCAATTCCATTGTAGTGAGCTCGCTGCTCCCCATCCAACCCGACACTTATATCACACAGAAAAAAAATATATTTGTGTGTTCTGGGTTTAAAAACAAACACCAACAAAAAAAAGATTTTGAACACAGTTTGAAGAACGAAGTGGAACAAAAACCCATTTGTAAGAAATATCAGAAAAACCCGACGGTATGTCACGTTTTTTCTTTTTCTTCCGCTCTCTGTAATGTGGCCAAACAGCATCCCCCAACAGTCCGCTGTTAGTTTTGTGAAAGAATGTTATGAGTGTATATACCTTTGTGTACAATTTCTAGATGCTTGCAAACGTTTAGCTCATGCAGCTCATCTCCTGCATCTATCTCTGAGTTCAATATGTTTGATTTATTAATTAGTTGTAGGAGTGGACAATTTGAAAAAAAAAACTGAACACACTTTCTATGGAGAGAGAAGTTGTATTATAGACTAGATAAAATGCATTATGTGCATGTGTGTATATGTGTATCCTGCCTCTTTAAATCTAAATTTAGCTCATTTTTTTTAACAAAGTAACATCAAGAGATAGACTGTCTCTGTGTTGCAGTATGTAAAGTTTTATCTGTGAAATGCTGTAATAACAACAAACTACTATTTGCAGACCATGGCTTTATTGGGAGTTTTTACATTCATTTATTAGGAATGGTTTTGCTTTTGTATTTACTTTTTAAATAATTTGCATCTGATTATTTAATGGATTTTTTTTTTTTAAAGCTGCACATCTGATGACTTTAACCGATGTCAAAAGTACCACAAAAGTTTGGTTTCTTCATGCTTCATATGTTGACTGCTGTAGTTGTCATGATCTGCCCTGATAGCTGGCCCTAATTGTTCATGTCTTTCTTCTGCTTTATTCTGCCCGGTCTCTAATCACCTCTCATCCTATCCATCCGTTTCGGCTTTATATTCACTTCAGCCCGACCATTCGGGGCCGGATCATTGTTTTCTGTTTTGCTTTCTGTTTGGTCGCATTTAGTTAGATCCAAAGTTTGTGTCCTGGTTCCTGGCGGCCAGTGGATTTAGAGGGTTAGTGTTTGTCTTGACTTGAGATTGTGTCCTGGTCCTTCTCCACGGAGCCCTCAGGGTTTTGACTTGGAACACGGAGAAGGTCAGTTTATTCCCATAAGCCTGGCTCCAAGAAGAGGACCAGCCAAAAGTTTCCTGCAGAAATCCTGGTACCACGTCTTGTCTCTGTCCCTCAACATCTGAGCCTGCCCGTCAGCATCTGTGCGTGTCGATCTGGGCACACTTCTGTACTTTTGGAACTCGGAACCTGCCTAAATGTTCTGAGGATTCCTGAAACCCAGGTTCTGTCTTTTCCTCGGCGGATTGGAACCCATGGTTGGACTACGGACCCCTGTTCTGTTTTCCCCTAACCTGGATCGGCTTCCTGCATGCTGTCCAGGGCTGCAGCATCGGGACAGGGTTGCATCTCATTGGCAGTGCATCGGCTTATCTTGCCTTTAATTGACAGGATGGACTGAACTGTTAAACTAGGTAAGTGACTCACTCGTATTACAACCTCCTGTCATATAATCAAGGTCTCTTACCTGTGTTTTTCCCTCCATAGTGTCAGTGATTGGGCGGTGTCCCGCCCCCATCCTGCAGCCGCTGCAGCCAGCAGTTCCTCAGCTCCACATCTGTTATGTTTTGTTTTAATAAATGTTTTAAACTTTCCTATTTTCTATCTCACCTTGAATACTGGGTCCATCTGTCCAGTTTTATGACAGTAATCTGAGAGATAATGCTGCTCCTCTTAATATTTTGGTCTTCCTTAGTATCAGAAATCAATCTCACAAATTTTTAATTCATCACACAATGAGCAGCTCAATTAATTGCTTTTTAAAGTGGTATATGTTATGTTTTTGGCTCTGTTTTTGACCATTAACAAGCTACTAAAATATGGTGCCTTGGCTTTTTAAGTTGGCCGAGAACTATGAATACAACAAGACCATTCTTTTCAAAAAGCCCAGCGGTGAAGCAGAACAATAATACAAAAATGCAGGATCTAACAAATGCTGCAAATAAGGCTTAAATTAGAGGCTTCTGATTCAGGCATGTTTTTTCATTATGACCCAGATGAATGAAAATTTTTACAGGCATCTAACAAATGTTATTTATGACACCTATTATAAAGACAATATCATTATCGTTATATGCTGTATAGGCAGGAAACCAAACATCACAACAACTGAGATGAAAGTGTTTAAAGCACAGGGAGACTGTCTATGGGTGTACAAACCACAACTCCTGGTGAGGTGTTCACTCATTCTAAAGCCTGGTTATGTATTACAAAAAGGATAAAGCATTATAAGAACTGATTATTGAGTTTTATGTTCATTGTATTTTGTACAAAAGAAAATGCATTCATACATTATATGCCATTAAAATAATAACAGTACAGGATTTCCAATCCTCTCCTTTTTCTTTGAAAACTGCTAGAGAGCAAACAGCACTGAAATGGAGTCTTTAGAGATAGATATTTAAAAACCTGTTTATGGGGAGTTACATATATGTCACAAATAAATGTCTTTATTATCCCATAACTGTGCTTGGATTTGTTCAGGATACATGGACTAGGCTGTGGTGAACCAGCAGCTGTTGTGAGAAAAATCACAGGAAATGCCTGCCATGTTGATAGGGGCGTGTAGAATTTTGAGAGCTTCATACAACGCAACTGACTCAGATATATTTTTAGCATAAGATTTATCATATTAATACCTTGGTCTTGGGTTTTAGCTCACATTTCAAATTTTGCCCATGTGTAAAGAGACCATTCAGCAATTTAATTATGTTGGTGGATATAATAGCTCTAAGCCCTTTTCTAAGTTAGATGTAAATTTTAAATGGAACATGAAAGAAAGAAATATAGATTGAATTTATGTATGTAAAGCACAACTAATTTAATAGATAATAAAGATTTACTGGAAACGGGGGATTTCAGTGCATTTTTTAGTTTAATCCATATTTACATTCCTGATGAATTTCAGTGTTCCTTACAGCAACTATAACATTCTGTATAGAGGAGATATGACAACATCAATGTCTGCTGAAGTGGAAAAAAAAAAATAAAAAAGAAGGGATGGTGACTGCGGAACATATGAAGAGAGCACCCCCTGCTGATCATCTATGGCAGGAATCTTGAAACCTGATCCCCAGCATCCAAAATGCTGCAGGCTTGACTTATATATAATGCTCCTACCTCCACACACCTAAATACATTTTTTATTTTTATGTTTTATTAACATCTCTCCACAGCCTTTGATGGCTGCTGAGGAGGTAATGCAATAATTTGACACAGGTGTGCTGGAGCAAAGATTCTGAAACATGCAGGATAATGGGCCCTGGTGAAATGTGGTAGAAGTCTCCTATTAAACGTTGTTGCTTTTGAAGCAGTTGATAGCATGAATTTAAAGAGGTTATACATTTGGTATAACTACACTTGGTTGCATTGATAACACCACCATCATCCAAAAAAAGTCTTAAAGTGTCTACATTTCTGACAAAAAATAAAAAAAACAATGTCTGCTTTGTTATAAGACGACATTCTACAGAGCGAAATGAAAGGTATCCTGGTTGCCTGCTTCATTGTGTGTTTTAGCAGCTTCTCTGTGGTAGACAGGAAAAACCCTGCAGCTTGTAGAGAGAAACGTAGAAAACATCATCTGTTACCCACTTATTGTTCTAACTTTATGCTAGTTAACTTTCAGGAATAGAATTAATACCTTAAATTAATCAAAGAATCACTTAATTTTGCTTGTTATTTTGCAGTTTGGTGCTTTTTTATACAATTTTTAACTAATATTTTATTCTTTGTTTTTAATGGATTACTGTTTTTATGTGAACTGTTTGATTATTGGGCACAAGGACCTGTGGAGAAAAGCAACATGTGGCATTATTTCTACTGTAAATACCGTTATGTACAGTGTGGCCATGTGTCAGAATGATCAGCAACAGTCCTCTTATATTTAAGAAATGCTCAGTTACTAATACACTGTAAAACACATTTAGAATTTAATCAAAAAAGCAAAGGTGAACTTGGCACCGAGTTTGTTTGAGTAAATTTACTCAAATTTTATTAGTTAAGTAGCTGATTTCACTAGCTATAAGACACCAAAAGAAATTAGGTAAAGTCTACGCAGCACAATAAACTTAAAGATTTTCAATACAGAAATGCCTCCGGCTGGGATCAAATACATGCTCTCCATGCTGCTAGACAGCAGTATTACAAATTACAGCACTATACAGGTGGCTTTTCTGACCTTTCAATAGTTAGTCACCCTATATGCTCTACATAGCTGCACAATTAGTCTGAATCAAAACTTTGGATTTTTTCAAACCGATAGGAAAACATAGATAAACTGCAAACCCAAGGCTGTCTCCATATGCGTGCTCTAACTCCTCAATTACAATATAAAGTAGGGACTATATAGTGTACTTTATAGTATACTTAGTTAACTGAGGCCACTGACAGATGACCACTAATAGACGTTCCCTGTTGGTCGTATGACTCTGGCTCCCGGGACGGTGCCTACGCCATCTTTCAAGAAATTATGCTTTTTGAGGAGAGTTGTAAAGTTTTCATTCTAGGATATATCTGCTCGTCTAGTAACCGTTAATTTACACTACTTTTCTAGGTGCATTGTGGGATGTCATGAGTCCGCTAGTTTTTCATTCACTCTTATATAATGGTGTAAGTTTTACGCATGCTATAAAATGTTTAATTCATAACAGGATAAAAAATTTGAACACAATTTCAACCTTTTATGAGGTGATAATGTAGTTTGTTCAGTTGATAACATCTTTTAAGTCATGCCCCTTAACGTATAAATAAAGGTAAACTTTAAAAATATTTTGATAGCAACATGAAGATTTATTTAGGCTATTTTATTGATGGTGTTTTTATTTTCAAGAATAACTATTAATTATCATTTAAAACCATATTGTTTAGTTCTATCCTTAAGCAACACCCTAACTGCATTACATTAATAGTTCTCCCTCCCATAAATACAATGTTATGATCCTTGATAGCATGTACATCAGGAATGACGTCATTGCAAACTTTTAGACAACAAAGCAGCAGAAAATCAAGTTCCTCCTTATTTTTCTTTATTTTGACCTTTAAACAACAATGTGCCATGAAGAAAACAAAGATAGAAAACTTCTACATAAGGAAAATCTTTTTATTTCAAGAATGTATACAAATTGTGAATCTTATGCATGATGCACTCTCTCTCTCTGGTATTCAGTACACGCTACAGTGGCCATCTTTTGCCAAAATCACAACCTCATCACACTCAACCTCATCAATATTGTCAACCCTGTTATCCTAGTCTCAACCTGGTCATAGCTTTTGATGCATTTGTTTTAAATTGTTTAAAAAACTATTTAGTGTTATGTGGGTGTTGCCCAATTATCAGACCCCCAAATTACATCCTAATTCATTAAACTTCATTAAACAAAACGATTGATAAAAAAAAAAAATTGCAACAGTGCCTTCATGTACATAAGGATTTAAGACTTTTAAATATTCACAAATATGTCAGACTCTTATGGCTTTTTTATATAATGAATAATAGCATATGTGTGGGGGGTATCTGATAAATATTGCTTAAAAATAACTATAATCAGACTTAGAAAGCCTCAATAGTGTCCATAATGGGGGCTTAGTAACAGTGACCACATCTTGAAATAATAACCTTTAATAATGGCAAAATAATCCCTGAGCCAGAAAAATCTATTTTTCTGATGATTAACTATGCACTTAATGCTGATGGATGCACACACATATAATACAAACGTGTAAATAAAATCCAATATTAACATTAAGCTTAGAATGAATTATTATACTATCAAAACTCACCCAAATAAGGACCCTGGAGTTCCTAAAGTGAGTGTTAATGTGTTCTATGATGCACCAATCCACTGACAGATTAGACAATAACATTATTCAACACGGATCAGGATGCTTACACCATTGATTGTGTAAGCATCCTTACTTGTGGGTCCTTGAGTACTGGATACACATATTGTCAAACGGTCAGACAAAACATCTAATTTTCCCGTTCATCTGAGCTAGGTCTCACCACTTTCAATTCTGCAGTTTTTTTGTATAGACTAAATTTAAATATATCAAATCTGCAAAAATATTTTTGTCCAGTAGTTCACACTACACTGCAAAAAATTTTATGTAAATAAGTATTTTTTTCTTAAAATAAGTGCATTTTTCCTTAAATTGAGAGGATAAGTGAGACAATTACATGTAAATACATGTAAAAAAAGAAAAAACAACAACATTGTCTTATTTCAAGTGCATATTATCTAATTATCTTATTCTATGAATAAAAATACTAATGTACTTATTTAAGATTAGTTCACATAAAATCTTTTCAGTACACTAGTGTATGATGGTTTATGTGGAGTTAGATTTTAGGACTGTTTTCTTGTTTCAAGGTTCTTTTGTTTCGAATGGTTTAGCAGAGCAGTTACATCCCGACACATATGCACATTGTAATGTCCAGAATCTGGATACACTTACTTACTTGCAACTAAATCTATGTTTCATTTGCTACTATTAACAAAAGGGTAGGACTTACCTATTAGTATCTAGTTATTTTGCTACTTCATATGAAAAGGGTTTTTTAATGACTGGGCAGAAAATTTAGGATTGTGGATCAAATTCTAAGAGACATTCCTTATCCATTACAACCAAAGGTGTCAGGTAACGAAGTACAAATACCTCGTTACTGTACTTAAGTACACTTTTTAGGTATCTATACTTTACTCCATTACTTATTTATCTTCCTACTTCTGACTTTTACTCATTACTTTTTCACACAAATATCTTTACTTTCTATACCTTACATTTGTAAAATAAATGTTACTCATTACTCTTGGTTTCAGTTTTATGTTTATAAATATTTATTTCACGTCATGTGCACCATCCAATGCAGATCATTGGTGCCATCCACATCTAGTGAAAACTAGTGTAATTGGATGAGTCATATAACGCAAACACTCACTGGTTAGGTAAAGGAAATCATCAGAAGCAAGCAGGTGTTCTTCAACTGCAAAAGTGAATTGTCTATGCCATGCTATAATGTTGGATTCAGAAAAAGATGTTGAAATGTCTGAAAGGTCGGACCCAGGAAAGAGCGTATCTGGAGATGGAGACGGAGACCAACAAGACATCCCTGATCCTTGGCCCTATCTCAAAGAATTTTTCGAAATAGTTGTAAAATTGAGCTTTCAATTCATATAGTGGCATCTAGCTTTTTTTTTTTTTTTTAAATAAAGGTTACTTTATACTTTATGAAGTTTTTGGAGCACATACTTTTTTCACTTTTACTTGAGTAAAGAGGTCAAGTTGATACTTCAACTTTTACCAGAGTGTTTTTGAAGTGCAGTTTCTATACTTCTTCTTAAGTAACAAATGTGTGAACTTTTGACACCATTGATTACAACTTTAATATATTTTTCATATACAAGCTGAATATGCTTTGCTTCAATTTGAATCCTGATTGCAACTTTAATGCTGCAAATACTTGAGCTCTAAAAGTATTCAGCCGCCCGAGTAGGACTTCAATCTATATTATCCTGTTCTAAAATGTTAATTCAGAACATAACCAGTCTAAGTCAGTATATTTTAAATCATTGCCACCAACACAGTGAACAAAGTAGGAAAATATAATCTTTTTTCAAAAAGGTAACTGTATTTTTACTTGAGAAAAGAATGTGAGTACTTTACTTTTGACACCTTTGCATTTAGAGCAGTTTGATTTCATTTAATGGCCAAAAACAAACAAACAAAAAAAAAACACTACCAGGTTGATTTTGGTAAATTTCTTTCAAACCACATTTAGCGTTTAATTGAAATATTTTCCGCGCCTTTAAAAAACATTTTAAAGTTAAAAGAATCATTGCAGCAAAGCATTTTAATGGATGAATATGTGAGCTCCTGGTGCCAGAGCTTCAGTGCGCCTTTTCGGATCGGCTTTAGGACCCAGGTGCGCAGCAGCCTGCAGACACCGGTTGATGCGATGGTCCACTCGCTCCTTCACGGCTGATCATCTCACAAAGAGACGCTTTTTCCAAAAGCCTGACAGTCAGCTGAAAAAGAAAAAACCTCGGCTGTAACAGAAAACCAAGTAGAAGGAAGGAAGCGCGCGTTTAGAGGCTGGTATTCTGTCCGCCTGCGTGGCCGCGCACTGGGGGAAGAACAGCCGCGGTTTATCTCATCAGCTACAGACACCATGAGCCAGAGGTTCACCGTCTCCAAGAGCGACCGGCGCCCCTCTGACATCCAGGGGGAGGTGAACCAGCTGTTTGAGGGGGATGAGCCGTCAGCCTGCAGTGATGCTGCGGGGGATGCCGCTCCTGCAGATGCAGAGGAGGTGGTTGTGGTGCTGAAAGGTAGGAGATCCAGTTAATGTCACCAAAAACAGACTCCAGTCTTCCCACTGCAGCTTGTTAGCTGGTGGCTAGAACACTGTCTCTTAGTGATACCACATTGTGTGAGTGTGTGACTGGAATACCTAATAAGCTCTAAGGGTAAGGTCTGGTCAAAAACAGACAGAGGCTACCAGGGGTGCAGATGTGCCCCCCTCTGTGAAACATCTGCATGAGCACTGGTCATGATAAAGAATGGGCTGCCTTATGTGTAGTTTTAATTTTTGATTAATAGTAATTTTCTATAACATACAGTATAAACATGCATCCATAAATCTATGTGCAACATTTAAACAATGATAGTATTTTACTAAGCTTGCACACTTACCTATTGTTCTGTTAGGGTTTCTCTGAAGCTATTCTCTCAGATTTTTTATTTTTTATTTCTAACCATGCTTAACATTTTTTATCAGAAGCCATTTGTAGATGTGTCAAAGTCTTTATGTTATCTTGGACTCAACAAAGAATGATTGTCTTTTATCTCTCTTCTTTCTTTGTTATACACAATGTTTGTAATACACATTCCCCTGTTGTATTTCAAGGTTTGCATTTGATTAATGCTACATAAAATATTCTCAAACTTTTTTCAAAAATCTTTATACATTTTAGTCATTTTGTTTTTTTCCTCTGAGTAGTAACAGCCTGGTCTTCTGCACGGCTCTTCTGTGCACCAGTGCCTCAACCCTTTCACTTGCTCTCCTTATTGAAATGACCAAGGTCTCATCAGTCAATGTGTGCTTCGAAAGCAGCAGTGCAGAACAAATAGTCTCTGAAATTCACAGTTGTTCAAGAACAAAGGCCATTTTCCGTTATTAATGATAAGCATTTTAAAGAGCGCCATTAATCAGGTCCAACTAAGTGCCAATAAGGATTTGCAATTCATTATAGGAATCCATACAACTCATAGAATACCTGACCTTTAAAAAGTGGAAACATTTTTATAAATTGCAAAAAATCCTCTAAGATTTCATTCCGTTAAAAAAGCTTAGTGTTTTAGCCTCAGTCATTTAGTCACATAAAGGATTTATCAGCATAAAAAAGCTGTCAAACTTATATTTAACGTTTTTCCTTCTAAGTGTTTCCAGTGCGTAATCAGGGCCAGTATTTTACAGTAGCCATTTTTTTCCCCTGCTTCTTTCAAGCTCTAAAATTGCCTTTTCTGCAGCAATATCAGGCCTGTGTTAGATTCAGGAATCTCATGAATTAGTTTTGATTTGACAGAGAAAAGTTTTTGATCCAGCTCCTTTTTTTAAACAGACTTTACACATTTAAAAAAAATTCATATATCATGTTTCTTTTGTTATAAAATATAGCTGTTTTCTTCCAGCCTTGAAAAAAAACACTGCTTCAAAGCGAAGCCAACCCTCCCTGTCTGGGAGATGATGTCGTCGTATAACGCTACTTCTAAAGGCTGAACAAAGTCTGAGACCTCTAATGGCCAGAAAAAACACTAGCTCAAAAAGAAAAGTTGATGTTTTCAGCAGTTTAGTAGTGAAAAGAGCCTCCATTTTAAATTTGATTCAGAATTATCGTGTTCTGCCTCATGTCACCCCTGAATGGAAAAAGTGGGCATTTGTTTACAGTGCAGGCACAGCGCAGTGAAGGTAGGTGCTTCCTGAAGGGGGAGGGTTTACGTTATTATTCTCCAGGGGCTCATTTGTCCAGGACAGTAAGAGGCTGCTCCTCAGACAGCGGAATTCCTGATAATTATTCCGAGATGCATTATTAAAGCAGAATACTTTTATTTCTTTAAGTATTCATTCATTCATTTATTCAATAAGTGATATTACATGAAACAAATAGGCCCTTGTTTAGGAATTTTAAAGAAAGAATCTAAAGTTAGCTTGAAATGTTGTCCATAACTGGCATGTGCATAATTTTGATAAGATGTAGCAATTCCTATGAAAAAGTTTTTACATACAGATTTTTATTGCAGTTTCTCCTATAAATTTGACGTACAGGCATTAATTTCTCTCCACTGTGTATATCTGGATGCACTGTACTTTATGCACCTTTTGCTCCTTTGTGCACCTTCTGTTGTTTATAAGAGGTGATGTCACAAGTAAATTTCTCTATTGTTAGACCAATACAATTTAATAATCTAGTATTTTTTTGGGGGGGTAGTATGATTACAGTTGAGATGGATTTTCTTTAGTTTAACGCTTTTATCAAACAGAAAGCATTAGTGAGAGGCTTATGCAGTGGTAAGGAACCCATATTAGGTAAAAGACATCTCCCTATGGTGGTTGTCAATCTGTGGAGAGATATGTCTTTGTTTATTTATTTTTTCAAATATAATTCGGTAAAATGTAACTCTTGAATCAAAGTAGTTTATTCTGTTAAATGTCAGTTTTTTCAAAGCATGTCAATACATTTTTTGAGCAATTTGTTTACTGTATGCTTTAACATTAATACTTTTTAAAGTTGTAGGGAAATCATATTTCAATGTCAAATGATTCTGGATTAAACATGTATGTAAATGTACTATTTATCAGACCATATTTTCCCAAAATGTAGAAAATTTTGATTTAGAACAAAAATCCTGTCTTAAAATCTTTTTTTTTGTTATTTTATACAGGCCACTTAGGTTTATGTCAGCTTGTACACCTAAATTCGGCCAATCATGAATCAACAGTCATCTGTCAATCACATTTTTTCGGTCATAGCATCTTGATTCATATCTTGCAGCTAATATACGCAACGGTTGAAATAAGAAATAAGAATCATTGTTCACGGGGATGGACGTCTGTGTCTTCAGCAGGCGTAGAGCTAACAGAACTGGCAGCGTTGCGAGGCAAGGGCTCAAACATGTACGGCTGTAAGCCTTCTAAACCAAACCAAGCTTCTGCCGCCCTGGCGTCCTCTTCCACAACAACATCGTCCCCGCTTTCCTGCTCTAAATTAAAAATGTATGACGGAGGAGACTCATCCACGCCCTCCGACACAAAACTCTCCTCCTCTTGCATTTTTCCGCTGTCCATAGTGTTCCTTGACAGTGTCGTTTCTAAGTCACCAATTTAGTGACTTCTGAGACACCAGCCACAACCGGACACAACCAAAATCTTGTGAACCTTTCACCACAACAAACCCGCCCCCTTGATAATCGACCAATCACATTCACTTAATCACTCGTGTAAAGTTGTGCACCTCTCGGGAAAATTCAGAACTGCAGTAATACTTCCCTAAGACTTTAAAAGCACTATATAATAGAAATAATGATAAAAAAATTTTTTTATGTGTTTTTAGAATACCTTTTTAAGCTATTTGCCTGAAATAATTGTAATATATTTACCATAAATTGCTAATTATTTTCAGTGAATTCCCTCAAATGACAAAAGAGAATTATATGTGATGCTTTTTTCTTTTCAGTTGTAATTTCCCCCCTTTTTTTCTCATTACAAATGTAGAAAATCTCATTAACATTCTGTGTAGCTCTTCATTATTGACCCTCTAGGTTCATTAAAGTGGAATTTACCAGAAGCAGAATGGCTTGTCATGGAGTTTTATGGTATTATAGAGGTGGCATTACATATAAAATATTAGCAAAGCTAGACAGAGGCATATTAAAAATGTTTTTTGATTATAGCTGCTTATACATGTGTGACAAGCTTATGCCAGTAGATATTTATTCAGTTCTTAGGTGGACTGCTTGAGTAATTCTGGTATTTTTATGTTTAAGAGTATAGCTCTGTTTTTTTTTTTTTGCCCTGTATTTGAGTTTTCTGGTGGTTTTCATAGAAAGGATGATGGAAATAGATTTACTCTTTACCTTGTTTATATGTGTGTGTGTGTGTGTGTGTGCTGTACTTACATAATTTGCTGAGTGCTTTCAGAACCTGCAAGTAAATGACTTGTCATATTTTCCAGTTTCCAGTGTTTTGTTTTTGGTCAGGCAATGTCTAATAACCTTAAGTAAATAATGGCTTACAAGAACCTTTTTTTCTAAATTCAGACTAAGTAATTTAGTCAGTTGTTTGCTCATCCTCATAGGACTTGTTAGAATTATGTTGTCTGCTACTTGCATACGCTTGATTGATGATTGACTTGACACTGTCATTAAACTATAATCTAGTTTTTTTTTACAAAATAAAACTAAATTCAAAAATTTTAAATGGCTTTAATGTTACAACAGGCTTTATAGTATTTCAAATTCTACACATTGTACAGCTTTTCTGTAGGTTTTTCTATAATATGGAGTGAGCAACAGATTGATAGATTACATACATTTTATAAACACATTTTTCATCAGTGATTCAGTTTAGATAGTGTTCTTTTCTGTATTATTCTCTTGAATGCAGCTTAACTTGTTCTAGCCGCCACTAGGTTGAGACCGAGAGGCTTAGCAATGTAGAAATTACAGACACACTGTTTTTGACAGCCACTCAAAGATTTATTGGTCTGTAGATTGTTTGGGGTAATAAATCGCTGATTTCATGGAAACTTTTGACTGCAGCATTTCTGCTTACATGACCTTTTTTACCAAGGTTCCATAAGCCTTGTAAATATCATTAATTAAAGCAGCAGGGCACCAAGTAAATGAATAAAAGCTTTAGATTAGAATTCCATCTCTTTGCTTTAGTCCCATAAGTAGAATCATAATGTCTCCTCAGCAGTTTTTCCTTGAAAGTGTTCCAGTGTGATGAACAACCCTATGAACAGAAAAATGGCAACACGGCTCAGTGAGAGCAAATCTTACCATATGTTCACCATTTTTAGAGGTTGAGGTCCTTTCTGAAGGAAGCAGTCTAATAAATGCATTGACTAGTGGAGAAAGAGTGCCCCTGCATCCCTTTTGTGGTTACCATGGTGATCAGTACCTCTTTCCTGAACTCGTAACACAAATGGACTTGTGGAGAGGAAAAACACTTAAGGCTGTAAAAGTACAATTATGGAATCAATCTCCTTGATCACCTTATTTTACTTTGTGTGGACAAAGGTTATTTCAGAAATCTCAATGATTAAGGCAATTTTCTTAAATATCTTATTGGGTAACTTTAGAATTCAGTTCAATTTTCTATGTAACATCAATTTACAACACATGCAAGCTCAATGCACTTTGCAGAGTCATTTCCATCGAATCTTCCAGGCAGACTGGTTAAAAGTTTTCTCAGGAAACCCAGCTTATTCCATTGACCTATTGACTTTTGCAGAAATTGGATGAGCATGTTGCGACAGTGGACAGTAATTTGCAATGTGTTGTTGCCTTTGCTGCAATTCATAACACAGAATTAATGTAGTGCAGAATAAAACCTTAAGCAGTAAGAAAGTCTAGCAGAACCAGAACCAGGCTCAGTGTGAACAACCATCTGCCATGACTGACTAAACATTTTTAGAAGAAGAAGAAGATGGATTCAGGAATACTTTCTTTGTTACACAAGGTTATTGTAGACTTCTTTTGTAGGGGTCTTTGTCTATGACAAAGAACCAAAATTAAACAGATGACCTCTGAGCTACTTTTCAGGTTAAGGATACATCCTTTTCCTTGTTAGTTGCAGGGAAACCTCCGCAAAGCGGTATTTCTAGGAGAGAAAGAGAAATAAAAACTGAAGAACAGAGCCAACTGTATTACCGTAATTTTCTGACTATTAGCCGCACCTGAATATAAGTCGCAGAAGCTAAATTGCATGATTTGTACATATACAAACCGCACCGGACTATAAGCCGCAGGTTTTTTATGTTTAATGTCCGTCTTTCTCGCTGTCGTTCTGTCTCGTACCACTCGCGGTAAAAGTCTGCTTCCGGAGGACTTCCGCATGAAGTCAACATGGTGGATGGTAAAATCCATAGATTTAGGTATTACCCTAGTGGCCGTCAGCTGTAAAAGTCCATAGATAAGCTGCATTGTTATATAAGCTGCAAGGTCGAAAAATGGGGAAAAAGTCGGGGCTTATAGTCTGAAAATTACGGTATTTATTTCATTAAGTTGCTGATAGCAGTAGCCAATTTTCTCCTCCAAGATGTCACAGCTAAAAAGCGACTACTGAAAAAAATGGTGAAACAAAAAGAGAGATCGTCATTTCAGAAAACTGAGAAAATTTGGAGAATGGAAGCAGAATGTAGCAAAGGGAGAGAAAGTGGTCTTTACGTCCTCCAGCAGCCTTAACCTAAAACAGCAGACCTACAGAGATAGTTTAGAATTAACTGAGTCATTCTAATCATACGTTTTATCAAGTAAGTTGTAATCCTCAATGAAAAAACTGGAGGTTGGTTACGGGGACAAAGAGTCTGATCTGCCTTCCCTTCAACCTGTAGCAATTTGTGGAACTATCAGTAATCCTGCACTTTGGGAGTAAAGTGCTGTGTTAAGAATGCAAAGAACAATCAGGTCCAATATATGATGTAACTTGGATATCAAGAGGCTTAATATGCAAGATGAAAACATTTAAACTAAATCCTTTATTTAACAGCAAGCCAGTTAATATTGAATAAATATCTTTTCACTTTTTCATTTTTATCAAAAGGTAAGGGAAGTTTATTTGTGTAGCATATTTCAGGGGCAAGCATTTCGAAAGTGCTGTTAATGAAAACAAGAAACTTACATTGCAGTGGCAAAAGGGCACTATGGGGGGTATCAAACTGTTTCCAGAAAGGGCTGTGTGGCTGTTTGTTTTCTTTCAAACCAGGCAGTAGCACACATCACTCCAGTCTTCTCAGGAAGTGATCATGTTATGACTGGAATCACTTAATGAGATGAATTGAGTTTGGTGTGCTACTGCTTGGTTGGAAAGAAAACCAGAGGCCACACGGCCCTTTCTGGAACCAGTTTTCCACCCAGTGCTTTAAAGAAAAATATGATAAATTGAAATAAGATGATTGCAGAACTCTACCCTTTTTGAATTAGCTAAAGGTTTTCAATTTTGTGGACTTTCTAATAGTAAAGAATTGAGATAGAAAAGCCTTGAGGTAACAAATGCATGATCATCTCTCCAATTTATTTCCTGGGCAGAATGTTTCTAATTTTAGCAATAATCCAAAGATAAAAGAAGGATATTCTCTCAGCATTAACTTCTCACAACATTTTGTGACAGTCATTTTAAAGAAAAAAAACACAATGTAAACAAGTGTTACCTAAAAATAATTAATAAATATTGTAAAGCTGTGTCTATTCAATTACATTCAGCTCAACAATTGGTCTACAGGGGCAGTATTACCCCAATTGCCTGGTGAGCAATACCCAAACTATCTCATAATTAACTGCAGCTTAAAGAAAGCTGCGGTGGTGGAAGATATTGGCCAGAAATGTGAGGAAAGTTTGATTAATTACAATTTCTATGATCCAAAGAACCTCAGTAGCTACACCATCTATGCCCCCTGGTGAAGACTACATTGGATCCATTGCAGTTTCCCTACCTTTCTGGGATTGGGGCAGATGATGCCATCATCTTCTTCCTGCACCATGCTCTGGCTCGCATATAGAAACCTGGAAGCACTGTGAGGATCATGTTCTTTGATTTCTCCATTACTTTCAACATCATCCAGCCAGGACTCCTAAGGGACAAGCTGGAGCTGTCAGGAGTGGACCAGCACATGTCCAAGTGGATTCTGGACTACCTCACTGGCCGCCCACAGTATGTGAGGGCACCGGGCTGAGTCTCACATAAGATTGTTTGGAGTATGGGGGTCCCACAGGGAACAGTACCAGCACCGTTCCTCTTCACCCTTTACAGTACACTGCAGACTTCTCCACCAACTCCCCATGCTGCCATCACCAGAAGTTGTCTGACGATTCTGCAATAGTTTGCCTCATCACTGGAGTGCAGACAGTGGACCCAGAACTTTGTGGTCTGGTGCCAGCAGAGCAACTTCCTGATTAATGCAGGGCAAACCAAGGACCTAGTGGTGGACTTTTGCTAAAGCAGATCCACTCCACTGACACCGGTGAACATCCAGGGAACGGACATTGAGATAGTGGACTCTTATAAGTACCTAGGTGTTCACCTAAATAACAAACTGGACTGGACTCACAAGAATTAGGCTCTGTATAAGAAAGGTCAGAGCAGACTCTTTTCTGCTGAGGAGACTGAGGTCTTTGCAGTGCAGCGGGCGCTCCTAAATACCTTCTATAACTCTGTTGTGGCATCAGCCATCTTCTATGGAGCTGTCTGTTGGAGCAGTGGCTTATCTGTAGCTGAGAGGAAGTGGCTCGATAGCCTGATCAGGAAAGCCAGCTCTGTGATTGGATGCCCTCTGGACTCAGTGTAAGAGGTGATAAACAAAAGGATCCTAACTAAATTAACATCTCTGTTAGATGATGTATCCCAGCCCAATCATGAAGCTGTTGCAGAACTAGACAGCTCCTTCAGTGACAGACTACTGCACCCTAAATGCAACAGGGAGCGTTATCACTGATCCTTCCTCCCAGCAGCTGGAAGACTCTATAACCACCACTGTCCCCAAAAACCTCAATAAGTTCTTACATTCATAAACATTCAGACTACAGACTGAGCAGGGTGGGTTTGAATGGTAAAAACCTGCAAAATATTTTGTCATTGCAGTGAAGAAATATATATTCTGTTTTGAAACTGTCTAACAATCCATTGGTGAGAAAAATTACTTTAAAAACTGTTCACTCACCAGTACTCTCCAGATTCTGACTTTTATGCAGGGAAGAGAGGCCAATTATGCAGAAAGTTCATAGATTAATGTCAAAGTAGACACCAAGGTGCTATATCCATGCTGTGCCAGATATTTTATTGACTATGCACCTGTGACTTTAAATTTAGCCACAGATTTGACTGGTCAGAATACTGGAGATAGGTTAAGGCATGTTTAGGGAAACTACTTGACACTAGGGCTGGGCAAAAAAATTGATTTAATTGATTTTGGATCGATTCCTTTACATTTTTGTAAAATCGATGTCTAGGGATTGAGATTGATTAGTTTTATAGTGAGACGCGCAACGTTCACATTCAAAAGAGCAGGCATTTGCAAATGCCGACCCAAGTAACACACCGCTCAGCAAGCTGTCGAAACTGAAGTCTGATGTCTTGAATCATTTTGGATTTAAAACAGCTAAAGATAATGTGCTGGATATGTGACATCAAGGTGACTTCCTACTACATTGATAATGAATGGTGCCTCGCATCTCGTGCTACAGACCACAAAGATTTCTTCAAGCCAGACAGCTGCAAATATAGCCAATAGGTTGACTGAAGACATTAACAAATGGGGGCTGACCAGCAAACACCCTGTAGTTGTTACAGACAACGCTGCAAATGTGGTTTGTGCAATGAAGATAATGCAGCTCATGCATGTCTGCTGTGTCCCCGCTGTGTCACGTCTGCTTGCTTGAGTGCTTTTTACTTGCTTGAGTGCTTTTTACTTTCCACAAACAAGTTTGCACTTTTGAGACAGTTTTGTTCACATCTCAAGTTTAAACTGTCTGATTTACAAGTTTGCACTTGTAACAGGAAAAAAATAAAATACATGAGTATTTTGAAACACAGTTGAACCACTTTCATTATTGCAAAAACAGATTGAATCGAAATTAATCGTGGCCAAATCGATTAATCACTATATGAATCAAAATCAAATCTATTCAGGACTTTGGCAAAAATACCCAGCCCTACCTGACACTGTCTGGTTTTTAGTTCTGAGAAACCTATTTTATAATAGGATTGGTTGAATGCAGTTCTAATCGACACTGGGAGTTTAGTCTGCCAAATAAAACTGTTTTAAAGGGAATTAGTAGCCCTATTGTGGCAGTGAGAGGCTGCAAAAATGGAAAAAACATATAACCTAATACCTACTGTTAACCTGTTGACAGGTTAATAGTATCAGTAGCTAATGTCTGATAGTTTGTCAAATAATGCATTGTTAAATTAGAAACTTTAAATATAGGCTAATTATTTTGGTACTACATGAATGTTGTTTGATGACATATAGTGATTGCCTTTTGGTTTATTGAATGTTTTTCTGGAGAGGTAGAACCAGTCCTGACAGACTAACTACATTGTGGAGCCTGTTAATTAGAAATGCTGAACTAACAGAATCATAAACAAATCTAAGATTCGGGAGAAGCATGAAAGTGGAACCCCAGAGTAAGTCGTTCACTAGAAACCTTAAGTAATGCAGTTTTTGGTGTTACAAAAGCCAAACTGAAAGTTTTCAAAGAGTTGACATATTTCCTATGAAATAAATATGCTGTGCTGCAACCACTTTTTCAAGAAGCTTGGACATTTAAGGGACTTTAGAAATAGGCTGGAAATTATTATACTGAGTAGAATCCAAATTGATCTATTTTGATGATGGCTAAAAAACAACATCCTTAAAGGAACTTGGAACCATGGCAGTGGAAAGTGGAGTACTTCAGACCTCTCATAAGATAGTACAAATAATAAGTTATAGTTTTATCATGTAATTAAGTTATAGATTGGTGTAAAATATACATATAAGTAATGTGTGTCCTTAAGTCTAGGTAACAGAAATAAAAAGATTAAACAGGTGTTGAGCTTCATTAAAACTGCAGGTTTAACAGTGTATACAACTTCAAGAAGCATTTTTGTTTGCACTTACATAATTTGGTCATAAAACTTGAAACTTTTCACAAAGAAAAATATTTTCCAGATTTAGCCAAACTCTTTGTCTCTCACTGACTGAAAACAATTGGTCTCCATCATAAAAGAATCTTGGCTGATCCCTCAGAGGATTGTTTGTGAGTTTATTGTGTTGTTTTATGTCTGTGTGCTTTAATGACTCCAATGTAAATAACAGACAAGCTCTTTCATGTAGAAGAATTAGAATTAGAAGAAGGATCCATGTTGTTGAGTAGTGGAGCTTAGGGATGGGTTTAGAGCATTACAAAAGCCAAACTGAAAGTTTTCAAAGAGTTGACATATTTCCTATGAAATAAATATGCTGTGCTGCAACCACTTTTTCAAGAAGCTTGGACATTTAAGGGACTTTAGAAATAGGCTGGAAATTATTATACTGAGTAGAATCCAAATTGATCTATTTTGATGATGGCTAAAAAACAACATCCTTAAAGGAACTTGGAACCATGGCAGTGGAAAGTGGAGTACTTCAGACCTCTCATAAGATAGTACAAATAATAAGTTATAGTTTTATCATGTAATTAAGTTATAGATTGGTGTAAAATATACATATAAGTAATGTGTGTCCTTAAGTCTAGGTAACAGAAATAAAAAGATTAAACAGGTGTTGAGCTTCATTAAAACTGCAGGTTTAACAGTGTATACAACTTCAAGAAGCATTTTTGTTTGCACTTACATAATTTGGTCATAAAACTTGAAACTTTTCACAAAGAAAAATATTTTCCAGATTTAGCCAAACTCTTTGTCTCTCACTGACTGAAAACAATTGGTCTCCATCATAAAAGAATCTTGGCTGATCCCTCAGAGGATTGTTTGTGAGTTTATTGTGTTGTTTTATGTCTGTGTGCTTTAATGACTCCAATGTAAATAACAGACAAGCTCTTTCATGTAGAAGAATTAGTTTGATGGTTAGTACATATTGCCACAAAAGCCTATTGTGGATGACTGTTGATTTTCTTCTTGTACAAAAGGAGTCGGATGGGTGTGTCTTTTAGCGGTTGTCTGAATTGGAGTGTATGAAATTATCTACTGAGCCCCTAAAAATCTTTCTTGTTAAGAAAAGAAATCTAAAATCAAATAATCAAATTAACAAATCAATAAATAAACAAATAAATAAAATGAAAATGGGAAAATTTCTTTTATATTATGCATACTAGGAATAAGAAAACTGTTTTACAAATAGAGTTAGTGAGGATTTCTTGATTCGGTCAACACACACTAGCTTTAAAACTATCCATCTGACATTGCAGAAGTAAAGGATCCATGTTGTTGAGTAGTGGAGCTTAGGGATGGGTTTAGAGCATTTAACGTAAATAGGTGTCATGAAACTCTCAAACAAAGGTTTATTGTTTTATTTTCAAGTATAACTGCTGTTGAATCAAAAGTACTGGGGTAATCTGTTATGTCTGTAGTGCATCAGGTTCAATTTGTGTTCATGGCAAAATTGCAATAAATAGGCCAATTGGCCTATTTTCATCAACATTATGATACAGCTTTGAAAGGAAGTTTTGTTTTCCATGCCAATATCCCAAATAAACAAAACATGTTCAAATGTAAGACAACCCAACTTTAACTTATTCCAGCCTGTTTTGTGATTTCAAACAATCAGCAATTGTTAAAATCGGATTAATGTGCTGGGAGCAGCCCAGAAATCAACTGTACCTCTAAGATCTGCAGCCTGTCTCTGTCAGAGATAAATACTTGTCATATAATTCTAAGATACAGAATGCCCAAAGATACTGCATAAATCCAAATTCTAAATGCATTATTAATCCATCTAATCTTCATTTATAAATATTTACTGTGATAAATATACATAGAGGAATCTTAAGTATAAAAAATGAAAAGGGATGAAGTCCAGGCAATAAGATCGTTTGCTTTGAATCTTACGATAGTTACATTCATTCCAAAAAAGTTAAGTCTTTTGTTCCTTGGTCACACTCAGGTAACATGTTGTCACATGCTGGTGGCACAATTATGTATCTACAGTACCAGTGTCTTTTGAAGCTCAGAAAGTGTAGGCGTGGGAGCCACAAGCAGTGCATGGTTAAGTGACTATTAGCATGGACGGTAATGGTTAGGATAAAATATTCCACATCAGAATAAAAACATAGTCTCTCTTTATTTTGAAAATGGAAGGAATAAAGCCAATTTAAATAACAATCATAAACAGATAATATAGAATCTGGGGTGTCATGTCATGTCTGTTGGCTCATACTTGTTTTCTTCTATAATGTTTGTATGGAATCCAAAAGGCTCTTTTTAGATGCCATATCATCCTTCAGTGTAATTACTGCTTAACTGAGATCAATGTAATTTAATTTATTTATTTTTACAAATAATTATTAGGAGGTAAATATTACCCCAATGTTTCTATTAGGAACATCATCACTATGAAAATACGTGAAGTATGCTTAATGTTTAAAATCAGGGCTTGGCCACTATATACATTTCTTAATTAAATACCTACAAGTTATCTCTCGCTCGCTTTAAACGGTATTTGTGAATCCAGCTTGTACGTTCCAGCTTAAATCCTTTTAGTCCAGCCCAAAATTTTCAGCCAGTCATGTTGTAGCATTATGGTTTAAGGTGGTACATATAGCCATGATGAAAGGGAGTAGTGCCAAGTCCAAACCTGAATCAAACTAAAAATGGCAGTGCATGTGGATGTAGGCGTAGCTGCTGCTATCAGATCTGCTTTGTCAGAGTACAGGATTTCATCTTTCAAAGAGGAAGAGCAAGATTGTAAAAGCTAAGCTGGTGTGGTTTCTCATGGTGTCTTCTGCTATTTTGTTTACTACCTTGACTCGCTCAGCTTTGCTTTGCTAAATCAGCACAGAAAGTTTTGTAGAAGGATCCTCCTTTACTGTTCAATATCAGCAGTCCCAGATTAATAATGTGTTTAACTAAACCTGAATGCTACACATTATCAATGTGACTTTCTGGGTTACACAGAGGCTGCTTGATGTCCGTGCCCAATGCAACTTTTTGTGGTTACACGTTGTATTGCAGTAGTTATAGAAGTTCCTTAGTTAAGCTGGCCAACGTGGACCTCTATCTTTGAGACATCTTTGCGCTTCATAATTATGAGCAGAGTTTTCTAATGAATAAAAGCTTTCCATTTCTAAAGCAAATAATTTAGAAATATGATCACAGTCATACAGCTCTATTTCTGAAATGTTTAAATTAAAAACTAAAGCTCTTGCTGAAATATGTAGCTGATCTACAGCGTCATGTCTACTGTATAGGCATAATTGTTGGTCTAAGCTGTTTCTAGATCACAGTTGTAATGGTGAAATTTCTTTTGAGTTATGATTTTTAGCATATAAATTGTTGCATGCACAAAGACGCAACAGAAATCATAAGTATTATCAGGTTTTCACAAAGTGCTCTGCTACAGCTACAAAGGAATTCTGTGCAGCCAAACGTAGTGTGGGCACTTGGTGAGGTAGTTGATGGTCTAGGCAGCAAGATTTCTGTCCACTCCAGCTTCCCCCTCAGCAGCTGTGGTCTGAGGGTGTGGAAAGCTCTGGGAAAGTCAAAGAACATGACTCTCACTGTGTCCCCGGTGGTCTACAGTAGGGATGGGACGATTTATGAAAACCGTCCGAACCATTCGGTTCGACTGTCTCGGTTCGATTCGCGTGTGTTTCGTCCGGTTCATGCGCTGCTCCTTTTTCTCATAGGCGAAGCGTTTACACTCCAGAGCAGAAGGTGGCGGTACTGCGACCAAAGCCAACCACCAGTAGTAAACAAGAAGAAGAAGTGAAGCAGCTTAGCCGGGTGTAGCAGGGGAAAAAATCAGTTGTTGTGGAGAATTGTGTCGGAATGGCTAGTGGGAAAGAACAGGAGTTGGAAGATTGCCAGCAGCACTTTATATGTCTGCTGTATGGGACCACTTTGCATTTAGAGTGACCTACGATGACGGCGGAAAGAAAGCTGTGGATAAAAGTGCAACAGTGTGCAAGCATTGTGCAACACGTTTTGTTTATGCTAACAGCAACATGACCAACATGTCATGCTAACCCCGAAATCCCTCATACTCCGTCAGCAACCCCCGCGCTCCAGACCGGCTGCTCAAAGCAAAGCCTACAGCCCCCACTCTGGCTTCGTCCGCTCCCCTCTGAGTCCCTTGGAGGTCGTAGAGAGCATGCACGAGATGATTAAATTCAAAGCAGCAAAACATACGGAAATGATCCAGGGTTTCCGCGGATCATTTAAAGTAATTACAATCCATTATTTTTGGGGGGATTTTTTCATTAATTTCATAAATTTTTATGGGATTTCGGTGTAACAATCAACATATACCGAATCGAACCGAAAACCGTGACCACGAAACCGTGAATCGAACCACCCGTGGATTTTGTGAACCGTTCCACCCCTAGTCTACAGGTGGGTAAACGCCCGTTGCAGCAGATAATGATGGCATCCTCCACTCCGTAGTCAGGTCGGTAAGCGACTGTAGCGGGCCCGGGGTGAGGCTCACCATGGTGCACAGGTGGGCTAGGATGAGGTGCCCCATGGTCTTCATCAGGTGGGAGGTCAGGGTAGAGGCCATGGAGAAAGAGTATCAGCAAACTGTCCTGTGCCTCCGGAGGTGAAAGCAGTGCTTTGCTAACACTGTTCTCAGTGGTAGTGCGGAGCTGCTGACCCTGGAAGAGGGGACCGTTGGACAGCGGAAGGAATACTTTGAGTTTTTCCTCTATCCCGCTGACACGCCTTCCTTGGTGGTTTGCAGAGATCTTACAGCTGTTCTTCTCTGGTCATCATGTCAGGATGAAAAATGGACACTAGTTTCCGATGTCCAAAAAACACATCATGTCCAAAAACCCAGCTATGGTCATGAAATGTGGATCATGAGTCATGACTGAAAAAACGAGATCCTAGATACAAGTGGCTCAAATGAGTTTTCTCCACAGGGTGGCTGCTCCCTCCCTTAGTGTTAGGGTGTGGAGCTTGGTCATTCAGGAGGGGCTCGGAGTAAAGTCACTCCTCCTCCACATCAAAAGGAGGTGTTCAAGGCACATCCCACCGGGAGGAGCCCCAGGTGATGACCTAGGACAGGCTGGATGGGAGCGTTTGCGGAGAGGAAAGTCTAGGAGTCTTGACTGAAACTGCTGCCCCTGCAACCAGCTACCGGATGAAGCAGCAGACGACGAGTAAGGGAACAAGAATTTTACAAGCGCCAGAATTTATAATAAAAAAAAAAGCTTATATCACCTATATCATATTCTTTGCACACCAGTACTTCTTTAACTTCAGTACCAATAAATGGTGGACAATTTACCTTATTACCTTAGTGACTGGTTAGAAATATACCTTGACACTACATGTTTTAGCCTCTGCAACATCAATCACCTTGTAATTGCTTTTTCTGTCAGCAGAAAAATTGTGTACAGTAGATCAATAAACTCATATTCCACTACTTTCCTCAGGGCCTGAAAACTGGATGTATGAAGAAATGTGGTGACATTGATCAGACAGCAGAGGGCAGCCACTTCCTTTTTTCAATGTTTGACTTGGGATTGCTCAGCAAGGGTCTCAGTGCTAATCTATAGCTAAACTTGTCAAGCTGTAAATCTTTGACATAACATAAAAACAAACATTAATCTTTAATTAAAATATATATTTATATATGTGTTTTTTCCTTAAGGCTTAAGGGAGGAACCTGAAATTTTTCACTCTGCAGCAACCTAAACTTGTGCATTTCTTTCTTAAGACGACAGGGGGCAGTTGTGTTATTCTAAACCAGCCTGCCAGCTGCAGTCTCTCCTCACCCATCTGAATCTTATATGAGAGTGGGTTCAGGAACCCAGTAAATTACGTAACAGTCTGTGTCGTGTGGATGACGGAAGGTGCTTGTCAAGCATATGGCAGGAGAGAGGGAAGGTGTGGGTGTGCTTTTGTTTGCTGGAGGAATAGAGCAAAGCCACCGGGATCCTAAATGAGAGGGAAGATAAAAGGAATGCAGAATCGAAATATTTCTTAGCCCAAATATCCTTGTGTTGTTATGTAACCATGTCTGCAAACACGGGAGGTGGGGGTGTGTTTATGTGAAAGTGGGATGGGGTATAATTGATAGAAAGTGACAAAATCCTCCTCACACATAGGCAGGCTGCGGGGCAGACCTCTGTGACATTAACAAAGAAAGAACAGGGCAGAGGAGAGAAAACATGAGCAGAAAGTGGTTTAGCATTGTCCTCTACCAATGTATCCATCACAGGTCCTCAGAGCAGGAGGCTTATTTTCTTTCTTCAGCATTCAGTAGTTACAACGATCCATGTCAGGCTTGGGTTCTCCAAGCCGCTGCAATTAATGTTTCGTTTCATCTTCTGTTTGAAGTTATCATTCTTAGATTTTTAAATGCTATTTCTGAAGGTTTGTTTATTCATCAAAGGACAGCAAGAACATTACCAAATGAAAAAGCAAAAAAATAAACTTTTTTTTTCTTGTTTATACTATAGGATTACTGGTTAGGTTTTTGGCTGTTGTTTTTTTTTTACAAACATTCATGTCATTTGCCATAAAATTAGCAAAGATACTAATACAGTTCTAATAACAATTATAATTGTGTGTTTGATACATGAAAAATCCCAGAAAGAACATTCGGAGCATTAATGAAAATGTTTTAAAACAAAGGCTTCTTACCTCCAGTAATTAATAATCCATCCATCCATCCATCCATCCATCCATCCATCCATCCATCCGGTTTATTTATATAGCACCTGTCACAGACATAGAGGTCACAAAGTGCTTCACAAAATTACAATACAAATATATTTACAGTCACAAAGACCATGTCTGTCTGTCTGTCTGTCTGTCTGTCTGTCTGTCTGTCTGTCTATCTATCTATCTATCTAAATGCATATACTGTATATATGATACTTTCATAATGCTCTTCTCTCTTACTATCCCTTCCCTTGTTGTACCTGCTTTCATAAACCAAATCTAACATATAAGTCTGCTTGATTGCAAATATTTGTCTGATCACTTTGATTATGAATCTGTTTTTCTTAGTTTTCCAGTTGGCTTGTATGAACTATGATATCTTATCAAACATAAGGAATAAAAAGCCACCTGCGGTTGTCTGGTGTCCATTGGTCAATTATGGACAATTACTTAAAATCAGACTTTGTCAAAGCCAAAACAAAGTCAGTCCTGTAGCGTTGTCCTTCACTCATCATAACGCCATTAGTTACCAAGGATGTCTAAGGCTCTGCTGACTTCTCTGCTTGTTGTTAATAGCTGATCCCAAACAAGATAGGTCACACAATGTTGTGGGCAAAATTTATTGATCTACTTTTATCTAGGTTTGTAATTGAGAAGTACTAATTTTAGAAGACCATTGTCATTGAACCCATATGGCTTGGCCTAATAAAGAGCCTTCCCCATAATAATAGAGCTCCCAATACACAAGTATTGTGTTTTTATGTGTGTTTGTGTCTCTAGTTCAGGCTTCATTATATTAGCTAGTGCTGGTGGAGAGCAGTGGCCCTGAGATGCAGGTCATGGATCCCCAAGGGGCTGGACTGGTATTCAGAAATTACAGCAGACCTTCTGCTCCCACAGGACTGCTGTTTACTCTGTACTCAATGAGAGTCTGTCTCACTCCAGCTGGGGAACACTTCAGGGCTGTGAGTTGTGCTGAGCATAGGTTGAGTTTAAAAAGTTGAACTGTAAAATTATATTTCAGGCACTCAGTAACTTAAAACTGAACAAATTTTTAGCCATCCATCCATTTGTACATCGATGGAATTTAATGTTAGAAATATAAATATTTTAGCTCAAAGAGCAAAGATTGTAGCTAACTTGAGCTGTTTCATAGTTTTAAGGGTTTGGTCAGGTTGTTATTAGTGTCAAGCAAATGCCATTTTTTGGCCCCGATACCGATACCCGTTGTGGCTGTGCAATATTGGCTGATACTATACCATCTGTTTGAAATTGATGTGTGTGTGTATATATGAAGAACTGCATATAACTTGGATGTAAATTAATTGCCATCACGGCTTTGTCAAGCTGCTGCCTACCTTTGTGATGCAGGAAAAAGACTAACAAAGTGAATCCAGTAGAACTTTTTATTGCCTACCTTGAATGGGTGACAATAGTTGAATAAACTTTTCACTCTCAAAATGGTATCGGTGCCCTATTTGTTGATACCGATACCACCATTTTAGTGCAGTATCGGGGCCCGCCTGATACTTGTATCGGTATCGGTGGAACACTATTTGTTATATTATATTAAATGAATAAATTCTATAACCACCAGCAAACATTTCGCCACTGTGGTGCAATGTCAGACAGATGAATGCAACTTGCTCTCAATCTGAAACAGTTTTTGAAAAAAACTTGTTTTGCACAAACTGTTTGACAAATAATCTTTAAAGCCCGTAACACACCTAATCCGATCTAGAGTCCGATCCGACAGAAAATCACGTTGGAGGAGGTTGTGGCGTTTAGTGTTCATTGAGAGTCAACAGGGATGATCACATGTGACATGATTTTTTGCAGGGGGCTTGCGTAGCTCTGACTGAGATAGATCCAAGGTCTATTTTAATTGGACTACACAGTAATTCAGTGGCAATTTCATGGGTCTGACAGGATGAGAGATGTGGTTACAAATTAAAACACATCCACTTTGAGGGAAAATACACAATAAAATCTGTCAATGGCAAGAGAAAACAGTCACTTTTAGAGTCAAACGTTGGCGTATATATCAAGTAGGACAGACTGGTGCAAAAAAAAAAAATCAATGAAACATTAAAAAAAATACTTTACACATGAAAGGAGTTCAGGAGGACAGAAAACGTATAAAGTAGTGATTCTCTTTGAGCCTTGTAAAAGCAAAGACTGACAGAAAGCCTAGTTTCAGTCACTCTCCTTGAGAGAGAAAATAAAAAACTTCAGGAGGACAGAAAACTTATAAAGTAAAATAGTGAGCCCCACAAAAAAACAAAATAACGAGGAGCAGACAGTGCAGGTAAGGGCAGTGTACCTCTCTCCCCTTTGAATGAAAAATAGTAAAAGAAAAACTTGATAAACTTCCTAGATCTCTCTGAGACTCACCTCTCACTGCCTCAGTCATTATATAAACCGTTCCACAGCATTTTGTTTTTCCTTTCTTTAGACGTAATATTTTTTTATGTTTTTAATGCTGCACAGACTCAATAAGTGAGGGTTTGCTGTAAAACTGCGTCGGTGTTCTTTTATTTATTCATTTTTAATAACTTTTTATATTCTGTCCTGGTAAAATGTGGGAAATTTGTGTGGCAAAGAGACATAAGGGGAAAAAAACCTGCACAGATCTGCTCAACCTGCCTAGTCGGGGCCACTCTATACGCAGACAGTGTGAAATGGAAATAAAAATTAATCAGAGATTAAAAAGTCGTACGCAACCATGTGTTCAGGCCTCAGAGAAGATCAGCTGGTAGCCAAGAGCTCATTCCATCCAGCAAGTAAATGAATAAATCAATATAAATAAAAATAATTGCATTCTAACAATTGAACCAGTACATTTTTGATAGCAGTGTCTTAGTCAGTACTGCCATGCATTCAAAACTCAAAAATCACAAAAAAAAGTTTCCCTTTATGAATGCTGGATCATTCTGTCTATTTAGCTTAGTGCTACAGAGGCGTCCTCTATCAAATCGCAACCTTCATTATATCTTCATTGCAGGTGATATCAGATCTGAAATATCTATCTGGATATTATTTGATTTAGCACAATATATCTTTGTCTTTTATACCTAAAGATGATCTCATATGTCAATGCTCTGGGAAGGAATGGCGGCATCACTGTGGTGAAAACCTGAATTAATTGTTATTGGTATCGTCACACCAATATCCAAAGTCATGTTTTTCTTTTTTTTTTTTTTTAGTTTATGTGGGATTACCTGCATGGTTTACCTAGTTTTCTCTAGCTGTAAGGCTTTTTGTGAGGTGGTCTTGTAGAATGTACTAATAATTAAAGATACTCCAAACCTGTCTTTGAGGCTGTGTTGTGAAGCCCCATATATATATATATATATATATATATATATATATATATATATATATATATATATATATATATATATATATTTTTTTTTTTTTTTTTTTTTTGTTCCTCGACTAATGGAAAACTAATTTCAAGAAGGATTCTCATATATTGTTTTCAAAGATATAATTTTACTCAGATGAGTTTACATGTTTGGAACTTTATAAAAGATGCAGAAAACTAAATTATATATTTTTATTGTCATTTTGTTATTTAGACATGTATAAATACACAATAGAACCTGACAGTGGTGACAGGTCATCATCATGCTAATAGTCTTTTGTGAGGCACTCATGCATGGAGGTAGTGTCAAGTTAGCTGTTGAGCTACAGCTTTTTCAGAAATGGCTTGGAATGCAGCAGCACTTCTTAAAGATCTGTGAAAAGCTTCAGATTAAATTTTTGTTGTCATTGCTGTAGCATAATCCCACTGTGAAAAGGTATAAAAATGATTTTAACTTCAAGCTTTGAGTTTTTCTTATCCGCTACAGCATCTTCCACATTGTACCTGATTACAGGATAAATTAGTCCTGTAATAAATTAGTAGGTCTTCGTCCAGCCCTGTTTGTCACACTCCTTTTTGTTTTGAACTTTCTAAATATGACAGACTCTACTCTGTCCAAGTCTAGGTCAATATCTTTTATCATGTAGCCATTTCCAGACTTATGCAGATCAAGACACATTTGCTGTACTTGAATGGCATTTTGTTTTTATTTCATTTTGCAGCGTAGTTAATGGAGATTTTAATGGAATATTAAATCAGATTAAATCAGCGAGCAGAAAGACATGAATTAAGGGTGTGTTGAAACATAAGGATTTAGTGTTCAGAAATATTCTATATCAAGATCTCCTTTTTTATTCTCACATCTAAATTAAGGTTTTGAATCTACACATTTTGTTTCTTCAAGGATTTTCATCAGAGTAGAATATCCACTTCAGGTCTGACAGACAAGAAAACAATGATTGAAATGGCTTTTTTTTTTCTTTTTTTTTTCAGGGAATATTCTGAATACATGTTTTTACAAAAGTTAAAAACAGTTTTAAGGAATCTCTTTTTGGTGTAAAATTCTATTCAAGTCGGTTCCGTTTTTTAAAGTTTTGGTTGTAAACTCTACAGGATCAAATAAAGTTTAGGCTGATCATATATTAATGTCTGCCTTCATATTTGTACAGCGGTCCCAAATTATTTGCATCTTATCTGCCACTTTTTCATAATTTCTTTTAACAGAAAGGGAAATATTTTAAATACTAAAAGTGAAAATAATTGTTTTGTCTCGCAGTTATATTTTCATTGCTTTTGTAACCAAATTTTGTCAGTCAACCCTGAGAGGTTAATATTAGCGAACTACCTTAAAATGACACGCATAACCGATCAAGATCCACTTAATTTTATACTTCAAAATAAAAGGAAAATTTTTCCCCTACAGCTTGCTTTACACAAATTTTAAAAAAGGAATATTCATAAAATTATTGGTTGTGAAATTCTTATGCGGGAGGAATGCTATGATCTGGAAACGCTGCCACATCTAGATTTAGGAAGTTTATGTACCATGTTAGCAAACCATGTGAAAATACTGATCGACCTGAACATTCAGAGAGTTCCTTCTTCCCTAGTGGAAAGGGCGTATTTTAAGATGCACAGATATATCATGCTCACATAGTGATCAAGTTATTCAAGGAGCATGAGACATAATTCTCAGAGGGCAGACCTAAACCCTACAAAGTACTACTTAGAGATTTATCTACCAAGCAGTCCCATTCTACCATCTCTATAGGATCTTGGTGAAAAGTTCATACAGTTTTCTGCAGAAATGTATGTTGTGGCTTTACAGGAGCACATTGGAATGATTCCAGAGCAAATAAGTTACTACGATCAAAGGCATGACTGTTTTATCTATATAGAACAGCGCTTGTATCTCTTCAGGTCCTTAGATCCCCAGGAAGAGTGTCAGATCAGGATTTCCTTTTTCCAATAACAGCTTGACAGAGCCATGATGAGTTCAAATTTCCCCAGGCAAACATTAACCCTTCTCTGGAGACAAGCTGAGATATTTAGACTCTCTTTTCCCTCATTAACACTCAATGTGCGATAAATTTAGAGTGATTCATTTTAAGTGAAACTGAGAAAAGCTTGTTCTCACATTTCACAACCTGTTGTAAACCATAATCCAGGTCCAAGATTTTTTTTTTTAATAGTTAATTAAACCCAAATATATGCATAAACTTAACAAAAACTGTTTTTTTTTAGGGATGGATGCTCATTATTGTAGAATATGTATACCAGCTAAAGGATACTTCTAAAAATCTTTGGGTTATACAAATATAGTAATATTAAGAGGGTAATTGCTATCTTGCTATCTTCCATCCATTCTAGTGGATGCTCTTAAATAGATCGAGTTTATTTATAAAACTGTCCATTATCTATTTTTGATGAGGGCAATAGAGGCAGAATATGGTCTGATGGCTGACTAATCCTCTCTGTCTCTATATTTTAATACATATTTGTTCATATTTTCCCCCCCTTCGTTTTGTCTGTCTGACCTTTGCTTTTTGTGCCTCCAAAGCTAAGTGCCTCTGAAGTTACTCTAATGACAGCTATTTTAAAAAACGGCACATTATGGTCCCCTTGGCCCACAGTCATTTGTTTTCTCGTCATATGCCATTTCTCCACCAGGTAAACTGCAGACATTACAGCTCTGCTCCGTGCATCATCTACCTTTATCACAGACCCACCTGATAGGGATTTGCTGTATGCTCTCAGTCATTTTTAAGAAGGATTTTCACAGATAGCTTCTTTTCATCAAGTCCTTTCTCTCCTCGTATGATGTTCATGAAGCCTGGAGCTTTTTTTGCTTGTCCGATCTTCTGAATGGATGCTAAAAATAACTAGAGTGTAAATAGATGATTGACTGTCCTGTTCTGATAACGGTGAGAATGATAGCTAGTTTGGGACTTAAGAATTTGTATGTGTTCAGCTGAAGAGTCTTCTAATGTTTGTTTGTTGAAGCAGCTAGGATCAAAAGCATCCTGGTGAATAATGAGGAGAAAAGGAGAGGTGAGACACTGATGTTTTGCATTTGAGCTTCACAACCCACTCTGTTTGTCAACTGTGTGATCTAAAGCTAGATGGATCATAAAAAAAAAAATCTAAAAAAAAACTTGCTAAGATTCTCTCACTCAGTCTGTCATCTTTCTGGTGTGTCGTCTCTATTCTCAAGTGATGCTTCTCATTTTCTTTCCCCTTTCCTGATTACGTCTTTTTGCCAGTGCCCTTTCTCAGTATTTTTGACTCCCTCTTACTCTCCTCTATCTTTCTGTCTGTGCCCACCCCTTCAGTCTTACACCCTCTCTCCCCTTGGTTTTGGTGCATTGCAGTGGCTCCAACACCACATTGGAGACACAACTGCCTTGGCAAATGAGGTCTCCCTTTCTCCCTTGCATTCACTTGCACTCTCTCACACACACTTGCATTTCTTCTTCTTTTCTCTTAATTTCTCTCCAATTTTTATTCTCTTTCACTTTCTCAAACCCTGCCAAGACTTGCAGAAAGTGAGAGACAAAGCTTTTAGTATGAGCTGAGTGGAGACCTCAACAATTTCCATTCTGATGAGCTGCATGTGGCTTTAAATAAAAGACAGAGTCCCTTGCCCTCATTCTTGCAAAGAAGATTGGTGCATTTCTATAGACACAAACTTTAAGCGTTGTGCATCTCAAGTTGCTGCAGGCAACCTTATTTTCTGTGTTCATTATGTGTTGCCATCAGTGCAATTTAGACTCTTCATTTTGGGACTTGAAAGGCCAGGTGGCATTTAATATTCCTGTCATAAAATGTATCTGGATGAAAATCTACAAGACTTAAAGATCCTTTGTGGCATTCATCTTTATTGTTCAGGTAAAGACTGAATCAGTAGTTAATGAGGCTACAACTGCATTTAGCATTATATATTTTAATAGTGTTTTTCTTTTACTTTGCCCAAATATGCATTGCATAAAAAACATTTAAATTCTCTTTACTTGTGGTGGAAAGAAAGAAGTACTCTGATCCTTTTATTCTAACATCCATTAATACTGTAATACCTGAGGTAACTTATTATCCATCGAAGTCATGTAATTAATAAACAAAGTCAACAAGTTTAATGTGACATCACCAAAAGCACAGTTTGTCTTTAAAGGTCTAGGTGATTTATTAGAGAACAAACAACCTCCTAAAAACCAAGGAACATGAAGGACAGGTCAGATGGAAAATTTTGTAGAATTTAAGGCTGAGCCTAAAATTTTTAACTCTGGCCTTTAGGTTGCAAGAATAAAGAAAGCAGAAGAAGTCATGCTTGCAGTGTAAGAAACGTTATAGATGGAGATATAGAGACACAGCACTGATTTACTTAAAAGCTCGATAGTGGGTGAGCAAAACGGATCTACTAATCAAGTAACTTTGATATTAATATAATTGAGAATAATTCATTTAGAGTGTTTTCTTCATTTTAATAAGCAAATACTGATGCTAATAATCAGAATGTGTAAAACACTGGGAGGGCATGCAGTTTTAATAATTAAATACACACAATATATTTATATATGATATATTTAGCAGGGGCTAACTCGTCAAACAATGTTTGCAGCCGTTGTAGCAAGAAGGGACCATGTCTGCAACAACAGTCAGAGAAATAATAAATGATGTTCTATATGTCAAGAACAAAAACAGTCGAGCCAAATCCTCAATGAAGCAGAGCACATCGTTCCAGCGCACCACTGCAGCTACAACAGATAAGAGTTATTTTGATGTGCTGCTCAGCTCAGTGGCGCCTGATTCATTTCAGAAGTGGAGGATGCACATCTCTGTGCATACTTCTAAACAATCATCAGATGAAGTGGTAAAGTAGCTTGTAACTATTCTTTCTTTTAGAAACAGAAAAGTTTATCTTATAAACTTTAGCACTAATGAATGTATAGGGACTCTTTTTTCACAGAGGCATGGTAATTTTTCTTATCCTTATTAGTGGTAAAATACATTTGTGGAATAAATAGCTTCGCTCTGAATGCTGCTGGCCACACATATGTGGTGCAGAAAAACACAAAGCTCCAGCAGCTGCCTTACCTGTTTTTTGTGTTTTTACGTTTTGCATTAAGAATGATGATCACTGATATGACCATTTTTGGTTCTTTACTTATAAAATGATGCAGTTGCTTAAAATATTGGGGTGATGTTCTGCTTGTTTCTTTCATTTATTTGGAAAAAAACTCTACAATAATGTATTTATAAAAAAATAACAGAGATTATCCATTAATTAAAAAAATATATATAATTGTACCTTTAGAGGGTGTGACAAATGTTGCTGAGTGAAACAGTGACCTTGAATGCGTGCGTCTGTTGGAATGATCCAGATGCCAGACAGTATTTTATTTCCAATTCACACGAAAGACAGAGTGATTTTTTTCTCTGCCTGCATTTTCTCTCCATAAAAATCATACTTGCTGTTCTAACATGCCACTAAAAAAAAAAATCATCTTGGGTCTTCTACACTCTCTTGCAGCTGTTTTCACCTCTGAACACAATCTCAATAGATAAAAGCCATTTAGCAGTTCAAACCCAGAATTTTTTAAATTGGGTCAACATATTAGAAAAGCAGTTACACTTTAAGAAGTCTCATTCACCTGAGGAGTAACATATATGTTTGGGCCTTTATCTTTCTGGGATAGGTGGGTAGATATCGGAAGCTCATGTCCATTCAGCTGTTGCATTATTCAGGGGTCGATACAACTCTGGCTTTGGAAAGTTTTAATTTCAGAAGCCCTTCCTAAGAAAACCTAGCTTGGAACCTGGATCCCCTCAGTTACAGTCAAAGACTTACACCACCTTACCATAGAGACCAATGACACAGTAATATGTATGGAAATTGATTTGGTTGGGTTTGGGTGTTGTTAAACTATATCTCACAAATATTTAAACTTTAATTGTATTTTGTACAGGAAAATGCTCTTAATTTTTATCATCTTTATGTGTCATGATGGGTCTCTAGTGTTTAAACCCACATGCAGAACACCACAGGAAACGGAGTAAAAGTTTAACAGTTTATTGATGAGAAGCACACAAGAATAATAATGAACAGGTTCTGGTACTGGTCCGGGACTGGAATCACTGAGTATCTGCAGAGATGGATAGTTTGGTTAGCCAGGCAGCGGTGATGACTTGTCAGGGGTTTGATTCTGGTTTGTACCTTGATGAGGTTCAGACTGATCGATGGAGAGAGGGAACCGGTTGGGTTCAGAGACTGTAGATTCAGCAGGGAGCTCAGCAGCAGCAGCGTCTAGCTTCTGACTTGTGAGTTTCAGACCTTGACTTGGTTTCCTAGTTCTTCCCTGAGAGCTGAAGGAGGAATCCAGACTGAGATCTTCAGGTTTGGCTTCCTTGGGCAGGCAGGCAGGTTTCCAGGCAAAGCTCATCCAGAGCTTCAGACTTCAGTCGGGTTTTCTGTGAGCAAAGAAGACAGAGGCAGGTTAGAATCCAGTTTCTCTCTAGAGCCAGCTAAGATTCTCTAAGATTAACAGAGGCTCAGGTTCGCTAACCAAACTTGGTCAACACTGCGGCGAGGAAGACAGGTCTGGCTGCTGCTTATGTAGGAGGTCTCCTGATGGGCTGAGGATCCTCAGGTGTGCTGGAGGCCCCAGCACAGGAGACCCACAGCGCTCTCTGCTGGAGACAGGTGGCAGATCTCCAGATCCCAACAGTAACCCAAGTCCCAACAGAAAAAACATACAACAGGAGGGGATCGTCGGCGCCCTCTGGAGGGCAAGCCTCTGGATCCCAAATTATGTGCACATTATTTTTATTCACTGCTGTCATTAAAATGTATTATTAAGTACCTTGATCAATAGAAAAGACGAGGAAAGCACACAGCATCTATTTAAAGGGTTTCCTTGTTTGTTTCCAAATTTCCCTGAACAGTTGGCAGCAAATTAGCCTGTCCATGCCACAGAGGCAAGCAGGATTGGATACGACAAGCCCAGTGTAAAGCATTCCCTGTTATATTCTGAGCTATTTTTGGCTAACTCTCCCAGTTTTGAAAACCCACTACGGAGGCTGCAATTTAGAATTCCATGCATGCATTACATAATGCCTTTGTCTTTCATGCTTGAACTCCTCTTTAGGCACAGCCATAGTTTATTAATGAAGGAATTGCGTGGTTGGGGGTTGGCTTTCTTGATGTGTGTATGTCTATGTGTGCATTTATAGCAGTGGTTAATGTGTTACGTGCCTTTTTGTGTGTCTGTCTGGTTAATATATACATAGCTGTTGTTTAGTAACAGCACATTGCCATATATTCAGAGTAAGATGTGTGACTGAAGGTCAGTTTGTGTGCCCCAAAGACTCTTTATGGTCTGACACAGTTTGCAGGGATTTCTGGCCTTTACAAAATTACATTTGTGCTATGAGCTCTGTGCTGACAGAAAATGTTACAATCAGCAAAAAAGTAAAAGCGAAAAGATTTTCACTTTTTCACAGGAGAAAATGTTGTCTTGTTTGCTCCAATAAACTGTTCTGGGCAGGAAAATAACGTTTTAGCATGGCTGGTACTAGGGTTATCATGGAGGTAAAATTTCCAACTCAGTATTGATATCCAGGAAAAAAAAATTGACAGTATAAATTTTCAATACCACTTGGGTTAAAATTGGACAAATAAAGAAAAACATAAATAATATTGTATTAACATAAAAAAAATCTGCTTTGACATGGAACATTGTTTCTCACCAGAATCATGGATGTTCATTAAAAAAGTTTGCACATAAATGCAGAAGGAATAACCCAGAGATAACACAGGTCTGTGGACAGTATTTTAAGATTTGCTAAAGTATTTTTTGTAAGCAGCACTTGTCTTTGGTATCAATGAATAACATGGTGAATCCGTATCCTATCTGGATACAAAGTTTGAGTACAGATACTTTCTGGAATATCAAACTTTTTCTGAACCCTAACTGGTAGGCTAGAGCCCCATGAGGGGAACATTTCTCTAATTATCTTGACACCTGCTACCAATGAATATCTGACCAACTTGCAGTATTTAAAACCAATCTCTCCACCTTAGAAAAAGCTGATAAACAAGTATAAGCCTAATTGGGATATATGAAATAATCTTTTAGATCAATATACAGCACTTAACATTTGAAGATACCTCATGTTGGCTCCTTTTCTCAAAAATTCTGCTCTCTAACTTGAGAGGGTTATGTTATGTTACCAAGAGCATCACTTTACAGAAGTCTGAGTTTCGTTTAAACATGAGGCTTAACCTAAAAGACGTGTTGTTATGCAACAAAACAGACCAGACAAACCAGACATTTTCAGGTATGTTGTGTGTTTTTAAAGATCAAATTACCATAGACATGGGGATAAAAAAAGATTGCCTTGCTGATGGTAATAATAGATTCTAAGTAGATTTTTTCCTTTAAAGCTACACTGTGTAACTTTTAGCGACATCTAGCGGTCAGACTGCAGACTGCAGCAAAATGAACACCCCCCCCCCCCCACCGCTTCTCCCCCCCCCCAACAGTACGGCGAGCGTTACGGGACAAAATGTCTTCCACGACGTCCGCATCACCTACCTTCTCAAGTGATGAGGTTTGTTTGCATAGATAATTTTACAGATAGTATTTCATTAGTCTGTGTAGGGTATAGATTTCATGTAGACTTAAGATAATAAATATACCCGTTATTTTTTCTACATCGTGACATTTTGGCGATCTTGCAATCGCTAGTTTGTTGGCTCTGCGCTGCCGTAGCGCAAAGATGTCTGCCTCCATGGCTGCGAGACCCGCTCCTATGTAATTATAAATAACGAATTTTAAGGCAACGCAAATATTAAGGTTAAGAGGCTGAGCTCGTAGATGATGATAAATAACATAGTTATGTATAATATATTACATTTCTGACTGTTTATCCCTGTAATTATTACACACTGTAGCTTTAAAGATTGTATTTCAGAAAGTATTTAAACACCATGCCCAGAAAAAAAAGGATTCATTTTGCTTTGATCTATGGCATGCTAAAGCTTACTGGGGATCCCCATGAGCTCATTTGCCCTAACTTGTTCTTCACATTAACACAGGCTCTGTGTGCTTCTTGGCAGCCGTTGTTAGAGCTCTCACTCTCTATCTCTGGCCTTCTCTCAAGATAAAACTAGTGACCAGTCTCGGCTTGAGCTGAATTAATTGAAATTGATTTTGTCTGCTGTAAAGGAGCTTCTGCACTAAATTGTCAAATATCTGAGGCTGCCTGCAAATCTTTTTTTTAAGTAAAATTGTAAAACAAAAGTTCACAGGTTGCATTTTTATAATGGCAGGAAGATAGGGGAATCTGCTTTCCCTTTTTGCCGTTTTTAAGTCTAGTTTCATTTGCAATGTTTACTATTCAATGACGCTGCAATGTCCTTCTATTTTCCTTTTTTACTGTGAACCCCTAATCAGGAATTACTGTGTTGGTGTATATCAATAAAGGTTTCGCCCCTTCTACAAGGCAGAACACATAAAATCCATAAAGCTTTCTAACACATCAATCCCAGACTCACCCAATAAAATAGTATAGATTATTTATGAGGAACTCTGATTGAATTGAATCAAACCAGTTGTACCCTGAATGAATGATTACTATTCAGTTAAACCTGCAGCAACGTATGTTTATAATTGATTCTCGCTTTCCTGAAAAGAAAACACTTTGTCATACCACGCTAATTGATGTACGTACCATAGGTATTAGTAACATGCAGCTGAATGCCATGCAATTATTACTGCTTGAAGGGAAAGACCAATTTTTTTTTTTTAGATTAGCTAGGATTGCAAAACCTGTCAGACAGTTAGAATAAATAGATCATGTATGTTTTATGTAATTTTTGTGAATATCAGGTGTCATCTGTAGGTGATGCCATTGCACCTATTTACCCTGATGCATTAGCAGCCTTTAAAGAAATCTGTCGATCTATCATGGTTGGAGATGTTATCTGCCCTTATCTTTACAAACTGTTTAATGGAAAAGTGGTGATCAAACCTTTTGTTTCTCAGGTCATCCTAATGTTGGTAGGATTAGAGGTTGAAATGTTCCTCTTCTTCTTAGAGATGGAGTCTAACATCAACGTCACAGTGTGCTATTAATGGATGTGCCTAGGATACCGTGTCGTCAAGGAAACCATTTAAAATGGAACTGTATTTCTTACCGAGTCCTGAGTGCTTTATATGTTTTGATTTTTTGGAGAAAAATGAATCTTATTTCCCCTGATTTTTTTGTAGAGGCTGATATAACATTTTGATTAGAGCGTTATGACTTCTCATGGTCCAGTAAAGTTCTTGCTTTTCTGACTTTTTCACTTTGATTTCTGGATTTTTCTTGGCAGCAAAGAAGATGTGGGAGAATTTCAGAGTGATTCATCTCACTACTGTGGTATCTGGCTCTGTGATAAGAGCAGCGATACACAAAGTTGCCTCCTCTCATCCTGTGTGTAGGATCTCATCTTTAGTGTCACGGTGAAAGCATCACCCTCTGAACAAATAAAGGATATTGCATTCTGTTTGTGTAAAAGCTGTAAAGTAGTTCCAAAAGCAGGTAATAAATTGAGCTGATGTCCTAAGTTTATTTTATTTATCTTCTTTTAGCTGAAACTCGGCTGCTTGTTTTGCCTTGTCTATGGAAATTTAGTTTCAGTGTTGAAAGTTAAGGGGGGAGAAGAAGTCTACGCAACAAGCAAGCTATTGAAATCACCAACAGGGCATCTGGCTGCCTTGGACATCAGTTTTCACACCTCTGTATAATTTGGGATGTGCTTTTCTCTTCTGGGTTTTATAAGAGGCTTACACATGCATCAAACATTTATTTGATATTCTCAGCTGACACGTGCAAGCTGTGATGGTCATGGTTGTAATCCTGTTGGCCAAATATGCTTAGCTGTGAAAGCAGATTAAGACAAGGCTGTGTTTTCTTGGCCAGATACTCCCAGTGGCCTGAGTGATCTAAGCAAGAGCTTTTAAACATGTCTGGATTTGTTGTGTCTAAGCATGACCTAAGGCTGGTGTTGAGTCAATCCGCCTTTCCATAATATGACAACTATAAACAACAGTGTTACTATGTTTGTTACTGTTTTCAGGTGTAATATAATTCTGATGTTATAAGAAGGCTTGAGAAAGGAAACTATTGAAGTGAGATTAATTCAACAGAAAGCCTAACAAACGCCTAATGATACTCCATGAAAAAGAGGGAATGCTGCATTCTGGCAAAAAGATAGGCATCCTGTAAGTTTGTGCAAGGCAGACTTCAGTGACAGAATTCTGCAAAGGTGCATAAAGGAGTGTTATCACAGATCCTTCCTTCCAGCGGCTGTTAGGCTTTATACCATCACTGCTCTCAGCAAAACTACGTTTTTGAAATTCTGCTCCTTTTTTTCACTCTTATTTTCAATTGTAAATAACCTCAAATACATTTGCATGTTTTGTAAAATTGATATTTTAAAATTTATGAGTATAAAGTGCTTTCAATCAAAGTGCTGAACAGTAGGTGTATCCTTGTGGATTTGTTTCACACTAATGCTGTGCAATTATGTTAAAATGGTAAATGGCCTGTACCTATATAGTGCTTTTTACCATTCAGGAGACTTGACCAAAGCGCTTTACACTGCATTAAGTCATTCCCCCATTAACACACAAACTTATGGTGGCAAACTACATTGTAGCTACAGCTGCCCTGGGGCTCACTGACAGATACGAGGCCGTACACTGGTGCCACCAGTCCCTCCGACCACCATCAGTAGGCAACACAGGTGAAGTGTCTTGCCCAAGGACGCAACGACACTGAAAGGCAGAGCAGGCTTGAACCAACAACCCTTTGATTGCAGGGCAAACTCTTTCATCCGACACCACTTTCGCCACTATATGATAAAGAAGTAAAAATTGTGCATTCATTTCCACTTTCCTTTACATAAACCATAAGCATTTATATTCTAGCTCCTGTGTTTTTACTTTGAAAGCTTTCACATTCAGGAACTATATTACGGACTCAACTGTTGCAAGGAAAAGAGAATATTTTGAGTTCATATACATATATACATTTGCACATTAACAACAACACTCTCTTCCTTTCTGGGTAGTGGCAAACCAACGTTAAATTTGTCACCACCACCTAAAAGGCTGTAGTTAGAAAATGTGTCTCTCTGTCTTTAAATGTAACATGAGCTAAAACTGAGTGTCTCTATGATTTCGATATTTTTTTAATGAGGGATTACTTTGAAATTGCAATTAATTGTCCAGCCCAGTTCAAAACCAGCAGATAGAAATACACTATGACGGGGCAATTAAATGTGTTGATAAACCCCTTTTTTTAAAATTCCAGATGCACTGAATTTTGGTCACATTACATTCAGGATTAAGGCAATTGGTTTCTCACTCCAGCCCTTTAGATGGCAGTAATATGATTCAAGTGAGTTTCCTGCAAGTCCACCACATGGCAGGGATTAGAGTTGAAGGTAGCACACAGATTCATGCATGTATGTATTTGTAAGCAGTTTTCCATGAAATGTAGGGTGACCAGTTGTCCTCTTTTTACCGGATATGTCCTACTTTTCAGACCTAAAAAAATGTCCGAGGGGAATTTCAAAATCGTCCAGGATTTTGTATGACAGCCTCAAACACATTATATAGCCTACGGTACATTGTGATTAGGTTGCCACTCCGTTCCACTACTCCATTCCAGGTTTCTGTGTATGGCAAATTTGTCACACCCTCATCCCCAAATCCAATCACTTTGCATTATGTGTGTGTGAGTGGTAAAAGTAAAAAGTTTGCTTGCTGCTAGTCTACCTCAGGGTGTGACAATAACAGGACACAACATTTGTGTCACTTCGCGCCCCCCCCCCCCCCCCAAAAAAAAAAAAAAAAAAGTGTCTTCCTTTTCAGGAACCCCAATCGGATCACCCTAATGCAACAGTAATAGTAATGGTGCATTAAGCAAGCTTTCATGGCGTAACTCCTTATATCTACATTATTGTTATTGTTGCAAAAAGAAAATAAAAATATAATCACAGTTGCAATTCTGTCTGAAGCGAATCACAGTTAAGAAGATAGACTTTACTGATCTCAGTTATGATTTGTAGCCATATCCTTCAGCCCAAGAATAGATCGAATTCACATTTTCCTTTTTTGGTGAGATTTTAAAAGTTCACTCATTATTTGTATATAATATAGGGTGGAAACAAATGCAATGAATTGACTCCATGTTCAACAGGACAAAGTGAAAAGAGATAACGATTGAATAAAATATGAATAAAGATATTTCTCACTTGGCAGGAAGTTCAAGAACATTGATTAATTGTGACCAACAGCTGCCTCTGTCACCTCCTCACCTTTTATTCCACATTTCCCTTTACCATTATTATCCAGTATTGTCAGTTGCCATGAGCCAGACAAGGTAAGAGGAGCATGCCATGTCAATGCTGCATAAGGCAGATGAGGGGCAGTGGACTGGAAGAGGGTGAATCTCTGGCAGTGGGTACCACAGGCTGGCACAGAAGTAGCCAAGCAGCCAAGTGGAAAAGAACAGTCTGCTGAATCTAGGACTGGGTAGTGAGGTGAAATGGATTGAATTGTGCACCAGAACAAATAGGTTAGGTCCATTTGGTAAATTACATGAAAGGGAATTAGGTAAGTGACACTTGGTCATACATGTCAATATTGTAGTAGTACAAGTAGATACTGCTAACATAAAAAAACATATCAGATTGCCTATTTCAGTTATTAAGGTTCAAGTTCTTTATTCATTTAAAATATATATTAATTTTCTAAGTGATATGTTAACAGAAGAGCAGCTGAACTCGCATTGCTCCCTGGCAAAAATCGGATCATGGTCAGCTTTACAGCTGTCAATAAAAATCCGATTACTCTCAAATCTGGCCTTGCAATTTTGGATTGAATGTCAAACATTTCATCATGTTGGATCACATCAAACATGATAAGGGAAGCCAGGGAAAAGTCATTCCTGTCTGGTGGGAAAAGAAAATCCATCTACCCCCGCTTACATTAAAGCTACAGTGTGTAATTTTTAGCGACATCTAACGTCCAGACTGCAGACCGCAGCAACATGAACATCTCCCCCCCACCGCTTCTCCCCCCCAACAGTACGGCGAGCGTTACGGGACAAAATGTCTTCCACGACGTCTGCATCACCTACCTTCTCAAGTGATGAGGTTTGTTTACATAGATAATTTTACAGATAGTATTCTCAGGCATAATACTGCCATCTATTGTTCAGTACCGTCTCAGTTCATCTCTCTAAACTTGCCGTAGTTACTTTCGAGCGTAATGGGCGATCTCGCAATCGCTAGTTTGTTGGCTCTGCGCTGCCGTAGCGCAAAGATGTCTGCCTCCATGGCTGCGAGACCCGCTCCTATGTAATTATAAATAACGAATTCTAAGGCAGCGCAAATATTAAGGTTAAGAGGCTGAGCTCGTAGATGATGATAAATAACATAGTTATGTATAATATATTAGATTTCTGACTGTATATCCCTGTAATTATTACACACTGTAGCTTTAAACCCATGCTCCATAAATATGTGCTCTCAGCATGAAACCGGTCAAACTGTGGCCACAACAGAAACAAATTTCAGTAGATTTGCTGCATGTTATTTACACATGTGGCAGATAAACCCTTGAGTAAGATGAGTAAAAAAAAAAAAAGAGTGGAGGAGACATGGAGACTGGCACATCCTACTACTTGCAGGTTCAGGAAGGAGTGCCGTTCCCATAGCAACCAGCAGCCTTATTGGTATTTAGAGCAGCGAGTAGAATTACTGCAAAGGATTTGATGTTCAGTACACATCTGAGATCAGCTAATATGGATGCTACAATAAGCCCCTCCCCTTGCTTCCTACTCACCACACTCCAGAATCCCTTCTTTGGGACGCAGTGGCTGGCCTCGGAGTGCCAGCAGATAATAAGCCATCACGTAGCGCTAGATTAAACCAGCACTTCTGCTCATTACGTCTAATGTTTGTGCTGCACCAGACAGTATCAGATTGGCAGACACAATCTGAGAATGTGTCTTACTAAGATACTAAGACTATCGGAGTGGTTTTGAACCGTCTTTTCCTTCCTTACTAAATATACTTGCAGAGGTATAGATCAGTGCATTTATTACTGGAGACTGACTACTGAATACAACAAATCCGTCCAAACCTTTCTGTTATGTTTTTAAGCTATTTTGTGTAATACTGTAGCTGCTGATCATAAAGGTATCTATTGCTTTCTAATCTGCTTTATTGCTGTATAAGAGATGTGTTATGAGCCTTTCCATGAGTTTTGCAAAGAACATATTGAAGTGTTTGAAATGGGGCTAACAGCATGCACATAGAAAAGTACTGACGTGAAACAACTTTGCTGAGTAGACAGGCATTTTGCCCCATCATGCTAGTGCATTTGTTTTCACTAAGACAGCTGTGCAAAAAGCCTCATGCAACAATATCCAGAACTGTGTTTAGAGATCAGCCGAGAGCTGGTTGGTGAGTCAGCCAACCTTTTGCTTTCATTGCTTGTTGAAAGCAAAAAAATGCAAACCTGTTTTACCAAAAGGGGACAGACTACACTAAGTGCCATAAGATTATGATTCCAACACATTCTTTGTGTGTACACTCCAACTGAAGCAGTGATAACAAGTGATGTCCCGGTCCGCTAATAATATCGGATATCAGGCTTTTATAGGTCGTATCATATCTTTAGGCTTTATGGAATGCAGCTAACTTTTTGTCTTTGTTCCAAAACTACTTTTTTTCCTGATTATGGGAAGTATGTGTGCTTTTCCCCCCCCCCCAGCGTTTTTAAGTACAGAGCAACGAAATGAACCCTCTGCATTTAACCCATCCTCTTGGAGAGCAGTGGGCTGCCATTGTTGGCACCCGGGGAGCAGTATAAGGCTCTTTTGCTCAGGGACCTAGAGTGGCAGTACGTGGGAGTGGGGCTCGAACTTAGAACATCTGGATTCCAAGAGCAATGCCCCAACCACTAGGCCACCACTCCCCAAAGCAGGCATTAGCGTGAAGGGTCTTGCCTAAGGACCAAAACTGTTAAGCTGATAGTAAGAAAGTGGGGTCAAGATGCTGCACACAGATTAAGAATAAGGTAATGCTTTTTTTTTTTTACAGTACATCAATAACCATGTGGTAATATGATAATAACATAGCTAGTCACACAATATTACATGGTAACAAGAAAAAACTGTATTTGGTAATTACCCCAAAGTTAAAGTATATAAGTAATTACCTGCATGTAATTATTACAATTGTATGTAACTATGTAACAAGGGAGACATTTGGTGGATAATTACTATTAGATTACAATATAATGGTTTCTATTATTGCCCACCACCTACCCCCAGATTATAAAGTAAAATGTACCTTGTGATCAGGTAAATAAAGCATAATAAAACTGAACTCTAGTTACATATAAGAGTTTAGTTAAAAAAGTTGGCTTGCTGTCTTCTAGGTTTGGCTTTCGGTTATATGCCAAGTAATAAACAGCCTTTTTCTAGATAACGTATAAACTGATTGCTTTCGGATAAAAATTTGTTTCTGGATAATAATTCGTTTGAAATCTAACAAGTCTGACTTTACCTTGTCTGCCTAAAATTTGAAGCACTTACCAAAATTCTTCATAAAGTGTTTCTTGTTACTGAGTAATATAGTGTAACTTGCTTTGTTATTACCATGTTATTACATGGTAATTGATGTACTGTAAAAGAAAGTATTACCAAGAATCTGACCCAATTTAATCATGCAGTAAAACAAAACAATCATTATTTTCAGTATCAATTAGGGCTGCAACTAATGATAATTTTGCAAATCGATTATCTGTCCATTATTTTTTCAAATAATTGATTAATAATCGTATAGGCAAAGATTCTTTGAATGAGTCCTTTTTCGGAATAAAACTAAAACTTTTTCACTTGAGGAATTCTTATTTATTAATTCTTATTTATTTATTTTTTAATATTTTTTTTATTTATTTTTTTTTTTTACAATAATAGTATAATTTCTGCGCCAAGTGCTAAAGGCATGTTTTAGAGTCTCTATAATCCAGTTAACTTTTAATCTAAATTAGTTGACGGTTATTTCAATAATCGATTAATCATGAATAATCTAATTGTTTCAGCCCTAGTTTCGATATGATTAACAACCTTTTATTATCTTAAAGGCATGATATTTACCACTCACACAAATATGTACAGGCAGACTAAGCCAGCTTCCTAACTGTGCTGAATGACCAATTAGGAATACATTTTGCCATTCTGAAAATGTGTCAATCAAAGTGCGGAGGGTCTATATGCATAACTTATGAGGGAAATTCCTCTTTTTGTTCTGTCGTCACCAGACAGGGTGATTAGTTTAGAACCAAGTGGCTTCAACATCTCCCCCATCATTTTTGTAAACTGAACAGCGTAAACAAACTCATTCAGAAGGATAATGCTCGTGACAATCAATTTTCCTCAAGTAAAGCACAAACAATAAAACGCAGCGGCTAGGATTCAATAAAGAGCTCCCTCTAAAACACGCCGTCATTGTTACATTTGACAGGGATTACATTTACAGTTCGATGAGTGCTGACCAGAAAAACTCAGCTGCAGGGTGTAACATGCAGATTAATAAGAAATAAAAGGAAAGGATAATAAAAAAAAATCTATTTTTATGGCATAAAACAGACTACATATAGATGATGGTGTATAAGGGCTGTGTGGTTAAAAAACTGTCACAACCCATTAGTTTAAGTCAAATGTCCCTGTCACAGTCATTCATTTAGGGGGCGAAGCTTTATGAGCTTAAATTGAAATATAGACTTGCTGGCTGTTGAGTTTATACGATCAGGGTACCTGTGCATGTACAGAATGTCTCAGACAGGTCCTCTGAGATCCAATGCTTTTCTCCCCACTGTGAATATTTGATAGCATGTGAGAGCGATATATCCCCATGTCTCCATGGACATAGAGGGGATAAAAGCCTCACATTTCCTCTTTCACATCTCTGAAATTTAAAGGGTTTGTAATGGTTTCTTTTCTGTGATCTCACATGAATTAGGCATGTCTGGATTTCTGGAAGTTTTACATACAAATATTTATAGGAGAAATATTGTTTTATCATGTAGAGTACCAGATAGGTAAATAAGCAAGCAAGTAGCTGCTATTAATTATATTTTAATTAAGGCAAAATATTGCTTCCTTTCTTTTTATGTTCCTCTATTTCCCCCTCATCCTCTGTGTATTATTCATCATAGAGGAGTCCTGCCCTGCTTCCCTGGGCTATTTTTACCCAGCGTGGCCGTCACATTAACTGAGAGACCCAATCCCCTGCTGCTCCAACAACAAGCCTCCCTCCATCTGGATCATGGATTACTTCCCTCGTTTTCAAACATATTTTCCTTTTGCTTTAGCTTTGAGTCGCTCTTCCTGCCGTACTGGTACCAAAGATTCAAGAGTTTTCATCCTGACTTCTGTTTCTTTAACACTTTGCTGTGCTCCACTTTCCCTTACATATTTCAGTCATGCATATTAGTGTTCTCCAGTCTCTCAAGAGGAATGGGAATGCATCACATCAGAACACAGTTCTAGCCTGCTGAGCTTATGCAACACCATGACTGACTTACCCAGCTGCATCCACATGCCTCTGTCTCAGCTATGCAATTTCGTCATTTAAACTAACAAGCTTTGATGGTGACTTTCAAGTTTTAAAGTGCCTTTTATCTGCAAATTGGTTCACAATTGGACTAAGCTAATTGTGCTGGGAGGTCATATGATTGTGCTTTTCTTATTTGCTGCATTTGGAGGCAAATCTACATCAAACAAGGGTTCCCTTCCAAACAAAGTGATAGTAAAGAAATAGTTTCTACTTACAGCAGGTATTTTTCATGCAGCTTTGTTTTGACAGCCATAACCGTTTAACCAGCTAAAAATTAGGGGGGTTTGGTGGCCTAGTTGTTAGGGCATAGAGCTTGGAATCCAGAGTTTCGAAGTTCGAGCCCCACTCCCACTAACTGCCACTCTGGGTACCTGACCAATGATCCTAAACCCCCACACTGGTCTCCGGGCACCGCATAATGGCAGCCCACTGCTCCCCAAGGGGATGGGTTAAATGCAGAGTTAATTCCGTTGCTCTGTACTTGTGACAGTGTAATGGCAATAAAAAGCTGGGGGAAAAAAGATAGGTTAGCATATTTCTCTTCATAAACATGCTATTGCATAAACAGTAGCATTTTATAGTTGTATTTCAGAAGCTTATTAAATTATTATGGATTAACACCAATACATTTGACTTCTTTATTTAGTTCATTTCAACTAAAAAATAAAAACAACAAAATTTTATTAATCCCAAAGGGAAATTAAATGTTGCACAAACTCGTTGACTTTTTTTTCAATGAGTTGTTGTAGATATAGATAGCTTTAGGCAGTAAGGATCTTATGGGCCACTGCGGTCCACACAAAAGCTTCTTTTCCATCTTTGCTCTTGTGGCATTGTTACACATACATATTAGATAACCAGCTAAAGCTCCTGTGGCTTTACTTCAGTGGGAATGTATCTAGTCTTATTATTACTTTGGCTTACCCAAGTCATATACTTTTTCTCAGAGAAAATTAATTTCTTTCTAAATTGCAGAACACTTTTGGGAATGTTTTAAGATAACTTGCATTTTTCCTTAAAAGATTTATTTTTTTTAAACATTCAATATATAATTTCTACAAAAAAATACACTGCAATCAAAAGCAGGACAAATAATTTTGTTAGGACCACTACCCATCTAGTAGTTGAGGTGGACCTCTGGCCCAGCTTCAAGTCTTTTGCATCCTCCAAAAAATCTTAAAAAAATATCCTATTTCGCTTTCCACCTTGCAATGTCTGAGTAGCACACTGGATGCACAACTGTAGCTTACGACTAGGGATGGTTCTCCAAATCTGGAATCAAATCTAGCGACGTCTTGGTACTACTTTTTCATTTCCAATGCAAGACCAGTATTGAATCTTCCAGTATTGGAAGTATTGACCAGTCTCAAAAAATCTGATATCAATATAGGATCAGGACATCACAAATCACATCCACATTGGATCACATCCACAAACAGATAAGCTTCAGTCTTATCTGCGCTATGAATTATATTATTAAGGTCTCATTTAACTTATTAGAAAAGTTCTCCTCTTTAAGAACAATACACACTTTGGGGACTGATGGGAGGGGCTTATGTTCTGCTTTTACATTTTTGTCTTATTGAGTGTGATCTAACATTGTAGCCAACTATTTTAATTCTTTTCAGATGATTGTAGTAATGTCTTTTTTAAATGAAAAACAATAAATCTATCTAATTTGAAACTTTAGTGACTACAACAGAAAACACTGATTGGTTAGAGTTTACAATGCAATTAAAATAAAAAAAATACTTTATCACTCCCAAAGAGACATTAAATGTTGCAGTTACTTTTTTTACCCAATTGTTGTAGGTGTTAATAGCTGCATGCAGGAAGGATCTTCTGTAGAGGTCTGTCTTGCACCGGATCTGGAGAGGCCTCTGACTGAAGACAATCTGTTTTTCTTCAACAAACTTCTAAAGTGGATGCTCACTGTCTTCAATATTGTTCTTCCCGTTATGATGAATTTTTCTTGTGACATCATCTCCAAGGTTTCTTAGGCTTGTTGAGCTTTTTTTAAGTAATTTGTTCTAATGCTGTTACCCCAACAGATGATATCAGAAGAGATCACACTCTTCACAGCAGACTTATTTAAGATATGTAGCATCTTGCTAACACAGAAGGACCAAAGCTTCCTGAGGAAGCACAGTATTCCCTCGCCCTTCATGTATAAAGCTTCATAGTTGTGTCTTCGGTCGGGTTTGTTGTCCAGGTGAACATCAAGGTACAGTGGGGAAAAAAAGTATTTAGTCAGCCACCAATAGTGCAAGTTCTCCCACTCAAAAAGATGAGAGAGGCCGGTAATTTTCATCATAGATATACCTCAACTATGAGAGACAAAATGAGAAAAAAAAATCTAGAAAATCACATTGTCTGATTTTAAAAGAATTTATTTGCAAAATATGGTGGAAAATAAGTATTTGGTCAGTTACAAACAAGCAAGATTTCTGGCTTTCACAGACCTGTAACTTCTTCTGTAAGAGGCTCCTCTGTCCTCCATTCGTTACCTTCATTAATGGCACCTGTTTGAACCCGTTATCAGTATAAAAGACACCTGTCCACAACCTCAAACAGTCACACTCTAAACTCCACCATGGCCAAAACTAGAGAGCTGTCAAAGGACACCCGAAACAAAATTATAGACCTGCACCAGGCTGGGAAGTCTGAATCTGCAATAGGTAAACAGCTTGGTGTGAAGAAATCCACTGTGGGATCAATTATTAGAAAATGGAAAACATACAAGACCACTGATAATCTTCCTCGATCTGGGGCTCCACGCAAGATCTCACCCCGTGGGGTCAAAATGATCACAAGAACGGTGAGTAAAAATTCCAGAACCACACGGGGGGACCTAGTGAATGACCTGCAGAGAGCTGGGACCAAAGTAACAAAGGCTACCATCAGTAACACTCTACGCCGCCAGGGACTCAAATCCTGCAGTGCCAGACGTGTCCCCCTGCTTAAGCCAGTACATGTCAAGGCCCGTCTCAAGTTTGCTAGAGAGCATTTGGACGATGACTGGGAGAATATCATATGGTCAGATGAAACCAAAATAGAACTTTTTGGTAAAAACTCTACTCGTCGTGTTTGGAGGAGAGAGAATGCTGAGTTACATCCAAAGAACACCATACCTACAGTGAAGCATGGGGGTGGAAACATCATGCTTTGGGGCTGTTTTTCTGCTAAGGGACCAGGACGACTGATCCGTGTGAAGGAAAGAATGAATGGGGCCATGTATCGTCAAATTTTGAGTGAAAACCTCCTTCCATCAGCAAGGGCATTGAAGATGAAACGTGGCTGGGTCTTTCAGCATGACAATGATCCCAAACACACCGCCCGGGTAACGAAGGAGTGGCTTCGTAAGAAGCAGTTCAAGGTCCTGGAGTGGCCTAGCCAGTCTCCAAATCTCAACCCCATAAAAAATCTGTGGAGGGAGTTGAAAGTCCGTGTTGCCCAGCGACAGCCCCAGAACATCACTGCTCTAGAGGAGATCTGCATGGAGGAATGGGCCAAAATACCAGCAACAGTGTGTGAAAACCTTGTGAAGACTTACAGAAAACGTTTGATCTCTGTCATTGCCAACAAAGGGTATATAACAAAGTATTGAGATGAACTTTTGTTATTGACCAAATACTTATTTTCCACCATATTTTGCAAATAAATTCTTTAAAAATCAGACAATGTGATTTTCTGGATTTTTTTTCTAATTTTGTCTCTCATAGTTGAGGTATATCTATGATGAAAATTACCGGCCTCTCTCATCTTTTTAAGTGGGAGAACTTGCACTATTGGTGGCTGACTAAATACTTTTTTGCCCCACTGTATTTATTCTCCTCCACCATCTCCACGTATTCTCCCATGATGTTAATAGGAAGCTACTTGTTCCTGTCTCTTCTGAAATCTATAATCACCTCCCTTGTTTTGTTGACATTTATTATCAGATGATTGTTTCAACACCAAGCATTACTGTTTCTTTAGCGAGCAGTGAGAGTTACTGAAGCCCCTTCTGCTTCAAACAGTTACCTGCAGCCAGGCTTGTACTGTAAGTGTTTTAAACAATCCATGAAGTAACTCTTGAAATTATTGTCTAAGTCTGGCAGATCGAGATTAAGGTGCTTTTCATTCTATCCACAACGCATTGGAAACAAGGTGGGTATCTGTTAAGATGTTAAGTAAGAGGAGGAAGGAATAAAAAGTGTTCAAGATGTGTTATGAATTAGAAGAGGAGCAAATTCCCTTAGGGAACCTACCTTAAAACACTGCAAAGATGAGTTAGGTGGTATGTAGTTATGTTGGCCGTAAGCCACCTTTTGCAGGATATTGTCACATATTTTGATCCATTATTGATTCTTTGTGAATTACCAATAACAAATATTAGAATGTCTAAGAGAGACATAAAAGGGGGTATATATATATATATATATATATATATATATATATATATATATATATATGTGTATACACATACTGTACTAAGACTGGGAAAAAATCGATTTAATCGATTTTGGATCGATTCCTTTACATTTTTGCAAAATCGATCCAAAATCGATTAATTGTGTAGGGAATGAGATCAATTAGTTTTATAGTGTAATCCGTGACGTTCACATTCAAATGAGCAGGCGCGTGCAAACGCCGACCAAAGTAACACACCGCTCAGCAAACTGTCCCAACTGAAGTCTGGAACCATTTTGGATTTAAAACAGCTAAAGATAATTTGCTGGATATGTGACATTAAGGTGAGTTCCCACTACATTGATAATGAGTGGCGCCTCGCATGTCGTACTACAGACCACCAAGATTACTTCAAGCCAGACAACTGCAACTATAGTCAATAGGTTGGCTGAAGACTTTAACAAATTGGGGCTCTACCCCTCTAGTTGTTACAGACAACTCTGCAAATATGGTTTGTGCAGTGAAGTTAATGCAGCTCATGCATGTCTGCTGTGTCCCCGCTGTGTCACGTCTGCTTGCTCGTGTGAGGTTTCACTTTTTCACTTTTCACAAACAAGATTGCACTTTTGAGACAGTTTTGTTCACATCTCCAGTTGAAACTGTCTGATTAACAAGTTTGCACTTTGTTTTTAATATGACAGGAAAAAATAAAATACATGAGTATTTGGAACACAGGTGAACCAATTTTATTATTGTACAATAGATCGAATCGAAATTAATCGATCTAGAACTGTATGAATCAAAATCGAATTGATTCAGAACTTTGGCGAAAATACCCAGCCCTATACTGTACTGCATATATATATGGCCAAGACTATTAAGGCTGTGTGCCTACCTCGTAGTATGAGAACGAAAAAACATGGAATCGTACTGTCTGAGATGTCGCCTGAAGGTTTACTTCATGTTTTGAGGAACCAAGATTCTAAGATGACAAGTGGGCTACTGGAACAAGAAGACACGGGGACATAATAAGGCGCTATTGACATGTTACTACTCCAGTAACCATGACCAATGTGGTCATATGAATAGACCTTGGGAACTATGGAAGCTTCACACTGGAAAAACGATTTTGAAATAAGTAAAAAATGTCTTAAATTAAGTGTATTTATCCTAAATTTGAGTTGGTAAATGAGATAGTTTGCCAATGGAGTAAGTATTTTTACTCTTAAAATAAGATAATTAGATAATATGCACTTGGAATAAGACAATGCAATTATGTTTTCTTATTGTAAGTGTAAATTGTCTTGTTCCATTGGCAAAATTTATCTTTTATCTCCTTAATCCAAGAACAAATGCACTTATTTTAAGAAAAAAATTACTTATCTGGATTTAGATTTTTTCCCATGCAGTGCCCACATTCTAACTAACTAACTTGGTGACTCAGTGTTCCAACATTGACAAACCGCCTGATTTCCAGTGATCCTCCAGTTGCTTGGCCCAGGTAAAGAATAAAGCATGGAAGGTAAAGACAATGGTTGTACCCGTGGTAATTGGAGCACTCGGGCTGGTAACCCTTACACTGGAGAAGTGGTTCCGACAGCTACCTTTAGAAACATCTCAGTCCAGAAATGTGCAGATCTAGGCACAGCTAAGATACCCAGAAGAGCACTCAAGCTCCCAGGCCTCTGGTAGAGGACCTGAGCTTGAAATGAATAATTTTATCCTTTTGTTCGACAAAAAAGCAAGGGTAATGATAGAGTATCAATAAAATACCAGATCAATAAGTAATATCATTAAGAGTGGAAGTAAAAATAAATCCTTAATGATACCCATTACTGCATACCACCATAAATAACCAGACTGTCTAAGGTTCCTTTTGATAGCTCAATTTTTATTAAACACGAATAGTACAAGCATTAAAACTGAAAATATAAAGAAATTAGTTTGACAGTCATATTTGCAAAACATTTGCTGTGTTGTCTTCAAAGCTATAATATATAGGATATGAGTGTGCATAAAGGTGAGGAAGCAGCAAGGACACAAGCTTCATTCTCACACCCAGGGTGCTGCATTTCACACATCTGTTTCATCACCTGTGATGATGACAACAATGACAGCAGCACTATAATTGCCCTTCAGGAGTCTGGAAAAATAAAGCACAGACTTTTATCCCCTTAGTTCATTGTATTGGGACTTGACAAACATTTTAACAGAGATTTCTTGAAAGGGTATCAGAGATTTTGTAGGGTCCTTAAAGATGAGGAAAGGTGTAAAATTATTTATTTTTTCCCTTTACAGTATCTAACCTTTATTTTCTACTTCAGGAGGAACTGGAGTTCCGTTTTCAATTAGTTTTATGTTAATTTGTTCCCTTATTGACTAAGTTTACTTGTTTTCAGAATATTGAGCAGATTTGTGTACTAAAAGCATGCAAATAAAATCCCATCTGCTTATGTGTTACTATGACCCTAAGGAGGTCATTATTGTAACCACATAAAGCAAAGTGTTTAAGCCTCTTATGCAAGAAGATAAATATCTAGTTGAATGATTTGGATTCACTGGCTGACCTATTACGGATGAAAGAGTCACATTCTGTTTTACATTAATGAAGTTTGAGTTGGAGGTAATGACATGGAGACGATGCAATGCTGTCACTGTCATTTGGATGGATGTACTTGGGAAATAAACATCCTTAAAAACATTGATGTTGACTCATACCATCTTGTTCAAAAACTTCCTGGGGGAATCGTGTTTTTAGTTCCTGTAAAACAGCAAAAATATTTAACTGTGTTATTGAGGAATACTAGTATAGTTCTTCGTTTTTAAAATGACAGATTCTAAAGAACTTTCTGTCATGGCTCTAACAAACTTAAGTGTGTTGACCCAGGTGATGATCCACCTTGCAACCTAGATGTTCTGAGCCATTGTTTTCTGTAACAGTGTCAAAGTAGAATATCACACCTCGAATGTGTTACTCTACTGGCTTTATGGTAAGGATTGTAGTTCATGTGTATAGTGTAGATTGGTTTTCTTTGTGCACATAGAAATATAATCACCATACGGTTCAGATTTTTTATTTCTAGAGGAATTTGTTTTGAGAGTTAAAATTGTGACAATTTTAAACACTTGAGGGAAAGTTTTTTTTCCCCTTTAGTGATTTTCTAAAAAATCTCAGCGTCACCTTATGGGGGTGAATAAAGGGCAAAAACTTTTAATAATGTGCAAAAAGTGCATAAACTTATGTCTTTCTCATTGATTTATAGATTTTGCTTATCTATATTGTTGCAAGCTGTCATGGTCTTGGTTCTGTTGTTCTTTTATGGTCAGGGTTGGTTGTGGTTTAGGACCCAAATGCAGAGGCAGAGAGGCTGAGGTGATTTCTCGTGGATTTAATCAAACGAAAAAGTAAACAAAGGCAGGAATCCAAAAATCCAAGTAATAATAAAAAGCAAACCAGAACTATGGAGACATCTGGGGAAACCAAACACTAGGAGCCAGGGAGAGAAGAGGTAGGTGGACAACAGCAAGGGAGGACAGCAAAGAGAAGGAACCAACAAAGAGTGAGAGCAGAGTGAGAGCATATATAGGGACAGAGACAAAGGGAGGGCTAACGAGCTGACAAGGAGCAGGTGTGAGAGGAGACAACGAGGGAGCCAAGGGGAAAGGAACACACACACACACACATACAACACAGTGTTGGGCACGTTACTTTGAAAAAGTAATTAGTTATAGTTACTAGTTACTTCTCCCAAAAAGTAACTGAGTTACTAACTGAGTTACTCCACAATAAAAGTAACTAGTTACTAGTAAAAGTAACTATTGCGTTACTTTTGCGTTTCTCGCCTCCGTAACCCTCACCACCCAGCCCCCACCTTCTCGCGGTGTGATTCAAAAGCCAGCTGAATAGAGCGGACGACAAAGACAAGAACCTGCAGAGAGTTTTGCATTTATTGCAACTCAACGTAAATGACATCAGGGGGGAACGAGATGTGAAGTTTTTTAACAGGGCGTTCAGATCTGGTGAAATTAACAACTGGGGATGTCTCATTCTGAAATCCTGTGTGTTTGGGTTGTTATAGATACTGCAACATCTATCTATCTATCTATCTATCTATCTATCTATCTATCTATCTATCTATCTATCTATCTATCTATCTATCTATCTATCTATCTATCTATCTATCTATCTATCTATCTATCTATCTATCTATCTATCTATCTATCTATCTATCTATCTATCTATCTATCTATCTATCTATCTATCTATCTATCTATCTACTCTGTGTGTGACATAAAATATGGATCTCCATCCCTGCCACAAAGGCCATCAAATAATGTTTAAAATAAAAAATACAGTAGGTTGAGAAGGCAGAGTATCCATCCATCCATCCATCCATCCAGATTTCTCCCTTTCTCCATATAGGCTATCATTTGATCGTTCACGCTCTCCATAGTTCTCCTGTGGCGCGAGCACAGGGCGACTGGTGCGCGCCTTTAGCGAGCATGCGCGTTTCCTGTCGCTTGCGCGTTGACTCGTGCCGCCTGCGCTGTGTGGAGATGCAGAGGAAACCGTATGTGATGGGGAAACGCAGCTCGACGTAACACCGGTATTTCCATCAGGAAAACGCTGTTTTGCTGCTGGAGTCATCCTCACTCTCCATCTCTCTGTGTGTGCTGTACGTTAACACCCGCCAGCGGAAACACCCAACTGACAGACGGAATCTCACTATACATCAGCCATTCTCATCCTCCCCTCTCTCATGACAAGGCGCGCACCTCTGGATGACCTAAAAAAATAATCTTTAATATCTCTTAAACAAAAGTAGCACAAACAATATTTTTTCTGCACAAATCTGCACTAACGTTGCACTAACCATTCAGTCTATTTGCAGAGTTTTTGGACGTGGGTGGGGTGTCAGCTTCACGCAGCTGCGCACGAGTCCTATCATGAAAAAAGGTTCATTGTGCGACCTGAGTAACGCGCAGTAACGGGGTGTCTGCAATGGTAACTGCGTTATAGTTACAGTCAAAGTAATTAGTTAGATTACTCGTTACTAAAACAAGGTAACGGCGTTAGTAACGCCGTTACTTTCAACGCCGTTAGTCCCATCACTGCACACACAAGAGGGCTACAGAGAACAACAGAAAAACATGAGAACTAACATAAATCTAGAAATTACAACAAAACTGGAATTAAACAATAAAACTAGAAAACAAGAAGCAAAGTGAAGAACAACAGAACCAAGACCATGACACAAGCATGTAGTGTTTCCACAATCCAATACACATTAGAGTCGATCATTTGGCTTTCATATGTAAAAATGCAAGTGAGCTTCAATATTCTATTTATTTTCTTGTCATTGCTTGTTTTGTTTTCTACTCATACATTTTCTAAACTAAAGAAACATTTACCTCTTTGCACGTATTAATTCATTCAGCTTTTAGAGATCAATAATACCTTAAAAGCTAACACTGTTTTTCACACATTGGTTTGTGCATCAGAAGAAAAGTGGGTTTCAATTTTCCTGAGGAGATTCAGACATTGGAGAAAGCAGGAGATCAAACCCCTGATGCACTAGTTAGCAAACAATAATGCTTCATATATAACAACTATATACTGAGTAGGCATCCATATGTTTTTTCAGTTACAAATCTCATTTTGAAAGATTCCATTCTTGACCAAGTGGAGGCCGTTCTAATTACATAATTACTGGGGATGTTTACTGTGGGTTGAGATGAATCTCCAGAGCTATTAATATCATCAAGAATAACAACAACTTTCTAAAACTCATATGTAATTCATTTGATCTATAATTGAAAATTAAAGGATATAAGAAAAAGACTGAAAAGTGTGTTGTATACTAGTTTCATTTTTATATTTTTGTTAGTCTTAATTTAAAGGCCATGTAAAATAGAAAAAAAATATGTGTTCTCAGTTTGGCTCACCACAAAAATATTTTTTATTAAAACCCCCATCTGATTTTGAATGATTAAAAGCAAAACTAAGCATATAAAATTAGGTTTCAAAAGTAATGAAAAAATGGGAGTTTTCTTTGCCCTGAAACACTGGCACAGATTCATATATTACTTATTAATTATAAGCATAAACAAATATAAACAATATATTAATTACTGATTGCGGTCTATGTAAAAGGCAACTCAACACCTAACCCTAAAAGTGGAAGATAATTATTTGGTTGCACCAGCTTGCCCAAAAAGGCCAAAGAAAATGTTTCAATTTAACTTCCATTAAAACTATTCTTTATCTTTATTCTGCTATTTAATTTTTTTATTAGGTAGGATTGTTGTCCTTCAAACTGTGCTTTTCATCAATAGTGGATATCCAGGTTGCAGCAGCACCTTGTCAGAATAATGAAAGTAGGCTGCTCCATCAGTCTTTATTTACTCAGAGAAAAGGAAGCATTGCGCCAAATATTGACTTAAAAACTGTTTCTTAGCTAAAGCTGTGAATTGTTCCCCTGTAATCAGGCACTCCATCCAAACACACCTTCACACACACAAACCCATCCTCAGACAAGATCACAACACACATTTACACAGTCAAATGGACCATAAGATCCTTTCATGAGCTGCTTCTGCACATCTGCATTTTATGTAAATATTACATGCTACGGTAGATGCACATACTGTATATTTTTCTTCCCAGGATTGTCTTCTACAAATGATTGCAATTCTTATTGGAAGAGTCAAGAGTGTTTAAAATCTAATATTTTTTGTTTTTCTCCTAATTTTTATTTTTATTTTTTTTATGGCTTGTGCTTTGTTTTTCGTTCTATAAATGTTTTTATTTTGTCTTGTCTCCTATATTCTGAGTCTGATAATAACAATAAATATTCTGTTGTTTTTTATCCTTGAATTAAAAAGAATGCAAAGTTTACACATGCTGTAGTTATAAGCCTGTCTGTTTTCTGGATGATCTTCAGTACACAGATCCAGATATTTGAGTGATGTTCAGAAGCCTAATTTTTTTAATAGCTCGGACAGGTCTTCCTTCTTTGGGAGAAAACGTTTTTTATCCACTTTGGGGTAAAACATCGACTGCCACAGCCTGCTCACATCTAGCTGGCACAATGTTTAAGGGTTTAATATACAGGAATGAAAAGCTATCATCCTAATATTCAATCTACATCATTTTAATTTATGCCTGGTATTTAGCATTACTATCATTAACTGTTTGTCCAGTTGAGAGATCATCAAAGACTTTGTTTGACCTTTTCAAAGAGAGGCAACAACTTTCATTCAAAGGTTTCTGTTGGAAATCCTTTTGATTCTGAAAGTTAATGTTTGATTTCTGTAACCTCCACTGGAGACATGTATTTGTTAAAAGACAGATCTTTTTTTAATAAACCAGATTTAAACTTAGCATGAGTGTTCCATGTTCTTTTAACTGAGTCCTATTAAATATCAAAATCTGTATTTCTTTGTAAAGCAGGGCTAATAAGTTTAGCTGCAGAATATCAAAACGTAACCCTATGCAAAACTTAACATATTATTCAATATTTAACATTTTCTAAAAATAAAAGGACATATTTTTCCAGGTATGCTGGTGGCTTTGAGGACCCAAATGCAGAGAGGAGTAGGCACAGATGAGTTTAGATGATTTAATGAAAGTCCAAGGGGAACAGAGGCAAAAATACAAAATTACTGAAAACCAAACAAAAACCAATAAACAGCAGGGAAAATACTCAGATGAAGCAAGAGACCAGAAAGCAATAACATAAAATCAACAACACAAGAAAGCAGCACAGAGTGAAGGCTCTGCTGCTCTTTAAAGCCCAGCACTCTCATCAGAAAGATTTTCTTCACCTGTGTAGGCTACCCAGGTTCTCCACAAAGATCCCCTCTAGAAAGATGCATAACTCGCTCTCACTCAAACACAGGAACCCTGACAATATTAAAACTAGAAAAAGAAATCTGAAAATGACCACTGGATTGTGTTATGTTTTTAGAAGTTACACTTTCATCGCTTTAACTTTTTTGCTAAGTCTTCTTTTTAACCATAAAAATACGAACAGGTTTGTTGATATTTAAAAATTAGCAGAATTAAGATATTATAGGATGCAGGGTAAAGCTGGCATTTGGTAGGAATATATCCCAAAAAAAAAAGCATACAGACCTTAGTGATTTGGCCTTTAAAGGGAAAATTTTAACCCAGCAAACTTTTATTAAAACATTTTTAAAACATTTAATCTTCTTTTTTTTTCTATTTGATCTGTTACTAATTGTATTGCAGCGAGGTCACTGGAAAGCTTAAGTGGAAAACAAAACATTCTAAAAACTCACAAACATACAATTAAACCTGTTGCTAGAATAATCTATTGCTATATGTATTAAATTTACCAAATTCCTTGAGTAGTAGCCAAGGTTTGTATTTTAATTGGCTTTTGTTAAGGGAAACCTGGCTTAAAAATAACTTAGACTCAGAAAATAGATGACACTGAGGTCTTGGTGACATTAAAAAGAAACACATTCATCAGCATTCATTCATGTGTCAGCCTGATTTCAATTAAAATCCAGCTTGTTAATTATCATAAAATGTTATCCAGTAGTTGATAGACTTTATTATAACAAGGTAAAACCTCTTGGGTGTAATGTGTTTTATACATTTAACTTTCCCTTTGTTAAATCATCTTATTTTCATCCTGCTATCTCCCCAATCAGTCTCTGAAATAATCTGACTTTAACATTGTATAGATTCATTTTTTTCTTTAACAATTCGCTGAAAGTTGTCGTCATAATTATGTTGTTTCTGATGCCTTGCCGCTAACAGCTAAATTAAATCCTGCGTCACACTTGTTTGCAATTGTGTGAAGTATGCTTTCATATATCTATTTTTCTTGGTGCTTTTCTTGTTTTGTTTCTCCATTGTTTAGTCTAATGCTGAGTTACGTATCTCAGTTTCTGTGTTTCCTTTGTGTTCTGTAAGTATATCCATCCATCGCATACCTGCAGATGTCCTGGTCCTTCACCTTATCATACTAATACAAGATTAGAATATAAGATTAGAACAAAAAAAAAGGTTGTAAACTTATATAATAATTTTTTTTAAACATTAACTAAGCCTTGATTAACTAATCCTATACAAGAAAAACTATCGATTGTAGCTATAAAGTGAGTAGAATTTAACATATCAAGGATAACGAACATCATTGATCTATGCAAATGTTTATTTAACTGAAATAAAGCATCTGCATTTCACCCATTCCCCAAGACACAGGGAGCAATCTACGGCTAAGGGTCTTGCTCAAGGGCCCAGAGTGGCAGGCTGTGGGGGTTGAAGCAAGCTGTTGAAGACTTTTGAGGAAGGTCCAGCCTCTAGGTCACCACTACCAGCACCAGATGGAATATTATTTCTAAAAACTTTCTTAAAAATAAAATCACTCTTTGCTTTCTTTTGAGAGATTAGTCCACAGAATTATTCCATAAACTGTATTATATCGCACCTTTTAAATATATTTGATCCTTTCAAGTTATATGCAATTCCTCTTTATGAATCTTGTTTGCAAAGATGTACATATATGTTTGGTTAATTTTAAGTTAAACTTAAAAAAAAAAAAAAATATATATATATATATATATATATATATATATATATATATATATATATATATATATATATATATATATATATATATATATATACATACAGACTCATAGGGGGTATGTGTTTATGCATTTTATCTTATAAATATGTGTAGTTCAAAGTGAAAGGAAATCTTTTTTTATTTTATATAGCTTGCACAATAAATTTACTGTCATGATTGTTTTAGGATTTGACCCAAAATGCAGAGAACCACTCAGAGAGCAAAGCAAAGGTTTAACAGGTTTATTGTGGTAAGGGTAGAGGGGTTGGATCTGGTACTCAGAGTGCTGGTGAACCGGAACTGGAAGGGAGGAGGGAAATTCACAGAGGTGAGTTCAGGTTCTGTGGGAATCTTGGATGCCGTAAGAATAATGCTAGTGAGGGACTTACGTTTGGGGGTATCCTTCTCTCACTTCGAATCCAGTCAGTGTGGGTGGATCTAGTAAGGAGGGGACTCGTTGGAGAGCGGACAGGTAGACTTTCGTTGGACCCAGAGGAGTTATGGAGCAGACTGTCACTTGGAAATCCAGGGGGACTTGAACGGAACTTGTGGAGGTTTATGCTCAGTGTGAGACTCAAAACAATCCTTCTAGGGGAAGTAGGTCCAAACATCCAGCTTGCAAGATGGCTTCTTGCCGAAGGCAAAGACAAAAACAAAGTTAGGCTCAGTGAAACAAAAACACTCTGGCATCGAGGTAGTGACAGTCCACTGCTTAAATACTCCTCCAGATAATGATCCAACGAGCCGCAGGTGTGCAGGGAGGCCCAACGAGGACGGGGCACCACCTGGTTGTGGAGAAAAAGAAACAAAAACAGACCACACAAACTGGATTCCTGACGTTTACATAATGTAGTAATGTACTATTTTTCTTATTCTTAGCATATCCAATATTAAGCACTTTGGAAATATCAATACAAGAAAAAAACTCAGCTTTTTTAGGGAAATTACTGTTTATCAATTGTTTGTCCCTGTAAGATGTTTTCTGTTGCCTAAATAAGGGGTAACCTATTCCCCAGTCCTCTAGTATCATATTGCCCTGATTTTTCCAGGAGTATATTGTGATCAATAACATCAAAAGCTTTTTTTTTTTAGATCAACAATATAATTTATAAAAATCATGTTTCGTTTCTGTTCCAATATATATTTCTGTAAGGTTGCACATAAAGGTCATAGATGTGGAAAGTTTGTTCAAAAACAAATACTTGCATCTGGCAACAAATAATTCCTCTAAAATAGTAATAAATTTAGGAAGTAAAGATATAGTTCATACATCTTAGTGTTATTTTTTTAAGTGGAATAACTTTGAATACATTTAAATTTTCAGAAAAATCTTCAACAAGAATTACAATCTGACTCATTAATTTTCACATATCTGGTATCTATATCTACATAGTCAACTGATGATCCCATGTTTGTTCAGGTTTGAACAACAGATGTTATTTCTTTTATATTTGGGTAAATAGACGCTGTCTAGCTTGTTCTTAGTATTTTTGTAATCAGCCTTTGTTTTGGGTAAGTTTGCTGCAATCTTTGAGCATCTTTAATGCAGGAAGGGGGCAGTTATTAAAAGTGTAATAGTAGCTTAAAGGTTTTAGAATATTTAAGGTTTAGAATATATAAAGGTTAAAATATTTAAGATCTAAAAAAAAATTTGCCTAATGAGAACCAATATTTCGATTTCTTTTTATATAAATGTATTATCTCTATTATGTTTTTTTTAAGCTGCTGCCCTTCTGTATCTCGCACTCTCCCCTTCTTACCTGATGTCCTTTTTACCTCCTTTAAAACTTCACATCACTTTAGCTTCCCTAGGGTTCGTTCCATCACTTGTTCTGTCGCTCTACCCATTTGCATCAATCCTGAAGCCAAACTGCCCTCCTACGCTGACTCAGCAGCTGGTTTCCGAGCTTGTAGCAGTTTGTGTCAGGTGGGAACAGGTGATGCCGCAGGGCGCAGCCTGACCTCACTGTGTCACTTTCACTTCAGTTTACATCAAGTTAGTAAGCCTTTCTCCTTGAGGCTCTTTTAAAACTTGAGTGAAAAGCCTGCTGGTGGCAGAGGATGTCTCCAACAGAGTTCAGTCGTTGATTGAACTATTTCTTATAAATTATTTAGCTAGTATATAAATTCTCTGACATGCGTTTTTGGTTTCAGATATTATTTCCAATTGAGTCTGTTTAAATTTGATATGAAAAATGCAATTATTTTCATCAGACAACACTATTCAATAAGTGTGAAAATATGAGAACATGAACATGAATGTGAAGGTTTAGATTTAACAAAGGAGCACACTTAGTTCAGTGGTACAAAAAAAGGTTAGAGAATTCAACAATAAGACAGTGTGATACCTGATATTTAATTTAATGGTAATTACTGTACATTATGTAATTTATAATTTAAGGACTTTGCTCCGCTTTTTATGCAACTCTGAAATGATTGAGTTCAGTGAGTAGAGTTAGGTGGTGGGGGTAAGGTGGGGGTGGGGTCACTAATTACAGGAAACTTGAATGAATGGCTTTCTATAGCATTCGTGCTCATAGAGTGAGGATTCTTGCCATAAATCTGGTCTGATTGATTGTTTATTGGCCAGTCTGGATGCTTGAAGCCCCTGTTCTGCTAGAGTAAGTAGATGCACCTGCCCCTCTTCCAAACACCCTTATTTCTCCCAGTTGTTACTCTGTCTATTTATACCTGCCTCTTTCAGTTTTTCCCCGCCAGAATGTCTCCTCTTTACCTGCATGAGAATCCCTCTAGTGCGGGTTTCTTCAACTCTGGCCTACTATCATCTACTTTTAGCATTTGTCTGATTTCACACATCTGAGTCGAGTAATTTCAAAAATCTGTTTAGTATGCAGTCATGTTCTTTGAAGTCCTGCTAATGACCTGATTATTTATCTCCTGGATGTTGATCAGAGACAAATCTAAAAGGTGCAGGAAACCGAGCCTCAAGCGCATTAATTGAGTCGGGCTCTTATGTCTGTGTGCACAACCAGCCTTCCTATGTTCCTGTTATTGGATTCTCATCAGCTTCTGACTCTGGTCATGTATTAAATATTTTCTGCTTGCCACCAGTTGTTTATAGCTGCATTCCGTCTAGTCAAAGCCTGCTTCCATTCTGTCCACTCATCATTTGACATCTCATTAGTAAAATTAGCCTGTTTAGATTGTCACCAGTGGATTCTGCCTTTATCTGCCTCCAAGGCCTTGCTGACTGTTTATTCTGCCTGTCACCAACTAGTGCAGGTGGGTGACGACCTACCTGGACAAGCGGCAACCAGTCTGTCTGCTTGCATTCATGAACATTTATAAAAAACTTTTTTTGAAAAACCTTCTAAACACATTCCACCTCTGGCTGAATCACAGGTTCTCAGATCTTGCATTACAGATATATCTTTTTATTTTATCTGTTTTTAAAGCGGAAAAAGATTCAAATAAATCAGGCCGAACTCAGTGTAATTGCTCTTTCAAAGCACATTCTTGTTCTGCAGAACCACAAGAAAAAAAACTGTATTTCCAACCTCACACAGTCATAGACAGAAAACGGCACTGACATATAAATGTTATGAAAAAAGCAGCATCACGCCTGGTTCACACTGAACATGGAGCAGCTGTGATGCAGCTGAGGTGAGCGGCCACAAGGAACCTAAATCATCAGAACCAGTGTGTGGAATCACATTACCCATGCTGCTGTGGTGGTGCAGATACATTGGCCTTGTGTCTCAATTACATTTTTTTCCAAGAGGTACGTTTTGCCACACACTGCAGCATTCTCCGCATCAAGCTCCATAAGTTTCACACACCAAAAAGGAAAAGTCAAAGTCCAGAAAGAAAAAAGTCACGGTAAAATTTCAGAATAAAATCATCCCGCCAACATATGCTAACTTGACTAGCAGAAACATAAAGGCAAAGCAAAAACACAAGGATGGACTATTGGAGGATGCGAAATCAATCAATCAATTCTTGCATCAATGGATAGCGAGTTTTGCACTAGAACTCCAAAAAAGTGCGTGATTCTATGTAGGCTTCTTTTCTTTCAAGCACAGTTGCTGAAGCTGGACCACCATGGTTACAGTATTCACTGTGTGTAGCAGCCGCACTGCATTCAGTGTGAGCTCAGAGTTATACAGCACATACTATTTGTGGAAAAAAAAAGATGTATGAAACAATGTAAATACATATTGTGATCCAAGAGCTGATTCATTCGTTTATTCCTTCAACTTCTGTAGACTTTACATAAAGGTTGATAGAGCACTCTGAATCTCTACTTTACACACTAAAAATAGTTCATTTACTGGCATGAAAATAAATATAGATACAGGAGCGATACAGGTTAATGCCTCCAAAGCATACTTAATATGCATGGAACCTGTGGGCCCCACATGTACAAGACAGGAAAATTAATATTTGGACAATTAAATGAAATTACTCACCAAGGAGCCTCCCATACTGCCTCTTGTTTGCTCCCCACAATGCTGTTAATGAGAATGAATGAACTGTCACTGTAAAAAATATCTGATGATAAATAATTGTAATGAGCATAATGATACCATATATTTAAAGGTATTGTCTGCACCACTGAAGTTGCCAACTGTTAATGTTTCAATATAATTTAAATATGTTAATGATTTTTCATATCCTTTTTTGCGACAAGTGTTTTCAAATTATTCATAGTTAACATTGAGTAAAGCGAAAGGAACAAATGACAATTGAAATGATGTGCAATAACTTTTTTGTGTGGCAGAGGACAAACACTTCTTTAGTGCTTATTTTAAATTAGTCCTGCAAGGTAATAAAATATTTGTTGCATTTTTCATAAGGAACATTAACTTCATTTACCTTCCAAAAGAAAACTTCACAAGTTTATGAAAGGATTTTCTCTTTGTGCTACAATATGATACAAAAGGCAAAAAACGCTGATCCTTTTTGTTAGCAAGTAGCAACTAGAGGCTCTGGTCCCACTGTCTCCCTCAAAGCATTAGTAATAGTTTAATGCACATGTGAAGGAAAAGTGTTCAAAGTTATTGAGAATATAATCATAAGTGAGTAAAGTTTGCAAGAGATTGCTGTTTTTATATTGCATGACAGAGGGGTCTGCTGGAGTCAACAATAGAGTAGAAATATTTACCTTTTAATAAGACAATATTTATCAATCTAAAAATGTTGCAATAAAATGGTGCAGCAAAACTCAACAAATGGCAAAAAAGAAGAAAAAGTGAAGATAAATTATATACATGCAAAAGGCTGATGGCAAAATATCAAGAAAGAGCAAAATCAGTAAAGTACATAACGGAGAACTAACCAGGAAAAAAGGGGCCACTTATTCAGGAAAACTGTAGATTGCATAAACATCAAATTATATATTCCAATGGGAAAATTAGTTGATGCTATGCTATCATCCCATAGTAGAATCAAGGCATACAAGGCAGTGAGACAAATGTTTGCAGGTTTTGCTGATATAAAAAATGAATGTGCGACACAGCATATAGATTAGACTGCCATATGTTCAGCCAAGTTATTTATCCAGCAGCCACCAACTTGGGTCTTTCAGAGGGAAGATAGCTCACAGAGATACAGCACCTTTGTACATTCTATTTTCTTATCTTGGAATCTTCACTCTAAATTACAAAGTCAGAGGAGCAGAACCAGATAAATTTCTTCCTTCTCTGTTCTGGATGTCCAATAAATCTCAGGCGAGAGAGTAAGACAAACTGGAAATGGATCTGTGTTTGTGTGGGTTTGATTCTGTGTGTGTAAAAGTGAAGCTCATCCAAAGATGCCAGAGCCAATCACACGAACGGAATCTAATACCTCTCAGCTTCCTGGGCCAGTGGGCAGATAAGATTATAGCATTTAGATTCAGGAACAGACATTCTTTCACTTTAAGCAGTCTAGATCTACACCCTAGCTGAGAACTTGTGCATCACCATATCGACAACATGCTGAAGAGCCTGTGCCTTAATTTGTTGTTGCACTTACTCAGACTTGCTCTATAAAACAAATTCCTTCATTTGTCCTAAATCCAGTTCAGCTTTTCTCGTATTTGATCCAATCTGTTGTGTACTATAACAAAGTAAGAGCTGTAGTGATTGTTCCATTGAACAATCAAATAAGGACCCAGATCTGAGAACATCCTTAAATTACGGAGCTCAAAATGTAACTGCTTGGATCGCACAGGGAATTATATACATTTTTACAGAGTAGCTTTCATAAACAAAAACTGCCACCAACTGTTTGAGCATTTTCTGCATGTGACTGCATAAAAAAAGCATCCATTCTATCAAAGGCTTCCATCAGAGCATCTATCAAAAAAACATGTCTGGGGTCTCATTTATAAAGCATGTGTAGTATCCATACTAAAAGTATATGAGCTGTGCTTTAGTCTTCATCCACCTCATATTAAGTCTACTTCACACTTACACTCAATTCATTTCATGTAATTCAAGGGTCCATGCAAAGCACCACAGGAATGCCATTGTGTATTCAATGAAGCCAGCTGATCCATGTTATTTAATAGTTAAGGTGGCAACCACAGTAAGAAGGCAAACAAAAACAAAACACAGTTTAACCAAGGTAAGATACAATGTTTGGTAACCACAGTAGATAAAAGGAAGTATGATTACTGACACCTTAAGGGTCTGTATGGACCGATAATATCAATAAGTACATCAGGCAGCATTGGCTGTAATATTGTAAATATTTGAATAGTTTCACAGAAATATTTTGTTCTGCAAATTTGCATTAAGGAGAGGGTTAATTAAGTCTTTGAGAAATTTGCACTGGTAAGTCTTGTTTCTTAGCAAATTTAAGGTGGTTATCACCTGTACTATAAAAAAATGCAGAAAGCAATATACCTATCTATGGTATGCTAAGCTTCAATTTATAGGCAAAAGTTTTTTTGGCTGTATTATGCGATATGTATATATTCTCTAATATTTTATGGATTATTTTGGATAATCAATAAACTGACTTCAGCATGAAGACTCTTCCATTTTTTGCTCATATTACCATGTAAATTATGTATACCTTTAGTTCATGAATATGTTTGAAATCATATATTATATTAATTGTTTCCTTAGAACCATGTATTAAGCTGTCCTCTTTTTTATTTGTGTGAAATCGTGTCCTTTTTAATGGTTCAATCACACTGAACAAGAGACCTGTAAAAATTTGTAAAAAAAGATTTTGCTCACCTTAAAACCTGCCGAGCCTGCAAAAGCAATTTGCATGGCCAACAAACATGCACAGCATGGAAAAGGCTGCACTATCTCACCAAGTCTGCTAGTTGTTGGTTTTCCCTCAACATAGCTGACATGGATACTACAGAGCAACTCAGTAGTTTTTTTAACTTTTGAATGCAGAAAAAAAAGCTGTTGTCGATGTCCCATGGTTCAACAGACTCCCCAGAGACAGAAATAGTATACTAAATACATCCTCCTCTTCCAGAAGCTACATCTGGATGATGGTTGCTTTCAGCGGTACTTCTGCCTTTCCACGCCACAGTTCATGGACCGCAGTCTTGGAGAACCCACTGCGCAGACAGAGCATCAGAGCAGGGGAGAGGCGAGGGCTTGCCAGTGCCAACTCAAGAGGAGAGCAGAGAAGCCCACAGGGAAAACAGTGCCAGAGTGGGGGAGATGCTGTAGTTAGTTGGTCAGCAGGCCAATAGTTGCAGAGCAGTAGATAGGATAAGTCCGCCGGGAGGACAGCAGTAGATCAGAGAAAATAGCTGTGCAGAGCTCCAGAGGGAGGGGGAGGCTGTTCAGTGTCTTCGCTGGAGGAAGGATGACGAAACACTCCAACAAGGGCTAAAACTAAAACTGCTTTTATTAAAAGCAACTCACAAACCTCTGAAAAACATTCCCCACTTCATCGTTTGTCAACATTATTCAATATTTTAAAATTAATAATTATTTTGAAAAAGCTAGTCTCTGCTGCCACCTTCACTGCAGGTCAGAGCCACATCTAGTCCCTAGCTGGTGGAGCAGATGGAAACAAATGTTCAGATTTTTCAACTACTGCAATTTTGTGTTGCCTACTTTGCAGGAGGGGCATCAACCTAACTTTGCTGAATTTGCCACAAACCTGCTGTTTGCTTTGCTAGAATCACCAACTTCACCTCACTCCCCAGCTCTCCAGAGCCGCTCACTTCGTAAGGGATAACATGGAAACCCTTCATTCCAGCAGCATAATTTGTGTTCAGTGTGAACACATCTTAACACCTGTGATGAACAGGACTGGTCTGGTTTTCTTTATTGCTACAGAGTGCTTAGTTCGCTCATACACAAGTCACCATATTGACCCAGGTACTGAAAAAACACATTCTCCTGTAGATCCATCCATAAAGCATCCATTAAGCACCAAAAAGTAGTTACATGTTTACAGCTCACACGTTGTGATATTAATACATTGGGTATGACTCACCCCATTAGTATCCAGGGGAGGAATGTGATGGTATGGAAATGTTATATACACTATATTGCCAAAAGTATTTGCTCACCTGCCTTGACTCACATATGAGCTTAAGTGACATCCCGTTCCTAATCCATAGGGTTCAATATGACGTCGGTCCACCCTTTGCAGCTAGAACAGCTTCAACTCTTCTGGGAAGGCTGTCCACAAGGTTTAGGAGTGTGTTTATGGGAATTTTTGACCATTCTTCCAGAAGCGCATTTGTGAGGTCGCACACTGATGTTGGACGAGAAGGCCTGGCTCTCAGTCTCCGCTCTAATTCATCCCAAAGGTGTTCTATCGGGTTGAGGTCAGGACTCTGTGCAGGCCAGTCAAGTTCATCCACACCAGACTCTGTCATCCATGTCTTTATGGACCTTGCTTTGTGCACTGGTGCACAGTCATGTTGGAAGAGGAAGGGGCCAGCTCCAAACTGTTCCCACAAAGTTGGGAGCATGGAATTGTCCAAAATGTCTTGGTATGCTGAAGCATTCAGAGTTCCTTTCACTGGAACTAAGGGGCCAAGCCCAGCTCCTGAAAAACAACCCCACACCATAATCCCCCCTCCACCAAACTTTACACTTGGCACAATGCAGTCAGACAAGTACCGTTCTCCTGGCAACCGCCAAACCCAGACCCGTCCATCAGATTGCCAGATGGAGAAGCGCGATTCGTCACTCCAGAGAACGCGTCTCCACTGCTCTAGAGTCCAGTGGCGGCGTGCTTTACACCACCGCATCCGACGCTTTGCATTGCACTTGGTTATGTATGGCTTGGATGCAGCTGCTCGACCATGGAAACCCATTCCATGAAGCTCTCTGCGCACTGTTCTTGAGCTAATCTGAAGGCCACATGAAGTTTGGAGGTCTGTAGTGATTGACTCTGCAGAAAGTTGGCGACCTCTTCGCACTATGCGCTTCAGCATCCGCTGACCCCGCTCCGTCAGTTTACGTGGCCTACCACTTCGTGGCTGAGTTGCTGTCGTTCCCAAACACTTCCATTTTCTTATAATACAGCTGACAGTTGACTGTGGAATATTTAGGAGCGAGGAAATTTCACGACTGGATTTGTTGCACAGGTGGCATCCTATCACAGTTCCACGCTGGAATTCACTGAGCTCCTGAGAGCGACCCATTCTTTCACAAATGTTTGTAAAAACAGTCTGCATGCCTAGGTGCTTGAATTTATACACCTGTGGCCATGGAAGTGATTGGAACACCTGATTCCAATAATTTGGATGGGTGAGCAAATACTTTTGGCAATATAGTGTATGTGCAGACTGTGATGGTGAATTTAATCTGCTTATGAACTGTTTTGTACTTATGCAAGGACAGCCTACTGTTCTGTATGACACACTGTGGTTTTGCGTCCAATTAAGTTGATCTACAATTAAGGTTTCACTTCAAGTTAAATTATGATGCAACCTGGCTTCAGTGTCCCACAGTCAGCATCTGTGTCACCACTATCACCACTCTCCAAGATGTGACCAGAGTTGGCATCAGGCATGGCATATGTTCATGCCAAATTTAGTTGGGCCATTTTTGTAGTTTGCAACAATTGCGTGGAAGTAGGGCTCTACAAGTTATAGGCCCAGTTTTGTGCATGCACAAGCTTTATAAATGAGACCCCTAAGGTTGTGTTTTTTTCCTTTCTCTTAGAAAAAAAAGTTTCACCGATTTATTTCTGTTGCACCTGATCAACTTAATATTTTTAGACTTCATTTTCAAATGGCAAAATCTTTCACTATAAAAAAACTGTCTATAGTTTTTTTTGTTTTAATGCAAAGCAGTTTGTATTTTGTATTTGTGGTTGCAATTTTATTCTTTTTTGTTCAAAATTTTAATAGTATCTTTTTTAGCATTTACCTCTAATGAATAAACCGTGCTTTAATAAGAAGATTGTAGAAGTATTTGCTGAAACATCAAATCAGGGCAACTCAGCTAATTCTTAAGGGATCATTTTTAATACTACAACATCAACATGATGGTCAGTGTAATTTTGATTTCCTCCAAAGGGATGTCATAACCGGAAATTATCTGCTGCCTTCGTATTGTTTAATTCTATCAAGCCAAAGCTGAGCTGTAATCTCATTATCTGTTGTTAACGGAGTTGGGGTTGGAGGGCCTTCAGCAGAGATGGGGATCTCCTTAGGGCAGATTATCTCTGCATTATCCACTCAGAATGGGACATTATCAAGTATCACCAGGCAGAGGTGTCAATTGATCCAATCAGATTGTCCCTCAAGTGATGAGGACCACTCCCATTGTCAGTTAATTATAGAGATGAGACACTTCAGAGAGTAAAGCCTGCTGGTCTTTCAGTTCTAGATGTTTCTCCAGGAACATGAACACAAAAGTGTTCATGTTGTGTTACAACTGGGATTATATTAAGTGGTTAATATTGAACATTCCCTCTTTGAGTCTGTGCATACATCATTAAAGCAAAACCCATGTTTAGGAAACCTTGCTTAATAGGATTTAAAGCTGAAATTCTTTTGGTGTTGTCGTAGATCAGCCATCCTTAGGGACTTTGCCTTTTTTCTAGTTCCAGCCCCAAAAATGCAGAGTTCAATTGGTTAGATTTTTTTTTGTTTCAATCAGTCCACAGATATATTGTTTCCATCCATGGTTTCTATTGTTTTGTAACTGAAAGAAAGCACTGTAATGGTTTGATTTTATACAGACCAAACTATAGATAATCATGGCACTTGTTTGCTAACTTGTTTGAATGTTAAACACATTTTGCTTTTGTAAAATGCAGTTCAGCTGAGAGTATTATACATGTATTTTTGTAGAAGTGCAGTTATTTTCTATTTAAAAGTAACATTGTGTCATGATGTGTTTAGAGGTCTGACCCAAAAAATGCAGAGAACCACTCAGAGGCAAGGCAAAAGGTTAAACAGGTTTATTGAGGTAAGGGCAGAGGGGGTTGGATTTGAAACTCAGTGTACTCAGAGGGCTGGTTAAACGGAACTAGAAGGGATGAGGGAAGTTCACAGTGGTTAGTTCAGGAACCGTGGGAATCTTGCATGCAGTAGGGAAAATGCTAGTGAGCGACTCATGTTAAGGGGGGTTCTTCTCTCAATAGCATCCAGTCTGTGTGGGTTGATCAGAGAAGAGGGAACATGTTAAAGAGTGGACAGGTAGACATTCTTTGGATCCGGAGGAGCACTGAAGTGGACTGTCACTTGGATCTCCGTGAGGGACTTGAACGGCACATGTGGAGGTTTCTCCCATTCTCAGTGTGAACTCGGTAAACAATCCTTTCAGGGGAAGAAGGCCAAAACATCCAGTATGCAGGAGGACTTCCTGCCAAAGGCAAAGACAAAGAACAAGGTTAGACTCAGAGAGACAAAGACTCAGTTTGACTCAGTAAAACAAAGACTCAGGTTAGACTCTGCTAATCTAAGCATGGCTAGAGTACCCGAAACTCGCAAACACTCTGGCATGGAGGTAGTGACAGTCCACTGCCTAAGTACTCCTCCAGATAATGATCCAAAGAGCCGCAGGTGTGCCGGGAGGACCAACAAGGACAGGACGCCACCTGGTTGTGGAGGGAGAGCCAGACACAAAACAGACCACACAAACTGGATTCTTGACACATTGTAGGGTGAAAACTTTTAATTCCTTCTCGACCCATCCTGATGTTGCATTTTTTGTTTAATACCTAAGGAAAAAAGAAATGTCTCCACATGCTTGATATGTTGGGGATATTGCTGCAGAGTTAAAAGCCAGCAGCTTGGCCTTCTTTAGTAAACAACTTTTTACTAATTGGCATTTTGCTACAGAGACAGGACGATCCTTATTTGTATTTTAATTTCACTATTTATATGTGGCTATATTTTAAGATGGGATTGACCTAATTTAAGATGGGATTCATTTGGATATTATAAAACAGAATATGATTTGGAAGTGTTTTCCTGTGCAGTCCCTTAATATTATAGTGGTTGCAAATGTAATCCAATTAGATTAAAACTAATGATAAAAGGTAAAATAAACAATTTTATGGTAGCACACTTTACTATTTCCTGCCCTGGCTGTTTTTTACACTAAGTGCATGCAGATGAATATTTTAGGGCAAATGTCAGCTTAGTGCCATCTTGCTTATAGATGTTCTGTAGCAGAATAAACAAAAATAGAATCAAAGGTCAACGGGACATAACATGTATAATACCGGCAATGTAATGAATTACCTTATTTAGACATGGGGCATATGTTCTAGACCTTGATTACTGTGAAAGAAGAGTAAAATGAAAGAAGAATGGTTATTTAAAACCAAAAAAGAAATTTTTTGGTGGAAGGTGAGTTTAATTTTACTCGTGGTACATTCACTTCTTGCAACAGAACGTACCCATGCTTAATCATTGACCTGTTTGTTGATGTCCTATAACTTGGTACAGCTGCAGCAGAGCAAATGAGCAATGGCCTTTTTAAAGCTCGCCAGATCTGGACCTTATATTTGATGTTTCTTAGTGAATAATAGCCCATTACAAACTATCCAGACATTACACCTGGTCACCTTGGTGTGGCTTTATAAATGTATTCCAAACTGAATTATAATTTTTTGTTCAAGTTTAGATCTCAGTTTAATTTTAGAAAGTTTTCCCCTCTCTCTCTGTTAGACCTTTTTACATTTTTGAAATATGCAATTTTACCAGCACATTATGAATATATTAAATGACTAGTACTGGGAGTTATAGTTAATTGACACGTCATTCAAATCAAGGGTAAAATTGATTAATGATTATTAGTTAAATGATTATAACTGAAATTTGCTTATTCACCAAGGTTCTTTGGTCTTTTACCCTAGGTTGGACCCCTGGACCGACTGTTAAAGTCATGCTATCTTTCACCAATTTAGTCTTTTATATAATGGTTACCAGCAAATTTATACAAATTTAAAAATACAAATTTATCACACACCAAAGAAATTGTCTCTGTTTCTTTAAACAAGGGTCCACCAGGCTATAACCCCGGATCGTTTTTCTCATCTGCTTCAGAGCAGACGTGATAGCAATGAAAAGACTCAGTTGAAATGAAAAGATTCAGTTTTCTCTTAAGCGTAGGCAGAAAGCAGCCTGCTTTAGCCAGCAAAAATCTAACTTCTTCGGATGAACAGTTTCCATATAATGTGGCTTCAGCTGAAGGCCGGTGTGTCTCACTTATCAGGCCCGGAGGTCACAGGGCAGAAAGAAAGAAAAAGTGGGGTTAGCTGCTTAATAATCTCTGTCGCTGGGATGTGTCATCTTGGGGAGTCGCTCTCCCTTACATCATATTATTTTTGAACTTCAACAGTAACCTAAATATTAATATTTTTCTAAAATATACATGTTACCTAACAACTGGGAATGATAAATGACAGAAATGTAGTTCATATCATGCAGAATGGGCATAATGTTTTAGCTCTCACCTGTTACTAACTAAACACAGTGATGTCGGTCAAAATATTAATGCAATGCAATTAAAAAAAATATTTATATCCCTAAAAGCTTTAGACATCTTTACACAGTTTTGGTCATAAACAAATAGTAGTAAATGAATGGAAAATGGAAGAATTAAAAGTCTTTGCCTCCAAAAATCCAAAAAGTTTCGTATGCAAAACAAAACAGACCCCATGAGTTAATACTAAGTACAAAGTCAAATTTTCTTCTGCTCTTTTGTCTGTTGTTATGTTATAGGTAAAGAACTGCTGTCATGAGTAAGATATAAATATTAACTACCTAAATCTCAAATAGTCATATAAATTTGGGTAAATGTTAATTTAATAATAGTAATTTTTGTCCGTTTCAAATTGAAGGATATGCAACCTGCAAATATCAGCATGCTTAGGATGACATCCATGGATTTGAATTCAACCAGAGAAATGTTCATCTGTACAGTTAATTGACTAAAATACATTTTAAAAGAAGGTTACCATATGTTATTGTAGTTTCCATTGTAGCTTTGCTAGTAAATGTCTGATTATTAACAAGCTTGGTCTACAGCCATAAAGGACCTTACATCTCAGCCACCCTAGAGGTCATTATGAACCTTTTCTATGTTATACAGCAGGCAGAGCATTGTCACACAGCTAATCCTAATTCACACATAAATCAATGCATATATCATTTCTGTAATCATTTCACTATAGCTTATTTATGTAGACTGATTACGAACCAGATCAGATGCTTAAACATGTTGTTTTTTAAGTAATATTTTACACACAGCTCCCAGTTTCTTGTAAAAATATGATCCGTCTGATTATATTCCTTTAAAAACCAAACACTAATTTGTGTTACACCGGATAAACCGCCCCCTTATCATTTCAGTCAAGCATCTCCTCTCTCATGTCAGCAGATGTTCTCAGCTGTAAAGCAGCTTACTGTACTAAGAGCAGAGATCTTTAATGTTTTGCCCTGAGAAAGACTGGCTTTCATGCTGTTTTAAGTGTTTTGTTGAACATATCAGAGGTAGTAAAGAAATTTGATTATTTCCCAGGAATTAAATGTTGGAAATGTTGGTTTATGTTGATCAGTTTATGTTTGCCAAGATATACTTATATTATACACCCTTTTCTGTTATTTTTCAAATTTTGGAGAATAGTAAAAAATTACATCCTTAGAAATGATTATCTTTATATTCTTTCTATTGCCATTTTAGCTACAGCGATGTGATTTTAATGGAGCCATATAAGGGAATGCAGCCTTATTTCTTTCCTTTCTCATTTAGGCCAGCGCTCCCCACTCATCCTCTTCATCTTCTTTTTCTCTCTCCCTGTTGTTTCATCTCTTTTCTTCTGAGGAAATAAAACTGGGTCATATTTCCTTCCGATTTCAGCCCCCCCTCCTTCTCTATGAAATAAATTAAACAGAATTTTATAAAAGAGGTTCTTAGTGAATATATGGGAAGATTGCAAATGTAAAGAGCGTGCTCCATGTACACCCTGTACCCTTCAAAATTTAGCACACTTGATCTAAGACACTAAAAATACATCTCACCTCTGCTGTGTGCTGTGTATTTTCTGCAGAGGGTACATCCACTGCTGCTTTTTTCCTTTGCTGTGTCTTTATTTAACACTTCAGGGGTGTTTCAGTGATGACTTCCTTCCAGCACGGCTCAGGAGTTCTGTCAGTTTCACCTTCTCTGAACGTGGGATGATGCTAGATTCTCTCTTCACACTCAAACCACAACAGAACAGAAAGCAAAACTTCTAACATCTCAATAAATTAAAACACCACAGTGATATTCTATGGATGATTGCGAATACAAGAAATAAGGATTACTAATATGCATTCGGACAGAATTAAATGTTGTTACAAACTTGATTTTTGAGCAGTTATTTTATATGACTTTGCCTCATTAAAACATGTTGCATTCATGAAGTATAATGCATTCATGAAAATAAGATAAATTGCACTAAGTTTGAATGCATTCACCTTATTTTATCTGGAACAGCTACAAATATTAACATAATTTCAGGGGTTGATGAGAGTATTTTAAATAAAAAAAGAACAATAAAAGTTCAAGACAATTGTCCCTCAGAGAGCACTCTGAATTTGAAGTAAATGACCTGTAAATTCAGTTGCTATCTTTTAAGTACAAAGAAACAGATTTTGATTTGTCTGCGTTATTTATGCGTCACTAATAGATAAATGAGTGTATTTTCTTATAGAGAATATCACAATTATCTATGTGCTATTGTGGACTTTTTAGTTCTGTTTAACTTTTCATTTTGGATTCTCAGTTCTGCTTTATTTTATGTTATTCTGTGTTGTTGTCAAGATTTTTATCATATTTGAATTATTACTTTTACTCTCCTTTGTTATTTCATTCAGTTGTCTCAGCATTTTTGGTATTATTTTATACCTTGTTCTTGTTTTAGCCTTAGTCATACGTTTTATTTCCCTTTAGCCTAATTTAAGTTATTTTCTAGTTACAGTTAGATCATTTTGTTTTCCCTGGTTATTCTTTGTTGCCCGCTTGTGTCCCTTTCCTTTCCCCTTAGCTCCTTTCTTGTGTCTGTCCACACCTGCTATCAGTTGATTAGTCCATTCAGTTTTTTCTTTCTCCCGTATAAACACCTCCTGAACAGTTACTCATTGCTGGATTCTCTTCATTCTTATTTTTGTTTCTCCTGAGCATCTTCTAGTTTTGATTCCTGAGTTCCTTGCTGCTGATTTCTGGATTAATGCTTCTGTACATCTACCTGTTCATAAAATTAGCAAGAAACCATCCTAGCCTTCAGTCTCTGCATTTAAGCCCTCTACAAAACTCGACAGAACCTGACACTGTGACTCAGAGTCCTACACCGGGTCTGGTACCCGTATAAAATGTACACCTACGGGCAGAAAAATACCCCATATTGCATGGTTGGGGTAGATGAAAAAAATGCGGTATGCGGGTATCGTAGAGTTACAGCATGAATGAAACTTATTTATATTTTCATAATTATTAACTTTAAATCTTAAAAAATAATTAGATTCAAGAATATCCAGATAAGAGAATTATAAAACCTTCTTACTTTGGCCAATTTACAGCTGTTAATCTGTGAGCGCAGCAAGCACTGGATGTGAACGTGAGACAATGTTCTTTTCAGCCTCTGTTTGATAAATGGCTGGGTGTAACACATCATGGGTCGGGTCGCACTTTATTATCTACGGGTCCATGCAGTCCCAGCCGGGATATAAATGGGTAACAGGTCGGGTCTTGGTTCTGAACTCTAAGGGTGCGGGCGGGTACAGTTTTGAAAAATGAGACTCATGTAGAACTCTGCTGTGAATATACACGTATAGATTATATAATAGTACTTTCCAAATGTTCTTGGTTTATCTATCAAAAAATCGTGCTTTAAAGCAAAAACATGCGAAAGCTTTAATATGTATTTGCTTTGTAATAAAGAAAAATATTATTTTAATTTCTAACATAGCACTTTCATTTTAATTAATTTGTTATACAACTAACAGTCGTGAAGATCTTGAATCAGTGCAGAAGCTTTGGAGGTTTAAAGCTCAATTCTATGAACAAATGGTGTTAGTCTTCATCTTCTATACTGATGTTTGTTAGATCTTTTACATGTACCAAATAGTGGTGCAATATCTTGCAATGGCTTTTGCCTTTTTTAAGACTATTCATTTATAAGCATTTTTTTTCTCTTATAGTGTTGATTTTTGATGTTGATTTTTAATGTTCTTTTAAAGGGGGAGTGTTGGCCTAGTGGTTAGAGCAGTGCGCTTGTGCTCTGAGAAGGTACCTGCTCTGACAAGTACCCTGTTCGATTCCCACAATTTGCACTCTGGTCTCTGCGCAAAAATCCTTAACCCCACACTGCTCCCCAGGCGCCGCACAATGGCAGCCCAGTGCTCCCCAAGGGGATGGGTTAAATGAAGAGGTACATTTCTCCAGTGTGAGATCAATAATGTTCAATAATTATTATTATTAAAGAAAAGGTAAAAAATTTAAACACTTGCCTTATGGTAAAAATCATTTCATCATCATTATTATCAGGATTGAGCACATATGTTTGAAACCATTAAGTGCCATGTCTAATTGTCATCCATACTTTTAATCATTACTTTTAATGCACAATAAGTATTGGAGAGTTTCATTGACTTTACATGTTTCTTTTTCTTATTTTAAAGCGGAGCCTACCTGTAACATCCAGACAGTTTTTTATTTTTATTTTAGATTTTAACTGACATCACTGTACTTTCGCAAACTTATAATTTTCCCTTAGTGTTATGGAATCTGATAGCAGACCTTTTTGAAACAACATGTTAGAAAGTAGTGGAGTTACTTGTAAAGATAAGGCCACCTTTACCTGTCTGAATTAAAGCCTAATTCAAAGAATTAAACATATGTCTGATAGGTAAGCATCATGTCTGTTTTGTTGACTAATTTTTAGGATCAGCTGTCATCTTTAAGTGGAGCGCAGAATGTCGTAAGGCAGCACTTTAAGTTATGTGACCCATCCAGCAACAGATCAGAACTTCTTGGATTACATAGTTGAGATGTGAGAAGGGTAGCTTGTAGGGCTGCAGCTAGCGATTATTTTGCAAATCGGTTAATCTGTTGAACATTTTTTATGATTAATGGGTATTAATCTGATAACAAAAAGTTCCTTAAAGAAGACTTTCTATTAAATGAAACAGGTGAATCTAAAAATGTTCCACTCTAGGAGTTCTGGATAGAGCATATTGATGGATAAAAATCTTTTTTTTTATCTTAAATGCAAAATGTATAAATATATTTTCTTTGCAATTTTGGTATAATTGCTACTCAAGGGTTGGTTGCTCTGTCAGTTAAAAACGTTTTAGAGTCTCAAAGCTCCATTAACAATTAATCAATTACTAAATTAGTTGACGATTATTTCAATAATGGATTAATAATTAGATTAATTATTTCAGCCCTAGATGCTTGAAGTATCGATGAAAACACTATATTGACTTGGAAAATAATTTAATATACAGTGTCCCAAACTAAGCTAATACTTGGGTCAGAGACTTAGAATGAAGAGGTAAGCACAGTATGAAGAATCTGTATGGTGTTAGAAACATAACAATCTGTGGCCTTACCAGGTAAATATGTTTGGGAAAAGGAAAAGGTTATTGCTGTGTTGTGTCGAAACATTGCTCAACCACTTTGATCTCCTTGTTCCGCCTTGCCGAGGCTACAAGAATGGCTGTTGCATCGTGATGCCTTTCTTGCAATCAAAGCCTTGTCAAATGTTGTGGCTCATCTCTCAGGACTGCCCAGCTATTCTCAGATTAATTACTGACAGCTCCTCTGAGGGCCAACAACTTCTGCTGGTGCTGCAGGTCTTAACACAACACAAGCAATTCTATGACACCTCAGACATGTTAACTCTCCTCTCAACAACACTGGGTGATGTTATCCTTGCTGCTAGAGCTTGACTATGGTTAATTGTTTAGCTCTTTTTTTTCCTTTTCCTATTTTTTCTTTTTTCCAGGTTGCCAATATACAAAAGGTATTGCATTGTATCATCAAAATGTTTAATATGTGTATTTATGGGAAATAATTGATAATGGAATTTATAAAATGGTAATTTGACTGAATTTATGGTTTCCAGCACTTTTCAAATGCAAGCAGACCTACTTAGACACCATTCCCCAATTATTTACATTAGAATTTCAAGTTCTTAAAGCTGAAGTCTGTAAGTTTTTAAAAATCACTTTTTTGTCATATTGGCTAAAACTGTCCCTATGCCCAGACAGCAGTACATGTGATATGTAACCTGTGAAAAAAACTGCTTCAATTGGTCCCGCATACTGCCTGTATTGCAATCTGGAAAGAATAATTCGGGACGAGTCAAAACAACCAATCAAAGCCAGAGGAGCGTCTAATGGAGTGTCAATCACAGCTCACACACGCTTAATCCCGCCCCCCTCACCGCTTAACCTGCCGCTGCCGCCCGGCTGCAGCAGTCAGGAGGACACGCGTGGAAGTCATGGCGGAGCGACAGCCACCAGCGAAAGAGAAACTGCCCTTACTGCCCCTGCCGACAACTGCTTACACGGCAAACTTCGGTATAACCAGCATCTTATATCTAGCTGCTTGGAGGTGAGTGTTATCGCTCTTACCGGTTCACACTCCATGCCGCGTACTCTGCTTGGACACTTCTGGTCGCATGCGGTAGCCGCGCAGACGCTGTGAGAGGGGTGGAGCTTGGAGGTGGGGCATGAGTGAAGCAGAGAGGGTGGGGGAGTGGCGTGAAACCTGTTTTTCTTCAAATTTTCAGTCGAAGTCTGCTCTCTTCTCAATGTTACAGACTGCAGCTTTAAACACTAAAAGCACAACAAGTGTAAGATTTTTAATTGGATATTTAAATATAAATACCTGACCTTCAAGCAAACGAATAAAACAAAAAGAGAAAGAAAAAATTGATGCACAAACTCCAGGAGGCCCAATGGGAGTTCCTCCTCTTCTTCAGAAACACAGTCTCTAAATCAGAGCAGCTCTCTGGGCACTTTGAGTCCAGATCAGAATCTTTTTGGAGGAAAATATTACAGATAAGGAGTTACATTTTAAATAGCATTGCTGTGGCCAGTATTGCACAACCTACTCGATCTCAGCTGAATATCTTTGATAATTCGGGGAATTTTCTTTCACCCTCTTAGGGTGTCTCATAATATATAATAAACATATATTATCTCCTCCCCAAGCGTAGGTTTGGTACACTTGCAAAAACAGTTGCAAAAAAGCATTTTATTAAAAGTAGCCCATAGAGCATTGTTTCTGCATGCATGTGTAGAAATATGTTTATGTTTGTCATTCTGCTTGTTGTAGGAGATAATTAGATTGTTCTTCGAGCAAACTCTAATCAAATAACAGGTGAGAGAGAGGGAGAGTAAAGCACAGCTAAAATCTAATCAAGCCGAACTCTTCAACACAACTGCTTCAGTTTCATTCTGGCTCCATTCTATATTTTTTTAAGACTATGTGCCAATCACCGCTGGTTTGATGACAAACTGACTTTATTTAAATTTAGTTTAGTTTTGCTTCATTAAAGATTTGACTTAGGGTGCTGTTATAGTAAATAATAACAACAAAGAAATACTAATACTACTAATTTTAATCATATAGAGCTTATAAATATGTATTCATGATTTATAGTAACTAATAGCTGTATCTAGCTCTATTTAATGTTTTTTTTAAATAGTAACATTATGCAATTGCATGTTTATGTGAAGCAAACACAATTTAGTTTTTTTGGATCAAATAGTGTATTAGTTCTGTTTATTAGTCATACAGACTGATTCCTGTTGTAATGTTTACAAAATGTATTAAAAGGGTATTATTTAATTAGTTGGGGAATTCTGTGTTGTCTTTATCTCTACTTCAAGTTTAAGTGTGTGCCTATATCTTGTGTTTTGTATTGTTTTTTTGCGCTGCCAAAAAGTGTAAAATGCAGCATGCCCTTGTCAACGACTGAAGGTGCACAGACAGACCATAACAATCTGGCAGCGAGCCAGGAATCCGCAAGAGGAGACGAGGCATTGTCACTGAGGCTGCAGGTTGGAACAGTTTGTCCTTCCTCTGTCTCATCTATGGTATCTGAAGCAGCTTGAGCACCATGCATTGTTCACTGAAACAATGTGTTGTAGTGTGAAGCTCTGGTACCAGTCTGCTTGGAATCGAGTTCTGTTGGGATTTTATTTTGTTGTAGAGGCTGGACATTTGCAATGCTTGCATTCATGAACTCCTCCAGAAATGGTTTATCTGCACCAAATCATCATTGTATCAAATCTATCAGTTGGAAAAATAATCAGTAAAAGCATAACAAGTTTACTCCTTCTCAAAAAAATAAAAAATAATAATAATAATTTGCTAAACAAATGATTAAAAAAAAAGGTTTCTGAGAAGACATACAGGCTCTCCGTTCTACAAAAGATGGACTGTGTCTGACTGATGCGGAGGACAAGGAAATTTTTATGTAAGATTTGTGTCGACCAAGTTTTTAGGAAGCGGACACTCTGTAAAACAAGTTTTCCACCACATACCTCAAGTAAAAATGTTTTGTTTTTTTAATAGAAAAATACAGTTTTCTACCAAGAATATTTGGGGCTATTCAAATTAGTAGGAATGGCTGTTTTGCATCACTCACATAGATTAAGCAGTGACTGCTTTCGATTCCTGATTCTTTCCTGTTAAGAGATTAATCAGAACAGTGGAGTCGTTTTCCTGTTAAAGCTACAGTGTGTAATTTTCAGCGACATCTAACGTCCAGACTGCAGACCGCAGCAACATGAACATCTCCCCCCCCCCCACCACCACTTCTCCCCCCCACAGTACGTCGAGCGTTATGGGACAAAATGTCTTCCACAACGTCCGCATCACCTACCTTCTCAAGTGATGAGGTTTGTTTACATAGATAATTGTACAGATAGTATTTCATTAGTCTGTGTAGGGTATAGATTTCATGTAGACTTAAGATAATACATTTCTAGCGTAATGGGCGATCTTGCAATCGCTAGTTTGTTGGCTCTGCGCTGCCGTAGCGCAAAGATGTCTGCCTCCATGGCTGCGAGACCCGCTCCTATGTAATTATAAATAACGAATTCTAAGCAACGCAAATATTAAGGTTAAGAGGCTGAGCTCGTAGATGATGATAAATAACATAGTTATGTATAATATATTACATTTCTGACTGTATATCCCTATAATTATTACACACTGTAGCTTTAAAAGGGAGTTTTCCTCTCCACTGTCGCTGCAATCATGCTTAGTGTGAGACATTGCCTTCAAGTCAACAAGTTGATGCAATCACCTGGTTTTCCTTAGACTGAAAGGTTTTAACCTGACTGACTGATCTGATTGAATTGTCTCGGTAAAATGCCTTGAGATGACAATTATAACAATTATAGAGAAAATAAATGTCAGTCTGATCTCAATTAAACATTTTCTTCCTTTTTTAAATAATTATATAAGTGACAAAGACAGGGCTTCCTGTTACTGATTTACAGAAAGTTATAGAGAGAACATGTTAAGCAGAGTAGATGAGATTAAACCTGATGCATGTCGATTGTAATTCTACCTTTCCTAAGAGCTTTCTTCATTTTAACATTAACAAAGCTCTGCTAGTTAAAAGGAGATTGCTGCAAATTCACTGAGTTGGTACAGCTTGTGTGGTTTCATTAAATACATAGTTTCTAATGTTTTGGTATATATGCTATAATAATAACATGCTATGATAATATTCAAGGGTATATACAAAACCCTAAATGAATTGAAACTATTTTTTTTTTCACCTTTAGATCATTGCATTTGCTGAAGCTTTCTTGCTTAATAGGAGGTCAAATTATAGACCTACACAGTAGGTCTATTAATTGCTAACTACTAAAATTTTTACAGAAATAACTATTATCCTTATAAGGCTGCACTCAACTTGCCTGAATGTAGGGTTTCTCATCTAGCTATAACTGTGAAAAACGGCCAGATGTGCTTATTCCAGTAAAAATAATAAAGGGTAATATTGCTAGCAATACAAGTCAGTAGCATCAGTTTAATTCTGCATCTTTACTATGTTTTAAGATGACAGTCCTCCTGAATCTAAATATATCTGATATATTGATAATATCTGATTTCAGCAACTAGAATCTTAAGTGGGTATAGTTTCTTTTTTACTATATTGTGGGACAAATTGTATGTGTACATCACTGGAATCTGTCAGTAAAATGAGCTGATGTTATATTTACCATCAAAATTCCTCAAATCCTTTTTGTCCAAAGAAGTGCTGAAACAGACTGGATAGCTGATTTCTCTTTCTTTCTGTTCAAATCGTTCCTAATATCTGGCCTGCTTTCTTTTTTAACATCTAATTCCTTTTTAAAGGTTAGTATTTTTGTGCCAACTCAAGCAGCAATATCCTCTCTCCCTTGTCATTTCTAAAGGCATTGTGGAAGTGTCCCTGCCAGTAAGCTCTTGATCAAAGCAAACCTTGTAGAGGAGCTTCATTTAGTTAAGCATTAATCAGCAGATTTTATGCAGCCCATCTTCCACTGGGAGTTATTCAACAGCTTTCATACATTGGAGCCAGCATTTAACAATTTAAAACAGTTTATTTTTACTGAATATTTAGTCTTCCTATGAAATAAACAACTAACTTAACAGCCTGGTTACATGTAATTAATTATGCAAAGAAACAACATCAGGAAAACAGGAACCATATATCTACATTGTTGCTATCACCACTCTGTCAACTGCTTTTACACAAATTGAGTTTCTGATCATGTGTATAATGTATTTTTACACTCCTAAAGAGATGTATTTTTTTGTAAGATAAGCACCTGCGTTTTTTTTGTTTTGTTTTGTTTTTTCCTGTTTTAGGTTGTACGTTTTATTTTTCATCCAGTACCAAATAATTCCTTTGGTCCCTGTCCTGATGTTGTAAGGGTTTCTGCTAATCCAATAACACAATTGTGTTTATGGGCAGGATACTGATAAGTTGTCAACAAGCCATGTTATTAAGAGGGCCTTTTTAAAGCTTGGATGAGTCAGCAGTATGTGCACAGATTAAGAGTCTGTGAAAAACTTAACAGCAATAATGACAGTTTTAAAAAGTGTTGTAAATAGCAAAAAAAAAATCAATATTAAGCAATGTATTTACTATAAAATTGTACTACCAGAGTTAATGGAGCAATAATACAATGTATTTGTTTACCCCATGTATTAATGTTATAGTTTTACCTATTTTTTTTTTTGTTGTTGTTGTTGTTGTCTGAAAAGCCATGGGCAAAGATTATTAGTCATTAATAATGTTGTGTTATTTGAATAGCAAAAAAGTTTTTAAAAATTTTAAAGTGTTTCACCAGATATTTTTTGGTAGTGGATTAGAATACAATTTGAAACAACTAAACCCACAACAGAAATGTGGCATAAACTGAGTTCAGTCATTTCCTCACTTAAATTGGATGTAAAAAATCTTGGTGTTATTTTTTATCAGGACCTATCATTTAAATCCCATGTTAAAGAGGTTTTTAGAATTTGATTCTTTCATCTGCAGAATATAGCAAAAACTAGAAATCTCCTGTCCAGGGGTGATGCTGAGTAACTAGTCCATGTATTTGTTACTTCAAGGCTGGACTATTGTAATTCTTTACTATCAGGAAGTCCAGAAACTGTAGTTAAAAGCCTTCAGCAAAATGCTGCAGTCCGAGATCTGATGAAAATTAAAAAGAGAGATCATAACTCTCCTAAACTGGCTTCTCTTTATTGACTTTCTGTTAAATTCAGAATAGAATTTGAAATCCTTCTTCTCACATGTAAAACCTTAAATGACCAGCTCCATCTTACATCAGATATATGATTGTTCTTTATGTTCCTAACAGAGGACTTCAGTCTCAATCTGCAGGTTTACTAGTCCTTCCTAGAATTTCTAAAAGTAGAATGGAAGGCAGATCTTTTAGTTATCAGGCTCCTCTCCTGTGGAACCAACTACCAGTTTTAGTCTGTGAGGTAGACACCCTGTCTATTTTTAAGGTTAGGCTTAAAACTTTCCTTTTCGATAAAGCTTAAAGTTAGAGTGGTTCAGGCTACCCCGAGCTATCTCTATAGTTATGCTGCTATAGGCTTGAGGGCTGGTTATACTCCTGGCAGCAGTGTGTCGCAGTGAGCTTGTCGGAGATATTTTTTATTTATGCCCAATTTTGAAGCATGTTCTGCTCTATGTTATTCCCCGCCACAACACAAGACGGACATGTGAGGAATTGGGGGCAAGTTTGGGTTGACAGGCAACCCACGAATGAATGTGATGATGTCATGAGTAATCGTCTGTTGAATCAGATGTATTCTACGTGCTCTTGTTCTCCCTGAATCAATATTTTTCTGTGTTCTTGTCAAGAACATACTTGGCGACAACACGAGTCTGTACTGCATTCTTGTGAACTGAGAAATGGTCTCTCTACTGTATGTGCACAACTGATAGAGACATACTGGCTAAATATTTTTTCACACCCAATTTTTCAGTTTTTTTGTTTGTTAAAAAAGTTTAATATATTTTATTCCACTTCTCAATTGTGTCCCAGTTGTTTATTCTTCCTTTATGCTTGAAACCTTAAATGTGACAAAAAGTCTTTAAGTTCAAGGGGGCCGAGTACTTTCGCAAGGCACTCTGTGGTTTGATCAGTTTAGACTCCTCGTCTGCAACCTGCGACTTATCTCTTTAGTTCATTCATTTCCTCTGTCCTGTTCAGTTGTGTCCTGACACAAGTCACTTTACCCACCTTGGTTGCTGCTTTTGATCAGAGATTGCCAAATGCATGGCAGCCTCCATTGTGTTAGTCTGCCCCAGGGCAGCTGTGGCAACAATGTAGGTTACCACCATGAGCGTGTAAATGTCTGTGTGAATGACTAAATGTAGTGCAAAGCGTTTTCAGGTCTTTCTATGACTCTACATAAGCACATCCCATTTTCCATCTGCTGTGTATTTAAGCTATATCTGCATAGAATATCTACCACAAATACATTTTATTGGGCTTTTAAAAATCTCTCTTTTAAAAATCTCTCTTCTCTACATTTTTTTTCTTTGCTTTACTCAACCACTATATTTTCCTCCATTCTCTTTTGTTGTTTCTTTCAAGTGATTATTATTATTAAAGGATGCCCAAAAAGTAATGGATTATAACTTTGTATAAACAAATCTAAATGATGGGTTAGTAAATACTAAGATTTGATGGTAGGGTTAGTTTATTTGTGCTGTTAAGGAGACAGCTTTTTTCATAATTTGTATAAATACTTTAAATTCAATTAAGTTTTTTTTGCATGGCAAAGATTTACAACACATGTCATCCCAAAACACTTAACAAAGAGAGTTAGATCATACAGATAGACTGGTTCAAGTTTTTTCTGTCTAAGGCAAAGTTTATTCTGTAAAGACCCTTAAATTGATCTGTTGATCAAAGCAATGAATTGCAGGTCAAATATAATCAGAGGGATCTAACATTGCTCAGCCGTGTAATGCAGAGAATTATAGATTTACTGTTGGCTGATTGTTGGTCTCATGTCCATCTTAATCAAAGAATATTACAGAGATTTGGCACTATGTTGATGTCAGCTTGTTTGAGGCAATGTATATTTTTGTATGAGTCAGCTTACTTGCACTTAATATCAATTTGTGAGTACCAACATAGTGGCTGCATTTGGTTTTTGTTGCTATGTACACCTGCACATACATAGGCAGAGATAATTACATTCTCTATATTGTGTATGGAAATGGGAGCAGCTGCAGTGGCAGTGCAGTATTGCAGCAGCAGCACGTGCCGTCTATGTCTTCACATGCTCTTCTACTTTCTTTTTGTCACAAATGACTGCTAGCACATTTTAGAAGGCCAAGATGTTGAAAATTAAAATTGTACAAGTCATGGAAAACCTAACAAAGATAATAACATAATAATTATCTGAAATAATAATTTAGAATGCACTGTATATATGAAAATATGTGTCTTTATAGATTGTTGTATTTATATATCCATATACCTATAGAGATGTTTTTCTTAACAAGTTATACTTAAAGCTTTGTACTCCTTAAAAAATGCTAAATTTGAATGTTGTTTATTGAATTGGCTGTTCATTTTATTGTTGAGTTAAACTATTTGGGTGCTAACAGGCCACTGAGTCTTGATGGTGCATCCGCTTTGGGCTCTGCTTAAATTGTTGGCATGAACTAAAGATACTTTTCTTAAATATTTTATACTATTTAATATGAGAAAAAGATTAATCAAGTGATATTACTCAACCAGAGTCAGCAACATTAGTTATGACATCAACTAATCCATTATGTATCAGTAGGTTGCATAAACTTTAAGTAGAAGTAGAATTTTACTATCAGCATGGTAATATATGAGCTTTAGATTCAAGTAAATATATTCTTATATTTGTTTTTTGGCTTTCTTCCTTGGTATTCACCTGGTTTGTGGCTGTGACCCTCTCCCCTTTTCAGGCAGAGGAGTGGGTCCCCCACCCTAGTTGGATGACTGATATGTACCATGCTCCATGCCCAGACAGTCCAGGATAATCAAAGGGTTTTTGTCATGTGGATCACTAGGACCTGCTGGTGAACATAAATAAGGACACTGTGACTCCCTTTCAGCCAACAGTTGTGTTTGTCATTGCCCTGGATTACATCTCGATTACTGCTTTCCCTTTGCTGGAGTGAGCCAGAAGTATTTTAAGCCTGCTTCTCTAAAATATATGAGGTGGCAGGGCATTGCACTCTGTTGTGTATTTGCACCTTCTGGGCATGCTTACAGCTGCATCCAGTGCCACGTTCCTAGCCGTTTCAAATTTGGCTAAACCGCCAGCAACTAGATCCAGCATGGTCTGCACTAATGACCTGAAGTCACGTCTCATTTCCCCCAGCTCGTGTCCCAGTGGCGGGACATTTTGTATGGGGGGGGAGTCCTGCTCACAGATGTGTCCTCCTTGGATTGGAGTGTGACCTGGCAGGGTCAAATGGCACAGGGGATAAGCCATGGCAGGGCAAGAAGCACATCAAGTCCCTGAAATTACTGTCGGTATATTTGAATTGAGAAAGCTTCCTGGAGGTGATGTCTTCAAACCTTGGAAACCAAGTCCAGTGGATTGTTTTTAAACTTTTACGGAATGACTATTACCTGGATGACTGAGAATCTTCATCAGCATACTGTCGGTATACCTTCCTCTTTATTTTTTTATTCTAATGTTTAGGGGCAGGCATTTGCTGTGTGATTCACGTGAACCAATCAATTCAGAGATGAGGTCAGAGAAGATGTTACCCTTGACCCGACTGCTCCTGGACTGAGTGGCACAACACTTTTCTGTTGTGTGAGAAGCTGCTTCCATGGGAGTAGAAGCTTCAACTGAAGGTGATGACATACAACAAGAGGGGGTAGATTTCTTTGCCTACAAGGACATGGCCCACTGTCCACATGACCAAAGTTCCAGATAACTTTTAGACTATTATTCCCTGATTTTCAGGTGGTGCCCTCAAGAACTATTGATTTTGGAAAGACATTTACAGGCAGCCTGGCTAAGGCAGCAATTTGAGCTCAGAAGTGTATTGTAGAAATAAGCATATATCCAGATAAGGTTAACAAACCTGGCATTGAATTGAAAAAGGCAAAGCACAGGCTTTTCAGAGAGTCAAGGCTTGGAACTAGTATTTACTAGTGAAGTTTAAAAGAAAGTTAACAGGTATTTAAGTGGTTAGACGGAGCAAAACAAGGATAACCACAGGTGAACTGACTTGTATATTAAGTGGCAATGAAAAACAAGAAAGGCATCAGTTAAATGTGACTGAACTGATTACATACAAAAAGAAAGAACAGCATGATATAAGAGCTAGAAGAAAACAACTCGAAAGATCTGACAAATAAAACCACACATGAAAGAAACTAAAGATAAATACATTTGAGAAAAGAGACCGAAGAATGAACATAAAAGAAACTAATAGCAAGCTTAAAGCAAAACTTAAGTGTGCTCCGAAAGTAATTGCATTTGTAATATAATTAATTGCATTTGTAATATAATCATAGTTTAACAAAACACAATTTTCAAATTGAAGAGGCAACCAACTTTGGTCATATTACTTTTAACAAGAGTGAGACACTGACTGTTTAACATGGGTTTACTGTCACATAGAAAGGAAGAGTTGCAGCTTGTGGGCACATCCGTGGATGGGGCTGCGTCCTCCAAGGTCTACCTGGACTTGGTTCTTGGACTAACGTGAAAATAAGGAGGCCGGAGGAGTTTGGCTATAGATTCAAACAGGTCCAGCTTTCCCCAGCTTTCACCGCCCCTCACTCAGCGTACGCTCCACTTAGCAACCATGACAGTTTACAACACAAAGCTGGCAAAGAATAGATATCGAACTTCTCACAATTGTTCTGTATGCTTATAACATTTTAAGGAGCTTCAGCAGCAGTACCATTGTGGCAAATTTATAGTCCGCACAGATATATTTAAATCTGAGCTTAAACCCATTTGCACAGGGACAAATAAAATGCTTTCAATAAACTAAATATCACTTGCTACATATATGACTCAATAACCATTTAAAACAATTATTTTCATTGATTTCAGATAGAATTATTCACACACTTGTATTTTATTAAATGTCCTTCAAAATGGGCAAAAAGAAGGCTGCATTTGTCAGCAGCATAATAAGGACTCTTCTAATCTGAACAGGCCACTGTGCCGCACTACAACGTAATCGGCCAATGTATCTGGCCTTCGGAGGACACAGCCACTGAATTCAAACTTAGCACATGCATGCAAGTAGATATAAGCACTTTAAAACACAGCTGTAACAGTTCTGCCACAGGTCAAGAAAGCTTTCAAGGTCATAAAACAATGAAACCCTCAAATAAAACATCTTCATCCTTTTAGTAATTACAAAGAAAAATCAAAATAAATTCACATTCGGAGTATTGGCTTTGAAAAATGCTATTTAGTTGTTTTGCTAAATGGTTCATTTTTAAAAACAAAACACAAATTCTAAAGCTAAAAATAACAAAACAAAAAAACGTTTCATTCACCTATCCTGTATTTTCTAAAAAAAAAAAAGAAAATAAAAAAAGCAATGGCTAAGTTTAATTGCTGAGAATAATATGGATTTTTTTGATTTGTCATTATTAAAAACTAAATGTAAAATCCACTTCTTGCTTATCTCTCTGTTTTGAAAACAATACACAGAAAATGTGAATTTTTCAATAATATTTAGGCTTGTGATTAATCGAAATTAATTCAAGAAACCTTGTGATTAATTAGATCAAAATTTTTTATCATTTTACACCCCTACTTAAAACAAACAAAAGCAAATACTTCAAGCTCTTCAAAAGAAAATAAAAATAATTATGAAAAGAATTCTAAATTACAACTTGGTAACTTATTTCAAAATTTTTAACTTCATGAATTTTTGCCCTAGTCACTTACAGTATTTAAAGGCTTCAATAGCCAAACCCTCTTCTAATAGGATAATGCTCTTTTTTTCAGAATAATGAGTTTATAATGTTTGCTGCAAAAAAAAAAATGCAGTTACTGTATTAAAATGCTGTACAAAATGTTAAATTTCAGTAAAGTGAATCTAGTGAATCTAATAACATGCCGTTTGAGTGTAGTTGTTTTGAACAATTTGAAGTAAGCATCATTTCAAAAGAACCTTTTTCAAAGACAGTGTGTTTCCAGAACTAAATCTGGGTATATTAATAATAAAATAGTTTTAGTGTTAAATCAAAGCCATGTCTTTGACTTTTATTATGATGTCTGTTTTTAAATAGTCCTAGTCCTATTTTACTGGGCAAATACTTCTCATAGATCACTCTTATAAGAACAGAATGTCACTTCTCCTGATATATAAAGGAGATTTATCTGAATGGAAACCATATTTTAAATATAAACCCAGATGTTTAAAACATCTGTCTGGGTTTTTTTAACACCTTGTTATGATTCAATGAGTTTTATGATCACCAAGTTTTAACAAACTCTATAGAAGGTGTTAAAAATTTGCTCTAAGTTTTGATGAATAACACATTTGACAACACATTTCATATTATTTTTAATTGTGCCGAGATTCCTTCAAGGTAAAACAGAAATAAATTAAACTGACAAGTATTTGCCACATTAATTGGAATAATTTGTCATCATGCTTATGTATATTTTACTTATCAGGTAGAAGCTTTAGTATATTTTCCATAGTTTACATGATTTAAAGATAAGGAGGAAATTTAGGGAATAAACGCTCCTACTCTGTAAATCGGAAAGATCATTTTACCCTCAATATTATAATTTAATTTGTCAGGGTTTCCTACTGTTGTGCAAACAAGTTTGCCTAGAATGGTAGAGCTACCGAACAAGAAAAGAGAATACATCTCAGTTAAAACATAACTCTACTTTAAGTTACATTGACCATGGGTGTCAAAGCAAATATTCCTGCATCTCAATTATGTAATTTACAGTGCTCTAATGTAAATATGATTATAACTGACATTATTTGCTATCATAGCCTCATTTTAGAACCATACCACAATTACTGCAAACACTGAACCACAATTATGCAGCGTTTTCTATATTCTGCACACTTTTTGCCCACAGTACACCGTGTACCATATCAGTTTGAATCTGCATTAATCAAAATGAGGATGGTCTAATTTCCAGAGCTCCAAAGCTACACTGCCGACATTCAGCGCACGGGTGCTCTCAGCTGGAACCAGAAGCTCTAAAAAAGGATGGAGCTGAAATAACCAGTTGCCGAATTAATCTGTGTGTGCATATCTGAGTACAGTGTTTTCCATGTTTATCATAGCTGTCATGGCTTGTCTTTTGTTAAAGGAAAAGGATGGATTTGCATTTGACATTAGGTTTGAAGACGGCGCAATTGCTCTTTCCAATTTAGAATGAAATAAAAGCCAAAGTTTAAAGCAAATCTGTAGATGGGGAGCATAAAAGCGGTGAGGCTACTGCCTGCTCGCTCTTTAAGCTGCATCACTTCTTCCTCTTCAATCACTTATTTGTCTGACAGAGGTGATGAATAGAAAGAGGCGGAGAGGAAGGGCAGAATTGGATATATGAAAAGTCACACAACTGCCTGAATATGCAATCAGCTTGGCACCTACAGTAAGTGAGCAGCATCATCATCTCAGAGAGAATGTTGTTGTATTGAGTCAAACTGAAAACCGTTGATAGGAAAAAAAATACAAAAAAGGAAAAAGAAGGAAATAAAAAAAAAATGTGCAGCTTTAAGGCAATCTATCATACACCAAACTCCTGCAGCTTCACCTTCCCTCTTCCTCCCCAATCCTCCTCCTCCTTCTGGAGAGAGAGCGCAACAGAGAGAGTCACGCTTGCAAGCTAAAGAAGAGACGTCAAGAGGAGGATCCACAGGGAGAGGAAAAAAAACCCTCTCTCCATCCGCTGTTGCCTCTCTTCGTTGCATCCTACAGGCAGCAAGGATCGAAGAGGAGAGAGGAGGATCGCCGGCACATTTCAGGTGCTGCTTCCCTGCAATTTCTGTGGCAGTATCACAGTGCGTGGAGAGCAGTGTGAGCTGCCGAGAGCTCAATCGGTGACATCGTTCTGCAGCAGAACAAGTGCATCGCAGAGGAGCCGGGATGCTTAACAATCTGACCGATACAGAGGAGGGGGAAGGGGGAGCACAGAGCCAGGGTGAGTGATGAGTTTTATCATGCCGTCACTCCAACATATCAAGAGGCACGTAAATAGGGAGGTCAGACATGTTGATGCATCACATAGTGTTCTGCCAATGCAACAGCAATGAGAGAAAGAAAATATGTCCTGCTTATGAAAAAAATATGCAAAATGAAGGCTCACACATGCAACCTGACTGGATTGAAGAGCGCTGGTATGTGTAAGTGTGAATGTAAGCTTCATCAGTGAATGGCCTGCTTGCCTCCACTACTGCTGCTGCTCCTACTGCAAGGCTGTTGTGACAGGAATAGTAATGTGCACACTCCATATCATGGATTGTGAGTATAAAGGGTATTAAAGTTGTGTACAACACATGCATGCACTTCCATATACACACAAACACACACACACCAGTCTATAACAAAAATTAAGCCTTAAACTGCAGAGCTCTAAATTCTGCATGGCAACTTAAATATACCCTGGCAACAGACTAAATTGATATCTCCATATAAACACACACACACATATGTGTGTGTGTGTGTGTATATGTCCTGCTTATGAAAAAAATATGCAAAATGAAGGCTCACACATGCAACCTGACTGGATTGAAGAGCGCATATGTGTGTGTGTGTTTATATATATATATATATATATATATATATATATATATATATATATATATATATATATATATAAAACCTACAGATAGCAAGCAACCGTTGCTGTTCCTCTCACCCCTACATGTCAAAGAAGTCAGCCCTCCATCCAATCCCCTTCACTTGCCCCCCGGCCGAAGAATCTCTGCGGTGTTTCAGGAACGAACCTGTAGGCTGCTGGCTTGTGTGCCTATTTACTCTGTGAGGGACACCAGAACGCACTCAATTCTTCAGGTCTGTCTGAACATCAGCTTGTTAAAAAGCACTAAACTATGCATTCCCCCCGAAAAAAATAAAATTTATAATGATAATAAATAAATAACAATCAAATACCTATAAGAAGTAATTGTCAACATTTATTTGGTTGTCACTTCGGATGTCAATCTCTTGCAATTACCTGTGCAGTAAATGTAAAACATTTTAAATCCCTGCACATACAGTATCCCTCTCTTTGGACCACTTCTGCTCTTCACATTGATCTCTTTTTCATTTTCACTTCACTATTTCGTACGTCCCGCTCCCTTTTTGTGCAAAACCCTTCCTTTCACTGTCAGTCCTGAACTCCAAGGAATGCATTGACAGGTTGCGGATGAGAGAACAGTCACTATGCAGTCTCTTCTACCTGCGAGGGCTTAATGATAAAAATAGACCAGCTCTGGAAACATGAATATTTAACTCAATGCAGGCATCATTCATTTTTTTATATAAGCAAATTACAATATTGTGTTCATAATCATGGACATTATGGTTTTATCTTTGGAAACATTTAGGCCACATTGCCAAGCTTCACATAAAGCCTTAATGGTTCATCCTGAGGTGTTAAACTAACAGGATTGGTGCATTATTGTGTGCTTGTGTCCTTTTTCTATTTTAGCTCCACTGGATTTTAGTATGTGTGTGTTGATCAGTGCTTTGAAGTTAACGTCCATGCTTTTATTGAGCAAATGCTAAAGGTGCTGAAAATTGTGTGAGCTTATAGCTCATCAGCTCTGCCGCTTCATGTAGACATCAGAAGGTTTAAACTGTCAGCCGTTTCCTCCTTATTTTTTCTGTTTCAATGCTTTGATATTGCCATGCATGTGCACTCTGCCATACTATGGATTAAAATGAGAGGAAATTTATGCCCAGCTACTCCTGTTCTTACCACATCTTTTACGTTTTAATATCAGTCTTCACAAGTTATATATAGTTATATACAGTATATCTCTAAACAGAACTTTGTCAAAACACAAGCACTCTTAACATATTTGGCCTTTTTGCTTTTAATCATAACTGTGCTAAGATAGCCGTGCAACAGCCTGAATTACTCTGTTTAGTCATCAGTACAATACAGGTGCTGGTCATAAAATTAGAATATCATGAAAAAGTAGATTGATTTCAGTAATTCCATTTAAAAAGTGAAACTTGTATATTATATTCATACATTACATACAAACTCATATATTTCAGATGTTTATTTTGTTTAATTTTGATGATTACAAATGACAACAAATGAAAATCTCAAATTCATCATATCAGAAAATTAGAATATTACTGAAGACCAATAAAAACAAAGGATTTATAGAAATGTTGGCCAACTGAAAAGTATGAACATGAAAAGTATGAGCATGTACAGCACTCAGTATTTAGTTGGGCCTCCTTTGGCCTGTATTACTGCAGCAATGCGGCGTGGCATGGAGTCGATCAGTCTGTGGCACTGCTCAGGTGTTATGATAGCCCAGGTTGCTCTAATAGTGGCTTTTAGCTCTTCTGAATTGTTGGGTCTGGTGTATTGCATCTTCTTCTTCACAATACCCCATAGATTTTCTATGGGGTTAAGGTCAGGAGAGTTTGCTGGCCAATTAAGAACAGGGATACCATGGTCCTTCAACCAGGTACTGGTAGCTTTGGCACTGTGTGCAGGTGCCAAGTCCTGTTGGAAAATGAAATCTGCATCTCCAAAAAGTTGGTCAGCTGCAGGAAGCATGAAGTGCTCTAAAACTTCCTGGTATGTGGCTGCGTTGACCCTGGACCTCAGAAAACACAATGGACCAACACCAGCAGATGACATGGCACCCCAAACCATCACTGACTGTGGAAACTTTACACTGGACTTCAAGCAACGTGGATGAAGTGCCTCTCTTCTTTTCCTCCAGACTCTGGGACCTTGATTTCCAAAGGAAATGCAAAATTTACTTTCATCAGAGAACATGACTTTGGACCACTCACCAGCAGTCCAGTCCTGTTTCTCTTTAGCCCAGGCAAGACGCTTCTGACGCTGTCTGTGGTTCAAGAGTGGCTTGACACAAGGAATGCGACAGCAGAAACCCATGTCTTTCATACGTCTGTGTGTGGTGGTTCTTGAAGCACTCACTCCAGCTGCAGTCCACTCTTTGTGAATCTCCCCCACATTTTTGAATGGGTTTTGTTTCACAATCCTCTCCAGGGTGCGGTTATCTCTCTTGCTTGTACACTTTTTTCGACCACATCTTTTCCTTCCCTTCGCCTCTCTATTAATGTGCTTGGACACTGAGCTCTGTGAACAGCCAGCCTCTTTAGCGATGACCTTTTGTGTCTTGCCCTCCTTGTGCAAGGTGTCGATGGTCGTCTTTTGGACAACTGTCAAGTCAGCAGTCTTCCCCATGATTGTGTAGCCTATAGAACTAGACTGAAAGACCATTTAAAGGCTTTTGCAGGTGGTTTGAGTTAATTAGCTGATTAGAGTGTGGCACCAGGGGCCATCAATTTTGAACCTTTTCACAATATTCTAATTTTCTGATATGATGAATTTGAGATTTTCATTTGTTGTCATTTGTAATCATCAAAATTAAACAAAATAAACATCTGAAATATATGAGTTTGTATGTAATGTATGAATATAATATACAAGTTTCACTTTTTAAATGGAATTACTGAAATCAATCTACTTTTTCATGATATTCTAATTTTATGACCAGCACCTGTATAGGGCAGCTCTAGTAAAAAGGAATGTCAGCTGTTGTCGCTGTCCGCCATCCCCAGGTACTGAAACTGCTCTACCCGGATTGCATGGGGCTCCATAGCGCTATCCAAGGTGCTGATTTATAACCTTCATTACACACTGATCCCAGACTGGAAGAAGTACACAATGCACTGGGTGAAGGGGATTATGGTTGAAGGGATGTATCTTTGTACTATGCACTTTGTTAACATACAGCATATACAATATTGACTGCTGTTAAACACCTTTTTTGTGCTTCCTAAAGCAGTTTAAGGAAGATGGAAGGGAGTGATATACAATAATGATTTAAATGGAAGGCAATAGTAATCAATTGAAACAAATGGAGAAATGTTATAAATGATGGGTGGTGTATTATGTTCAATTATGTATAATCTTTAGAGAAAATACAAAAAATCCATATTTTTTCATATTTTTACATTTTAAACATAAGGCCCTATGCACTAAGGTAAAATATTAATCTCTGGGTCAGTCATAATATTAAAAGAAGTTAACTTGCACTGTCAGAACACATTTTCACTAGTTACTATTAATGGAAGCTTTTAGTGTTCAGCTGCTTATATTGTCATTATAAATTGGCAGTTATTCCTTCCTTCACCCATTAGTTTTTAGTCTTTCCAGTTTTTCCATTCGTGAACACAGCTTCCTCATTAACGTGTCAGTTCAGTTTATCTGCAATAGTTTTAATGAGAGACTATTTTTCCTGATATGTACATAATTAAATACTTCTTTTTATTTTTGGCAGGAGAAAGTCTATGGTTCAACAGGAGGCTGACAGCTAATTGGTGCTTCACTACAAATTAGTTAGGTCTAGCTGCTTAGAACTGTACAATTTGTTTGTTTTTTAAGAATAATTTTTCTGATTGTTGTAGATAAATAAATAACTAAATCTAAAACAAAAAATATAAGTATATTATAGGTAATTACTACTAAAGAGTTTTTGGATAAAAATCATTACAAACTATTGAATGTTATTATCAAATCGAAAAGTTTTTTCTCATTAAACCAAAGTCAATGACTCGGAAAAAACATACAAGTTCATATTAATCATATTTTCATCATGAAGGTTTAAGTCGGAGTTACATTGGTCTAGCCAAACACATTTAGCCCCCATTAGTCATAACATAGCAGCCATGACATTAAGGGCACTGATGATATTTCATTTCTGCAACTGCTTAAACTACTTAAACACTACTTAAACGTATAGAATAGAGTGAAAGAGACTACAAAATAAAACACATGGAATTTGTTGTTATTTTATGTAACCATGAAGGGTATGACCTCAAATGAAAATCATCGAACAAAGTTTCATCAGTATAGGTACATCAGAAATATAAGGGCCTGTTTAGTGCAAATCAATACTTTTCCTTATTCCTCATGTCCAGTTAGCTTTAGTAAGCTAGACTCCTTGGTATTATTTCATAGCTCTGAATGAATAAAATCCAAGAAAAAGTACCTCATGTTTGTGATATATTATATATATATATATATATATATATATATATATATATATATATATATATATATATATATATATATATATATATATATATATATATATATATATATATATATATATATATAAATGATATTGATAATGATACTGTATTTTTAGTTTGTATTAATACATATAGGCATAACTCTGATTACATTGGCTAAATTTGTATTCCGCTGTACTTTATAGATATAAGAGTCAATCAACAACACCTTGGTTAAATAGCATTACTGCTTCCAGCTGTTTGTCAGATTTTTAACATAACCATTGATAAAACGACTTTGAATGCTGTTGGTGTGCATAAAAAAATGAAAAGAAAACTCATAAAATGTTGAACAAAACAAATGAAAAGCAAAAGTTTCAGTTGTCAAACCAAAGGTCCAGAGTCAGAAACCAGTGAGTAGGTTCATTTTTCTGTAAATATTATGCTATTTAAGTCTATTGCTGATGTACCAGATCCAAGTTGTTCTATGATTTTCTGTCTGTTTTTATTATTATTATTTTTTGTAAAACTTATTGTAGGGTTGGGTCATATAAAATTAAAGAAAACAATTCATTTAAATTATTTTAACAGTAAAACTTTTATTTAGACGATGTTTTAATTATTTTATAATTTTTTTAAAATGATGTTACTTTTGTGTTTTTCTAATTATATGTGTAAACACATATGCAAGATATATTATAAACGACTGGTGGTTTTCAAACAGCTACCTGGATAAATAATGGTTAAATAAATAAATAAGTAAAAAATTTAAGGCATTCATTATGAGCTGCTTTATGCATTCCCGTCCAGTGTTTCTTTCTTTTGAATCGTCCATAGAAAATGAAACTAACCTTAAGATATTCCACCAGGTGAAATCACATAAAACAATTTGTGGTTACCTGAGAAAATAGCTAGCTGATTTTCTTTAGCGATAAAAAAGGTGATTAACTTCATAAGTCCATCCGCCTTGTCTCTGCTTCCAGTCTGTAGTCCTACTCCGGACTGTGAATGGGGTGGTAATGATGTTTTAGTTATGGCTGACTGCATAATACTGCAAAAATGCTCCCTAGGGCCCTCTCCTAGGGAGGCAGTTGTTGTGATTGCTCAACGTCATTATTCTCTGTCTACACACTCTGCAACTTAACTACTCTGAATGGAAAGAGAGGAAGCAGAAATTCAGAGCAAGTGCCGGCTAATGCAACACTTTTTATATGGAAATGTACCTCTCTCTCCAAACACAAAACAAAACCTGGTCATTATCATCTTCTCTTGAACACACAGACATATATTCTGTTTTCCATCTTTCATTTGTGGCTTTTTTTTCAGATTTCATAAAAAACTGTCCCTTTGTAAAATATTCATCTGAATCACATTTTATTTCATAAAAAAAAACAACCAAAAACAATAAAAAAAAAAAAGGTTGCAGGTTGGATTTAGCTGCATACTGTAAGTAGTATAGGTTTCGTTTGTGAACCTCCATCGTTATAATAAGTATATTTTACCCCTGGCTTTTTTTATACCCACATTTGTTTTTGGCTTAATTCACCATTCCATTAACTCTAAAACATGTCTTTGTCATGCTGAAGAGAAAAAAGGTCCAAAACCTCATCCTGCCACTACAATTCTTAACAGTTCTCAGTGTTCTCAGTGTAAAGCTATCTAGATCTGCATACTTAGAAAAACTGAAATGCAAAACTAGTTATTTGGAGTGTTAGTTATTTATTTAAACATTTGTTAAAGTTACATTTTAACATAATGTTGGCCCAAAGGTTTTTGGTCTTTTTTTCAGCTGTATTACTGTGTCATTGTATGCCGTGTTCCCTACATGGTTTGTGACCATCTCCAGTCACATGTTGACAAATCAACAGTGAATCAGCGCAGATTTCTGCAGCTCTTCCAGTTAATATAAGCTTCATATCTGCTCCCTGAGAGATATTCTCCTGTCAGTTTAGATGGTGGGCAGGCCTTTTTGAGTTTTGCAATTCAGGCACAGTCTTTTCATCTTCAGATGATGCATTGAAAGTCATTTTATGCCATTCTCGATGTAAAACTTGGGATGTAGTTGTATAACTCAACCCTGCTTTAAACATAATCCCTGACCTCTATGTTGTTTTTATTGGTCTTTGTGATACCATTTGTTTTCTAATGTTCTGTAACCAACCTCTGTGACTTCCAGAGTACAGCTGGATTCATATTGAGAATTAAATGTGTCCAGATGGACTGGGAGGTTACAGAGCGGAAGAGGCTGAATAAACATGCATGACAATATTTTCATATTTGTGAAAAGTTTGCAAAGATAAGCAAAAAAGAAAACCAATCCTTTGTCATTTCCAATTTTGCTTCTGCTTCACAACCATGAACTGTGTTGGTTCATCAACACAAGCTTCTTATCAAACAACAAATATGAATAAATTAAGTTTAAATGCAGTTTTCCATTAGTTCCCTTTTATTCAAAGAGATATTACAATAATATAGTGCATAATTGAATTTAATAAAGATGAGTTTTAATTAAGCAAAGATACAATGGATAATAAACAATGAATGGGTTTTCCGACTAATTAGAGTATGGTTACAATCAGGAGTGGCTATCCAGATGTTTCGGACGGATATGCATTCATCAGCTTCTCAATTAAAAAGCAAGAATATAATTAGTCATGAAGGGCTGCACTTCCCTAAATCTTGCTGCTGACTCATCCTGCCATGGTTAAAAGCTTAAACAAAAGCTTGTACAAATTGTACATCTGAGGCACACACACTACAAACACTAAACTGCTAAAAGCTATTAGTCATATGTTCTGGTGCATTATAAAATTTAGTTTTCTTGTCTACATTAATATTTCTAGAAAATCCTCCTTGGATCAGTTGAATGCAGGGTGTATTAAATCAGTGTGCAAGATTCTCTAGAGGTGAGAAAAGGTTGTATGAAATGAAATAGAAGTCGAGTTAAATGCAGATGAGAAAGAGGTTAGCTAAAATGAATCATGTCCAAGGAAGGCGAGCTAAACACAGAAACTGTTCAATTCAACTGTTGTTAAATATACTTATATATTATACTTTACCATCTTAAGTATTTATCCCAAACACATGATGGATAAAAATATGAAAAATATCTAAGTTGTAAAAAAAAAAGGATAAAAAATGCAAGAGAGAATAAAACAGTTGTATGTTATTCTTTTGTTTTCTGTTTTGATTTCTTGATTGTTTTAGTCTGTTTATTTATTGCTGTTCTTTTTTGGTGGGTTAATTGCTTCGATTGAATGTACAATGTATTCTTACATTACCAGAAATTGGTTTAAATTGGCTTTCTTAAGAAGACTACATTCCATTACTTATAGGTTGGCTTTAGTAGACCATTAATATTTTTTTTCAAAAACATAAAGGATTTGTTATTTTAAAGATCATGATACTTAAAGCATGCGTTTTTTTTGTTTGTTTTTTTTTAGCACCTCCATTATTGTTCCACCAGGCAATCAGTACCTTTAAGTAAACAGTCTCGTAAAAAGCACTGCCGACTACTCTGAGTGATAATTGAAATTGGAGTTAATCAGGAAGCTTTTAGCAGTTTTATTGTCAGAAGTCTGGTTTTAAGGTCAAGGCTTTTTCTTCCTTTTAGTCATGCAATTAATCATGCATTTAGTCATCGGTAGGAAGTGGTCAGTAATACACATTTGAGTGGGGCTATTTAACTTTGATGAACTATTTATTCATATTCTAAATGACAGTGCCTCTATCCACCTCAAGCTAATTGTCAGTGAAACTGAAATAGGCAAAAAAACAACAACTGTAAATTGCAACATTCATAATTAGTTGTTGTTTAATCAGCAGCAATAAATAATTTTCCTTTTTTTTTTTCTTTTTAGACTCATTATCATATCTTGTCAGTTAATGTGAGAAAGCATATCTATACAAATACTATACAGTAATTCTGGAACTGTCATTGCTTTCCTGTTGCATCTTCTAGAGAGTTATTTGGTGAGGTTCAATTTCCACCCTATCTGACAGCACTCTCAACAGACAGGCACTAGGAAATGGAAGCGTAATGAAAAGCCACATATTGATTCGCTTTCACCGATGTATCTATTTGTGGACTTTAAGTTGTTTTGTGACAGTTCTATGCTTCACAACCATAAAATCATCTCGACCTCTCACTCCTAAAAGCTGTCTGATTAAGTTGTGAGAAAGAAGAGCTATTATTCTGTGGTTTATCAAAGTCTTATTCTGGCTTGGTTGCATTTTATCCACCTTAACCTCTTACACCCTCAGGAGGTATAAATAAATTTCTGCCTGACAAAAACACACAAAAGTAAATCACTTATAGCCTCACAGCTATTAGATTTAAGAAGAAACTTTTGGTACCTCTGTAAAGGTAAGATGTCATAGAATGGTTTTCTGGTGTCAGCACCATTGTAGCTTTGACCCTGCCTGAAATATTAGGGACAAAATACAAAATATTTTGCATTTTTTGAACCTCACCAAACTTTTCTTTGAAATAAACATTGCAAAACACTACCAAAATATTATTTATAGCACAAAAAAGTAGTACAGACTTTTAAATCTAAATGTTGTGTAAAAATATACCAAATTTGGACTCAATCAGATGAATCATATTTATTTTAGAATGGTATTAATGAGAAATTTCTTAGGCGGAGGGGCCATTTTGGCACATTTATCCAAAAATGTTACCAAACTGTGCCAAATGTGTTTTTTACATCAATACTGGGGGTTTGTTAAAATTACGAGGTCACGTAGCAGCTGGACCCACCGGTGGGTCCGTAGGGTTCTAGGGGTTAAATACCTAGTAGGTTAGGCAGTTTCAGTTTGGTTGATGAAAATGTTTCATTTGTTTGCTAAATAAACAGTCTTTATCGTGGGGCTAACCATTACAAACATAATTCTGTGGATCCTGCCTCTGATCATTCATCAGTTTATGCAAAAAAAAAAGTGTTAGTGCACAACATCCAATTTCATGGGGAATATTTCAGTTGAGAAAATTCCCCAGTTGATAGATTATTTGCATTTCATAAAAAGTGAAAGAGAAGTCACGTTTCTCAATTTCAGGCTCACATGGTACCTCTGTGGTGTTCTTCTCTCTTTGGCTCTGAGGAGGGCCATGTAATAAACTGAACGTCATCTTTAATTTGCCTTGGAATCCACCAGCCAACATTTTTTCTTTCATCTCAGCTGCATTGTTCAGTTTTCTTTTTTTCTTGTTGCTGTCACATGGGTAGTAAACCCTGAGAATGTGACTGCATACAGCAAATCTCTGGTTGGCTCAGTAGAACTCCTACTGCGGCATCAGAGGGAAACTTATCATGCATATGCTGATAAGAGTTAAGGGAGGGGGATGAACTAAAGTACTGTACAGTCTTAGCTGAGGGGCTGTATACATGTAGGAGGATCCCCTAGGTACGTAGCAGGCGGTTTGACTTTAAATACAAGCAAGCAACTTAATTGTCTATGAAAGACTGGGCAAAGTAACTTTAAGACAATTGTCAGATCAGCTTTGGGGGATTCCATAGGGCACATTGAATGAGTAAAATTGTTCAGCAGCTGGACAGTGGAAGGTTTAGTGGATGGCTCATCAATAGAATATATCTCCCCTGGTTCAATAAGAGATGAATTGTGTAATTAGAAAGCTTTTCTAGCCATACTGATGCATGTGACAGTTGTAGCAGATGCTTACCCCAGCCAGTAGACCAGGACCAATGTCTCTTCTGGTCACTGGACCTGCTGAACTTCATAAGCTTTCAGCTTAATCAGGCTTTGTCTGGTCAGAGGCAATTAATTGCTTTAGGATAAAACAATTGCATGAGAATGAAAATTGATTTTAACTTAAATCTAACAAGTTAGAGATAATGGCACAGAAAAAACTCTAAGGCTCTTATACGTTGATACAACATGCACTCAGTCTAAGAGCACCGATCTTTAAGATTTCAAAAAAGTAAAAAAAAAAAAAACCCACCGGACTTTGTTTTTTTTTACCGCACTAGTGGCACGTTTTTCAACAGTAGGCTGACAGGGGGTATGCAAGAGGGGGAGAGACATGCAGCAAAAGACCACAGGACAGATTTGAACCCGGGTCGGCCGCGTCGAGAACTAAGGCCTTTGTACTTGGATTGTGCGTGGTAACCGCTGCACCACCCACACGCCCCCTGTTTTCCCTGTTTTAAGTCGAATAGCTTCCATCCAGGAAGCTTTTTTTTAATTCCAAATGATCTTGAAGATGTTTCAGCTTTTAAACTTATTGGACTCACTTTCTGTGAGTACTTCATTAGTGTATGATTGAAACAAAAACAATGTGTGTGCCACAATTGGTCTTAACTGTTAACAACAGATGTTTCCTATTTACATGTATCTATTGTTAAATGAGCTTTGCATGTACTCAGAAAAACAATGTGTTCCATATTGCCACCACCACCCCTGTTTCCGTTCCTTAAAGAAGCTTCAACAACTCGTCAGCTAAACAGTTCACCATGATCTCTTGGTATCTTTTTAATAAGCCAAGCCTCATCTAAAATGGAATATCTAACAAAATGTAAAGTTTTAAGCTGTATTTGTTTTTATTTGTAACTGACTGGAAAAGAAATACTATTTTTTCTTTTCAATTCTTAAAAACATAGAAGAAAATGAGCTGTAGAAAAAGAAGGTGGAGCTATAGTAAATCCTAGTTACTAAAATGTTTAACACGACTCGATAACAGTTGTTATCGTTTTCCTTTGATAAACCATCAACTCTTGCCTGCAACAAAACAATCCTCACGATTGTATGAGCAGTAAAAGATAAGAGCTATGTCTTTAAAATATATTGTTTTTTGGGGGAAATTGCTCTATATAAATTCTAATATCATAACCATTTTCATTACGTAAATATATTGAATAAAACTTTTCTCAGGAAAATGTGTGTTTTATAAAATGTTCCATATCAAAACATGTTTATTTTGATGCATGTGTTAATTATTAACATATCTTTTTAATGTGTCCTCCTTGCTTGAAGGTTGACCCAACAGATTGTTTAAGGCTGTTGCAGGATGAGGGCCATTATGACTGCGGCACAAAGAGCAACACTATAATTTGAATCATTCCCACGGCGGGGCTATCAGCAGAGTTGTTTGGAGAAAATAGTCATTCATTATTAAAAGGGGAAACATTCTCCCCTGAAAGTGTAGACCGCTAATTTTACAAAACACACAGGCACACAAAAACAAGGACATTCTATTGGATCATCTTAACAGAACAATTTTTTTAATGGTACTGATGATTCTTCTTTTCTTGTCATCCACTCGGCGGTAACATGTTGCCACAGACACTTTCATGTCATTGAGTCATTTGATGACAGTGACCTTATTAAAGATCAAACAGACGTGACCGAGAAGAGGAAATCCACAGAGATGAAGAGAGGTCGACAGATTGTTATTGGTGCTCCTCTTACAGGCTAATAGTGCTTGTTATTGCTGCCTGTTACCTCACATATACTCATTATCATCATGAGGACAGCATTGGAAATGTTAAAATGGCTGCATGTAAATTGTGTTCATTTAAAAAGTGACCTACTTGGATGCAGGTTCCCATTTAATCGGCTACTGTTGGAGCAGAAAGAAGGTAACATCTTTGACCCTTATGTTTCTTCTCAGACAAACATAAATTCTGGCCAACTGATTGAATATATTAATTGGCTCATACAATATCAATGACTACTTTTATGTCCATATGAATCCATTTCTACCTTTGGTGCAGCTTACCACTTAAGGCTGATTTATACTCAGAAACCAGGTCGTCTGCGTGTGTGTCACAGTGAACGCAAATGTGCCCCCGCCCCTTCCGCAGACACTCTGCTGCACCTCTCCAAAATTGTAGGTGACCGCAGACAGTGCTGCTGACAGGAGGCATCTAGTTGGTCAAATCTAAATCCGCTCTACACTATGCGTATTTCCTGTTTGTCATCTTACTGGCTTGCTTTGTTTGTATGATCGCCATTTTGTGGAAAACGATGGACAGCTAGAAGAGCGAGGGACCCTTTTTCCACCTGGATCCCCGTTCTTTTTTGCCCTCATGTCCCTCGGTTGTTGCACAAACTTGCCCCCACGTTTTCACCGCCTCGGCCATATCTAATCCCACAATTAGTTTGTGACTGTCACTCTTGCGTTGTGGCGTGGAATAACATAGAGCACACCACGCTTCAATATTGGGCATAAATCAAAAATATCTGCGACAAGCTCACTGCGACACACTGCTGCGGGATGATACCTTTAGGTACCATTTACTGTGCCGCTCCTCTTGGTCCCCCTCCCCTTCTTCTCTCCTTTTGTCTTTGATGACAGTTGATTTGACACGTCTCTATAGCTCTCAGTCAGGCAAGAGTCTGCAGTTGATATGCCTTTATGAATAGTGTATTTCCCCATTTTGTTACAGCCCACAGAACTTATCAGCATCTTCTGTGAAATGGAAATAAACCATCTATCTGCAGGCGGCGGAGAGCCACAGCTCTTGACCCACGACTCACTTCAACCCTCAATAGGAACTCATTTAGCTATTGTCAAATAAGAAAAGGAAAATCTTTACTGCAGAGCTATGAAAGAGGCGTTGCAGTTTAAATGCAAAGGATCTCTCAGAGCAAATATACTATTAATTTTTTTAAAAGCAACAACCACATATATATATATATATATTCTGTCTTAAGGAGTCATTATGTAAATTTTCTCAGATAAAATCTTTAAAATAGCCTTTTTATTTTACCCTTTTCAACTAAAACATTGTTTGATGATCAGACTGACACTTCCTTAATTCAGCACTGATGCATCAATAAGCCTGTAACCTATGTTCGTTTATACTTCTGACTTAAATTTACTGCGCTATTCAGCGGATGTGACGTGAAACGCATCGCTATTAAATTGGTCAGAGCTAGAAAACAATTGAAACATTGTATTTCAGATGGATTTTTTGACATTCAGAAGTGGCAGTATATGCAGAAAATTCCCTAATGCATCTTTAAAGCAACTTTTCTTTAAGTGAAATTGAAATGATCAAAAGGGTAGTTATAGTTTAGGGTTCATTTTAATATGGAATTATGCTTTTCATAATTCTATAAGACTGTCTTTCTTTTGATCACCTCCTCAGTTCCATTTGTTTAGCTGATCAGATATTGAAAAGCTTATTTAAAGTATTAACATCTTGTTTATTATTTGAAGGATTCTGGTCAGCACTGGAAAAAGGTTTGGTCTTAAAAAGAGATTATATGTCTTGTGGAAAGATAAAAATGTAAACATTTCATCCAAGTTATTATATCTGAGTTTTTTTTTCATGAAATCTTTTGGAAGTGCTCACGATTTTAGCTATTATGCTTGATTTGTGGGTCAGCATCTATCAAAGCTTAGATTTGAAATGGACTAAATATATTTTTGGACTTGAGCTAGAGTCATATGAAAGGTTCTTATCAATGAAAATATTATTTCCTCTCCAATAAGAAATAAAATAATTGTTTCTCACCCTCAACATAGACACATGGAAAACCAGTTTGTGGAAATTAATGTTCTGGATGGTAATTTGTTTAGTCAGCTTAAGATACTGAGAACCTTTTACAGATACAAATTACAAAATGATTCAGAAATTCTTATAACAAAATCTTGATTAAAAATACACGTAGGCCCATAAGAAATAGAGAAATAACCTCTTTAAAGGCAAAAGTGTTAAGGTTGAGTGGAGGTTTTGAGGAACCAAATGCAGAGAAGAGTAAGCAGATGTGAGTTTTGATGATTTAATGAAAAGTTCCAGTCAAAAATCCAAAATACTGAAAACCAAGCAAAATCCAATTAACGTCAGGAAATATACAGGAGGGGAACAAGAGATGAGAAAGCAAGAAAACAACAAGAATCCAGCACTGAGTGAAGGCTCTGCTGCTCTTTAAAGCCCAGCACTCTGATTAGACTGATGAGCTCCACCTGTGTAGAATATCCAAGTTCTCCACCAAGATCTTCTCTTGGCGAGATGCATCACTCAAACTCACAAACACACACAAACACGAGATCGCTGACCAAAAGAGCATTTTTTTTGAATTTTTGATTAAATTAAAGTTTAATCTAACTTTTTTTCCTATTAACACGTGAAAAGTCTTGTATGAAGATAAAGAAGAGAGAATCCCTACAACAAAAATAATGCCGTATTTCTTTGTATAATAGGAAACATTTCTGACAAGTTGTTTTCAGTGACCTTCATGGACAACTTCCAATCTCCAAGCTGTATCCAAACCAGAGGACTCAATTCTTTATTTACCATAACCAGATATTTTTTCTCATGGTTTGATAGAAGGGATTTGGTATTCAGGTAATTTAGACAGTCTGACAAATAAATATCACAAAAGTATTTGCAATAGGAGAAATTAGAGCCAGAAATAGTCTTGGGGTACCCCTCCCCACATATCAGATATTAGATCAGCAGATATAAGTTGTATACAGTAGGGCATTGAAGTTTATCTTTACCGGGAACTTAAACAATAATATGATCAACAACCTCAGCAAACTAAACTAGAACTGTTTCTTTTACGGGACTTTTCTTTTTTTCACCCATAACATTTTAAATGTTTCAATAAGAAACTTTATAGTTTGCACTTTCATTTTAATTTACAATTTAAGAAATGCATATTAACATTTTATTTGATTAGTCAACCTATAGCCCTTCAAATAAAATAGGCATTTTTTTTTTTTTTCTCATGAGTTGTAAAAATGAGCTTTTTGCTCTAAGCTGTCCATTGACTTCCCTGTTCCTATCTTAGAGGAAAAAATGTTCATGCATGAACCTGTCTAAGAATGATCGGTCTCTGACCTCCATGCAGTAATCCCTGGACCTCTTCTCACACCCTGCTGATCCGTCCTCATTTGCAATGCATCGCCTTCTTCCTTTCCTTCTCTGTGGTTTTCATCCAGGATGTGTAGATTATTTAAGCCAACATATCCTAATCCCCTCGTGATCCTATTCCCTAACTCCCTCCTAGATTGGTCATCTGAGTGGTGCTTTTTTAAACGAATTCAAGCCATGACCTTGGCTCAGCTGCTCTGTATTACAGGCTAAGCTTTGAAAACTTAAGTCAGAAAGTTCAGCTAGGAGTAGTTGTGGTTTTAGTTGTGTGTTGTTTTATTGTTCTCCTTTTTGTGGGATAAGCTCATGCGTTACCATTTGCTCTAATCCTTTCCCCTTATCCCAGCTTTGGTTATGACTCTTCGTGGATTTGATCCCTGCTCATTTACTTCAAGTTATTATGGCTCATAGTCCAATGGGAGGAACTGGAGGAGCCTTTCATAGTTAGGATACTCAATACACAAAAACAAAAAGGAACAGGCGGGCTCATGGTCAGGATTGTGTGCGGTGTTCAGGGATGCCTTTCAGTGTTCAGCCACATCAAAGCAGATGTCCTCCAACCAAGATGGATTGCTTAGTTATCACACTAATAAACACTGTTTGGTGATACTACTGTATGCTTCAGTCTCATCAGGTGCATTTCTCTTTAGGGACCTTTTTTTTTGCAACATTTCTCTTTAATCTCTCTTTAAATAAGAGTTTATTCACTAGAGTTTATATTTTTGAACCGAGCACAGTGTAAGCCCTAGATTTTCAGCATTTCTGTGGTTTCTTTTAGTGCATTTTAAAGAAGGCTTAATAATGGTTATGATGATGTCTGGATTTGCTAAATATTCCAATAGACGAAGGGAGAACTTAAGGTATTACAGTAAAATAAAACCAGTAAGAGATAGAAAATACAACCCGATTGTATCAATTTTACATAAACACAATACATTTTTTTTCATACTGCCATAATTAGTGTTGGGCAATTTACTTCTAAAATGTAAAATATTTCACATCACAAGTTATCTTTTTTTAGAAAGAAAATCGTGAATGTTGGAACTTTACCTATACAGTCATATGTTTAAATTACTTTTTTTTTAACCAGTGTTTTTTTTTCATCACAGTGTTTTTAGCACTGCTGCTTACCTTTATAAAGGCAGCACTTTAAAAAATCAAAAAGTCTAGAGAGCTGTACTAAATAAAATTTCTTTTTGTATACACTTGTTTGTACACAATGACAAAATCTGTCTAAGTTTAAGTCTAAGAAAGTTATTTTTCTTTACAGTATTACCATCTGTTTATACTAATGAGTTTCTTTTCAGTTACATTCCCCAGAATAAACATTTAGGTTGCTGTGAACTCTTCCAGGTCCTTCTTTAGGTTACCGGTGCGACCGCAAAGGAGCAATGTTTAGGGGAGTGGCAGCCTAGTGGTTTGGGCATAGAGCTTGGAATACTGAGGTTCTGATTTTGAGCTCCACTTCCACAGACTGGCACTGTGTGTCAAAGACCCTTAACGCCACACTGCTCCCCCGGCGCCACACAATGGCAGCCCACTGCTCCCTAAGGGGATGGGTTAAATGCAGAGGGTGAATTAAATTTTTCTCTACTTGTGACAATGTAATAAAAGTTTTACTGATGTCCTTTCTGATGTCCTAAATGAGATTGATCTAGCTTTAGAAATGTATTTACTCTTTTAAGTTTCTATGTTTGGACACACAGTAAGTGTGGGAGAACACAGTCATTGTTTGAAGTCAGCCTCATGCTTCATGTAATCATGACATTGTTCTTCCCTCTTAGCTTAATATTTTAGCTTAAGATATTTAGGAAGAATTAAATTCCACTTCAGTCACAAGAAATCAAAAATATTTTCAAATTCAGTTATAGCCAAAACATTGTCATTATTATTTTTGTCTTTGTTTAAGTGTTCTTACTATGTAGGTATTATAAATTGTGCTGTACCTTGAGGTTGGCATCCTCTCCACACCTAGAGCAAGAAATCCAAACTCTATGACACACAGAACAGAGTAGACAGTTTAAGGCTAGCTTATCTAACATACCAAAGTATATCAGCTCTATTTAAAAAGTCACCTCTTGGACTACCGCTATGTTGTGGTGATATACAGAAAACAAAATTAACTATACCAATTGAGAGGCGAGGCAAGCCCTAAGATAAATTGTTGGGGAATCAAAAAGGCAGGAGCAAACTGCTTTAAAACTTCCTTTAGAAATACCAAAAGGGTTTTAAAACTTGATTGTGTTTTTTCCTTGGCTCTATGCCAGCTGTCACCCTCTGTTTCAGAAAATGCAACAGGAAGAAATAACAATCTCTGTTCTGAATGTTTGCAGCCTAAAGGCCTTTAAATGCATAATGACACATGGGTAGCCAAACCATGTGTGACTGAATGAGGCCATCATATTCATATTTAGGGTATTTGCACACAAAATATACATTAGCACTTTCAAGCTGATCTGAAAACCTGTTTAGTGTTAAATATACGAACCTTCATTAGGAACCTCACAGTCTTTGTTAATGCAGGCTTTTTGCTTAGCCCGCTGCTTATCTTTCAACTCAGAAACACAGACACAGATGGCATCAAACAAAATGTTATGCAAACATCAGTGCAGCCTCTGGCATTACTATATTTAAATGTTTGACTTGACCCTTCATCTCTTAAGGCTCATCTACTGCTAACACATTATAATCTGTTGTGATAATAGGGTTGCTATTATGTTTCAGAAGTAGAGTTGGTATCCCTGATATGAGTGATTTCATGCTGTAGCGGTGAAACTATTTCATCAGCAGCTTCCATGCTGCTGTGGCAACAAACAATCTTCCTACCTGCATTATTCAGTTAAACAGGTAGTCACCTCTAGAAATGATATAGGCAGAAACATTGTGTCTTGCATAGAAAATATAAAGTTTGGTTCGTCATCCATTCTGGAATGAATCATAATCTCTTGCTTTGCAACATGAAAAACACAGTGGCAGGGATAAAGTGCTCCTCCCTTCCCATAAGTGAAAAGGAAATGACACATTCAGATGGACAGTGCACTTGACACGTTGTTTGTTCACCAAAAGCATACGGAAGCTGTTCATATGGTCAAACAGCAGCTCTTGGGGAAAGATAGAAAAAAGAAAAAGGGAGCTGCACACAACCACAGCCTTTACCCTTGTCTGCATGGCTTGTTGTTATGGCAACATGACTTTGCATTCCTTTTCACCTGCCGTTTTTGATCAATTCCCACTCCTGCGTCTCCCTTGGTTCATTTCTTTGTCCTAAAATACCTCCTCAGTCCTGCTTACTTACCATTCTCTTTTTACAGAGAGCTGCTGCTTTAATATGCGCAAATTAGGCTTCCTAGTGGTTATAAATGTAGTCTAGCTTTCTTCTCAGCGTACTCCTACCTTATCCTGATACAGGTTATACTTGTGCCATCTGGTAAGGTACTATGTACCAAAGTGGTACAGCTTAGTTTCCTGATGTCAAATTCCCGTCATTACAGTTAATATCTTCTTCCTTTAAAGGTATTGTAAAGGATTTAAACACATTTTTAAAAAGACCCGCCCTCTTTACTTGAAAAAAAATGCACATGCGCAACCCTGTACCTGCTCCAGAGAGGGAATGCCTATTAAAAGTGTGCCAGAGCATGCACAAGCCCATTTCTCCTCACACACGCTCTGTTTAAAAGTTGCTGTTTTCATAGCTCATATAAGCTTACAGTGTCTGAACGTCCGACCTAACCCCTGAATCCCTCAATCAGTATTTAGAGCAGGGACTATATAGAGGACTTTATAGCGAACTCAGTTAACTGACCGTTCAGACAGATGATCACTGCTTTTTACTGCCTGTTGGTCCACTGCGCATTGCCTGTGCCATCTTTGTTATTAGCTGTCTGGTAGCGACTGCCTGTGGCAACAGCGGGCCGCTGTGACACCAAATCCCAAAATGATTTGCGAGGAGAGCTCTCAGTGCAAAGCATTTTAGGATATATCTACCTCTTCTGAGGCCTTTCTTTTCTTCTCATACACTTCGTAGAAACTTTTTCTCTTACGACCCTCGGCCATTTTCAGAGAACGCGGTGAGAAAGCTGAGCTTCAATGACTGTCTGAAACCATAGCTCACCACAGATATACTCCTGAAAGTGCGTATACACAGAAAAAGATAGCTAACGGGACGAGACGGCCTTAAGTAAACATATCACCAGAATGATTAAAAATTAGGAGAGCTACTTATTTAGATAATTAGTTACTTATTTAGATTTCAACCTGGAAATGAAAGATTGTCCTCTATACCTTTAAGATTAGATTGTTCTATAAAACTTTAATTCCATTATTTAATTCAAAAAGCATTACTAAAAGTCTGAGTTAGGTCTATGTTTCAGGGTGTGCAGCAGTTAAAAAAAAATGAATTTTTTGTATTATGCATATAATAAGGCCTAAACTGGTTCTGCTGGAGGTTTCTTCCTGTTCAAAGGGATTTTCCTCTCCAGTGTGGCTACAACCATGCTTAGTGTGAGGGATTGTATTCGAGTCAATGAGTCGATGCAATCAACTGGTTTTCCTTGGATAGAAAACGGAATCAATTTGACTGGATGATCTGTTGAACTGTAAAGTGCCTTGAGATTACATGTGTTGTGAATTGGCGCTACATAAATAAACTGAATTGAAATTAATTAAACTCTCCCACACGTTGATGTGAGAAACCTCACATGATCTAAAAAATGTCAGTTAAAAAGCTCATTATGCCTCATATCCGATTTTTGAACATTACGCTTCGCTGATGTATCTTATCCAACAACGTTTTAATGGACCTTATGGCTTATTGCTATACTTTAATTGAAATTTTTAAAACAAAGAGCTTTATGCAGGATACTGTGTAATGTGCCTATACATAGGCAGAAACAGTCAGTCCTGCATGAGGAAACTGAGAAACCAGAGAATGAAGTCAGAGCTGGAAGCAACGGCGCATGTTAAGTTAGCTATCATGAAAGTAATAGCAGCTGATATATATGCTCAGATCAATTAAACTTATACGTTGTCCATGATGAAAAGAATTTGCATGTAGGCTTTATTATCACATTCTGTCAACTCTTTCTAATCTATGCTTTAGTATGTTTCCTTTTAATATCTACCTAAAATAGATAAGAAAGAACATACAGTCAAATATATTGCAACAGTCTTTCTATAAGAGTGTCATGATGGGTCTCAAAGATCTAACCCACATGCAGAAAACCACTCAGAGGCATGGAAAAAGTTAACAGTTTATTGATGAGGTTTACAAAACTCAGAGAGAGATAGAGAAAATAGGTTATTCTCAGATGGGGGGAATCCTGCGGTCAGGTGAACCGGAACCGGAAACTCTAGAGGGGAGATCACAGTGATGAGTTCAAGGTACGTAGGGAAATTGATTGAAGGAGATGAATGGAACAATTTTGACTCACGTAGTATGTTTCTTGATTGATCCTTGGGTCCAGTTTGTGGGGGAATTGTCCAGAGATTATGGTTACTTGTTGGAGGGCGGACAAGCAGACTAATGGTGGGTCCAGAGCAGGGGCGCAACTACATATTTTTGAGGTGGATGCGAAAACACATAATCGTCGATTGGGATTAAGTAGCTGTTCCCTCACTTCCACCTAATATTAGACCAACCTGTTGCTTTCCTCTGTCTGTCCTGATTCTTCCTCTGTCATCTTCTCTTCTTTCTCTCCATCCTCACAGCTGAATTAAATAAATTTTATGTTAAGTAGGGTTAAAAGATACAGCAGTCAAACTACAATAAAAATTAATATTTAAATTTGAATGATCTTTTTGTTGGATAACAGTTATTGACTGGACACTGCATCTGATCTGACTTATCAGATACATCACAACACCACTGTAGTGATACTGAATAAAACGTTTAAACTCAAGTGTCCCCCTGCCAAAAAGGTTGGTACAGTAACATGGGTCACAGAGTCTAAGGGCTATAATGACACTGGATTAATGTGTCTGATACACACATAAACTTGTACAACTCATATTTAATTAAAAAAATCAATAATAAGAAATGTACATATGAGTGAATACAGTAAATTGCAGCTAAGCGTTGGATCATAACTGGGCACTGGCCACGACATTTTAGTTTTCCTGTGTTAATATTTCACAAGTTTTATTTCGGTCATTCTTACACTTAGTGTGTGGATATGTGTGTGTTACAGGCACCAGGCATCAGATATTCCTAGAAATACGGAACAAACCGCGTTCCTTATCGCTTTAATAGGGGACGCAACATTTAACAGCCAAATATGGGGCGACTCTGTATCAGACTAGCTTTATCTAACCTGAATATTTACAACCCTCCTGTCCTGTTGTCGATACACTGACAGAACTTACCTACTGTCTTTCAACCACATTGAAAGGCTTTTTTTCATCTCGCCAACAACTTTATCCTTCTCCCTTTTTCTTTTTTGCGCCCCGGATAGTTTTGTTTTTCTGGCACTCCATCTTGCTGTTAAGTGTGCACTACGAGTGGTATTCGAAGATAAAAAAAAAAAAAATTTAAATAAAAAAAAACACGCCTGAGTGCGCCTCTTAGGGGCGCGTGCGCAAGCCACCTGTGTGGGAAGGGAGAGCGACAGGAGGAGAGGTGAAGGGGGCGCATAATCAGTGGGGGCGCATCAGAGGGGCGCATAATCAGTGCTGTCTCTCTGTTATTGATCGTTTTATGCTGTTAAATATAGAAAATGACAACTAGAAAAATTTATTTTCTAGAGGGGTTTTTTGACGCCCCCTCGAGTGCAGCGCCCCTATGCGTTGCATGCGCTGCATACCCGGTTTTTGCGCCACTGGTCCAGAGGAACAGCGGAGCGGACTGTCACAGACTTTCTTGAGGAGGACTTGAATGGATCTGGTGAAGGTTTCCCCTTGCTCAGTGTCAGACAAATAATTCCTTCCAAGGGGAGAAGGACCAGGCTTATCCAGCGGATCGGGGGGTTATCCTGCCAGAGAACACAAAGAGACAAAAGGTAAAAGACCTTAGACTCAGAGAGGCAAAGACTAAAAGGTTAGACTCAGCTAAACTTAGTGAGACTAGAGTACCCAATACTGGCAAACACTCTGGCATCGAGGTGGTGACAGACCGCTGCTCAAATACTCCTCTGGTGATGACCCAACGAGCCGCAGGTGTTGGGGGGGGAAACTGGAAGAGGCCCTCCAGGCCAAACAGGGTAAAGGGCACCATCTAGTGGGTAGGAGGAGAAACTAAAAGGAAAACACAAAAATGTTCCCCACAAACAGAACACTAACAAGAGTTGTGCTGATAATTTGGCAGATTTGTTATACTACTGTTTATGTTTTGAAGGCCATAAAGTTCAATACTAGTGATCCGTGCAAAATATTTGTGTTAAATGTGCTAACATTCTATATGTTTTTGCGATAGAGGTTATAGGATTAAAGGAGAAGAAGGCTAATAATAGCTTTTTTAAAAACAACAAAACATGCCAGTTTTTGATATTGTGTCAAAAATAATAGATACAAAAATGAAGTGACATAGACACATGTAAAAACTACTGTAATCCATGCAGGTAAGATTTTAGTAAATTTAGTAGTAGTATATTTCCTTTTTTCATTCTGTTTCATAATAACTTAATGTGAGATTTGGAGGAAATAAAGTAATATTCTTCAACTACTGTTTTATATTTCACAGTATTATCAGTATAAAAGTAATATTTGCAAATTTGTTCTTAGTGTCAAAGTAAATAAAAAGAGCTTTGGCATAACTTATATAAAATACCTTTTGCTAAAAAGTTATTTAAGAAGACTCTGTATTAATAATAAGGAAACAATACTATAAGCAATGAGCTTTTTAATGAAGCAGCTAACTATCTAAGCCTTATTAGTGTTTTTTTTTTTTTGTATTTGACAATACAAAGAAAAGGAGTTACGATATTATTTAAGATAACTAAAATAGATGAGACTCTGTGGGATTAAATACACATATTGTCATTTTGTGGGTTTAATGTGGGTATTTACAGACTTCTAACTTTCCATAGGGGCACTGATAATCTGAAAGTTCAATCACCACAATGTAAAGCACAGATAAGATATCCCCTATTATAAAGGAAACTAGGCATCCATGCAGGTTGTGTTATTACACACTACACAGCACAAGAATGGTAGGTCTTTGTGTAGAGTTGGTTTAAATAGACTATTGCATAAAATGCTGTTATAATAATTAAAGGGTAAACAAGAGATAGAATGTTTTGGTACTCCAAATGAATGTGCAGGGGATGATGAGGTGGTGATAATGTCCTAGTTCATTACTGCAACATCTGGAGTAGGTCACACAATCCTGCCACAGAGCAAACAGCTGAAGAGACAGATAAATGCACAACAGTTTTTCACTGGGGAGTTAGATTTGTTGCCAGGTTTGCACACACCAACAATAACCCGCCACACACACATGCGTGAACACAGATGCACACAAACCTGCAGTCTATTCTGGGTTTCTTCTGAATAAAAACAAGTTGACACACAGTAGAAAACACAGCACACCTACGTCACTTGTGTCATTTCTTCAAGGCCTGGGTTTCCCTGCCCTATGTTGGTGAGTTTTGTATTCTATTTGTATGTTTGCATGTAGACAGACAGATTAAATCCTGTTGTTTCTTTCAAAGTATATAATTGGCTGTTTGGCTTCTGTTGAAATTATGGATGCAAGTTATCGATGAATGAGTTAATCTAAAGCCAGTTGATCTTATTGACCAACTTATGATTAATTGATAAGCAGCCATTTTCTAAATAATTAATTGCAAGATTGCTTTTAAGTTTTCTATCTAAAGAAGAAAAAAAATGCATCAGAAATCCTGTTATTTAAAATCAAATTATGTATTCATCTTCTATGTGCTTGATTGGCATCAGTGTCATACACACAGTTTTTTTTATGTCTGCAAGAAATCCGTGGTGTATCGAGGGGAAAAAAACAACCTATCTGAAGAGAAAGGTTCCCCATTAACCCATCTTCCCATCAAGAAAATGTGATCAACTGCTTTTAAAGACCAGCTGATCAAATCCATAATTCACAGTTTTTGGAAGTCCTAAAGAATAAAAACATAGAGCTAAGCAGGACAGAGAGAGAGAGAGTGGAGGAGACTGAGAAAAAGAATCCTTCTCCACAGAACACATGGTACTGTGCCTATTGTTAGCAAGTTTATCCATCATGTCACAAATGTTTTGCCTAATGCACTCCACTTTTCCACTTTTTAATTCCATTAAAAATTTGTCATGTTTAATATGGTCTCTTACCTGCCGAGAACCCTGGATTCACCTCTGCCAGTTCTTCAAAACACCCACTTGACTAAAAACATTGCAAAAAAAGTTGGGCCAATATTCATAAAAAATAACTGGGCTGTATACAGGTACTAAAATTATTTTAAGGAAGGAAAATAAATCAATATTGCCAAAATTTGGTGATTTGACATTCAGGCGGTTATTTTGGTCTTTTATACCCACAGTGTAAATGCACAGTAATATTGTTAAGAAAATGACAAGAGAAGATATTTCCTTGATTTTATTTCTATACAACATCATCCTGCATTACATGTATTGGTGGATGCGAGATAGATGGCACAATTAGCAGGTTAATGAAAACAGCCTCGGTCCATTACATATGCTGCATTGATACTTTACTTATGCTCCAACTTTGCATCATTAATAGAGCATCTTTTTTACCCAAACTTTTCCATTGGCTCATTTCTATAATTTAAAATAGAATTGAATACATTTAGATCATTTTTTGGTTTATGAAGGCCTATACAATGTAATTTCCCTGAACACTGATCTGATCTAAGTGATCGAAGTCTTATTGGAAAAAATCCTTAGTGAATAGAAAATGATTTCTCAGGGTTTGTATGTAGAAAGTAAAAAGGTACATGCTGTTGACATTAACAGAGGCGGCCTGTGTGACTGAGCACACAATGGAGATTGCTTCCTACAGATGGAAACCAAATGGGTCTAACAGATTGTCATTTTCAGGCCCCAGCATCTGACAATATGCAAACCTAAATGAAACAGTCTAATTTTAGTAAATGACTTACCTTATTATGATATTAGGCGACATAATGAGCTGTAAATTGCACAGAGAAACATCTCTGGGATGGAACAATTGTGCTACATATAGGCGTATAACGGATATTTTTTTCATTAAGATGAAGGTCACGAAGGTGTAAGATGAGCAAATCTTAGTGTATTTTTGTGTGTCCTGATTTTCTATTAGCAATGCTCATCATTGTAACCTCTAAGGGCGTCTACATCACTCTGCCAACTCTCAACCATGCCAGTCAGCAGCAGCCGCAGCAACAACGCTAAGTAGGTCACACTGCAGTCACAGTAGCTTCGCTGCTGTAGAACAAGAAGAGACTTAGACAAGGAAGGAGGGAAGGCAGAGAGCCACAGTAGAGAGACAAGTTTGGAGATGAGGGAAGAAAAGTTAAAATAGGGATGTTGTGCAGGATAAAGGGATGAGGAGAGGAGAAAGACAGAAGCAGCAAGAAGATCGGGACATGGAATTGATGGCAACTTAGTGAAAAACAGAGATAGGATGTGAATTTTTGAAGGGCTTTAAAAAAGCAGCAATAACAAAATTGCAATACAGGGCAACTTTCAGATGGAGCTAAGATTGAGAATATGATTTCTGTAAAAGTAGATGATGATTTAGATGAAATAAAATGTTTCGCATGTATCCCTCATTCTGCTCAGAAACATCAAGTTGATGTTCTCATACAAAATACAATTTTGTTATGACTTTGCTATTTGTTCAGAGCGTAGAGCGCAATCGTAGAATAATACTTGTGCGCTATGAGACCACAAATCAATATACAGAGCTACAGTAGAATGTTTATTTTCAAAATATTCAGTCTGAATCTAAATCTTACTAAACTACCTGCACTCTTTAGAAAACACAGCAATAATCATGTGTGTGTTTATTTTACAAAGATTTTTTTTAAAAGCAGTGTCTCCACAATGTTTGTTTACTTTGAGCCTGATTATGGAAAGTTTTAATATGTCCGTGTCTAATAATAATAATAATAATAATAATAATAATAATAATAATAATAATAATAATACATTTTATTTGAAAGCGCCTTATCACAACACCCAAGGACACTGTACAGGCAGATAAAAACATTAAAAACAGGAAGCTAAAAAGTGCAAGCATAAAGATTGCACAAAAAACAAAACAGCAGGAAGTAAAATAAAACCAAAGGAAGAAAAGGAAGAGAACAATATTGGAGTGATGCGTAAGAACTAGATGGGATAAGACTGTCTGAACAGGAAAGTTTTGAGTCTGGATAATAGAGTATACAGCCGTCAGTAGAGGCAACTCGCAATGTTGCGACTAGAGGAGAAAATTCATTCATACAGAAAAAAACTGTCTTCACATTTTTTTTAGTTCAATTTGGTTTTTATGTTTAGCACAAATGAACAACACATGTCACCTCAAGGCACTTTACAGAGACGATTCAGTCAGATCACACAGTCAGACTGGTTAAAAGTTTTATTTATACGTAGGAAAACCCAGCTGATTGCATCGAGTCATTGACTACCAGGAAGTGTTACTATTGGATGAGCATTTGGCGCCAGAAGACATTTGCTTGCATAGTCTCATTGACTGTACAGCACTCCCTTATACCTTATGTTATCGGGCAATTTTGCAAAACTTTATTTTATAACTGATACATTTTTAACTCCGGTTTTTACTATGTTTAACCTAGAAGAAACATGTAGATAAATCTAACCCAATGGTTGGTTGTATAGGCAAACCTAGGCTTTGACATCAGGTCTATTCCTCACTGGGAGGTCATATCTGTCGATCGAATCTAATACACATTTTGGGTCTCAAACTTATTGTTGTAATGGACATTCCAAGTAAGCTTTCAACAAGTTGTCCCTTAAAAACCGTTCAAAGCATCCATATTATTTAATTTTGGGATTAATAAAGTATTTTTTTATTGAATTAAAATTAATTGTTCCATATTTTAGCAAAGGATGGGTGAGTCATGATGGAATCCAAACAACATAGAGTATAAAGCAGCATTTAGACTAAACAGCATTTGTTTCTCATCAAGGTCTAGATCTCACTGACCAAGTAAAAGGCTGCATCTTTAAGAAAATATTGCATCTGAAATAAGCACAGTCTATTAGGTCTGTGTACCCGATGACTGCACCCCAGATGAAAAGACTAGCCACTTACTGAGCTCCTAGAGAGAGTTTTAGAGATTTGAGGATTTGCTAAGAAGAAACACTTTCTGAATATTTAACAAAGGGCCTTTTCTGCTACTAAGGTGAATATGCTTGCATCGAAACCACAGTCAAGCATACACTTTGTCCAAGCAGACGCTTATCACAGGTGCTAGACAGAGAGCAGCTTCCCATGTCTTCTCTGTTCGTTTGACAAACGATGAAACTCACTGGCCACCATTTATTTTCATTTTGTCTTAAAGTGTAAACTGTTTTGGGGTAGAGAAGAACTAGAGGAATCTGGAGCTAAGGCTGTCTGATTCAATCTAAGCGAGATAGTCTGGTAATGTGACCTTGCTACGATTTATTGGATTTCCCTAGACTTGGTTTAACTAACCTGTCTCTATTTTTAAAGCTTAAGCAACAGCATTTGGCTTCAGTGGCAAATTAACTCAAACCACATTGTAGGAAATGGCCATAATATATAAACAACCATAATATATTAGATTAAATGTATGCAGTTCTGTGCGCACAACCATAGGAGACAAAAATATCTAATAAGCTCAATCTAATCAAGCACCAAACCAAAGCAAATGTAAAGATTGATTTTCATGCTGCTGGCTTTCTGAATCCGAGAACAGCTGAGGCACATTTCTTTAAGTCTGATCTTACTCTAGCTGTACTCTGATAACATATTACAACCGATCTCTAAAAATAATCAACTATAATTTCTCTTTATCCTCTCTTCCTTTTACTGCCAGTTAATAATGTGCTCACCACTTACTTCTGATCAGTCTCGCCTGGACCGGACTTTTCCAGAAGACACACGTCGTGTTAGCCAAACACACTCAGGCAATTTAACACCCTCATTAGGTCATTAATACCTGTGGCCGTGTCAAAAACCTCTAATGCCAGTGTCAATGCCCTCTAATGAAATCACTTATATCCGTCAGGTGTGCACCTCCTCCGTCTCCCTGAACTATTACACATGGTGAGAGTGTGCAGTCCTCCAGCCCTCCTACTCAGACAGCACAAGGAGGAGGATAAGAAACAAGTGATGCAGGTTGGAGGAGAGAAAGTGAGGGAGAAAAGGGGACACCACAATTTGCACGCCCACTAGGACTGAAACCGTACAGAATATCCTCATAACTTAAAATTAAAAATAATTATTTCCTGCATACTTGTCATATTAAAACAAATTATTTCTGCATACCTGTCTATCATGATCAGGACTGGAAAACTATGGTGCTGTTCATGGTAGTTAGACTGAATTCCTGCACCGTGCTATGTCAGAGGATTGAAAATGTCATGGCAACAGCTCCTCTATCCTCCTCACTTTCCTCCTCTGTCTCCGGTGTTTCTGATTAATCTCTGGCCTTCAGCCCGCCGAATATCCACTGCACATCGTGACAAATAAAAGACTGATGACACATCAGTGAAACACCTTTTCTCTTCAGGATGATGATTGCTTTGGTTTGTGTAATGTCAGGAACAAGGTTTTCATTTTACATTTGATGGAGAAAAACCTTCATAGAAACAGATTTCTGAATTTCTTTCTCTTTCTACTGTTCTTGATGCTCACACTATCAGCTGCTAGGACAATCTGACTGGTTCATACCAAAGTATAATTTCTTAAACAGATTAATTTACTTAATATTCCAGGGTTCAGGCTGTAATTCTTGTTGGGTGTAATTTATAAGAAATAGATATTATTTTGGTAGGTGTAACTAATTCTGAGCACGCTTGAAAGAGTTTTACCAATTCCATAGCTATGTAATCTACCTTTCTCATTTGATTTGTTGTCTTGCTGTTTCATTTTTTTTATTTATAGTAAAAAGGGTTTGAGTTTTTGTGGACATACAAATTTGTAAGATTTGCCAATATTGAAGAACATTTGATACAGAGAGCAGTCGTTTCCTCTCAAAAAATAGAACAATTACTGCTTTGCTACATCAGTATTTTAAAGTTTCAATATCATGGTTTTTAAAGCCTCTCAAAGTCAATTCAAGGCATGTAAAATATTGCCCTTAGCAGTATTGAGTTTTCAGTTTCTATGAAATGTTATCCTACATTTAGACTGCATGCGCTAGAGGCAGCAGAAACAGGTAGTTTACATGCAAAGTCAATGGTTGGCATGCATCAAGGTGCAGCAAAAAGTCCTGCAGCTTGTTTTGAGCAGCAGGAGCAGCACATATGAGCAGCTGAAGCAGTGCCTGATGAGCTTCTGAGCATCTGATGCATTGAAAAAATGTAAGTTTTGCTGCTCGATGTGCCACATCAACCACTCAGAGAAGCTGATCTGGGAGCTGGCAGGGAGATAGACACAGCACTGCTGATGCATAGCGCTATGATCACTCCCCTGAAACAGTTTACTAACACCTAAATTAACTTAAAATTTCGAAACTTGCTGGCAAAATATGTCCGCTTTTATTATTCTCTTGCCCCAGTTTGGAACACGTACATGTAAATGCCTTCCAGCCACCGCAAACAGTAGTGGAAAACCGAGAAGAGGCAACCGGGCCAGAGGCAGCTGTTGAATGGGATTTCCAGGGAGGGAGTACCGCTTAGCGGCTCCGACAGCGAGATAATATTTGAAGCCAGGATCATAATCTTGATGACCCGACTGCAAAGATGAAATTTTCAGGTGGACTTTCTCACTTAAAAACATGTTAAAACTACTTTTTATCAGCTTATAACAGCAAATATAGCAGAGCCGTTCTCTGCCATTGAACACATGAGCTAAAGAAGCATCAGAGGCATCTGGACACACTACTGGACGCGCTTCAGGAGTTACAAAGCTGCTCTTGACGTGCGTCCAAACTTAATGTGAACAAGCATAAAAAAATGAAGCAGCAGAAGCTATTTTGCTGCTTCCAGCACTTGTGGTCTGAACATAGCATTAGTTGTTTAACAGAGACTTGCCATCACTTCGACACCGCCTCTTCCCATGTGGTTGTCACCCATTTCATGATTTCACTGTATAACACCACTGCTCGCAATTATTTAGGAAGGCTAAATAAAGTCTGCAATTTCTAGCACCCAAAAAACACATTGTGACCTAAGGTGCATTCACACTGAGCTGCTAGAGGAGGCGATGATATTCTCCGTACTGTTTACTATAACGTTGTTTCGGAGCAATTCGATTCATTACCTCATCGCTATTTATCTTTCACACAGCCACTGGACACAGAAATGTAGTTCAATCCCACTGCAGACGACCGGGTGATAACGATTTTACCACTATGCGCTGGTCCTCTTTGGAAATGCTGTCTTCTTTCAGGCAAATCAATAAAAATGTTGTCCACTGGATGGTGCCAAACTCAAGTGTGCAGAGGCATTCAGCCATTGCTGTGGCCCTGATAGATGTAAATGTGTAAATACCTGTACTTATACGAGACTTGACCAAAGCACTTTACTCTACATTCAGTCATTCACCCATTCACTAACACACTCACACAGTGATGGTGGAAAACTACATTGTAGCCAGAGCTGCCCTTGGGCTAACTGACAGAAGCGAGGCTGCTGTACGCTGGCGCCACCGGGCCCTCTGACCATCACCAGTAGACAATGCAGGTAAAGTGTCTTGCCCAAGGACACAACGACACTGAAAGCTGGAGCCAGGGCTTGAACCGTCAACCCTTCAATTTCAGGACAAACTCCTACCCCAACGCCATTGTAAAGGTCCGCATTAATGCTAATACTAGTGATAGTAGTGATAAATCTAGTCTTATTCTTCATTGGTCGGTTGGTAGGTAGGTGGATTAACTGGAATAAACAGAGTAGGTGGGGCATAGCTGCTAAAGTTGCTAAAATAGAAGACTACACAGGATTAGATTCAGTTAAGGGCTCATCAACAATGGCTAAAATATTTAAATGTGACTAATATGTTTTCATCCCCATGAAAAGGTTTTAGCCTAGGACTTTTCTAGATGTATTTAATTCAAATATTTAATTAATACTGTGTACCTATTTGTGTTTAATTGAAAGGGGAATTTTCTTTTTTCCTTATTGTTGTGATAGGAGGCCCTAAGGGAGGATTCACTAGAACTTAGAGCTATTTTAGATCTGTTGATTTAATATGGGTTGATCTTCAACAATGTTGAGCTGTTGCTTTTCCTTTAGGCAAAGCTTGGTCCAACCAATCCAACAAGAAAAGCTTGAGGACTTGGTCTGGCTTTGATAAGTAGCTTTATGAATCAGCTAGCCTGTAGGTTGTGCACACATCTGTTTACATCTGTCTGCTCATCAAACATGTTGCTTGAATTCTATTTAGGCTCAAAAATGACTATCAGGGTGGACAGTTGGCATATAGTACCTTATTTTATTATTATCAAATGTTTTTTTATCACCCCCCTTTATCTCTGGAAAGATTCCTCAGCATTTTCCCTTTGTGGAAGAATTGTGTAGTTACGAAGATTTATCAGAGATTCAACCAGATTAAGGCTTTAAAACTTTAATTTGTGTTTTTTCTTGATATAAACTTGTACACATCTTGCTAAAAAAAAACAGAAAATAATTTCTCCTTGTGCAAAACTTGATGAAAGACAGAAGGCAAAAGATAAAGGGAGAATTTTGTAGAGGTTCTCTGTTTGTCTATATCCATCCAGTGTGCAGATACTGTACATACCAACTGCTTCTGTTTTATGAAGTTTATTTGGTTTAAACCTACAGTTTCAGAATGTATAAAAGTGAGTTTATGACAGTACCAGCGATATGAGCTTACACATCGGCTAAAAGTATCTTAATTTTCCTAATATTGTTTCTAGGATCAGGGTCCTGTTCAAATATGCTGATCATAAATCATAAACATGACTAGAAAAGCACTCGGAGAGCGCAAACCTCCACCAAGCACCAGATTTTCCCCATATTGCGATTTTAAACTATAGCTAAACTCTCACACGATATGGATCATTACCAAATTTTAACACATTTTTTCTTTTGCCTGAAGTGCACCTCTAGAAACTAATTCTTTAGAATCCTTTTATAGGTTTATAAATAAGGCACAGCGTGTATCTGCAGCCTCTGGTGTTTGTTCTGCTCTCACCTTCTTAATTCACTCTGCTTTCTTGTTTGAGTTAAGAGAGGCTTGGCTACACTTCCTGTGTTTTTGTCTTTAGTATAATACACCTGGACTTTTTTGTGTCGAATGCTGAGGCTGTTCATCGTCACTGCTTCGTCCCTCTGGTTTAGAGGGGAACTGCTTGTTCCACCAAATCATGTTAAAGAATCATTTTTTTTATTATTCCTACCTCTGGATTATGACCTGCAATCACCACCAAATGTAATGAATTGTTCCTTGGACTGATGTCCACCTTTGGTAAAAATTTCATTTAAATCTATTCATACTTTTTCAAGTTATCCTGCACATAGACAGACAGACAGACAAAAAAACACACAAACTCGACTAAAAACATAACTGGGGGACATTAAGGAAGTACCATAAAGTAGCAAGGACAACTCATTCCTTTATGCTTCCCCTGTTTGTAAATCATGTTGTTACATGACACAGCACTAGAGATTTTAAACTCTGTTTTTATATATGTTAATGTATGTGTACTGTATGTTTTTGTGCGTTTTATACTTGTTCCTTGCTCTGTGAGTGTGACTTTGCTAAACGGTTACAGACAGTAGACTGTCAGCAAAGGCAAACTGGTGCAATTATTCTTATGTAGTGATTGATGACGCAGCAAGCACTGTCTAGAGTTGAGAGTCCCCAGTAACACACACTCTTTTTAGTGATGCAGTCACACACAAACACACACCAGTACACACATTGTCAGTAGAAGTGAAAAGGCATTCAGCAGTTACTTGTTGGAACTGTGCTTTTGTGGGTGATACATCAACATCCCCCTCAAATACAAACACTCGTGAAGCCGACACCTTGCATAAATCACCAGAGGGGACACAGTTGGTGTGTGTGTGTCGCTGATTCCTCTCCTGTTATCCTCCTTTAGGAAGTGACCTCTATTTACCTGTCATACTTTGTTACCTACATGCACGGTTGCTGCAGTGCAGCACCGCTTCAACTTATCGCTATTCATTACTGATGTGTTTGCATTAGAAGCAAAATTAGAAAAATCTAAAGAGACTTTTCCAAACTTAAAAGATGATTTCATAGAAAAGCAGCACGAAGAAGTAATATTAGCTTTCGGAGCAAGGGACTGGAATTACTGGTAATAAAAAAAGTGCAATATAATTACAGCAGTATCTTCCAATACACAGCCACTCAGTAGCACCTCGCTTTTATCAAATCTGACAATGGCACATGCATTCAGAGAACCCCACACCTAAGCAGGTAGTCATACCCATATTTTGTGGATGCACAGCACATGTAATGAAAGGAAGGAGAGTTTTTCTGTGATGATGCATCGGCCTTCGGTAGCTGAAGAGCCTCAGAGCGGAACAGATTTGGCCTAACAGCTTTGAGGTTCAGCTGCACCCGGCTCAGCCTTTGAACTGTGCATGCGTCCAGCCTCGTGGCCCAGGGTAATTAGCATTTTTACCGGCATTCATCTTCAAAGGCAGCAGGCAAAGCAAGGAGCATCCCTCACAAACACACACACTTGCTTAAATCAAAGAGGCTACTGTCCTCAGCTGTAAGGTCTAGTGTTGTCGTTTATAAAGCCACAGTAGTTAAATGTTCATTGTCCTCAGGTCACGTAACAGGACCCTGGAAACAAAAGAGGGCCTCAAGGACAGTGTGACCCAAGCCATAAATAACACATGTGGGTGTAATAATGGTACCCTAGTGCTGGAAGGATGAATATTGGAAAACAGACGTGAACTAGCCACTAAGCTATCAACTGCTCTCTAAATTGATTCTGTCATTTTAAATGACAATAATAATTATCTGGTAATCAACATGTATTTCAATAAAAAAATGTATTCCAATGATAATATTTAGTTTTATTACGTTCAACTAATATTAGGGCAAACAATTTTTGTTCTGAGAAACACATTTAGCCTGAGGGAGCTTATAATCTTGGAATTTCATCAGATTGTCATTACTATTTATAAAAGAGAGCATCTTCTTTTTGAAAGTTGTATCAAGAGGAAGGTGTGCAATATTCTTTATTATTCTCTTCTGAACAAATTTCCTGTGAAATTTAAATTAAATGCAATTTTTTTCCAATGTTTCTAATGTACCCCTCCATGTCAACGCATTAATTCGCCCTCCCTTAGTCCCTGTGAGGATAATTCATTAACCAGATGCAGAAAGTCATACAATTCCAGCACAGTTATAACAGAAACAGATTTTTGAAAAAAAAAAAATCTTAGGTTTGATTATGTTTAATCAAGATTTAAGTGTTTTAGTCAAAGAGGTTTAAAGAGAAAATTTGAAACCCATCATGTTTTTCCCTTAATACTTTTTTCTCCTTTTTATCTAAATTACCATCATATATTTTTCCATATTGTATTTTTAGGATAACACTCAAATATCCACTTTTGTCAAAAGCTTGAGCATGGGGTTACAACAAGTGTATCAGTATCGTGTGGGGCCCCGATACTGCACTAAAATGGTGGTATCAGTATCGGAGAGTACCAACAAATAGGGCACTGATACCATTTTGGCATTCAAAAGTTTATTCAACTATAAAAAGTTCTACTGGATTCACTTTGTATTAGTCTTTTTCCTGCTTCACAAAGGTAGGCAGCAGCTTGACAAAGCCATGATGGCAATTATTTTACATCCAAGTAGTATGCAGTTCTTTGTATATACACACACACACATCGATTTCAAACAGATGGTATCGGCCAATACTGCACAGCTAGGTATCGGGTATCAGGGCCAAAAAAAAAGTTATGGGCGCAACACTAATTACGACAGTCATCAAAATACAGATTATGAAAGCGACTGAGTTTCAAATAATTGCTGGGATGCAATATTCTTTTGGAAATCCAAGTACAATGCATCTACTCTCTGCTTGGCACTGATAAACAGTATGTGGCTTGTTAGCTGGTTTCTAGTTTACTCTCATGGACACAAGTGAGGGTAATAGCTGCCAAACCTTGCATAAAGTGGTGGGCAAGCTGAAATGACAAAATGGAAAAAAAGATTCATTTGCTGGTTAGTCATTATCAATGTTATCATGGTAGTGTTTAGAAGTAGCATTTTATTTTTTAAACAGTATTTTCCTGCTATTTGCATAAAGGGATGTTGGGATTTTTTTTACAAAGGAGGTTTGGTAAATCTTGATGTTGCAAGAGATAATAGTGTAAAAACAGGAAATCAACCATTTTAGACAAAATAAAGATAGAAAGCAGTAGAAAGAATATCATATATATATATATATATATATATATATATATATATATATATATATATATATATATATATATATATATATATATATATGTTTATATTTATAATTCATACAAACATAACTATGAAATTCTTACTGTAAAGAAATAGGGAGGCTATCAAATTTTTATGTTGATGACCAAAGAAATGGTTTGAAGAAAAAGAGGAACTTCTTGTGCCAAAAAATATGATGTAAACTGATTAAGGAGATCTTACTTTGTAAGTATGTCTCTAACACACACACATCTGTCATATCATTTTGTCAGGGCGGCTTGTGTGTGTTGACAGTGATCTGAATTCATGCTTTATTCAGCAGTATTGGATTTCCCTCCTGTCAGTCCGAGAGCCTATGAAGAAGTTAGGTTGATAGCCAAGACTGGACACACCATTATTCACCACCTACCTTAATCTGGATTCAGAACCAAACTCAAGAACAAAGAGACAGAGACTTAACGCATAAACACACTCTCAAGAATACAATGTTTAATGCAGACATGCGCCCACCCACAGTGAAGTACCCTGCATTAATTAAGCAGCAGCGGTGGAATGAGAACACGAACCACTAAAATGCACGGAGAGTTAGGTTTCTACACAGCCACATACGTGACCAACATAAAACTAACAGCACATTTAGTTAAATACATGAATATTAGGAGAAATGTACTTTGAAAAAAAAAGAAGAAAAATAAGACATTCAAACTCCAAAGACCTTGTAACCATTTGAATTATTTGAAAAAGTACATTTTGAATCTTTATGGCTGTGTTACAGTGTGTTGTTTGGTCATGTGGGCCTAGTTGTAGCATTGGGAGGTAGACTCCTACATGTCCCTTGGCCCTTGTAAATCACAGAAGAAAAGATGGCCCTGGCCCATTTGGAAGCATCTTTTGGAAAAGGAAAATTGAACCCATGAAGATCCCTCATTAGCTTTCCATAGCTTCTCTGACATGTGGTGCATTTATAAAAACATCTAAGCTTTTTTGACATCTAAGCTTAGTGTCTTTTTCAGCTGTCATAAAATAACTCTTGGATTACGGCAGAAAATGTGATGATTTTCAAATATTTTTTTTAAAGAAAATTAAAAAAAAGACCAAAAACTAAACCTGCTTCACAGCACTAAAGCTTACTGTAGATGTTGGAGATCAATTTCCCTGCTACTCCTCAGTCAGTCAGTCAATCAGTCTTCTGCAGCAACTTAAATAATTATCTTGCATGATTTTTATGTATGAATGAACTCATACGTGGTTCTGTTGGATAATAAACCAAATTGTTGTTTTGATATCATTTATCAATCATCTAAACTGCTTTTTACATAAATAAAACCACATGCTGTCTTTGAATAGAATGTAAAACTTTTTTGCAGATGCAATGATTTGACTTGCATTAACTATAACATTAACTAAGGGCACAGTTTGGAAGTAAGCCTTTCTGAGCTACAAAAGATCAGAATGTTGTGTTTTATGTTGGTTATAGCACATTTTTTTAAATAATTAAACAGATTTTACATGGGTTATTTTTAAAATCCTGTTTTCTTACTGTAAATAATCTGTATTAATGTACCTAGCACAAACAGGACATACTGTATAATCCGAAGTGAAATCTTCTTTTTGTTAAGTTTTCTTAACATTTAACAACACTAGAAATTTATAAATAGAAAATATTTTGAGTAAAAAACATACAATGAACAAAATATTGAAACTACACCCAGACTTTCTCTGAGCCATTTGCTTCATTGCTGTTCCTGACTAATGTAATGATAAGCTATGTATAGATGACCCATCCATTGATTGTAGGAACAGTAAGTTTCTATTCATGAATTCTCATACATACCAGTGTCCCCAGTGGTTGACTGGTTAACAACCTGTTGGTGAAAGGGCACTGCAACCTGTGGCCTCGAGGGACAGGAAACCAGTATGTGAGGAAGAACAGAGGGGGATGCACAGCCTGCTGACTGGGATGCATTGAACTGGAGCTGCAGCAGTGGGAACATCAGTCACATCAGTCACCAAAAGAATCAACCTTTGATCATTCAGATCCTCTGGTCTTGGCCTTTCTTCATCCCCAGGTGGTAATGTACTGGAGCAACAACTGCTGGCAGGGAAAATGTATGGATCAGACAAGAAAAAACAAAGTATCATCAGTTGAATTTTGTTTAAATGTTCTTAAAGGTTTGATCTTTTTATTTAAAGGTGACCCAAGCATAGTAGATAGTTGACTGGATTAGAATAAGAATTTTATTAAAAAAATAAAAAAAAGGGAAAGGTTTCTTGTATTTAGGATTATTAATAGTATTTTCTTTTATCTAAACATGTACTGTGCAATTATGATCATATGCACTTTGTTAGGCAAACATCTACCCTTTGTTTTTTATCCTGGATTAATTTTTTCAGGCATATTAATGTAATCCTTAAATTGAGGTAATTCCTAGAACACCTATAAAAACCTATGCAAACATATATCTTTCTCTCTGTCTGTTTTTTTGGATGCTTTTTTCCCCTGCAGTCTTGGGTTTAAAGTTCAAATCTCTATATTTTACTGACATGTTAAACCCATATGGCCTGGTGTCCCCAAGCTGGATTAAATTTTAATAATTTAAAAACAAGCTCACATTCTGACATCGCATTTGGAAAGTTAAGGTCAGTGAATCCCATTCATTGCATGCAGAGCATCTGCATATTGTAGCACGACAATAAGTAAAAGCAATATGCTGCTGCAGGATTTGAGTTTACACATGGGCTTACACATGAGTTCAGTAAAAATGTGTAAGCGCAGGCTTAGCTGTAAACTAGCTGTAAACCTTATTGCATTGGCTACGTTACTGAAAACATAAAAATGCCATGTTGGGCCGTCACTTTCTTGAAGCCGAGTTTTGTTCTCTGCTGTAAATAAACAAGGTAGATATGCGTTAGTGTGATAGGAGTAATAAAGATTTCTCTCTCTGTTCAGCTTCGTATTGGGTTGTTGATCTTTTCGTGTTGACACAAGGAGGCTTCTTAGAGCGCAGCGGCATTTAGCTGGGGTGCACTTGTCAGACTACTGATAATCTGTATGCAAGGACATATTACCTCTCAGCATAATATTAAAGTGTAATATGTTTAAAAGCAGTTACACACTTTTACATTTCAGTCTTTGTTAATAGTTACAGTGTGCAATCACATTAAAGAATAAGTACTAAATCACTCCACAGGAACTCAGTACACATAGAGGACGTACTATATGGTGCAGCTGAGGAAGACCAGACAGCTGTGAAGTATAGAGTATAAAAACAGACCAGCTGACAGACAACATAAATCATATGACAGATAGATTTAACTATAATAGAGTAAATAGCCCCATCGCCTGTACAGCATTTGTTAAAAAGTGGTTTGAGCACAGCAACACTTTACATTCAACTGATTTTTGTCTTATGTAATGTGATCCTTCTTTTATGATGTATCCTATTCCGACTTTATGTCAAGTTTAAGCGAGCTTTGGCTTTGCTGTAGTTCAGGGGGAACAGTAAAGCTAAAATTCTGTAAATCTCCCTGATTTTGTTTAAACCCGGCAGCCAGATTGATAAATGGAAGCATTTAGTTTTAGTTTGTTTTAGTTTTAGATTTTTGGCTATTACCTGCATTTTGCTTTAGCCGGTCATGAAAACAATTTACATAACTACAGATGCCATGAGAAACCACAACAATTTATACTTTTTTGCTCTTTCTGTTCCTGTTTTAAAGATGAAATACTAGATTTTGTCAAAATAGATGTGATAGCAGGAAGTAAGCTTATGTCCTCCTGCGATGATACATCTATTTTGGTTTGGCAGCTCTCGTCAAGCATACTCTGTTTACAGGATATCGGGTTGGTCTTGTACGATTATATGTAGATGGAGAGGTACAAGATGGATTCTTGTTATTTTGTGAATGCAGGGGTACTGCAAGAATTCAGTTTTCAGGCAAGCTATACTTTTTTGTCTGAGGGCTAATGATAGATACGTTTTGTTAAAAAAAAAGTACTTTTTGTTTGTCTGTATTTTTTTTGTTGATACCATAATCATATTTTTTATACAACCAAACCCGATTTCGCTTCCAAAATCAGCAGAAAAGATGCAGAAACTTTTAAGGTTTTTCTACCTCCTGCTGAGACAGAAAAAAAGGAATAACACTGGAAAACTAGAGTCAGGTTATTCAAACTCCTAACAGAGTGAGAGGCTTGCCTTTGTGTGCGGTGTCCCCTGCTGAGCTGCTGGGACACCTCACAGCTCCATATCTCAAACACGGCATCTTTCTTTCACTGTAACTGTGGTTTGGGTGAAATCAACTGGTGCATTGTGTCTGAGAGGGTTGGATCTTGATAGCAGCACATGTCTGGTCTGAATCCTTTGTTGATCTCATCCTCCGTTTCTATCACTTCACTAGTTTCCACTAAAGCTCATATCCCGAGCTCTATCTCTCCCTGTGCCTCAGCCACTTTTCTTCCATGACAAGAATGCTGCAGTTAACCTTTCGTTTTTTTAAATCCATATCTTTTTTTTTCTCTGTCAAATTGAAAGCCTTGAGCTTTACTGTAGTAAAATAAAGGCAAAGTCATGTTACAGCACTATAAAAAAAAGAGGAAAAAACTGCTGGGAGGCCTTACTTTGGGAGGCTGTCAGTAAAAAGCATGACTACAGCATATACCCTGCATATTGTAAAACATCCTGCCTCTCTCATTTGTCTATTTGCAAAGGGGCACGTGTCTTGAGGGATTCCCTCTGTCATGAATGAAGGGTTGTTCCTGTTCAGCAGTGCTGGCCTCCCCTGGGCCTTAAATTGGAGATATGGGACAGATAAGACGGATGGATGTGGTGATATAATAATGCCAGCAGAAGGTCATTTAATAAAAAATGATGACCAGCTGAAGCCAAGAGAATGCCTTCTGTCACAAGTTGTGAAACATGTGTGGACTTGTAGAAACCTAAAATAGTCCTTTGGTTTTAAACTTTCTGTTTACTCTAGTTGTTTGAAGCTGATATTTTCTTTGACAGAGCGCATGCTCTAAGATTGGTGTTCCACATACTGCCCCCAGACTGACAACAGTTAAGCACGGCTCCCTAAACTAGTCCTGGCATTTAAAATGTCAGTACAAGTGAGTGTCATTATAAATTTAAAGCTCCTGATCTGAACATGATTTTTTTCTTCTTACAGTTCATTTAAAAATAGACAAACTAGGAACATTGCAATTTTCAGAAATGTAGTTTTCTGCCCTTTTGCACCTTGTTCCTTTCCATCTGTATCATTCCCTTATTTGAGGTCAGGTTTTGACAGGAAGAGGGGTGAAATCCAGCCCCGGGGTCCCAAAACATACTCAGATCAAAAAGGAAAAAGTTTCTCCTCTAAGTTTGTCCTTTGCTCTCCTACTTTCGAAACATGCCAGACCTCCAAAGGAAGATGCTTAAAGGGCCCCTTTATCAGATGCCCAAACCACCTCAACTGATTTCTTTAAAAGCGAAGAGGAGCTAAAAAGGATAGATTACATCTACGTAATCTCGCCTTCATCCTGGATTTTTTGAAACTCTGTAAGTATAGAATGGGTGAAATGAAAAGTATATATGGATGGTTGAACTTCAGATTCTAGCCGATTTAATGTATTAAGAATGCCAAAAGTTTCTTTTTTAAGTGGACTTTTTTGTCCAAAAACCTAATCTTCTCTGCCTCCTGACTTTATTGATATTAATATTATATAAATATGAATAATATATACTGTAAACTTCCAGCCACAATGCCGAATCACAAATCCTTTTGTTCTGTTTGCCCTTAACAGTTCTCTCTTGCCACACTTAAATGTTTAAGTAGTAGACAGGGAGAAAAAGAAAAACACTTTCAGGATTCAAGAATGATTGATTATAAAAATGTTCAACTTGAATTAAAAATGTTTTGTTCAAAATTTAAGTTCAGCGGATTTTTAGTCTAATTTGGAACTATTCTTTTAAGAGACATGTTTGGGGACTAGAAAAAGGAAGGATGCTAACATTTCCAAACACACCTGGAGATCCAATAACTTGTTCTCTGTGAGCCCACTGTAGCTCTAGTTCTGCCATCTCAGTCCCTTTGAAATTGTTGCTTTAGCTACAAAAATGAGTCGGTGAATAACAGACCTCAGTAATGTGATGGAAATATTCGCTGGGACCTAGAATAAAACTTAGATTACAATGCAAAAGCAAATACAGTATTTAGCACAACAGCAGCTACAAAAAAGCCCAATTTTGATGAGTCCGTTGGTTTCACAAATACCCGTCTGATATCAAGGAGACTTATATGAAGCCGTTCACAAAGATACATTGGTAACATGCGTTTTGCTACACAGTTTTCTAAAGTAAGAACAGACCAAACTATTTATCAATAACTTTTCATTTCTGTTTACAAAGAATATCTCAAATGGGAAATTTTCTTAAAAGAAATTGTTTACTAAGCGATGATCTGTTTACTCAGAGCGTTTTAATCATACTGTCATTTCAAAAAGCAGTTCACATTTAAAAATTCAATGATTAGTAACTTACATTGATGATCTGATGATTTCTAACTTATTTTAAAGAAACAAAAATGACATGCATGCTAATGATGTGTCTCATGTCGCTGCATTTGTCTTAACATAAACTGAATGGTAGCACAGTATGATTAAAGGTCATAAAGATAAATACATTAAGAGAATGATTTTTGATTATATAATTCATACATGATAGGAGTAAAAATTGGCTTAAAGTTGGTTAATTGTTGTATGAGCTATACACAAATGCTACAGCTACAGAATATCACCTAAATTCTTGTTATAGTTTAAAAAAAAGTAAGATAATTATGCCACAGTCCCTTCAGCGTGTGCGGATGAGGTCAATGTTTGCTGTCAGACAAGCTGGCAGCTCATTGGGATTATCTCTTACCACAAAATCTGTGAACTGAACTAATTCTGTGCACGCATTAGTATCCCATCTGGACTCATAATAAACTTAGCTTTCATGCATTCATGCAATTTAATCCATTAGGCTTTACACATGAAACAGGTTTATTAGGCTCAGATAAATAAATATCACCAATTGGGTGTTTAAAAGGCAGATTAGTGTTTGAACTTTGGTAAAAAAAATATATAAATGGTTAAAGAGTGAAATCATTACAATCATTGATTTTTATTTAAAGTCATAGGGAAGTCATATTTACATTTCAAATCATTCTGGCTTAAACATGTAAATAAATGTTTTCTTTTTAAGACCACATTGTCCCAAAACTTAGAAAATCTCTATTTTTAGAAAAATCCTGTCTTAAAACCTGTGGGGGGGGGGGGGGGGGGGGGGGTTCGTTATTTTATGCAGGCCAGTTAGTTATACGTCAGCTTGTACACCTTAATTCGGCCAATAAGAATCAACGGTCATCTGTCAATCAAATTTTTTTGGTCAAAGCATCTTTATTTCATAAGACACAGCTAATATACCCAACAGTTGAAATAAGAATCATTCTTTCCTTTCCCATTGAGTTCCGTCCCAGTATTCACGGGGATGGACGTCTGTGTCTTCAGCAGGCGTAGAGCTAACAGAACTGGACGCGTTGCGAGGCAAGGGCTCAAACATGTACGGCTGTAAGCCTTCAACACCAAACCAAGATTCTGCCACCGTGCCGTCCTCTTCCACAACAACTTCCTCTAAATAAAAAATATGACGGAGGAGACTCATCCACGACCTCCGACACAAAACTCTCCTCCTCTTGCATGTTTCCGCTGTCCATAGAGTTCCCTGACATTGTCATGGCTAAGTCACCAATTTAGTAATGCTTGGTCCCAATGTAATTTCCCATTGGGAACCTATTAGCACTAAGTTGCTAACTGGTTAGCAAGCTGCTTTTGAGACACAATCAAACTTGCTTGCGAACCTTCTGTCACAACTATCCCGCCCCCTTGATATTCGACAAATCACATTCACTTTATTCACTCGTGCACCACTCGGGAGAATTCTGAACTGCAACCGCTGGACCAGCCACTTCCATATGTCTTTAAGGTTTTTGCTCTAAATAGTGATGCAGAGGTTAAAAGTATTAAAAAGGGTACATATCAGTCATATGGTATGTTTGTGTGTGGGCTGACGTGTCTGTGTGTTAAAGTAAGGCAGCAAGGAGAATGGCAAAGCAGTATCAGTCACTGTCGCCAAGCACTGCAGTTGCTGGCTCAGTTTCACACACACAAAGAGGCACACATAAACAGAGGTGCAGATGCATAATTCATTGGTGTAATCAAAGGCAGACAAAAGCCTTGGTCTTTGGAGTCTATGGGCCCACCAGGAATGAGTTTATACACACACAACCACTGTATCAATTTCAGACAACAGGGCTTTTTACCAGCCAGGCTAAAACAGGGAAAAGGAGGGAAATAAAAGAAAAAGATCCTTTGTTCATGCTGTCTTTTCTCCTCACTGTCTAGAGAGCCTTATTTAACTTTCTCTTTTTAATTTTGAGTTTTTTAAAAAGTCATTAAAGATCAGCCAGAAGAGACAGCCTAACAGAGATACACTCCATCTCTCTTCCACTTTAAATGTATCCCCTTCTCTTTTTCTTTTGCATGCTATTCACAAATGTTTCTTTGAAAAGGAATCAAGACACAAGACTTTCATATTTTATAAAATGCCGACGAATAGCACCCTTAAGAATTTAATAAGACCCATTTAGCATTAATGTTATAAAATAAAAGAATTAAAGGTGAGCTACTTGTGGACGCTCCTGTATGGGTGGGGGATCTTGTTCTATATGTGCTGTTTTATTTTTCCTTCTGCTTGTGTCTTTCTAAGCGCAACGCCGTAAAAAGCTTCGGTCTTAAAGATTTAATCTCGGTCTAAATTAAAATCTGTGTTTCATTATTTATTTATCTGCCACAGTCTAGAAATACCACTAAGATCCATCTGTCTTCAACAACATTAGCCTCGGTGTTGTGGGTTTCTGGGAAGAGCAGTCAAACACACCAGCAGCACAAATAAATGGGCGAAATAAGTGTGAAGGTTCATACACACCAATTTAGGAGTACTATACACTATCAGTACATGGAACTGGTAATGCACCTCTACCGAAACACCTGATAAACCCATGAATGCTGTGCTCTTATCTGCTGGGGCCAGAAACAAAAAAAAAAGACCAGTTTTTCTGGATGTTGCTACCTCTGTCTGCATTTCTGCCCAATGTCTGCCTCCTTTTTTCTGTCTGTCTTCTGCAGAGCTTCAGTCTGTAGATCCCCCTCCATTATGTGTCCAGTTATAGCTATAAACTGCGCTGATTATGAATGATCTTTTGCTCCCTCCTTGCTTCTTATTCTGTTACCATTTATTTTTATATCCTCTAAAATGTGAGATTCCTATTGAGACACAGTCAGCAGGTTCAGGCAGTGTCTGAATCCTCATAAAAGTGTGAACATCTTCGCAATATGAAGCATTACAGTCACAAACTTTAGAGCATTCTGTTATTTTTTTTAACATATTAAAAAATATTTAAAGAAACCAGATATTTTCTGGTTATTTTTACATATAAAGACAAATTATTTAAGTGTAGCTTTCAGATTTCCAGATGAGTGAACACTTTTCCAGCTTGTTCTACAACTACTGCAGCAAAGTTTTGGTGAGACTACTACTGGGATTTTTCCATGCAAAAATATTCAGACTGAATGCTATGGTCTGAATACTTATCCTTACATTTCGACACCTGATCTGAATTAACTTTAGGTCTGAAAATTAACTCTGCAATGTCTACATATGCATCTGCTTTGACATAAACCAACTTTAGCTGTATATTCAGTGTTATTACCAAGGTGAAAGATGAATTTTAATAATCTAAAGCTACATTAGAGGTGAAAATACTCGTAAAAGGAGGCTGAACATCACTGTAACACATCTGCTTTTATTGGTGCTTCATAGCTGCTGTTTATTCTGTTTGTTTGTTTGGAAACAAGTTTGATGTAGATGTATTCTCCCCATGCAGGCTAGTGTGTGCCTTCTAGAGAAGATGGTGGAGTGCGTCACTGATGTCATCTTGCTCTGCGTTACATAACCTGCCTCTTCTCATTATGAAGCAGTAAAATGTCGTGCAGTTGCCCGGCACATCAGCACTTAAGTTTTAATTGCAGTTTGCTGGAGAGTGTTTTGTTGCAACCTCAGCCCATCGGTTTGAATACTGGACATTTGCAAGCTACGAAAACTCCAGATGTTATTACTGTGTCGTTTTATTTCTGTAGAAAATAAAAGAATAAGGTTTAAACCAAACAGCATCAAACACCATCAGGTGGACATGTTGCAGATAGAATTAACAAAACATTTGTGCTTTACAGTGATCTTTACATTAGAAAGAAGAGACACTTTAACCTTTTAATTAATATTATGTTTTTAGAATCTCCAGTGTACTGGATAAAAATGCGCAGAGTAAATTTGACTTAGATCACATTAGCACAGACCAAATGGAGACATAGATGATGCTTTTAATCAAATCCAGACCAACCAATCTATACAGGGAATTTTGTTCCATTGTTGGTGTAAGTAAAAAAACATTTTTTGTAATTATAGAAAAAAAAATGCAATCCAGAAATAAAACTTTAAAAAAGCAGGTATTGAAAGTAACTTTGCTTTTTTCTTTGATTTTTTTCCCCCTTCTTTTTAAAATTTTATTTTCAAATTATTTATTTTATTCAATTTTTTTTTTAAGTTTATATTTTCATATTCATATTTTTTAACTGTTCTTCTTATAAAAGAACCAAACAAACGAATACAATTTATCAATAAAAATGTTGCTAACCACACAGATAGATGCCCCTTCGCTTACCACACCAGAGGAAAGCACAGCTCCCCAGATGTGAAGATAAGTTTTTCTCAAAACCAGTAAAATGTTTCCAAAGTTACATTTTTTGATTGCATTTTTTTTGCATTCATGTATTATGTTATTTGAATTTCCATTTAAATAAAACAGAACTTGCAATAAAAATGGGGGGGGGGGGGGAAATAACACCATACCCAGATATGCATGCATTGGTTTGTTGGAACAAGGGAAAAACATTCAGAAAGCCAATGAATAATAAGAAACAGAACATGTTTTGTGCATTTCTAACACTTCTGTGCTTCATGAAAGACAAAGATGTAAAGAAAAAAAGATAAGATTGTTCTTTAACCAGTGATAATTATATGTATAAATGCAACAAATCTCTAATAGAATGAAATGATTCCTTTAGAGTGATGAAAAAGTCACCCATAGAGGAAGAGGCCAGAACATTAGAGATACACTTTATTTGGAGAACAAAGTAAGAAGGCTGAGCAGCCTGACAGCACCGTCCTGTCTATAAAGGGAAATATGGAGGCATGATGCTGTGTGAGCATTTAATACTGGTGTACATAAAAAAATAGTATCTTTGTCATCTAAAGAGGTCCATAAACATGCTTCTAAAGTCACCACTAAAGTCAGACAATGGTGTGCAGCATGTAGAAGGAGATCCAAGCCATTTTACTCAAATCCTAAACATTTAAAGCAGTCTTTACTACAGAAATGTACATGTAGGGCTGATCTTGAAGAAAATAGACTAGAGAATAGTCTTTACTAAAGCAAATAGAGAATGTCTAAAACCATTTCTGTCTCTCGTTATAGCGTTGTGAACAAGTAGAAATGTTTTTGCTAAGAAAAAAAAAGTCACTTTGTACAGTTACTTTAAGGTGCATATCAAGTCTGTGGACTTTTTTTTCAAAATGAGTAAAAGATTTTTTTCTGGCTGAATTTGAGAGGTGAAATAAAGGCCACAGAATACAAAAATGGGATGGATGTGTGGAGGTAAATTAACCATAAGGGATGTGATATCGGAGCTGTAGGGTGAAGATCACGCGGTAAAATAAATGAGGGAAGGTGCTGAAGAAGATGTGTCCTCCCTATGTTGTCTTGGGGGCTTTTGGAAAAATTGTCCCCTGTCCTATTTCAGAGTTTAGGATGACTATGGATGTGACCTCATAGATGGTACTAGCAGCACAAGCAGGACGGCAGAGACACGTCGTTTGTTTCTTTCATTCACACATCTAGTGTTGAGACGAAAGCAGTTGAAATGATGGGTTCATGATAGCCTTGTCACCACAGAGTCCAATTGATCACTTTAACAGACTGACATCACTAAGGCCAACCATCTGGGGATTGGAACCTGAAACACACTTATTTTCCAGCTCCTTATTTTTCTCATAAATTATATCATTTAATTACAGTCTACTGACCCCCCTTACAGGACTCCTTAATCCAAGAAGGGGCCAAAAATAACTGTGATAGTGCCTGGCTTCACAGCAGCACCTGGCAGGAGAAAACACAACAGGAAATTATATATTTGGCTTAAATTAAATTTCCTGGCATGAGATAAGCTAAGGGGAATTTCTTACGTGGGATTTTGATCCCACCGTGTCACTGACCATTTTCTTTCGGTTTTCATCCTACCCCAATTCTTTGCAATGGGTGATAGAAAGTCAAAGATAACAGGTGTGAGGCACCTTTGGTCCCTCAACCAATTACCTCACAGAGTATAATCCTCCCTAAACTCAAGGCTCAATCAGTCTCTCTTGCACTCTATTCTCTTGTCTCCCTGCCGCTCTCTCTCTCTCTCTCTCTTCTCCTCCCACGCCATTCCTTCCTTTTTTTCATCTATTTCCTTCACCCCACAGCTCTGTGGCTCACCAATTACAGCAGCTAGCTGAAGTCACTCCCGCGGGCAGTGGTATGCATGCAGGAGGCGTGCAGCTGACTGACAGGGCACAAAGTGTTCTCCTGAAACCGGCCTACAACCTGAGGAAGTCTGATAGCCAAGCTCCACCGGGGCTCACTGTGGCAGGCTTTAAATGGCTACACATTAGCTGCACCTCACGCCAGGCGGCCTGCTGCCTGCCTGTCACTTTTCTTTCAAAGTTAACATGCATTGACAGGTGAACAAGTCAGAAAGGTGCAGGTTTTACATTTAAAGGTTTTAAACACTACAGCATACAGTTACTGGAAGATAAGGAGGTGAAATGACTAAAGTGAAGAATAAAGCCGAGCGGGGATGTGCGTTGCTTGGACATTTTTCAAGATACAGTAGTTTATTTAATGTGAAGATTCTCACAGTTTCTAACCTCTTAAGTTGTTTAATGAACTGAGAATCATCCACTGGGAGAATTTACTGTTTCTAAAACCATTACAGGAAATGTTCCATTTGATGCTGAAGCTCCAAAATCCAATACTATGGCATCAAATCCTGCTCCTGTTCATGGTAATTTGAGAATGCACTTTCTTTATTAACAGGGATAACTGATAAACGTGATAATTTGTATTGGTCTAACTGAATTCAGCGCAAAACTTTTAAAAAAGTATTGGTGCCCTGGACCAATACTTTGTGAGGCCTGTAAATAGTGAAGTACCAAATATACCAAAATACATCAAAAAAGAGAAGAAGACAAACAGTTTGTGCTTTTTAGTGTCACATCGGATGTGATTGCTATTGTGTGATACATTAGCAAACATGAGGTTTAACATCCTAAGACATTCTAACGGAAGCCAGTCTATTGAATGCCACCGGTTTAAAATCAAATAACAAAAGAGGACCTCTTTGACAATAAAGGCCTGCATAGAAGGGACTGTTTCAAAGTCATACCCTGTGAGGCAGCGCATTAAAATTCAAACTGCACCTAAAGCATTGGACTGAATATTGATCAGCATACAGTTATGCCCCACAGCACAGTGATAAAAGTGAGTGCTTTCATGTCGATATTCATACTCATGTCTTAGATTAAAACTCTCAAAAAGAAAGTATAACATATGTCAATAGGGAGAGAAACCAGTGAATGAAAAGAATGTCTATGTGCAGATATGGAGATTCAATCATGTAACCATATTCTTATTCTGTACATCATGCTTTACAGTAAGTAAATTGCATATGAATGCAATATTTAGGGGAACATATTATGAATAAATGGCTAAAATGGAATGCAGCAATGAGGATGGATTTTATAACTGAACAGAGGGCCTCTGTACAATTTATCATTGACCACATTTGAGAATCATATTAAAAATAAAATATCAACCAACCATAAAACTGCATCCTAACAACAAAACAAATATACATTTAGCTATAAATGCTTGACATGAAATAATGCAGTTGTATGCAAAGGAGACACTCCTCAGAAAAATACAGGAGGAAATCCAACGTTTTCTTTGTTTGAATAATGTATTTACCCCTCCGTTTCTTCTGTCTCCTAAAGTAACATGCACTCACTCCACTGTGTAAAACCAATGTTATGTGTGCAGTTTCACACGTGAAGTATCTATAAGTACATCATGAATTCAAACTCCTACTATTTGAAACAGCACATTGATAGTGCACTTTCAAGATGGCTAAAATCCAGCCGCTTGTTCCCAAGTTGAGATTAATTGGCCGCAGCTCCTCTGCTGCTTTACGGCGCAGTAATCGGGTGTGAGCCAAACACACACATGCACTTGCACCGCCACTTACATACACACTTTCTCGTATGCATGTGCCAAACCAACAAGTAGCCCCAGGGCTTCTGTTGAGTCAGCTCCTCAAGAATAAGCATGTAGCTCTTTGGCTTATCCGATTGGAGTCAGTCCTCGGAGACGAAGGGCAGGATAGCCAAGTGACACCGTGCAGGCAGAGTGAGACAGCAAAAGCTGTGACTGTCGCCACCTCACCACTTCACAAGAAGGATCGATAAAGTGCATTAAAATAGTTCTTATCAAATCATCCTCAGCGGGTTGCTTTTTCTGGTTAAATGTAGCTCTTGCTGTAAAATAGGTTTCCATCGACATTTTTCTTTACAATCACAAGTGCCTTTTTTTAACCTTTTCTTATGTTATGTTAAAATACAAAGCATGAACTTAAGACCAACATAAAATAATGCACAATTTGAATGCTAAAGGAAATTCTAAAACACTTTTAAAATCGCAGAAGTTGAAAATGAATATGTTTTTTTTTTTTTATCTTACACTGACTAGAGAAACTGCAGATGTTCCAAACTCAGGATGGATAATATATTTACAGGATTATTGAGTCATGCACACTATAAAATTTAAATCCTGTGTGGAAGTGTTAAAGAAATGAAACTATAGCTATAAAACCAAACAATTTTTAACTTTGATAAAAATCAAACAAAAATAACTCTGCACGTCCTTTTAAACACAGCACTGACTAGATTACAACTGGTAATTAGAACTCATTAGGCACTGTTTGGACGATGACAGCTAAAAACAGGCAATTCTGAAAGAAACTCATAGGTTGAAAAATCCATCCATCCATTTTCTGTCACGCTTATCCCAAAAGGGGTCGCGAGGGGTGCTGGTGCCTATCTCCAGCTGTCTACAGGGCAACACAGAGACAAACAGGACAACCATTTATGCACACTAAGGAGAATTTAGAGGAGCTAATTAACCTAACAGTCATTTTTTTTGGACGGTGGATACCCGGAGAGAACCAACACATGTACAGGGGGAACATGCAAACTCCATGCAGAAAGACCCCAGGCCAGGAATCGAACCCAGAACCTTCTTGCTGCCTTGCATAGTCCATAGTCCTTGCTGCCTTCCATAGTCCTTTTCCACCTTCTTGCTGCCTTGCATAGTCCATAGTCCTTTTCCACCTTCTTGCTGCCTTGCATAGTCCATAGTCCTTTTCCACCTTCTTGCTGCCTTGCATAGTCCATAGTCCTTTTCCACCTTCTTGCTGCCTTGCATAGTCCATAGTCCTTGCTGCCTTCCATAGTCCTTTTCCACCTTCTTGCTGCCTTGTAGCAGGAAGGTTGAAAAGTACTATGGATCACCAGTAATTTACACAGCGTCTGCTCCACCCGCCCAGCTGCCAACAGTGGAGCGAATACACAACAGTTTAAATCAATAAGAGAATTTACTCCAGGGTTGCTGCGAGTAGACAGATGGCGAAATTAAATTATATTATTTTTCTTTTGCAAGACCCCGCATTAAGACTGCAGTAACAATTTTCTCACTTTTCAGAAATCACATCCCTCCAACAGGAATGGAATAATCACAGCATCCAGATTTTCAAATTAGTTCACTAATCATGATTATATTTGCTTAAAAACATTCTATATTAAGGCATTTACCAGGGTTTTTATATACAGGTATGCATGGTATTTATATATGTTTGTGTGTATACAAATAGATACAGCAAATATAGCTTCTCTGCACTCGTGGTACTTACCTGTATAGAATATAACTCCTGAAAATATCTAGATTGCTAAAATATTAAACTTGAAGAAGTTTTGTTCGTTTTGAAATCCATGGGAGGAGTTGTTGTGGTCTTTGCTTACAGGCTTTATATTTGCTATCTGTGCACACAATGTAAATTAGGAAGGCAGACAAATTCAAAGCATAATAGAGTAAAGTGTAAATTGGGCTTCAGAGGCTTACTTTAATTCTCATTTCTTTCAGTTTCACAAATTTGTACTTGTATTTGTATTTTATAACCTGTTCATCTTTCATTTAGATTTCAGACCGAAAATTCAAAGATGGATAGATTAGAAAACAAAAAACAAAAATTTACAGTTAGGTTCATTGGTCAACATTAAGACCCAGATCATTTATTTTGGTTTAACCATTCATCCAAAGTCATTCAGGTAACTTTAGATCAATTAAGACTAAAGTTAAGGAAAGGGAGCTTGACAGCTCTATAACTTACAAACATTATTTCTTATATGTAATTATACATTAGTAGAAATCAAAACGCTGTGTAGTCAAACGATAAAAACAGAGCCTGGACTGTTCAGCAGGTTAGAACAGTATTTAGACTGGGGCTCATTTCATGTGAATCCAAAAGAAGTGCTTGAAAATGCTTATAATGGAAGTGAAACAGCCATGCTTAATTTTTAAGAAAAACATTTTTTTTTCACAGTTTGGAGTATTTTTGCTTCACATACTGTAGTGAACTTTGGCAATGATAATAAAAGGACTCAGATATATCCCACCTGCTACAGAGCAGTTCGTTTCAAGTTTCCCTTAAAAAAAAGAAATGTTTAGTAAAAGATGAAAATTGTCTTAGATCACCACTCTGGTTTTAAAATGATTTTTATTAGATACAAGAAACTAGAATAAAAAAAAAAGCAGGGAATACACATTGTAAGTACTGCATCCTTAATCTACTGAAAGTGTTGCAGCATAAACATGTCACCTTGTTTATTGAGGGTTTGGTCAAATGAAAAAGCCTGCTGGTGTTCAGCCAAATTCAATGAAGGTGACTTTACAGTATTTGTTGGTAACAACAGAAAGGGCATCAAATAAAATCAACTCAAAGGTGTTTAGGTACATAAATGGAATATTTTAAAGTTATCAGTCATCCTGCATTTGGGTTGACTATAATAAAATATGACTAAAAGGACTCAGATATGAATAAGCTGTTAAAACCTAGACAATACATCAAGAGAAGAATTACACCCTCTATGGAAGAATTTATGGGATTATTAAAAGGGTACAAAAACAAGAATACTTTATTCATAGTTGTGAATAAAATTGATAGAGGCTATGCAAATAATTTTTAAACATGCTGACTTACCATGTTTAAAACTAAAACGTTCAGTATACATAATTTACAGAGACATTATTTTAGTCTTTAGTGAAAAATATCTTCACAATAGCCCTTTTTATTTGATCCTTTGCGACTGAAACATTGATTAGAAGAGTGACACCTTAGTAGTTCAGCATTGATGCATGTGTAAGCCTGTGGCCAATTTTCCCTAAAAGTACTGTGGGTCAAAAATACCCACGTTGTTTCTGCAGATGTGTCATTAACCGTATCCTTCTTTAATATTTTCAAACTTGCTAACAATTGAGGCGTAGTAGTTCAAGATGAATTTTGTGGATCCTCAGAAGCGACTTACAGCCAGCTCAACTCAGACAAATAAGAAAAGTAAAAAAAAAAAAAACAAGCCGAAGAGTGCTGCAGTTCTGTGTTTTGGCCACAGGTGGCAGTATGATTAGAAAACTAAGCCCCTTTATTATTGGCTCAACATTAAATTCTAGAAAAACTCATTTATTTGTTTACAATTTTTTTTATGAAATATAAAAGATATATTTTACTGCTTAGTCTAATTTAATATTAAGCTACTTAGAAGATAATATAATATATACATAAAGGATTAAAAGGCACATGAAATACAGAAACAGTGTAAAAGAGGAAAATTCTTTCATTTGGTTGATGGCATGACAGTAAGCCCCGTATAAGCCTGTGTGCACTAAGCACCAACTATTAAGAAAATATCAGATGGGAAACTTATGATGATGGATTTCCACGGACAGAAAGACACACAGTGAGTGGTGGAGTTCTGCATTTCAACTATAAAAGAGGCTTTAATAGCTAGAGCCATTGTTGTACAGATCCCATCAGACAGGAAATGGATAAGGTGCTTTACTGATGGGGTCAGTGCAAAACTATTTCCAGAATTGTCAAAAAATGAATTAATCCATCATTCCTTTGAGGATGATATTTGAATTATAAAGGTAGAGGTAAATGATAAAAATGAGTAGTTGCCTTTGTGACTTTTTCTTACTGGGTGTGCATGTTAAAAATTGTTCTTTTGGTTCTTTAAGAGCTGCTCCGCTTCCGCTGTTAAACCTTTACAAAAACTCATTCACAAATATGAATGTCTTTCATTGAAGCAGCTTAAGAGATATATAATTTGTGAAGCTTTTCCATGTTAGCCAACAATGAAAGTTATTTGCAGGTTATAAGTAAAAGCGCTTTAGGGTTAACTGCTGATTTAATCAGGGGAATTCGAAATGCTTTAACGCTTTACAAGCATGTTAGTCATTTTGACATACAGCTAACCACTCCCCTTTAAATCTCATTGATCTTTTTTTGCTTTTTTTGCATATAAATTAAATCACTGTTGTGAAGGGGACGGCTCTCAACACAAAGAATTATGTTTCAATCAGGAACTCACTGGAACTGATAAAGAAATTTTTATTTGGACTGGATAAAGCAAACTTACAATTTATAGCAAGCTGTAAGTGACACCTTCAAAATCCATCCATCTGTCCGTCCGTCCATCCATCTTTTACCATTTACAGATGTGATTTATGGATGATAGAAGCTGTCTGCAAAATAACAGAGTAATCCTGATGCTCTTTGCGGGACACTTTACTTTCCCTTCTACCAGCTATGTTTATTTTAACCTTCAGGTCAAAGTGAGCTGAACCTTAAATGTTGCAGGAGCTTTTACATTTTACAGTGTGGCTCCACTCTCCCTCTGCGGCTTCCCACTTTATCTGTTCACTCTCACACCATCTATCTGTCTCTTCTTCCATCTTTTTATCTGCACTCTTACTTTTACCCCTTTCACTGAACTGCTACCTTTTTAATTATTTCGCTTCTCTGCTCTTTTCAACCACAATCCTTCAACGCTGCCCTATTTTCTCTGTGCCCTCTGTCTGAGTGGCCCTACATTCGGTTGTCTCCACACAACGGCGTGCCGTCTGTTAGCCCTGCTCCGACATCATAGCTGCAGCATCCTGGCTAAAAATAACCCGGTCTCACAGTGTTCAGTCCAAGACGAGACCGAGAGCCAGAGGGAAAGCAATCTGCTGTCTTCCTCAAGTTATGCTTGAAGGTGCAAATGAGACAGTTGACACCGTGCAACCTTCACAACCAAGACCTTTGCTGTTTATGGTGATCAAATTGCTTTAATCATTTCTAGTCTTGATAGTTAAGATATAGGAGTTTTTGTGATTTTCTCATTTTTTTGTTGTCCTCAGCATCCATGGTGCTTTTTTAAAGGTTTGATTGATAGAAGCAATCGGTATTGTCTTAGTTTCCATTTAACAAGAAGAAGTCCAGTTCATATGGTTCAAAACTGAAATCACCACCTTGGACGCCTGCTTTAGTGATTGAGTTTTTATAAATGACAGTTTAAGAAAATACATAAGCTATCATATGCTAGCTAGCACTCCAAATGCACTGTTATATATTAATTGCAGCCTGGCTCTGGAGAGTTTGTTTACAAGTACTTCATTCTCCTCAGTTGCCACATAAACTATTTTGAAAAGGCTATTTGTTATTAAAATTTCTCTAAATAATTTTTCCTATTTTTCTCTCATTTTTTTGTATTTGAGCTCTCTAGCTTCCACACGATGTCCATTCAGTAATAAAAATTGAAATAAGCTTATTGGAATACATCGCGATAGAATACACTTACTTCCAGTACTTTCTATTTTTTTCTTCTGCATTCATTCTCAGAAAAAATACTTAAATTGCACACTTATTTGGACTGTAAGCGGGATGTTCTTAAACAAATTTCGATTCATTTTAATTCGGCAAACAGAATACTTTAAATTAAATTCAACGCCTGCGCTTTTACTTGCATTTTTTTGGCTATACTTTTCTGTGTGATAGTCCAAGAGAGAAGCTAGAAAGACGGATGAACTTGCACCTTGACGAAAGTTCATTCTTCCACTCTTGTACCTTAAAACCCTCAGCTTATCTCCACAGGTTCATGCACCATAAGAACAGAACAGAAAATGGTCTCTTATTCAACATGGTTTGATCTCATGATCCATTTTGATGGTTTAGGCTGTGGAAATTCAGTTTGTATTTTTCTGTTCTCCATAGAGAAGCTGTAATTTGCTCTTATGGTATTGTTAAATGACACAAGAAGTTCAGCATTTTACATAAACTGTCTCAATCCTTCCAAGAGGGATAGTCAGATATCATACCAGAATTATGCTGATGTTGGTTAAAGACTCCAAAAAGCAAGTGGTCCCTTTGCAAGATGCCAAAACACATTTTAAAATTGTGTTGATAAAAAAAAAAATTTACAACCCAAACAATTTGAAATTGTTCATGTTGTAATTTTATTCCTCAGAATACAGTTAAACGAAAACTGATTTTGCATGTTATGATTTAAACTTCTATTGGTAAAGTGTATTATATTGAAATGTTTATAACTTAAGATATTTGTAAAATAATTTGATTACAGTGGTAATCTTCTCAACCATAGGAGCACACTTACAAACATAGACTGCTATGGCTGCCTGACATAACAAACCCACCCATGTTTCACACCACAGATATAGGAATTAATAAATATGCATTTAGAGTCATTATGTTTTTTTTTTTATTGCTGCTGATAAATAATTTTTGTTTATTTAAATTAAGAGTGTAATAAAAAGGTTGAGTGACCATGTGATGAAAAGAAGTCTTGGTTCTACATCAATTCAATTCAGTTTATTTCTATAGCGTCAATTCACAACACGTCATCTCAAGGCACTTTACAATTCACCAGATCATACAGTCAAATTGATTCAAAGTTAGCTTAAGGAAAACCAGTTGATTGCATCGACTCATTGACTCGAAGGCAGTCCCTCACACTATGCATGCTTGTAGCGACAGTGGAGAGGAAAAACTCCCTTCTACATCACATGTAAAGTCCTGACTGCTGGGATGAACTGCAGTCTGTCATTGCCGAACATGAGCAACCTGCTACTAAAAAAGATTTCACTAAATTCTGCTAATAAATATGGCTTTTAAAACGTAATTAAACATAGATGATTTCAAAGTATTTAGGTTATTTGTATTAATGTGACATCCATCAGAAACTAAACTGATCTCATATTTAGGTGACATCCAAGTCATATGAGTCCAACTCAATGACATAATTAAGGTAGTGTCAGAGTTAGAGCCCAATTACAGAGTAAATAAAGCCTGTTTATCAAATTAAAATAATAGCTGCTGTTGTAAAGGGAACAACTGCAATGAGGTGATTTGTTTACTAATGCTGCAAAAGTGATGTTATCATGGTCCGATGCATGACATCAGTGATATTGTCAATTATATCATGGAAATCAAAGAGGTTTGCAAACAGACAGTTGCATAAACTTTCATCACATTGTTTTAAAGCCTTTTTAGTTAATTTTTTTTTTGGGGGGTTGTTCAAAGACCCGGCTTGGTCTGGGCAGGGGAACTTGTGGACAGATGCTTGTACATGGAGCCTTGATGCCTTAAGCTTGCTGTCACCCGAAATAACATCACTCTGCCTCTTTGTCTCTGGGTTTTGTTGACAAGGAAGCTGGAAAGAATTCCTTATGATGTTTCAGTGGTGCTTGTTTTCCTTTCAGAGATGGTTTAAAAACATCTTAGTGTTTCTTGAACCTGATTGAGATCTTCTGGTCTTGGACATATGGGATATATAGCATTGCACATATTGCGATTGCACAGTCCATTAGCTTTCATTCTGTTTCTTCCCCCCTCTGACAGAGATGACAAGCCTCCCGTCCTTTCTTGGCTAACATCCTGTACTTAAAGCCTCGTGTGTGTCTCTCTTCACCTTATCAGAAATAGAAAGATCTTTTTAAAAAGTCTGTGCTTTTGAAAGTTACTTTGTACCCAAAAGGGGATTAATGTAAGTCGGAAAAACTTCCCCCTGCAGGTTTGTCCTTTATGTGCCTGTTTTATTTCAGTGCAGCCATAAAACATATCTGTGTCTTGTTTCTTTCAGGTGACAGTAATCCCAAAGAGAGCAGCCCCTTCATCAACAGCAGTGAAGCTGGAGCTGAAAAGAGTCAACAATATGACGGCAAGAACATGGCCTTGTTTGAGGTAAAATCTCATCTGCACAGGCCCGCTCTCATGTACATGGAGAAGGTTTATACACATGTTCAGCACTGAAAGTTGGACACAGGGTCTAACAGATCTAACCGTAGGGCCCGTACATTGATTAATGAGGGTAGTTATTGTTTGAAGGGCATGTAGGAGCTGTGTATTAATGCAGCCATCTCTTACACAGTGACAGGAAAGACCTTATAACTTTTCCCAATCTAATAGGAAACGTGCTGTGTTCATTTTGTTTTTACTTGAACTTTTACAAATTTGGAGATAACTCATTAAAAAACTAGAGTCAGTGGTTTTCAATTAAATTCAGTTTATTTATATTGTACCAATTCACAACACATGTCATCTCAAGGTTTTTAAAGAGACAATTCAACCAGATCATACAGTCAAAGTTTTCCATTTAAGGAAAACCAGTTAATTGCATCAACTCATTGAGTTGAAGGCAATCCCTCACACTAAGCATGCTTGTAGCGACAATGGAGAGGAAAAACTCCCCTTTAACAGGAAGAAACCTCCAGCAGGACCAGGCTCAGTGTGAGAGGCTGTCTGCCAAGGTCGACTGGGGTTATTCTGGAGATTATCCAAAATTTAACACACTGCTAACTGATTATATCCATTCGTCGTTGTCTCTTCAGGAGGAAATGGACACCAGGCCCATGGTGTCGTCCCTTCTCAGCAGCCTGGCCAACTACTCCAACCTTCCCCAAGGCTGCAAGGAGCACGAGGAGGCTGAGAACAATGAGGCAGAAATAGCACGCAAGAAACCCGTCAAGGTACACAACAAATTAGCAAACTTAAAGTGCAGATGCCCTGAAAATGTCACAGTTTCAGTGAGAACATCAGATGCAATAAGCTTTTATGTTGAACATCTCAAAACACCTGAAAATCATTAGGTCTTCAGTAGTGAATCTTTTATTTGTTTACATGTAAAAATCAACTCTCCAAAAATTAACTTTTCCTTTCATATTAAAACCAACAGATGTTTTTTTTACTTTAAAAATAAATTTCAAGTGAACGTTTTTAAGCTACCTTGAACCGCTAATTAGGGCCATAAATCGAGCAAAAGGGTCATGGTCAGCCAAGACCTGTGATGCACTTGCCATATGTGGTTGGATGGTTGCAGTTTAAGCTGGTTCTGCTTTTCTTACAGGTGTCAAGTAAAAAAGTACTTACCTTAGATAAGTAGAAATTTTGGCTATCTTTACTTTAATGGAGTCAGGGGCGTGCATACATAGACACTAGGTGGTGCTAAAGCACTAGGAATTTTGCCCTTTATCAACGAAAATGCCCTTTTGAAACTCGTTTTTTTTTTTATTATTATTATTATTAATATTATTAAGATTTTACTGAGGTCGGTTTTGAAGTGATCTTTTAAAAACCTGAGCCATTAAAAACGACTGAAACAATGCCCCGAAATGAGCCCCCTCCTTGCGCACACCCGACTAGCCTATCTCTCTTCCTTTGTCACGTGAACTCGTGCGGTCACCCGCAGGGCATGCCAGATGCGCAGCATCATAGCAGTTCAGTAAGCCTCTTCAGATAGCAGGAACGGTCGCTGACAGGCTGCTTCTCTCGTGCCCCATTAGCCAGGTAATATACTAGGGTGACAATATTTTCGTTATAGCTATTATTTTGTAGGCTACCATAAGTCATATCACCGTAACAAGTCTTCCAGTCATGTTGCCCTAATAGCCCATTATTTAAACTAATGTGGCATCATTGTTAAAGCTATAATTATTATAATTATTATCATTATTGTTGTCATGATGGTTATTATTATTATATTGTAGCCAGTCACAGCAGGGAAGCTCTATACCATCAACATCTACCAGGACAGGAGATGAGGTAGAGTTCAGGGAAGACACAGAGACAGAAAAAGACCAGGATGAGGGAGACCACCAGGATGAGGGAGAACAGCAGGATGAGGGAGAACAGGATGAGGGAGAACATCAGGATGAGGGAGACCACCAGGATGAGGGAGAACATCAGGATGAGGGAGACCACCAGGATGAGGGAGACCACCAGGGTGAGGGAGACCACCAGGATGAGGGAGAACAGCAGGATGAGGGAGAACAGCAGGATGAGGGAGACCACCAGGATGAGGGAGAACAGCAGGATGAGGGAGACCACCAGGATGAGGGAGAACAGCAGGATGAGGGAGACCACCAGGATGAGGGAGAACAGCAGGATGAGGGAGAACTGCAGGATTAGGGAGACCAGCAGGATGAGGGAGAACAGGATGAGGGAGAACAGCAGGATGAGAGAGAACAGCAGGATAAGGGAGAACAGCAGGATAAGGGAGAACTGCAGGATGAGGGAGAACAGCAGGATGAGGGAGAACAGCAGGATAAGGGAGAACAGCAGGATAAGGGAGAACTGCAGGATGAGAGAGACCACCAGCATGAGGGAGAACAGGATGAGGGAGAACAGCAGGATGAGGGAGAACAGCAGGATGAGGGAAAACAGGATGAGGTAGAACAGCAGGATGAGGGAGAACTGCAGGATGAGGGAGAACAGCAGGATGAGGGAGAACAGCAGGATAAGGGAGAACTGCGGGATGAGAGAGACCACCAGGATGAGGGAGAACAGGATGAGGGAGAACAGCAGGATGAGGGAGAACTGCAGGATGAGAGAGACCACCAGGATGAGGGAGAAAGGGATGAGGGAGAACAGCAGGATGAGGGAGAACAGCAGGATGAGGGAGAACAGCAGGATAAGGGAGAACTGCAGGATGAGAGAGACCACCAGGATGAGGGAGAACAGGATGAGGGAGAACAGCAGGATGAGGGAGAACTGCAGGATGAGGGAGAACAGCAGGATGAGGGAGAACAGCAGGATGAGGGAGAACTGCAGGATGAGAGAGACCACCAGGATGAGGGAGAAAGGGATGAGGGAGAACAGCAGGATGAGGGAGAACTGCAGGATGAGGGAGAACAGCAGGATGAGGGAGAACAGCAGGATGAGGGAGAACAGCAGGATAAGGGAGAACTGCAGGATGAGAGAGACCACCAGGATGAGGGAGAACAGGATGAGGGAGAACAGCAGGATAAGGGAGAACTGCAGGATGAGAGAGACCACCAGGACGAGGGAGAACAGGATGAGGGAGAACAGCAGGATGAGGGAGAACAGCAGGATGAGGGAGAACAGGATGAGGTAGAACAGCAGGATGAGGGAGAACTGCAGGATGAGGGAGAACAGCAGGATGAGGGAGAACAGCAGGATAAGGGAGAACTGCGGGATGAGAGAGACCACCAGGATGAGGGAGAACAGGATGAGGGAGAACAGCAGGATGAGGGAGAACTGCAGGATGAGAGAGACCACCAGGATGAGGGAGAAAGGGATGAGGGAGAGCAGCAGGATGAGGGAGAACTGCAGGATGAGGGAGAACAGCAGGATGAGGGAGAACAGCAGGATGAGGGAGAACAGCAGGATAAGGGAGAACTGCAGGATGAGAGAGACCACCAGGATGAGGGAGAACAGGATGAGGGAGAACAGCAGGATGAGGGAGAACAGCAGGATGAGGGAGAACAGGATGAGGTAGAACAGCAGGATGAGGGAGAACAGGATGAGGTAGAACAGCAGGATGAGGGAGAACTGCAGGATGAGAGAGACCACCAGGATGAGGGAGAACTGGATGAGGGAGAACAGCAGGATGAGGGAGAACAGCAGGATGAGGGAGAACAGGATGAGGGAGAACAGCAGGATGAGGTAGAACAGCAGGATGAGGGAGAACAGCAGGATGAGGGAGAACAGGATGAGGGAGAACAACAGGATGAGGGAGAACAGCACGATGAGGGAGAACAGGATGAGGGAGAACAGATGGATGAGGGAAAACAGGGAGATGAGCCAGATGAAAGAAGAAGAAAGATGAGCAAGCGTACTACTTTAAAGTAGTACGCTTTAGTCTGTTCTGTTGGTGGTGTGACTTTTTTCCATTGAAAACTCACACTTAGAGAATGTATTATAAATAAAAGTCAAATTTCATTCAACATGCGTGTGTATTTTTTTTTATAATTAAGTGTTCCACGTGCGCTAAAAAGCGCCCTCCCCTCCTTCCTAAGCACCTGCCCCCCAAAATGTCTGTGCACGCCTCTGAATGGAGTAATACCTTTTTTAGACAAATCCTATTTCTACTCCTTGCAGTTGTTTTGCAATTATCTCTGCTTTCTACTCCTTACATTTAAAAAATAGGCTTGTTAGTTTTGTTTCATTTAAGCTAATCTTTCTTATGCCTTCTGGCATTTAAAAAATAAATAATACATCAAAATGATTTTATCCAGACAATTTCTTTGTCCGGAACTTGTTTTTCACCACATACCAAAACTAATAGTTTTTTAAGATTATGCAAAGTTTAATTTGACCCCGTTGCCATTAGTTATAGTAACTAAGTAAGTATAAGGAAGTTTTCATTCAGAATAGTAGGAAATTGTTCATTTAATAAGGTAGTTCGGTAACCAGTATAACGTTTAAAGCATCTGTCCTTACCATTTTTTTCATGCACTACTTTTAGTTTTGTACTTTAAGTAGTTTTAAAAGTGGTACTTTACACTTTTACTTAGGTAAAAAGCTTAGTTGATACTCTAACTTCTACAAAAGTGTTTAAAAACAGATGGCGTTACAAAAAGTATTTCTACTTGAGTAATAAACATAAATGCTTTTGACAGCTCTGGCTTTTGTAGGTACGTCTGCATTGTCGGATGCCAATGCATATTTCTGTCCATTGTCTATCATGTGGATTATGTGGAAATGTGATTCGCCTGGAAAATACATGGCACTGGGGTGTAATATTGGAAGAAGACAGACTTTGGAGGCAGTGTGTGGCTTTGGGCAATATTCAGCCTGGAAGCTTAGTGTGTTGCCATCCATGTGGATGTTACCCTAACATATTGCTCCTACTTGAGCATTGTAAAGACCCTGTACAATGTTGTAGTAGAATCTCAGTCAATAACAAGTATTTAAATAGAAGATAACTGTTATTTCTTTCGCTGTCTTAGAAGTTTTTGCTTTCCCTCCGACCGTTTCCATTTTTTCATAAAGGGTTTGGAATATTTTTTTTTTTTTCTGGATTTAAATCCAATCAAGTATCTGTGGGTTTTTTGGGGTGAAACCATTCAGATATTACACTGGCTCAATCTTGCAGGGTTTACAGTTTGCAAACCCTGCAAGATGTTTGCACATCAACACATTGCTAGACGTCCAATTAGATTCATGCCTCAACATGTCAAAGGGACCCAGTTTGGAATATTTTGATGCAAAATGAGGACACTGTTGTTAATTGACTTTGTAATTAGGAAGAGCAAAAGACATAAGATGGCGCTACTTGTCAAATTAACATTAAACTGGCCAGGAAATGGTATTTTCCCAAAACTGTATTCTGTCCTGATTATTTACCTCCAGTAGCTCCAGATTTCTTGTCCTTTTTAATTGGTGTACTAAGACCACAATCAGAGCTGGTAAAGGCTATATGACTGTGGATTAGACAAAAAAATGCAGCCTTCATCCATTGCTATGGTGTTGAGTTTGGGCATTCATTGACTGTACTGACTTTAGATGTTGTCATGTCGATATTTTTGTCAATTAATGTATTGAAAACATTTGTTGTTTGCTTTAGTGAATATTCTGATAAAGGAAGATAAGAAAATTTCACAAATTCATGTAAACTCTTTTAACCTCAGATGCATATTTAAATACCAGCTTGCTGTTGCAAATTATTTACTCTCCAATTTATCAATAAAGTAAATTGTTTCTGCAGTGAGCAGCAATGAAGCATAGACTAATGATGCTGTTAGCTGCAATACAGATAATAAAATTGTAATGATAGTTTAAGCTGTCTGCAGGCCAGGCTTTTGTTATGAAAAATTATTCCTTATGAAATACTCAATCTTCATCTCTGTTCAATATGAGCTTGCATATATATATATATATATATATATATATATATATATATATATATATATATATATTTTTTTTTTTTTTTTTTAAACACACTCCTTGGAGATCTAGTAGAAGTTAATAGGTATTGTTTTGTGTTTATATTAAAAACTCCTTTTTGTGATATGGTGTGCTAAAATGTGAATAACTAATAATTATTCTAATATATTAGTAACTAATTATTACTAATATTAATCGCTGTCCTTCCTTAATATGTTTTGCTTTTGGAGGTTGAGGTGTCACTACTGTGGAGTTTTCTTTATTTTATTTTACCTTGAAGTTGACTGGCGCTGATGCATCATCAGTCTCATGGGAAACTTTTTCTGTTTTGAATTGCAGAAATTATGAAATATAACAATGGAGATAATGAAGAATATATAAATGATAAAACAAACTGGCAAATATTGACTTTGAGAGGTTTCTTCCTTTAGTCAACCTGTGTTAAAGCACTGAAAGGACACTGCAGTGACAGCTTGACAGCTCCTTCATGACCTTTTACCCATCTGTCATTCCAGGTGTCCAATCAGCTGGAGATTCTCTTTTACCTTTTCCTTTTGCCCACATTTTTCTGTCACTTTCCCATTTTTCTCTGTTCCCTTGTTCTGGTTTGCTTCAACACAGCTGTGCATTTGCTTTTCCATCTAGGTCACCACACTTAGTATCAGATACTCTTTCCAGATAAGTCAAGCAGATATCTTAAAGCAGTGACATCATTTCCACAGATTACAGAACTAAATTTTACTGGAATAAAAAGGAGATTTCTGGTGATTTTAGCAATGTGTTATCAGTGGATGTAGTTTTTTTTTTTTTTACTGTAGCCACATTATTTAATTATGTTTTAATTGCCCTAACACCTGAGCTGTATTGTCGTCTCATGTATTCACGCGTTTACACCCATTGCTACCAAGACACATTTCCGCTGGGACATGAGGAGGAAAGATTATTGAGCAGTATTTATTGAAATGGGAAAAAAATTCCCAGTGTTGGAGCCAAATGCTTGATTTATGATTGAATATTTTATTATTTCTTTATTTGTCTGATTTGGTATGACATATATGAACGTGAAATATTTGAAGTATGAGTTGACTTAATTATGAAATTATGAAATAATTGCTGTGTGTTGCATTGCTGCTGTGCATAATTTACGCTGCTTCTTGCCTCCGCCCCTTTATTATAGACAGGTGACTGCAGCACCTGGAATATATAGGAGTTGGCTATTGGGGCCGGTTGAACTCTTGGATTCAGCCATACAGCTTTTGACTGCTATTTATTATTGTTGTTTTTTTGAGTGGTATAAAAAGGAAAGAAATTAGCCAATATGATCTGCCTGACACGTCATAGTACGGTAAGAAATTCCAAGTTCGTCTTTTGGACAATAAAGCGTCTTGATCAAGAGGAAAGAAAGTTTGTTGGATTGCATGTTTACTTTAAAAACATTTGACAGCGCTGAAGTGAGTCAAACTTGGATGCTTCTGAACCAAGAGCCATGTGCATCTTTATTGGAATAGAAATAATTCATTCAGTGTCTTCATTCCAATTAGCTAAATCTCCCATTACATGATCCATTGGTCTCTCCAACCATCCAAACATTTCTGCATTTAAACAATACTTTTAAACAGAATTAGGAGGAACAGTTCTTCTTTGAATTATTTTCAGGTTACATGGCTGATGCCCAGTGCACTATAAGCCTTTTTAAATTCAATTCTTGGCTTTGAAATGCTTCTTTCAAAAGATTATGGTTGTGTAATGGTGATCACTTGTATAAAAAATGCCATTTAGATGAACAATCCTTCAGGCCATTTGTACGTCTACTTTTTTTAAATATGATTCTGAGGTAGAACTAGTAAACAGTTATAGTGGAAACATTTAGCAGCAACACAGCAGTTCATTCTCATGCTGTATTACCGCTTCATCCTGAATCCAGGGTGCACTTGTCCAGCTCCCCTTAGCTCAGGTTGCACTGTCAGTAGCTCTAATCTCCCCCCTGTCACCCCAGCCCCTTCAACGCATTAATTAGTCTGCATTTTGCACCGAGCTGCTGCTTCTCCCATCAGCAGCGCATTCCAGAGGCAATCTCTCCATCGCCACAAGAGGCTTTTCATTAAGGCAGCCCGAGGCACTTTATCACTCACACAGCGACTCCTCTCGTTCTCCTCCGTCACCTTCCCTTATTCTAACTCACTCGGCTTCCTTTAGCCAATTTTTTCCATCTCCTTCATCATTGCACCCTGGAGTCAGTGAGGCAGAGGGAGGCTGAGGTCACACAGGTCATAATTGATTCTCATTTCGTATAGGATATGGGTTTATGAAAAATGACGTAACGTTGCAAATGGTTGGAGCAAAGCAACAATCGAGGGGACAGAATGATCTTGCATATTTCTTAATAAAACAAAATAACTTATGGAAAACTATATTATATAAATATATTTAGGTGCGATTTAGTTTTCTGCTGTTGTTTAAAGTACAGTAAAATGTATGAAAACATGAGTAACCTCATCATAAACATCTCATTATATAATATTCTGCTTAAAAAATACTTATTTTTTCTGTTTTGCCAATGAAGTAATGTCCCTTTGAGCTACAGTATATTTTGTTGGGTTATACCAGTGGCGGCCGGCCCATAGGGGGCGCTGGGGCACCGCCCTCCCTGATAAGAAGAGAGAAACGTAAAATATATTTTTAGAAATTAACTCATAAATGTCAGTTTTACTCTCTAGAGTGTGTACCTATAAGCAAAACACATTATATAAATTACATTTCCCTATCTACTGTCATTCATTTGTGGATTTCCACAGACAGACTCCTACCGTCTCTGTCTTGGGGCTGTGATCAGACTGCCCAACATTTGCAGAGAATCTGCCAATCATGTACTATTGCTAGGTGAATTTAATAATTTAATGGCCAACCAACGTCTCAGAATTTTATGGTCTTGGGGCTCTGAAAATACTGCCCTTTAACAGGCTTCTGCACCCAAGCGCAGGTGCAGACAATTAGAGGGACGATGGCAAACGTAATGAACGAGATGCAGCTTCCACCAAATTCGGTGAGATCCTTATTTATCTACCTGTTTGCCAGAAGAACATACCTGTTGTAGGGTATGAAAATTTCATGTTATGGTTATTGTGACTGTGACGAATCCACCTCGTCACTTAAAACAACCTCTAACTTTGCGCGCCACACACACATTCCTGTTATACTGTGCTTGTGAGGACCAATACACTCGCGCTGAGCCCAGTAGCTCCATTAACTTAAAACACACAAGCTGTTCCTGGTTACCTGCTGGCGTATTGAGGGTGCACACTTAATATTTCAGACGGGTTAGCCGTGTGTGTGTGTGTGTGTACGTGTGTACGTGTGTATGCTACGGGGACTTGTCATCTTCAGTCTGGCGGCGTCTTTGCTGGGTTCAAACCCAGTTTGGTGTAAAAGTCAATGAATCTGTGTAAAGGAATTATGTTGTAAAAATTATTTGTTTTTGTATATCAATTGTTTGTGGAGGTAATATATGGACAAAACTGATTTATGAGAAGAAATCAGAAATAAGAGAGCCTGAGGTGAGGGGCTTGAACTATTTAATTAGGGCTGTGGGAAGAAGAGCGGCCATTTCTGTTTTCTATTTCTTTGTTACATTGCTGGTAACTGGAGGGAGGCTGAGGCCCAGAGTATCTTGTATATGTTTAGTTTCTTTTGCACCATGTTTTGAGTTTTTGAGCACAATAAATCACCAACACCGGTAACAGTGACCAAAATCATCACTGTTACTGTTATTATATAGTAAATAGGGCTGGGCGATATAGAAAGAAAGCTTATCGATAGAAAAAAATGCATATTGATCGATATTGATAATTATTGAAAAGATTTGAAATCATATTTTATGTGCAGCTCTGCCTGGACATTTTATAATATTGCTAAATGATTGAATTTTAATGAAGAACACAAACACAGACCTCCAATTAAATATTTATTTAACCAACTTTTTTAACCATAACAGAATTGTTTTAAAGAAAAATAACTTAAGAGACCTGAGTTATGTTATTAAATACTGAGAAAGAATAAACTAAAGTGACCAAAATAAATATAACAAATAAATGGACTAAGCTTAACCTGGTTCAGCTTAGTTTCCTGCTTTAACCTGAGTTAGTACGTTGAAGCATTTTTCTCTCAATTGTTAGAACTACGTGGGAAACTGCCCAGAACTTAATATATATATTTTCCCGAAGATTCCTCGGAGGAGAGCCACGCCGGGGCCTACACAGCTCGTACTCCTGCGGCTGTGAGCGGCTGAGATGATAAAAAAAAAAAAAGTTGGTTGCGTTATCAGACTTCGTTTTCACTGGTTCCCTACACATTTTACAGATGACTGTGGTTTGTTTTTTGTCCGACTTGCCATGACCGAAATACTGCCAAACTGGCGAACTACAAAAACCCTTCTTTGGAACAATTTCCTCCGCCTCTCCTTGCTGCGACATCTTCATGTGCTCTGTGTTGTGGTTTGAGAGGGCGGCGCTTGGTGACGGCGTGCCTGGGTCCGCGATTGTAATTGGTTGGGAGGAAGTAGTTACTAGCATAAACCTACATGCTAGGCTACAATGAGAAGGAAGGAAAACTGCGTTTTTTTATCGAACTTTTATTGAGCCTATTTTTTTGTATTGCACCACACGTCTATCGATCGATATATATCGTTATTGAATTATCGCCCAGCCCTAATAGTAAATTAAGTCATTACTGTTAAATTGTATTTCATTTCAAATTGTTTATTTGAATTCTTATTCCGGATTAGTTGGAGACATACACTAGGCTATATCAGCCCCACCAAAAATATTTTTCACCAGCCGCCACTGGGTTATATCCACAAAGCTCGGTTACTTTTATAGGCTGGATTTTATTCATTTATTCACTTTTATTAAGATAAAACTTTGACATGTACATCATGCATTTGCTTGCTTTGTAAGGGATTCACAGCTGGTCTGTGAGGACAACTCAGTAACCCACCAAATTTAAAAATTAAACAAAATGGAGAGCCATGATTCTAGTAAAATGTATTAGTTATTATTCTTACATAAAGGATCTAAATATTTTATTCACCCCTTAATTATACATAGAAACTGTTCATTTCAGTGCAGTTGAAGCACAGATGGTGAAATCCCCATGTGAAATGTAAATGGTGCAAGGGATGTGGAGTTTGTTCCGTTTGATGCATGGATTAAACACAGTGACTAAAACCATGTATTTTTCTACCTGCAATTCTGCTTCATTTCTTAGTGATCTATAAAACAACTTGGACTCTTGCTGCGTCTCATTTGTAACATGAATTACCTAAAAACAGATATCATTTCCACAGCTCTATCTCCACAGTTCAAACAAGTAGCATTTATGTTATGAACTTTTATAAACAGGTTTGCTTCATGTATTGGGCTGGAGAATGAAGCATCATTAGTCACTTGGAATCTTGAAACGAGAACTTTTAGTCTTTTATTTGCTGTACATGTCAACAGAACCTGCCACTGAAGTAGTCTGGCTAATGAGAGGAAAACCTTTACCTTTAGAAATGCCAAGATTTCATAGTTGGCCTTTTAGCTTTTAGTTTTAAATTTAATGTGGGTATCAACTTTTAGTTTAGTGTGAAGAAGATTTACTATATACAAACACTCTCTGTTTATTATGTCATTCAACAGTGAGCAAAATCATGACCTTTATTTTTTAGTATATTAACCTAGGCGGCCATGAGTAGTTAAAAAAGACAAACACATCCTTACATGGATGGGTTATGCAGCCTAGAATCATTGGGACATTTCTCTGTATGCTTTTCATCTTAACCTTTTACAGTCTAATGTTTCCTCCTTTAAATGTTTATTTTCTGGGTGTTTTATGATCCCACTTTCAGCTCTGCCCTCCAACTCTCCCCTCACATCCTGCCCCTCTGATTAAACCATTGTACCAGACTGGTATTCCCATCAGTAGCCTTCTCAAGGATAAATCCAGTTCTTGTCAGTTTGGGTTATTTATTGTAGAGGTACTAAATTTAATTTCATAGCCTCAACAGCCCACTGCTTCAGCCCAAAGGTTTTGTTCTGCAAAATTTTCTTCCTTCACCTGGTTTCATATATCTTCTTTATTTGGTAGACTTATTATTTTTTGTTAAATGCACTCTTTAATTGTTTGGTTCATATGTATAAAGTGTGTATAGTGTAACCCCTGTACTAATAGACAATACCCTCTCCTACACTCCTTTTATGTTCAATTCAGCTCTTTGTACCATCAACTTTAGCTTCATAAATAGGATTTTGATTAAACTATTTTTCACATCAATGACAAAGAGTTTAACACTTTTCAACATGCTTCTTTGCGGTCTTTCCAACCATTCAAACATGTTTGCATACCTTTATACAAACAGTTTAACATTAATTAGCACTGTCCTGGAACAGACAGTGGAAGCGTTGTTTTTAAAAGATATGAAAAAGAAAAAGGAAAAACTGGTATTTCACTTTTTCCTCAAGTTTTAGAAATTGCATACATCATCCATTGGAGTTTATCATTATCAACATAGAATAAGACATTTCTATCCTGGTCATGTTTTATGACAATCTGAATAACATCACATCGGCCCTTGATTAAAACTTAAGTTTGAAAGATAACATATTTATCTAGAATATGCTTTTTTTTGCCTAACTTAAAGGCAGACTCTCTTAATGACATTAATTGATTTATGCTGCATTTATTTGTTGAAGAAATCGATTAACCTCTCAGACTCACCTATAATCTGTTCAGTCATCCCTGAAATTCAAAGCTGGGTGCAGTGGCACAATGAGTGGATCAATAAACAAAGAAACCTTCAGTCGGTGATGCCAGTAAAACATTAAGAAATGTGAAAACTTTGTATTTGGAGTATTTTAGAAACAGGTGTGTTTGACTTTTTGCTGTAGTTCTGATTGACAGGAGCAAAAAGTGTTTCAATGTTTTATAGAAAACACTTGTCTTTTTAATATCTGCACAAACACAGCCCCACCCAACCACAGATTGACTGTTTTATCCACAGCTGGTCATGAAGGCGGATGTTAGCTGGCCTCTCTTCATGCTGTCTGTTTAATAATTCAACACACCTGAGCAGAAACACATTTGCCCTATCAGCTCCTGTTTGGCCAGCAGAGCGTGGAGATGGCGTTACAAGCTCCCGGTCTGCCTCCCTCTCGCTTTTTACCCCCCACACCTTATCCGACCGCTCTCGCTTCACTTCACGCCTCGATTTCTGCCAGAAATGAGAGTAATGAAACAGTAAATGTGCTTCCCTCCCTCACTGCTCAAAAGGAGAAACAAACAAAATCATGTTGCCTATTCTTTGATGAATTATTAAATTGGTAAATTAAACATCAAATGGAACAATTCTAATCTGGAATAGATGAAAAAAGCATCAAACGAGGTCACTCATACTAGATTAAATAATGCAACCACCAAAAAACTAGTTCTGTCACCTCTTATATTCATTGCACCTCTACCAAGGAAATATTATTTTGAGGCATTTGTCCGTGCAGCTTGGAAGAACTTTACTGGTATTAAGATTTTGTTCAGGAAAGACACAGCTTCTCTCAGGTTTATTCATTGAATGAGAGAATTAGCACCTTTGCCATTTATTTCTTGTTTCTACAGCTGTTCTAAGATGACAAGATATTTTAGATTTGACTTTAACTATTTACCAAATATAAACAAGCCCTTCACCACTGCAGTGTCCAGAGGTACGACTTTCGCATTACCCGGGAATAATTAAAGGGGAGAGCTAAAGGTATAATCTTTGATTTGCAGGTGGATCATCTAAATAAGTGGTCCTCCTAATTGTCAATCATTCTGGTGATAGGTTTACGTTAGGCCATCTCGTCCTGTTAGCTATCTTTTTATGCACATGCGCACTTTCAGGCATATATCTGTGGTGAGTTGCGTTTCAGACAGTCTTTAAAGCTCAGCTTTCTCATCGTGGTTCTTTGAAAATGGCAGAGGTTCTTAAGAGAAAAAGTGTCAACGAAGTGTATGAGACGAAAAGAAAGGCCTTAGAAGACGCAGATATATCACAGGATGCTTTGCATAGCGAGCTCTCCTCACAAAGCATTATGGGATTTGCTGTAACAGCGGCCCTCTGTCGCTTTATTACAACGGCAACTTATAACAAAGACGCCGCAGGAACCATGAGCTATGAGAACAGAAACGTTTAAACAGAGCGTTCACAAGGAGAAATGGGCTCGTCCATGCTCTCGCACGCAGGTACTGGGTTGTGCATGTGCATTTTTTTTTAAATTGGGGAGGATTTGAACATAAATCTTTAATTTTTGGTAATTGATAACAATTAATAAATAACATTTCCTCTTTAATAACTCGATTTAACCTCTTAACATCCACCTCATTTTGGGTAATCCTCGCCTATTTTGCATACCCAAAAAAAAAAAAGCAAATAACTTATGAACTGTAAACCCAAATTACATGTGCAATACATTATTTGAAAGTTAAATTGGGTGAGTAAAACACAGACCAAGCTGCATCAGTTCACTCAAAGTTGTTTTTTTTTTATATACTGTGCAATTAGAAAATGCTTTTCAAATTGGGTTAAAAATGGCCCAATTTAAATGTTAAATTTGAAAAGGCTGTTTTTTCTTTTTCAGTGACTCTCTAGGTCATCCATACAAAATGCACTTAAATAGAAAACAGACAAATTTTGACCCATTAGGAAATGAATTTGCCACCCTTAGACATCTTTAGGTAGTCCGTAACACATAAGAGGAAATAAACACAAATAAACATTATTAGCCAGGTATGAGGAAAAGTGGAGTTTGCAGTATGATCCATTTACATAAAGTGCACCTCGTGCTACAGCAGCCTAAGGAGGATATTGGAAATGGACTACATCTCTTTTACAGGAGGGACGACTGCTTTCACTGCTCTGGGGCAATACACTGTTTTAAAGCCTGTTTGTTCTGGATGTGATGTTCATGAATCATTTTCCTGATGGAAGTAGGACAAACCACCCATAGCCGGAGTGAGTGGGATCTGTGGCGAAGCGTCTGGCCCTTTTCTGGACTCGTGTAACATAAAGTGAGCCCAGAGCTGACAGACGGCATTCCTCTCCTGTGCTGTGCAGCTCTCTAACCACAGTGTCATGCTGAGACACAGGATGCTTTTCTCCATGGCCCTGTAAATGTTTTTTAAAGGAAACAATGATGTCATAGATTACTAACATGACCAGTAAATCTGTCACTTACCCTCACAGTTAAAAGAATGTCTTAAAAAAACTTTTTTTTTAATTACTCTCCTGTAATCAGATGCTATATTTATCTTGTGATTTTGGGAACATTTTATTCTACTACAAGAAGAAAGTATAAAAATAACTGACCTCAAATAGATGTGGAGCCAGAGAGATGCAGACATAAAAAAAGCCCACAGAGGCTAATTGTAGTGGCTTCAGCAGCAGGAGGTAGTAAATCTAAAGTAGATGTCACAGCAGATGTATTTAAAAAAAAAATCTTGTTTGTTACAACACACCTGAGCCATTCAATTGACGGGCTGCTTGCATGTCCCAAGGGGTCAGTGGGCAGCTGTTCCTTCCTAGTTTTGTGGTGCCAAGCTGGCCTACCTGTAGCTCCGCAACAGTTCTTGTTCTCTTTGTTCTTGGTGGCTGTTTCTCCAGGGAAATCATCATTCTGCTGGCTCGTGGCCCATTAAACAGACTCATTCTGTGTTAGTGTGTAAGCATCTATGAGACCAGACGCTGGTCGTGTCTGCATTCCCTGTCCACAAACAGGCTAATGATACACAAATTGAATGAAAATAGAAAAGGGAGAATTTCAATAAACGTCCAGTCTTTTTCCTTCCCACAGGGTCAATAATTTAGTGAGTACACAAGCATTCCATCTGTTGCAGGCTATTTCTTGATATAAAGTCGTTATTGCATCCATTAGTTTAACATGTTTTTGTGTTTGGGTTTCTGATCATCAAACCCAGAGGTGTTTCATCATGTTCAGGATTTCAGATTAAGTTTGGGCCTTTCAATTGTTCATTATCACTTCATCTCATGTAACAAACAGGATTTTCAAGCAGGCAAACATTGCTTTTTTCAAAATCTGCCTGTTGTTATCTCTGGATTACAATTCATCACTCATCTGAGAGCCTCCACAGGCACTTACATAGCAGATGAACAGAGAAGGTCTGCTCTTTTTCAGGATCCTAGCTATGTTAGGAAGCAGATGGGGGACGTGACATTTTGTAGTCTGGAGAGAATTTTATCCTTTTTTAGCTTTAGGGCTCTCCTGTTCAACAATGTTTGTCAGAAACTCATTTCCATAGCTCCTTCAATACTTAAATTGACTTAAACCTTTTATAGCAAATTTAACCTAAGATGTTTTTTTAGGACCCTTCTTTAGATCATAAAAAGGATGGAGTTTTAATATGTAATTCAGCTTTTTTTGTTTCGCATTTAATTCAGTTTTGCAAAACAGTGAAGGAAGCATTCCATCAAAAAAGAAAAATCCAAATCTAATTCAACTATTAATTTTATTCTGTGTTTTGATTTCTGTGTCTGATTTAAACTCTGTAAAAAAAAAAGTATTCTCTAAAAAGCCTCATCTTCTGCACAGTTGATTATATCCCCTTTTCATCCAGAGTGAAATAGACATTGCTATACTTTCCAAATGCTTACAGGTTTTCCTTTAATGGCCTACCTGTTTCATTACACACTGAACTCAACCTGTGCTGTTGCAGCAGTTTTGTGGTTAAAGGTAAAATGCTTACCGAAGGCATACCTGTCTGCTTGCAACACCTGATTGCTATTACACACACCAAGAGTCCCTGACGGCTTTTTCAATGCAAATTCAGTCCTTTTAATTACAGCATTCCTGACGGGAGATGCAGAAAAATGTTGCAAGATTAAAAAAAATTACTATATTATGTGTTACAATACTACAGGATATAATTCATTCTTTTGTTACACTATGCTTTAGCTCAGTTGCTTAAGATCTAAATTGTGATTATTTCAAATTGTCTGGATATAATTTTAATAAATTTTCTTTGCAAAATTTAGAAAACAGTCCATTAGTCTTGTGGTGTTTTCTTGAAAACATGAGCCACACGTTGATCATATTTAACAGGTCGATATAGCTGAATGGCTAAAACACTCAAATTGGATGTTTTGGCATTCAGAGAAATAAAAATGGGGCCTGATTTGGATAAAAATAATTTTTTATGAGCATTTAGAAAACCACCATTACTTGTTTGTCCTTTTAGTTGTTCTCCTTGGTAAATTCAAACAGGAAATATACCCAAACATCCATTTACTTGGTTATATCATGAAAAAGTTGTTTCTGGTAGAGAATACTTATGAAGGTCGATTTGTTTCTTTATCATTCAATAAAAAAAAAAGGTTGCTTCAATCAAAAAATATATTTTCTATAAAAAAAAAAAACCTCCACTTCAATGAACAAAAAACTTCTCAATCAAAGAAAAAAGTATTTGAATGCAAAAATATATTTGAGGCTCAAAAAATACATTTGAACACTGCTTTTCTTTGATTGAAAATGTTTTATTTGATAGCAGTCCAGTCTTTTTTGTTTAAAGCAACTTTTTTAATTGAAGTAACATTGTTTTTTGATTGGACCATATAATGGGTAGGACATTTATGTTTTTATTATTCAATCAAAAAAAGAAGTTGCTTTAAACAAACAAACAAACAACAGAATCAATAAAATAGTAACTTCAATGAAAAGATAAACATTTTCAATCATTTAGTTTTTGAATACAAATAAAATATTTGAGACTCAAAAAATTGAATTTGAACACTTTTTTTTATTGTTGAATAATGTTCTCTCATGGGTTGGACATTTGTGTCTTAATCATTCAATTCCCAAAAAGTTGTTTCAATAAAAAAAAAATAAAAAAATCAATCAAAGAAAAATCTGTGCAAAGACAAACAAATATATATGGTGAAAAAATGCAGTAGAAAAACATTTTCGAGTTGAGTTCTATTTGGTATGGTGTTATCAGTGTGATCCAGTCTTGATTTGTCATTTCAACAGTTCAGCAGTCTAATGGCAGTGGGGAAAAAGCTGTTTCATAATCTGCTGGTAATGCAACAGATGCTGTGAAGCCTCTTCCCAAAGGACAGCAGGGAGAACAGTCCATGGTGGGGGTGTGAGGGGTAATTGATGATGTTACGGGCTCGGGACACGCAGTTCTAGTATGAAATATCTTTAATGTAGGGGAGTGGAGCCCCAATTATCCTTTCTGCCATTTTCACCATGCTTCTCATGTTCTTCCAGTCTGTGGGGCTGCAGTCGCCACACCACATAGTTAGACAGCTGATCAGAGCGCTCTCTATGGTGCTTCTATAGAAGGTGGTGAGGATGGGTGGGGGCAGGTGGGCTCTCCTCATCCTCTGCAAGAAGTTCAAGTGCTTCTGTGCCCTTTTGACCAATGAGGTCGGGTTTACTGTCCAGTTCAGGTTATCTGTGAAACAGGTACTAGTTATGAGTTTGCAGATGTACAGAACATGTGAAAATGGCTTTGGACTTTAGGATGGCATGTTTTTTCTGTGCCTCTACGACTAGTTTAATATCTGCCACAAGAACCCCCTGTCATGACTACCTCACCGAGATGGGTGATCCCTGCAAGCAACACCTATGTTGGGTGTCGATACCCAGATCTTTGAGGCAATCCTTTATTTGCTTGACTTTCTGAGGCTGTGCACTTGTCCTGGAACATCTTGCAGTTAGCAGCTGTTTTGGCAGTCAGCTGGCAGACATTCTTATAACATGACCTGCCCATCTGACCTGACGGCATACAAGCTGGGAATCCTAGCTTATTCCAGGTTCAAGGTAAATTCATTGGCAGAGAAGAATTCACTTATGACAAAAACGCAGTTTGTCACTAGTTTCTAATACACAAAGAATGATTTTGTGAAGACAAGTGACTGTAATATACATAGTTCTAATACACCCCAACCTGTTATTTTGAGCCTCTTTACAGGGGATCCAAAAATGCCTCTTACAACCTGACAGTGCATTTCCAGAATAGTTGTGCAGATCAATTTCTTCTCTAAAGGTAACTCTTGATAATACAAATGCTGCTGTGCAAGTGGAAGCCCATTCAGGGCTCATTGAGTCAGAAAAGGCCCTTAACGTGGAGATGATGAAAAATCGTCTCCACCACACACTGAAGGACACAGTGAGTAAAACTCTGATTTACATACCACAGACAAAAGGCAGACTGTGTAAATCACTGTCATACAGCGAGGGATGTGACAGAGATGAAGGAGGTTTGTTATTAGCTACTCCCTTGAGCGACCTGTGGAGGCAAAGACATGGATCTTTGATTAAAGTGTAGTAGGGCTGAAGGCTGAGATGCTCCCTGCTGCGAGGATTTAGTTGTAGAGGAGCTAGTAGGTCAAAGTGTAACCCTGAGGAGAGCAGAGCTGTGACGCATTTAGCTCAAATACACAGCAAATATGCTGAGACAAAGTTCGAAAATGTGAACGGAAATCATTTGCCATGTTGGCACAGATTAGTTTCAATTAACTAAACAATCTGCCTAACATTGTAGAAAATTAATCATATTTCTTTATACATCTCTCCACATTCTGAGAATAGAACAGAATATAATATAACAGAAAAATGGATGGTTTCTTTCTCCTCGATTTAATAAAATGCAAGAAGCACATTTGAAATTTTTTTTTTTTACTTTTTTCGCAGCATGTTGAGATAGCCTCTTAGGTCCACTACAAGTATCTTTCTAATATTATTATTATTAATTTATTTTTATTTTTTTATATATATATATATATTTATCATTATTACCCCCACCTCCATGGCTTTAAATCCCATCTTTTAGTTAAGGCCACTCTCAAAGTGTGAGCAGAACATGCATTTATAGGGGCAGACCCGAATGGATTAGCACTGCAACATGCTATTGCAATTTAGCACCACTTATTTACAATCTATACTGTCAGGCCTTATGTCTTGAGGTGAGGGTGCAAACGGTTTTCTCATTTCTTCTTTATTCTATGAACTATTGCTCTATATACCATGACCTCCAAAGGCTTCAAAACGGTCCTCACAATCTAGTCTTCTTCTTCATGTTCTTCTTGTTGAAAAACTGTCACTGTCTCTGATACTGCTACACAAAACATTATAGCAGAAGAGATTGCTCTCTCCACAACAGAATTATAGAAGATCTGCTGCATGATAGGGCTTCAAGAACTGAAGGAACTAAGCCTCTTCAGGAAGTATGGCTGCTTGTGTCGCATCTTCAACTCAGCTTCACTTCAGAAAATAATCTGGAGGTTCTCTAGTCAAGATGGTTATCAGAATCAGCTTTAATGGCCCAAATTTATTGTGCAGAAGAAGGGTATTTGACTTTAGTTTTCCATTGCCTACATCATAAGTATATATATAAATATATTTATATATATCTACAGAGATAGAGAGAATGCTTAAGGAGATTAAAAAAGATATGATAAAAAACAGGATAATATTATATATAAGTATGTACAAGTGTGCATGTGCACCCCTGGTTTTTATATATATTTGTTGGAGAGGAAGACATGTTGTAATGTTGCAAAATATTTCAATTTTCCAAATAGAGTAGCTGCCTACTTAAGCTGTTAAGCATTTATTCATGTTCAACTAAACTGAACTTTATTTATAGAGAGAGCCCTTTAAAACCACCACAGCTGCAACAAAGTGATGTGTACACTGTACCAGGGAAATTTAAAATGTATATAAAAAAAACAAGAGTTTAGAAGAATAAAACAAATAAAATAAATAAGTTGAATTAAAACAGATAAAAACATTCAAAAGAAAACTGCTAAGATAAAATCCCGAAACAGAGAAAGTCTCATCCTGCGTTTAGATCCAAAGAATAAAAATAGATTTTAAGGAGGATTTTTAAAAATAGACAATGAGGAGGATGTTCTAATGAGGAGGGGGAGCTATTTCCACACTTTTTGAACTGCAATTATAAAAGCTTTGTACCCTCTGAGCTTCCGTCTGCACATCAGTATCTCCAGAAGAAGCAGGTCAGCTGACCGAGTAGGAGCTTAGGAATGGACAGACTCAGAGGTTTAGGAAGGGCTTAACCAATTAAAGACTTATAAAACAAATAAAAGAATCTTAAAGATAAACTCTGAAATGCACAAGTAGCCAAGGGAGGGGCAGGCCAGGATTTAGGTTATATGCTCCATCCTTCATTCATTCAAAAGACCAGGAAAAGAACCAGTTTCTCTCTTAACAGGTGAGCATTGATGTATTTCTACTCTGCCACCACCACTCTGTCTTCCATGAAGAAAACATATTCTATTCCCTTCTAAAATCTACAATCATCTCCTTTGTTTTGGCCAAACCCAAGATGACATTTTTGTTTCCACTCCACACAGCAATTTAGTTAGATATAGGTCAGGTTCATGTCCATCTTTTATATACCCAGCTTTTTCATGTCATCCAATCATTTCTGCAGATGAAGGATCTTTGACTCATCCCATAAGTCTGAGGTCTACAAAGTAACAAGTAATGGTTGAAGTACGGCTCCCTGTCCTTCTCCTACGCTGCTGACCACCTGGTTAAACACAGCCTGTTAAAACACAGTTTTTTAAATATATTTAAATTATGTGAAAATTATTATCAGCAGGAAAACTTGAACTTCGTCTTTGTTTTTGAAAATTACAGCAACCATATTTGTTGACTAGAACCACAGCTAAAGCATCCGCCCTGTTTTTCTGTTTTTATTTTAGCAGAGAGAAGTAACAGAGAGTATTTATCTTTTTTCTGTGGTTACTTTCACTTTCTAAACTGAGTCAAGGCTGTACATGGGGATGATTATGCATCTTTACTAGTTGTCCTTGTGTAGGAAACTAATAATTCACTGTTATGCGTAAGGTGATTGCATTTATCCTTCAGATTTAAACTATTCCTTCACAGATGCACAGACACAAATCCAGCATGCTATAATACTCAGACCAAACAGTTGCAGACAAAAACATAGAAAACGAATGACTAACAATTTATGGGAAATTGAAAAAAAAATAAGTCCCCATTATCCAAATGTCACAAGCTTTTTTAGATAGGCTGTCCTTGAAGTGTTCTTGTCGAGCTATTAAGGCAACATCCCTGTATGTGCCATAGACGACCAACAGTGCAGCAACATTGCGACAAAACCGAACAGTAGAGAGATCCATAGGGATTTCTACAAGCAGCCAGCACACATGTTGCATCGCCTCCCTCTGATCCCAAAATGTGTGTTCTCTCAGCCAAAGGCAAATTATCTGACCTCATCTTAAAAAGAAAACAGCAAAGAGATATCTTGAATATTTATATCATTGTGCTGCTAAGTTAAGCAACTAATAAATCATGTTATTGCTCTTTTAAGCAAGAAGAAGCTAGAAAATGTAAGTAAATGAAGATGAATCAAGGGGATACCTTAGTTATTAGACGTAATGCAATGATTATACAGAGTTAATGCTCTATCTGCACCAGACAGCACAAAGGCATTTCACTCACATTTTCAGCCTATCTCAGTGGAGCTAAAAAAAAATCGACCTTTGGTCATGCTTAAACTACTACAATGTCAGGCGTTTAAAAGAAATTTAAACTAAATATCGACATTCCGTTTGGATTAAATCTAAATTAATTTACGTTTTTGTGGTTCTTTTTAATTGAAGCTATGAAAGGTCACAGTTTAATAATGATGTATCTATTATTGCTAAATACGTTGTTGCTGAATGATGTCACCTATGCCCAAAAGATCATAGCTTTTCTACTGAAGTTTAGTTAATGTTCCATCAGTTAGTTATTCTGGTTGCATATGCAAAAATGTGCCTATAGCTTGTGAATTTCTCTTAGCCTTTACATAGAAAGATAATCTGCAAGGGAAATGGGATTTTCTGTGATGGGTAAGATATTTCCATCTCATCACTTTCGAAAGAACCTCATTAGAAAAAAAAACAAACAGAATTACCCTTTTTATGTGTCATCATCACCAAGCTCAACCTGAAACACCTACTAGATGAAAGCTTGGACTTGGGAGGAAACAGCTGACTAGCCATTAAATGTGCTTCTTTAGCCTGTATGTGATCTATACATGCAGTTACACCTAAAAATAGACGAGACACCTGAAGTATAGCAGGTTTGCAAACAGTGCTTCTCAGCATGCAGGGCTGTTATGTCAATTTTCACTGAGTCATAACGGCCAAAATGCAACAGGAATGTCTGAGATGATGATGCTGTGCATCTGGGGAGTCATTTAAAGCTCTTTGGCAGCGACACTAAGCCAAATCTTCACCCTCTGAAAAGTGGTGGCTTATTGACATTCAAAAGTATACTATACAGCTACAATTTCATTTTAGCAGCACACATAAAAGAATGAATTGAACAATTAAGTCTGACTATTTGGTTTTCGTCTTCTTTATCCAGGCCCCCCAGCTCGGCACTCTGATGGGCGTCTACATGCCCTGCATCCAGAACATTTTCGGAGTGATCCTGTTCCTCAGGATGACCTGGTTGGTGGGAATTGGAGGAGTCATTGGGACCTTTATCATCGTCTTCATGTGCTGTGCCACTGTGAGTTTTCCGGCTACTTTTACTTTAAGACCTTGTATGTCTCAGTTCGCAGGATATTATGCACTGTAAAAAATGTAAATCAGTTTCTTCCAACAGACAATAAAGACTCAGAAGCTAGTTGGCAGAATATGCTATCAAAATTTACTGTAGGAATTTATTGAAGTGTCATTAGTTGCCTCAGTTGCCATTACTATCCCTTTAATTCAAACATGCTGTGAACCAGTGAGCACACATGAACAATGTTCGGTGTAGCATGTTTCTTTTGAATTAGTATTGACTCTGCATAAACAATCCTTGCTGTGTTTTATCCTAATGTATAACATATAAAACTACTGAGCAGAAATCATTTTAATGTTTTAAAAGGTTAAACTCCAGCCTCCATTTATTGGATGCCTTGTAAGAAAGAGATTAATTGTTATTTTACAGATTTGACATTTTATAATGAGGGATCAGGTTGTTTTAGACCATATTGTTAATTTTCATTATGATGGAAAGCCTGTTGCTGCTAGTTTCTACTTCTAATCTGATTTCCTGTATAGGTTTCTACGTGTTAGACAATCTTATGCATGAAGTATGTTTGCGACTGTTCAAAACATCAGTAAGAAAACAGCCTCAACCTATCTATCGGTCTTTGTCAGTCACGTGACTGACACGCCCCCTAGCGCCATTTTTGTGGTGGGCGGAAGAAAAACAAAACAATAGAAAACAAGAGGAGAGCGCTGCAAGCCAGCAGCGAGGATTATCAGTTAAATGGAAAAGAACAAGAAAACTGAACGGATACCCAACCCAGACAAACTTTCTAAAGCTGCTAGGGAACGATATTATATATTATTATTACAGTGACAAGGCAGATGTTGTGGGCAGTTGCACAGATAGCTGCGGTTATTAGAGTAGTTTGTGCTGCTCATCAGACTGAACGGAAAAACTTGTCATAATTTTTGCACATTGATAAGTTGCACACTGTATTTGCTGTTCACTTTACCCAGGCCTGTTTTCACTGGGATCTGCAGTCTTCTTCACAGATATCACCTGTTAGGTAATATCTCTACAGAAGACCACAGAGAAAACAAGTCCAGGGAAAATGAAAATCTTCTAATTTAAGCTAAAGAGCAATCTGCTATATACGAGGAGGAAGACAAAGTAAAACATTTGAAGCTTTGCACTGTTCTGCATTATTTATGTATTTGAGATTTTGTATTGCATTTTCATAAATTCTCTGCTTGATTGAAAAGATAACGCTTGTTTCAAATTTCAAACTCCACTCTTTATTGTACACACATTTTTACAACTTCAGAAACATTGTTAATATTTGAAGTGATGGTGAAACTTATATTTGTTTTGCTGTTATTTTTCAAAAGAAACTTTAAAAAAAGCAAAATTCTATTTGTGCGAAAAGAAGATTAAAAAAAGAAGAATAAAGTTGAAACAGTACTTGATCTGGCATTCATTTATTAGTTGGTTTCTCTGTGAAAATTTCAAAACAGTCAATAATCACTGTGACTCTATGTCCAAAGGCCTCCACAAACTGATGAGGCATAATTTTGTGCAAGGTGTCTCTATCTGGCCACACAATTGCACGCTTTAGATTTGCATATAAAAATGACACCATTTCATTGAATGTTCTGTACACTGTCTTTGGTGAAACACGGAAGAGAAAAGCAAGGTGTTGTGAGGGCAGATCCAATCTCAGACGCATGAAGGTTAACAGAAGCATTTGAAATGGACTGAGAATTTTATTTTGAGCAGACATGAGAGGCAGCAGAAAATTACACAAAGCCATAAAGGTTACCAAGTTTGGTAGACCCGTATAGTACTTGACTTTTTCATTACTGTCTCCAAAGAAGCCATCAGAGATCCGCAGCTCATCAAGTTCACGCCGCAGCTCTCTGTTTTCTTCCAAAAGACGGTTCATCTCTGCACACCTGAGCACACACAGGTTACATTCTGTCTGTCCTTCCTGACGACCACCTTCTGTGTCATCCTTGGTGTTTGGCCGGCCAACGTTTTCAGCAGCCTTCTGCGTGTCAGTCTGTTGCTGGTTAGGGTTCTCTGTCGCCTCATGTGTAACTTCATCCTGTCGCTCAAGGATTTCATCAGCCTGATGGAGCCCCGTTTCAGTTGCTTGCAGGGCATTCTTTTTCAGCTGTTCCCGATAACCACGTCTTAAAGAGCGGTCTGTGTCTGTTGGTCTGATGTCAGTGTGGCCCAGATGCAGGGATGGAGCCCAGTCTTGGTCAGTCTCCATCATCTCATATGCGGGTTGACCTGCAAAGTAGATGAAAGGTTGAGTGTTTTACACATCTATTCAAAACACTATATAAAGCACCTTAATAACAGAGCCCATTAGATTAGATGTGTAATAAAATAAGATAACCTTATGTCCCACAGTGGGGAAATTTGCTATACCAAAACAGCACAAGGACATCGGACTAGTAAGGCCAGAGGTAAATAAATAAACTGAAAAGCTTACAGACGAACAAAGGATTATAATAAATAAACTTAAGTAGATTGCACAGGATGAATAAATACAGTGAGTTGGCTGACGAGTGGGTATGTACAGTTTTTTTATATGTACAGTTTATTTATAGATATTTATTCATTAAAAAAAAATATTTGTATTGCAGATTGTGTAAATGATTATATACAGAGAATGCATTATTTATTAAATTTTAGCGGTCGAAAAAAGAAATAAACAAAACAAACATCACTCTCCGCTTCTCTTCCACAGCATGTTTCAGTAGGTTTACATGAACTCCTGCAACTTTATAAGCAAACCATTTCAGCGTGTTGATTTCTATTAGTGTATATTTAAAAGGACTTACCTTTGTGAAAATGCCGAGAGCAAACACGAGCATGAGGAGATATTTTATGGAACGTGATGTCTTTCCTTCTTACAGCAGCGACCCATGCAGCCCGACGCCTCTTTGTTAAGTCCTCTGTCTGCGGTCCGTATTTTTTTTTCCAAGTGGGGAATACGAAAAACCGTAAGGCACCATCTGCTGTTTTCTGTTTAGAATTACTATTGCATCCTTTGACGCAGCACCAGTGTCCCATTATTTCCAAAGGAAGCAACTAGAACACTTCTACTCTCTGTTAGTTTTCTTTTGTTTGTTGCTGCGGTCTCTTCACCACAGAAATGGCGCTAACTACCCTAAATGCATTGCGCTTTTGCGGAAGTGACGTACACTGTCAAAGACCGATTATTGAAGTAAGCAAAACAGTTTTAGGAGCGTATGATTTATATCAAATCATTACCTGTATAGGTGCTGTTTGATGATATTTGCAGCTGTAAAAATGGTCCTCACGGTCAAGTGTGAAATAAAAATGTTCACTACAGCTTTGAAGAAACTGGATGGGATCTAAGTTAATTAGTAGGAGCTGATTGTAAAAGCCAAAAAAAGCTTTTAAATGCTTAACTGAATTCAACAATACCCAAATACAGTAAAAAAAAAAGCTTATTAGAAGCAAAGAATTACATATTTTAAATGTAGCTGCAGTAAAACAAACCCATCATTGCAACAACAGCTACATTTTTCCTTTAAAAGAAATTTAATGTTGCAGAAAATTCTACTGACAATCTCTCCTAGGTGCCACACATCCAGCCTAAAAAAAACCAAGAAAACTGATAATGAAACGCCTGGATGTTCTCTTATTACTATCACTGTTACTGTCACTGGGAATTTGGACCTTCCACTCACCTTCAGACACAAGTTACAACTTAGTGCCGGACCATAAAAAGTGCTTCTGTCAGTTATCTGTGCATTTTTCACACTGCGTGTGTTTGATCGGGGAACCATTATTGCCATTACAGTTGCCATTATTGGAGTATTACAGTATTGTAACTTTTTAATCAAAAGTGTGGGACCGTGATCAGAAGTCACTCTTGCTATTTGAACACAGTATAAATATACTAAGTTTTAATAAACACTCATTTTTTATTTTAAGAATAATCAATTGGTTGTCTTTTTGCATCTTATAAGTACATATATGGTAAAGATGTATAAAACGCCTTATAATATTATTTTCTTCTGTTGGAAGATTTTACTAAAAGCATAACCTTTCTGACCAATCTGAACGCATTTTTCCTGCCAAAGAAAAAAAATGTGAGACTCAATTTCTTTCACGCACTCTTAAAAAAAACCAGTAAGAATGCAATAATTGCCAACTCAAGAAACACATAAGCTGGAAATTCAGAAAAATTTGAAATGTTTGCCAGAAAAAAATAACTAATTGGTTCTTTAAAAGGAACATCAGGAAAAATATTTTTTCTCCAGAGTTGCACATACTAAAAGTCCTTTATTGGTTTGCTGAAAGCCAACGGACTAAAACAGCAATCGTAGGTCGTAGTTTTACCGTGGTCAGGTAAATCTAACCTCTTACACTTTTCTGCAACCAGCACATCAGATGGGTATTATGTGGAAAAATAATGACCTACGTAAATGAAAGCAACTCGATCCCATTGTTGTACATTAGGCTGGAATACTCTCACTTCTCCTAAAGGAAAATATGAAGCTCAAAAGAAAGACAATATTGAACAGCGTGAAAGGCTGGTTAAACCTCAGATTGACAAGAAGCCAGCAAACACACTTCATTTTCTATCCTCACACTTTAACATCAGAGTCCCTCTGTGTACACATGATTGCCTGATTAAAGCCTCAAATACTTACTCTTCCTCTCTTTTCAGTCTCATGCACACACAGCTCTTATCAGTCACACCAAGCTCAGAGCTGAGCCCCGGGGCGATAAGCCTGAGCGTGAACAGTGCATGAGAACCCCCCACCTCTCTTCTCCTGAGCTTATTACATAACACATAACCACCAAGACCTCCAGGGGTTTCCAGCCACATGATGAAGGGATACATGCGTGTGCAGCGATTCCCACCTGATTGAAAGCCACAGGACTTGTGTTAAGGAGTCATGGATGCAGTAAGAGTCCATGTTTTATTCAGTGACGGGGTATTTCTGACAGCACGCTTTTCATTAGCTGCTCATTCACAGCTGCACATATCTGTTACTGAACACATACGCGTCCTAATTTCTGCTGTCAAGCAGCCTTTTGACAGATTATTAATGAGGCACAACCCTTTTTTCCAGGAAATCTTTATTAAATGAGAAGTGTGCCTTCATGCGGAACTGCTCTGACATCGTTAACCATGAAATTATATGCAAAAGTCAACATAGTGCAGCATTCTGCAAACCACTGTGTTCAAAATCTGCTGAGTTTTTATTGTTTTTATTGAATTCAAGGCTTGTCAGAAAGATAAATTAACGTTCCATCCTCCGGCTGTAAACCCGACCGTTGGTTAGCATTTCTCATTACTCCCAGGTCATTAATCCAAATGCTGCGAGGGGAAGGGTCTCCAACCTCCTGCTATGAGTCATTTAAAAACGTTAAGGATGCTTTTGTAGTTTTCACTCCATTCTCTCTATATTCCTTGGTTTCTCTGTGGTCTTTTATTATTCACTTCTATCATTTTCCTTCTGCACTTCAGTTCTATGGTCACCTCTGAGTCCCTCCGTTCTTTGTTTCCATTTATCATCCATTCAGCTCTTGAACTGTCTGAGTTGTATCCAGCACATTAGTCTAATAATGATAATCCTCTGCATCAGCTTTATTTGACACGCTTGGCTTTTTCTTTAAACCTTTCACTGACACTTAAGAAAAAAATAATTCATTATCAGTTACATTCAGTTTATTTATATTGCGCCAATTCACAACACATGTTATCTTTACAGAGACAATTCAACCAGATCATTCAGTGAGATTGGTTCAAAGTTTTGTTTCTAAGTTTTCAAATGATTATTTGATTAATTAAGGGGAACCAAACAAATGGTTACCACTACTGAATTATGAATTAACTATAAAAGGCATCTTTTGTTTTTGTTCATTAGCCACAAAATCAAGAAATCAAATACTAGAACCCATGTGACAGCTTGAAGTAAGCTAAAATATCTCAAAGAGTAACACAGGATACCCCTATCTATAGAAATTAGGGCTGCAACTAACGATTATTTTAAAAATCGATGAATCGGCCGATTATTTTTTCGATTAATCGATGAATCGGACAAAAAATATTTTTTATATTAACCTCTTTATTCCAAAATAAACATTTTAGACAGAACAAACAAGCACACAAGTACAGGTTGCTCATTAACTGTACTGGTGCAATATGAAAAATAAATGTTTGTGTTAAAACTACGCAAACTTACATGAGAAATGTAGCTGTACATCCACAAAATATAGGGTACTTTGTTTCATAAAGCGCAAAAAAAGACATGTTTGTTTTTAAAAGCCCCTAAGGGGTTCAAACAATAGGTCCCCCCATTTCAACAAATGAGTTTTTTTTTAGACTAGAAGAGTTCTGCCTTTTAAGACAGTAAAGTATAGCAGTTAAAGTTGCTACTTGAGAAAATACTGAACCATAGAGATAAAAATAGCCCTGTGATTCAAATTATAAATTGTATTTGGAATAAAAATGAGAGAACTAGGGGTGGTAAAAAACACATCCTCCAAAGACAGATATTTACATGGGAATGTGGCAAATATAATTAATTGACATATTACTGATCTTGCTGGATTTTATTCTGCTTCACTTCAATAAATTGCAGGATCTTCTTTACTTTATCTTTGCCAGAAGATTTAAACTTTAAAAGCCTTGCCCTCATAATTTGCAAGTTAATTTATTTATAAAGAAAATATAAACACTGCTTAAGCTAATTCAAATGAAATTAAAAGTAAAATAAGTAGCCAACCTTATCACTGTCTGTAACCTACTAACACGGTAAGGAAAGCATCAGATGAGCTACCTGAGAAACTAACGTTACGTTTCCCCACTTTAAAACGAAACAAACACGGTTACTCATCCTGCTGATCAGCTCTCTTCACTGCCATCGAAGGTTCCAACCTGTTTTCTTTTCAGGTGCTGCATCATAACAGTGGTGCTTCCGTGCCATGTTAATTTGTTTTTACAAAAGTTGCATGTTACGACTTTTTTCGCTTTACGTTTGCGGTATCGGTCATTAGAACAGTTGACTTTACTGCCTTTTGAAAACAGCCTTTGCTCACCTGCAGCGCTGGCTCGCTCTGGGTATTTTTTTTCTTTCCCCGTTTCAATCAAGTGGCAGTGATGACGGCGGCGGATGACGCATTAATCGCGAATGGATTATTAATAGAAATAGATATATATAAATATATATATATTTCTGAACTTTTGTAACTCCATTAGATATTAGTGATAGCCAAACATGAAACAGTGGTGAACCTTCACACTAGTGTTGAAAGTATTTCAAGAGTCCAACGATGATTTTTCCAGGACATTACAAAAGAATCAAAGGCCAAATATGCTAAAAGTGCTGCGGATCTTAGTCACCTCAGTTAAAGCCATTTTTAATGGTTTTGCAACAAGAGAAAATTAAGTAAAAGAGCATGCACAGAGGCGAAAATGAATGTAAAGAGATTCCTAAAATTTCCCCAAAAGAATTCCCAAAGGTCCCGAAGACTTTGTGGATTGCTCAGATTGAAGCATACCGTGAAGAGCAGCCATATCAGGTCACGTTGCCACCTGCTCCACCCAAAACACATGTACCAATGTAACAAATCCTAACCGGTGTTCTGTGGGATCGCAGGGATAGTTAGAACCCCGCCTCCAAAGCTGCCTCTTCTTTCCTTCCCATAGCTTGAGTCACACGGTGAATGGGCTCTAAAGCATAAGCAATGTGATTTAGATGCTTCAGTGTCCTTTCAGCTTCGTCCTCCATCATAACAAATGTCCAGAATAAAAAAGGACCTGAATGCAGAGATCAGGAGGCAGAGATTAGTTTTGCAGATTTAATTAGAATCGATAAAAAATCCAAACACAAAATACAAAGAACCAAAAATCAGCAAACATCAGGGAAAAACTCACGTGGGGAGCCAGAGATGAAGAGACAACAAAACAACAAACCAGCACTGAGTGACTGCAAGCTGGTGTATATAAGGGAAACAGGACAAAGGATGGGCTACTGAGCAGAATATGGAGCAGGTGTGAGTAGAAGCAACTAGAAGGAAGCCAAGGGGGCAACAGATGGTAACTCAAGAACTAAACACTGACCGAAAACAAATACAAAGTTACTAAGAATAAACTCAAACATATGGAAAAACCCTAACAGTATAAAATTCTTAGCTTTAGCATTTACCAACCCTGTGATGTCATTGTTGATGTACTGCAAAAAGGCATTGTGAATCAAGTTAGTCTGGTTGATTGTTTCAAGTAAGGAATGGACTCTGGATGCTTTATAGCCTGGAGCTAACATTTCAGTTAACATTTAAACAGTTGATGATAAATAAAAGTGTTGGAATCGCCTAGTTAAGTTCTTAGTTTCTGTCTGTGATTTAGCAGCATCCTTTTCATAAATAAATTAAATAAATTAATAAATGAAATTATAATTATAAGACATATTTATTGTATAACATATTTATAGGTGATTAACTTTGTTGGATAATTGACTTATGTTAGAGTATGGCAGAAAAATTTAAACAGAAGAAATCTATAAATGGAAAAATACTTTTACTGTGGTCATACAGTATAATATAACCATAATACGATGTTGATATGTTTCTTCTAGATAATTAATATTTGAGTAATGAAACATGCTGCAAATTCTGGCTTCAGGGCACTAGGAGACCTTAGTCATGTCTTTACTAATTTCTGCTGAGCTTTAAAGTCAGTTGGAGTCTTTCTGTAGCTCAGGGACAGAACAAACCAAAGATGTCCTTTGCAGTCACAGTTGGAAAGTTAAAAAAGGCAGTTTTTTTATCCAGAATCCCTCAAAATATTGATTTTAGCTCATCCATCTTCATGTTGGCTTAGAATTAAGTAGCCTCTTCTATCATTTAGACCTTGTTTGTGAAAACAAATCTGCTTTTCTATGATATGTGGGCTTTGTGCAAGTGTACCTCATGTGGATGAGACAGATGGTACAGCAGCATAATCTGACGTTCTCTGCTGGCTCGCTGACTGACCAGAGTGCATGTAGGTTCAAGTGTGTCCAGGGGGACAATCTCCAGGCTTCATAGAGAGACGTGCATTTGAGCCAACTAAAATCAGCCTATACTATATCACACAGACTCAACAAAATTCTCAATTTCAGATTTACCTAAAAGTGGGACAGAGTTTGCATGCCAATTGTCAATGGGGAAAATAAATTCTGGTTGCTGTCCACTAGAAGGCTGCTGATTGTTTATGACATTAACCAAAAAAGACCAAACACTTTACATTTAAGTAATTATAATTCAGAGGTTCACAAATGAGCTGATGAGGGTTAAGAGTTTTCCATAAAATATTAATCTCACTGAGGTTTTATTCATAACTCGTATCCATCCATTCATCTTCTCCCGCTTATTCCTTCAGTCAATTAACCTAACAGTTATGTTTTTGGACTGTGGGAAGAACCCAGATTCCATAGAGAGAACCGACGCATGCAGAGGGACAACATGCAAACCCCCTGCAGAAAGAACCTGGGCCAGGAATCAAACTCGGAATTTCTTGCTGCAAAGCAATAGTTCTACAAACTGCACCACCATGCAGCCGCCCTTATTTATCTGAAGACTACTATCTCTGGATGATATTGTCTCTGAACACCTATACAACAAACTGACTTGTCGACCCACATCACATTTTGTTTCTGACCTTTACGCCTGAGGAAATTTCACTTTGACATGACATACTCTGCTTCTCATTGATGATACTGCCAGATATACCATTGTAAATCTAAGGCATACTTAAACAGAAGGTTAAGTTGTTGACAGAGAAGTAGACTAAAGCTGAACTGCTGCTTTCAGCCAATCATCGCCAAGGCTGTCAGATGCAGTCAAAAGTTCCCTCCTGTAGATCGCCTTCTTCTATCTGTTGATATCTATTAAAATTTAAAGTGTTAATAAACATATTAATAAAATAAATAAAGTGTTAATGTTTACATTACTGTTTTTCATCATAATGTTGTTGTTTTTTATCATTGCTGCTTACCTTATCAAGGCTGCGCTTTAAAAAATGAAATAGTCGAGAGAGCTGTTGTTAAGGAAAATTCTTTTTGATTTCACTTGTGTATACAGAATGACAAAATAAAATCTTTCTATGTCTAATGATGGGATACTGATTTCATGTAATTTTCCATTAAAGCCATGCAGCACGATATACCAAGTGGTTCTAAGTTATTATGAATCAAACAGGCTTATTTTTAACACAAGTATCCTACATTTCATAGCTCCACAGCAGCACTTTAATTTATAGCTAGCACAAACCCAACTCTGTGTGGTGACATCAGAGGGAGAACATGTTGGAGATAGCTCAACATTCTATATTAGAGATGGATGGAAAGATTCCAGAACATGTAGCATAGAAACGGTTTGTGTGGTTGAACCATCATTTCTACCGTCCTGGTAGAAAAAACAAGGCAGGGAAACATGGCTTGTTATGCCTCTGGTATATAATACTTTAAATTAACAGGATTTTTCAATATATCCTCCACAACTGTTACAAGACATTATCTGCAATATTCTTTAACCCTTTATAGAGCAAGTTACCATTTTTGATCACTTGCATACACCTTACAAATGGAGTCCCCGTCCCCGCCCGGCCCTCAATGAGGTCTAGAAGCACAAGATCTATATCCAGCCATTCAGCAAAGATCCTGCTGTACATCATATTTTGCCATTTGACCAATTAGACGAGGCCTTGAATGATATATTACCTACTGTAAAATAAGTTGGAAAAAAAAAAGTTTACAAGTCAAGAAAAAAAAGGTAAAAAGCTAATTGAAAAGTTAAAAAGTAAAGTTACAAAGTAAATAAGCGTACTTAACAATTACATTTAGGTTTATAAACTAAAAAATGCAAGTGCCAGTATCAGCATTAATGCCTCTTAGGTTAAGTTGTACCAAAAAAAAAATGTTTCTTTCACTCTCAGAGTGTTTTTGATGAATTTCTTATAGAAGCACTATTGTTATTTTTCTTAATATATTCGGGCAAGTCGCGTTTCATGTTATTACATTGACATTAATTTTTGCCATCAAAATATCCATATTTTTCAATGTTACAAAGGTAATAAGGTGTTGTCCTGGATTCCAATAACACTATTGGCTTGAAATTTTGATTTACAAAGAATTTCATTGAGTGCCATATAAAGAGTTACGGTAAATCTAGTAACTCAACCTGTCCTTCACTGCCAGGGTTCTCAGGGGTGAACACCCCAGATTTCTTCTGCTGTTTTATTTAGTTAAATTTAAAACACCTATGTGGGAAACTTAATTACCTGCTTATCATAGCAGAAATAAAAATCAAACCCTTTCCTGCAAAGAGAACAAGCAGTAAAGGTAATTTATAGATACTGACAGATTTCACCTGAAAAGTTGTATCTAGACCAAGCTCCATGGCTGCAACCCAGTGTGGCTCAGTAAAAAAAAATCTTAGTTTATTTTGATCTTGTCAATCTTAGCATCTCCATCATCCAATTCATTTCACCACAATTCCCCTGCATACCATATTTCAATGCCAGTGCAACGCAGAGCTGCAAAGAGGAGAGCAGTAAAATGGAGGGAGTTTTCTTATTACACGTGCTTTAATCTCGTCTTACATAATTTCACTTGATGTATTGCCAGTTACTCTGCCGTGGCTGAGAATAATTTAGTGTGCAGCGTGCCCATGCACTGCACATTTATTCTTGTATACTGTATATGACACAAATGATACAATTCAACTGCATGTTGCACAATGATTCAGTGATTAGGTATGCATCTGGCTACCTCTGAGTGGCTCCAGCCCACATCAGATAAAACACTTAAACAATTACTGTCTTATCTGCTGAGCTAGAAGAAGAGCTTGTGGTCTCATTATGGCCAGATTAGACAGAAATTCAGAACCTCACTCACTTCTTAGTCCAATTCATCAGTCCTACCGGCCCTCGGGTGAAACCTAGCCATTAGTATTCACAGAGGAGGCTGTAATGTAAGTCAGGCATCATTTGGATAATTCTGCATTTTGTGGCTGTTAGCCACTGGAATGTGTTCTTTTGTTCCTTACATAATCTGGTAAAAAAAAAAGTGAGGTTGTAAATATATTGGTTAAAATAAAAATAAAAAATGTAATTTTTAACTGAAACTGAAGGAAAAAGACTGAAACCGAATCTGATTTCCTCTTAAAGATAGAAAGCATAGAGAAAGTAAACAAGTAGAAAAATCATTCTTGAAATAGATTACAGCAATAAAACAAACACTCCTAAAACTCCTGACAAGAGGTTCATCCTTGTTGAATACCACGTTTTTCAAATGGAGTGCAGCTAGTTTTTTTTTTCAGATATTGCAATATCTTTTCTTAAGCCCAGATATTTATTCTACTTAACTTATCCTTATAGCGAAAGTTTTTCCGTTGTTTTCTTTACAAAAAGAGAAGTCATCAAGTGGAGGTTGTAAAACTTCTTGATAGAACAGGCTAAATATATGTAGAAGAAATAAGATGAACAATGTTCCTGGGGAAAAGGTGGACACCATGTTCACTTGGATTGTTAAATAAAGAGTCAAAGCTAAGTTTCTATTTTTTTCAATGATGAATAATCCCAATGAGTTTTCCCCTCAGTTGAGTTTTAACAATATAATAAGTTCTGTGGCTCTGAACAATGATTTTTGACTCTGTTTTTATGAAAAGTCTGACGTTATAATGAATATTCATTGAAAAATAAATGTGCTGTTAAAATAAAAAAAAAAATTCCTTTTTCTTTTTTTTTTCTTTCTGTCTTGCTTTCTTTCTTCTTTTTCTCTGTCTTTCATTTTTTTAATGCTGCTCTCTTTCATATGAGACAATGCAACAGAAATGATGGCCCTTGTACTGTCAAACAAATTGTCTTTCTTTCTGTCTCTGTCGCTCACACAAAATTTTCGCTTTGTCATTTTCTTTATTTTTCACGGCCTGTTTTTCCACTCCTTTCACGCATCTCTCCTCCTCCCATCCTCTGCAGGGCATTGAGCGCCAGCTATCTGTTAACAGGCAGCTCCACTGAAGCATGCACTTACATTTCTGATGGTGTTTTTTCTCCTGCTCAGTACCAGACTTAACAGTACAATCATGACTGTTTTTTGTTTGTGCACATAGTGTACACCAGAGTTTATCATTAAAAGTCAATTTCCTTCATCAGAGGAATATTTTTGTTCTTGAAAGACTTATGTCATCAGACACATATATAGAACCTAAATATTTATATGTAAACATTGCTAGATGATAAAAATCGTTTGTCTTATTTGATGTTTTTTTTAATTGGTCAGAATGTTCAATGAAAACTCTTTCAAAAGATTCAAATTTCTGACAATCATTTCATGGTTTAAGGCTTTTAAAGGTTAAAGGAAATGCATTCAATATTAGAGATGCACTGATCCAATACCTGGATCAAATACCGGCACCAATATTGACTAATTAGATTGGATATCTGCGATTTGATACAGGATATCCAATATCCAATCTAGTGGACATTACATGGAACTGTTATTTCTTTCTGTTTGCTGCTTATTTGATAATAAAATATAAGAAGTACATTTATTGTTTCCTCTTTTAATCAATCTTTTTCAACAATGTTTATTCATTTAACAGTTGAATTGGATCAGTATCGGATATCGGCATATACACTCAGCCCAGGTGTCGGTATACAGTAGGATTAAATAGGAAAAACTTCATTGGTGCATCCTACTCAACATGCTATAAAGTGCAGGCCAGAGTTGTAACCTGAACTTACAGCTATTTATGTCAGTAGCTGCATTTCCATTAATCGGCAAATTGTGCAGATTGAAATTCCGAAAATAAATTCACGAAATGGAAACACTGCAAAAAAAAAAAAACTTTTTTAATTAATTTTTTAACTTAAAGTTTTTACACTTCAATGAAGTGGTTTTTAGTCCTACTGAAATTCTTATATTTGGCCAAACTGCAATGGAAACACTTTCTTCGTATCACACAAGTTGCGTGATATGCAACTGGACCTTACTGCCTTGTAAAAAGATGAAAAAGAAGAAGACCGGAAGTAGATGGAGGATGTCGCCACCAGAGCTGTGTGTTTACATTAGAGACTGACACGGGAGTGGATTTTCACTCCTGTCCCGTCCCACTCCCACAGAAAAAAATTGTGTCCCGTCCCGATCCCGGGCCAGAGTAGAAATCTAAATCCTGTCCCGTCCCACTCCTGGTGAAATTACTCCCACTCCCATCCCGCTCCCATTCAGAATGACTCCCGCTCGCGCACCACTCCCATGCTCTGTTCAAAAACCTGGGACGCGTCCTTAGAAGGCCAGATTCGAAGTACGATTACGTCATAGTGCAGGGCTGAGGTCTGGTCGGATTCCAAGACTCCTCGTTGTGCGGCCTTAAAATGCGTCCTTCTTTTAGCCCGATTTGAAGGACGGGTGTCGATGTATCCTCGGTATGCTTGGTTTACCCAGGATTCATTGCGAGACCAAGCAAGCCGTGATCAGAGGAAAGGTTACTTGGCGCCGAACAGTTGTGAAAATTGGAAGTTCAGTTTAATATAATCCAGTCTGTGAATAGTCCCATCTGAAATGAATGAAAATAGTTGTTTTAATGGTTATTGCGTCAGATATGTGGTGGTAATGTTTGATTTATCTAAAGGTTTTTATCTGTTACTGTGTAAATGGGTTTGGCTGTAATTTAAGGACAGATTCTAATATATCTGCAGGGTGGGGGGGGGACTATAAATCTGATAGGATTTTTATCTTTTTATTGTTGTTTTGCACAATAGGCTTAACTAAGATTTTTTTCTTGTTTAATATTAGAGATTTTGCAGATATGTTTTTAATAGATACATTGTTTAGATTTACTTATATATTTCTACCCCTTTTATAGAATAGAATAGAAAATCCCTTTACTGTCCCACAATGGGCAAATTTACAGCAGCAGAAAGATTATTGAAAATGGTCACACAAATGTGGACCTTAGAAAAATGTATAAGAATAACATAATAGGGAAGAGTTAAAAAAAAAAAAAAAATACAATTCTGTAAACTGTTTTAACAATATAAAACTGGAGAATAAATAACCAATATGCAGCTATGGACATTTTTACAGTGATTGATATTTGAAAATAGCAGCAACATCAGAGATGTGCAGAATGACAGCAGCAGGTTATTTAACTGACTAAGGTTTCTATCATTACATTTGATTTTATTAGTTCCTGCTCCCAGTGGTTGGAACCTTTATTCCACTCTGGATTCTCATCAGTCTTTGTTCACTTTACAATAAAAAAGAAATAAATAAACAAACAGTTTTGGAAACTTCGGTTTTCATTCTTTTCCTGCTTTGTGTGTCAACTTTCGCGGTTGCTAAGCAACAGACCTTACGGCGATAAAACCCGCTGAAGGGTAGACCTGGTCGAATTCACAGCCAAAACTCTTCCGGTCTCCTTATTTTCACGGACTTCAAAGGATCCAGTCTAAGTAGACCGCGTCCTTGGAGGATGCAGCCCAGGATTTCGAACAGAGCCCCATTCTTGTTGTTTATGAGCGCGGATGAAAAACTCAGAGCGGAATCACTGTTGGTTTTTGGGTCGTGTAGTTTTTTTGACTCGCATTATAGTGTAGGCTTAAAGGAAAAAAACTACAAAATGGCGGCGCCAGTACTGGATTTTTTTTCTTTCTATTTTATTTTTTGGCATGGATCCTAGTTTTTTTTAGTTACTATTGTTTTGCTCCCGCTCCCGTCTGCTCCCGTTAATGTTTAATCCTGTACCGTCCCAATCACGTGATCGTTACTAATACTGACTCCCATCCCACGGGAATCCCGCGGGAATCCCGTGACCCATGGGATTCCCGAAAAAATGTCAGTCTCTAGTTTACATCCACTTCTTCTATTAACGTGCAATTTTAAATGCATTATTAAATGAAAATACTGCAATTACAAAACTTTGCAGTTTCGAAGGGGGAGTGGCGGCCTAGTGGTTAGGGCATAGAGCTTGGGAATGCAGAGGTTCTGAATTATAGCCCCACTCCCGCAGCCTCCACTCTGGGTCCCTGAGGAAAGACCCTTAACCCCACACTGCTCCCCGGGTGCTGCACAATGGCAGCCCACTGCTCACCTAGGGGATGGGTTAAATGCAGAAAGCATATTTCGTTGCTCTTTACTTGTGACATTGTAATGACACTAAAAGCTGGGTAAGAAAAGAATAGTTTTGCATAGATTTGTAATGGAAACGCAACTACTGATGTATGCCAGAGTTAAGGTTCAGCTTTTCTTTTCTTCATGCCTGCATAAAATACACTGCTGCTACTTTTTGTTAGCATTTGTTGTCTTCGTTACCTTGTTGGTTTTAGAATTCAACTCTCAGCACTGTTGATCATATATGATGGTCTCTTTTTACATGTTGTCATTTCTTGACTTTTTTAGATTAGCACAAATCTGTCTGTCTTAGCTGGGTTTAGGTTTAGGGTTAGCCATAGTATCATGGAGCATATTTTTCATAAACAGCTGAGATTGCAGAGCAAATTGTGCATTAAACTGTATATTCATTTCCAAACCCATGACATAATATTCATCCTTTGTATTTTGAATGTTTTCTTCAGTGAAAAGCTGGGAGTTCCTGGACTCTCTGCCCTGTTGAAACCTTGTGCCCCTTGTTGCTTATTTGTCCTTGCTTCCAAGCATTTCTATTTTTCTCTAACATTTTTTTCTCGGATTTCCTTTTTTGCAAATTTGTAATTTTCATATGTACCTGTACCTAACCATTGCATATTAGTTTTTTTATACAAAATTTTTTGTCTAAAACTATTGTTTCTCACTCTGGCATTTTTAACATGGAATTAAATCTTTTAAATCTATAAAGGTTTTAGGGAGGTATTATGTTACTCCAGAAAGAAATTAACAAATTTTATTTACAAGTCTTTGCATATTTAACAGGAGCTCATGGCATACATGACTTTTCAATAAAAAAATTTAAAAAGGGGACTTTTAAAAGAGTCGTCTTTCACAATCATAACAAGATTCTGTTAAAGATCTGATGTGTTCATTTCTCCTCCCATAGACTATGCTGACCGCCATCTCTATGAGTGCCATCGCAACCAATGGAGTAGTGCCAGGTGGGTGAGCAGACGCCGGCGCCACACTGTCATCGCTGTTTGATGCTGCCCGCTTCTAAATTTTCCCTTTTCACGGATTGCTTTTGGCACATTCCTCCGTGCACAGCTTGATATATTCAGAAACATTAGGAGCTTTAGTCTGTGATCTTGTGCTCTTTAACTTTCCTGTCGCACGTTATTTACACAAAATAAAGTATCAGCCAAATTCCTGGCAGTAAAACCCAAATCACCACTTTTCATGTGACGACACATCGCTGTATGCATGCAGTATGTAGTGTGGAGCTTCACAGTAATAATAGTCCACATCTTACTCCACCAGGGGTCACAGCAAATTAGAGGCTTGGATCTGCACACCCATTATAAGTGTCTGGCTTATAATGGGTGGCAGCCTTTATGTTGCAGGGAAGTGCTGATTAGGGTCTATTCATTTATATACAATGAATTAATTGGCACATTGTTCCTCAGAAATACAAAGGCACTGTGTTAACATGCTACAGCAAGAACAAGTTACATTGACAACGTACAGAGACAGTTATACAGCTACTCCACTGTTCTCTGTTATTTGAAGGGGTTGTTATTATTAATATTGTTTATGCAAAGGTGAACATTTATTGTTCCCATTAAAACTTACAACTAGGAGTGTCCCGATATAACTTTTCATTTCCGATACAATACCGATATTGCAGCTTAGAAAATTGGCTGATATCAATATTGATCTGATATTAAATTAGTGTGAATCATACCAGGTTTCTTGGGTTATTTTATAGAATGTTAGAAAAGGCTTGATAAACTAATATTACTAAAACAGGGAACAAAATTCAACAACAAAAGGTATGAAAACAACTGACCCATATAAAATTAACAGATGAGTCACAGAAAAGTGTTTATATTAGCATGACAATATCGGAGATTTTAGATGCTGGCTGATAATTTTTTTTCTAATATTTGACTGATATCCCATATTAATATCACTTACAACCATTTAAAATTGTTTTTAGGTTAATTTTCTGTAAACTGATGGTCAGTTTTCATGAACATTAACTACCTTTTATAAAAAAAAAATAGAATACAATAGAATTGAGGGATCACTTCATCCTGTTTTTTTAAATACATCATCAAACATGAAACCTAAAGGGCAACTTAACATATATTTTAATTGATTGCTGTTATTATAACTGTAATAAATGTATGCAAAACTTATAAACTGTCCTAGTCTATACATTTCACCATTTATCTTATGTCTGTTCTTAGCTGGAGGCTCCTACTACATGATTTCCCGTTCCCTGGGCCCTGAGTTCGGTGGAGCAGTTGGGATCTGTTTCTACCTGGGAACCACCTATGCTGGAGCTATGTACATCCTGGGGGCCATCGAGCTGCTTTTGGTAGGCAACATTTTACTGCTAAACCTGCTCATTTTACTGAGATTACCACTTTCCTTCTCCCTAACCACTGTTGCTGTTATTGTCAGAGAAAATTTCTCTCATGTTGTTTTTAACAAATTAAGTTTTGTACAAAGTTCACACAGCCCACATTCAGAGACCAATGAAAACAGTGTTTCAGTAGCTCAAAGTTTATTTTACTCAACTCTTCAAAAAGATGATGCAATAATCCACGTTTACATGCAGATTTCCGAACTTAGATGTATTCCTATAAATTCATCGTACTTTCACTATGTTATAACTCCATAAAATTCCATTTAAAACTGTGGTGCCATTTTAAGCTCAACTACTAAACTCTTTAATTCAGTTCACTTACATACATACAAATTCCAGAACAATTACATATAATCTCATTTGATTCCAGTTGTCAAAGAATACAGTTAAGTTCATTATTCAAATTGGAAACATTAAAAATGTTTTCTAAGAAAGCCCAGGAGAGTCATGTTCTTACAGAAAATCTTCCTCCTGAGTGAGCATATACTAACTAGTAGCTTCCATAGAGTCGTTAATATTGCAGCAATCCCTCATAGTGAGGATGCATGTAGCAACAGCAGAAGGAATTCATTTTATATGTTTCCAAGCCTATAGGATGACAATGAGTAATTAGTTACAGCAAAAATGAAGCCAACTGCTAGGAGAAACACAGGGCGGTTGATGTCAGGAGCAGATCAATCCATGCCCCCGTCTCAGGAATGTGTGATAGCGAAACAAAGCAACATAAATATGAAAGTACTGAATATAAAATTATAACCTCAAGAAATAAGAGCAGAATTGTTTGGAGAGAAATAGAAGAATGTAGCACTGCTTCATATCAGCTTCTCTTTAAAAAGTTAAGAATTATGATTAAAAAAAAGAAACTATCAAATATGGAGAAATTAATTATCATAAATTAAAATCATGTAAACATATTTTTTTATTGTTTGGTATAGTTTTGTTTGCACTTGTTTGTTATGTTCTGTTATCAAATTACAAATGTGACAAGAATGAAAAGAACTACAGGGAGAAAAATGTCAATTTGCCCTCCCCCCACATATAAAAAAAAGGGGGGGACTAGAAAACTTGATATTTGTAAAGAGTGCAATTCATATGTTTATAACTAAATAAAAAAGATATTTAAAAAAAAATCTAAACAGATTTTTTTTCAACATTTTAATTGGAGGTTATTTCTGTTGTTTTATTTTTCTTATCTCCCTTGTAATTATGTTCAGATCAAACCCAAATCGTAGTTTGCAACCCCCTGCTGGTTCATTCATGACGACATTAGCTTAGCAAACTATTAGTGGATTTTAGAGAAAAAAAAAATAATAAATACTTTAAACCATTGATTTTGAAAGCACATTTCCAAGATCTCTAAGCTTAAACAATTAGCTGTATGGCTGGAGCAAAATGTCCTAAAAGCCCTAAAAAGTGGCTATAAAAGATAAATCTGCAAAAATGCATCCTTCTTTTGTAGGTTGTTTGGACTTCTTCTTATTAAACGAGTTCAACCTTGCAGTTATTTTCTCTTTTTATATTTACAGCACTGCTTGCCTTGTCTTTATACAAACAGCAATAGTTATACTGAAAGCATTTATTTTTACAAAAATCTTCTAAAAATACACGAGGCAGGATTGAAAGTAGTTTAGCAGATTCCTTTTTAAAGTACACATTTACTGCTTTAAGAACTCACTCATTTATTTTAATTAAATATTGCTATTATAAAAATAATGCTTATGCAGCTGAAATCTGTGTTCTTCTCCCACATCAACAATAAAGATAGAAACATGTTCAGATATTTCTCCTGAAGCGTTCCCATGCCAACCCCGATTCCTTGTTAATCTTATCTGCGCTCGTCTCTATTTTTGTTGCTCAGCAGCAGGAAGATGATCCTCACATTTTTAATCCTGACCAGAAAACCTACGATTGGCCTACATTTTCTGACCAGAGAAACGACAGTCTGTCTGAAAAATAGATCTTAGACTAGCATCAACACAGCCAACAAATAAAACCCCACATAAACCGTTAGCATGATGTGATGAAATAAATGTCATCATTGAAGTCTGCAGAAAATCCTTCATCCTTCCCTGGTTTTTGAAGCTCAGAGGTTATTTAAATATATTTCGGAAAATATTACCCTGACTTGCCATCCTCCATCTTCCTTTCTTCCTCTGTCTTTTTCCTCTTTCTCCTTTTGTGGCCCATGTTTTGTATAATTATGCAGATGATGCACTAATTGGGGATCTAGATAGTAAATCTGGTTACAGCTATCTTACGATTATATATAGTTTTTCTTTTCTCTATCTCCTTCTGGTCGTCTCTTGCAGAGTTTGATCATGCATGGAGGTTAATACTGTCTTCTGGGTCAAATCTAGCTTAATTTCCATTGTAAAAATGACAATCCCATCAGCATGGTGTAGAAATGCCCCCATTTCATCCATCCATCCCCAACCAAGAACACATACTGAAGCTGCTATTTTAGGAAGTACTGTATGAAGAGTTCAAAGTGAAGGGAGGGATTTGTTTGCCCGATGATAAGCTGTTATTAGCATTACATCAGCTTTTCCAACCAACAGCCTGAGCTGAGTTTTAACCTCTTCTTGGCTTTTTATTTCAGGAGATCTTTAGAGCAATCAAACAGTTTTTGGTGGAAAATCTAATGGCTGTTTTTGTTTTAAAAAAGGAAGAAACTCCAATGCTTATGTAACAGCAGTGCTGTGAATCATCACGAGCTGATGACAGACACTGATGGTAATTATGGGTTTCTAGTTTGCTGTATCAGATAGGTCTATTCTTGGATTAGTAATAGTAGACATATATTAATGACACAACTTTCAAATATTGATTTCCATGGCTGGGCTTTTAAATTAAACAATTGAAACAGCAGTCAGTGTGCAGCAGAGGACTGCTAATGCAAGAATCATGAGTTTAACTCTCTTCTCTCCTCACCTCATTCCTTTCTGCTCTTGTCTTCTTTTATATAATTTTTATTCTTATTTTTCCCCTCTGGATAAAAGATAATATGGTTTTCAGTTAACAGTCCGCAAGATGACCACATTTATAACCTTAAGTCTGCCAGCTGAAATCCACTGACACACAGGGGAAAGTGAAAGTGGATGAGCAATACTGCATTGTCTAAGCTACTACCTCCAAGATGCCCCCTGGCAAAACATAAAGTTTTTATAAGAAAATCTGTGTTTTCTCTTTGACCGTTACGTTACGTTAGATCTACATATGTCCCAAAGCAGCGATATTTCCCATTGAGGGTCTGGAGGGTGCTGAGGCAGAAGCCGCCCTGCTAAATAACATGCGCGTGTATGGGACCATCCTGTTGACCTCCATGGCCACTGTCGTATTTGTTGGCGTCAAGTATGTGAACAAGCTGGCCCTGGTGTTTCTGGCCTGCGTCATCCTCTCCATTCTGGCCGTCTACGCTGGAGTCATCAAGACTGGCATTGAGCCTCCTGTTTTCCCGTAAGTGATGTAACTGAGACAGTAAAGAAGAAGCAGCACAAACATAAATCAAACCATTAAAATCTTTATTTTGCTCTTTGACATGAAGAAAATCCAGCACCTAAGAGAACTTGATTAGTGCTGTTTAAATTAGTAGAATGTGGTTTTATGGTTTCTGTTGTTGCGTTTTTGCACTACATCACACACTGTTATGAATACATATTTAACAACACATATCACACCTATATTCTGTTTGTAAGAAGCCTGATTTTCTTGTAATCTTTTAAATTGCTCTGAGTTAGAGCTAAAAGAAATTCCTGCAACAAATAAACAGTATGTCATCGCCATGTCTTCATGAAATGATATAATTAGATAATACCTCACAGAAGACCTGAGAGATACATCATCAATCCATTTAATCACCAATGTCCACCAGGATTTTAGCTCTTTGCTGCTTGTTTGTAAATGATAGAAATAAACCATTCAGGACTTACCTAGTTTCTGTTTCTCATAAAAATGAAGAAAAAATAATATCCTAATTTATGCATTAATGTATATCTTTCTACTGTTGTGATCTGATTGTTTTGGGGTTTTTTTTAACCAAAAATTGTATCAAGTTAGAAGCTGTAAATCAATGCATTTATAGACAGTAAGTGATGGGAGTTTTTACCACCACTGAACTCTACTGATAAGGGCAGATAAAAACAATATTGGAAGATTTCACCTCTGACAGACTCAGTGTGTCTCCACTTAAACATACTTCCAATTTATCAAATTGGAATAAATTAAAATCCTCTCTAGCTGGGAATTTCAGGTTTCTTTGAGGTATTTTTTTTTTTTTTTTTTGAGTACCCAATGCAGAGATAGAAGCAGAAGTGGTTTCTTGCAGGTTTAATAAGCAAAATGTGGCAACTGACGCAGAAGTCCACAAACAAGATAGAAAAACCAAGATCCAGGAGACGTCAGGGAAAACATACATGAGGAGCACAGAGACTACGAGGAAGCAGCAAACAGTAACTGAAGAGGAGGACTAGTATATATGCCAAACAGAGCAAAGACTGCAGTAATCAATTGATTGGGAGCAGGTGTGGTTAGAAGGATCTGGAAGGGAGCTAGAGGAAAGGAGACTGGCACAATAGGGCAACAGAGGGTAAACAAAAAATAAATAAGAACTCAAATACAACCAGAAAACAACACAAAATGGAAATGAAACCAATAAAATACAAAACACAGAAAAACATGAATCAAAGTGTAACTGAAAACTCAAAAATAAAACTGCAAAATCATGACAGGGAACATGTTTTCTATTTGTTTAAGCTGCTAATGAAGCTGCTGAAACATTTCTCACATAACATCAATTCAACTACACAATCAATGTAATGTTAATAAAAAAAGTTTTTTTTGTGCGTGTACGAAAAAAGAAATGATTATGTTTTGTTCTTGTCTTTTCTCCAGCGTTTGTTTATTGGGAAATCGCACTTTGGTTTGGAAGAACTTCGATGTTTGTGCCAAAACCCTTGAGACGGCTAATGGAACAGTGACCACGCAGCTGTGGAGCATGTTCTGTGACTCACCTTTCCTTAATGCTACCTGTGACAAATACTTTATTGCCAACAATGTGACGCAGATCCAGGGCATTCCTGGGATTACCAGTGGAGTTTTGAAAGGTTGGTCCAGTTGAATTGGATGTGCTAGAACTCATTTTACAGAATAAGACAACATCTGGGTTTTATATATATATATATATATATATATATATATATATATATATATACAATATATATATATAGCTCTATCATAGGTGTTTTTTTCTTATATATCTACTCTGGTAACCATAATAATGAAAATACCACAGTTTCTTTTTTTTTCTAATTGTACTAAGAGTTTGTTTCTTTAATTTAAGTGGTTGTATTGCAAAATCCCTATCTTCTGTAATTTCTGTCATTTTCTCATAAGGACACAAAAGTTTGGATAATGACAGGCGGCTTAAATCTTTGAAGATGACATTGATGTCTAGCCAATCACAGTTCACTTTTTTCTCAGCTTTAAGTTCTACAAACATTGAACAGACTTTTAGACCATTAGCTCTGAAACCTGAAAGCTAAATTAACCTTATTTAACTTTGATGGTTAACAATAAAACCCTGCATTAGGCATAGGGTAAAATCTGTGCCTTTTAATGACCCTACCTTCTTGGAACTCCTCATATTTTACTGAACAAAGTACTTTTATTGTAGCATTTCAATATATGAATCACTGAAGGCATTTATTGTCACAGCTGTTAATATTAATTCCCTCATTAAACACTGTGCTCTATTAAAGAGGTTGGAGGAGGCCCAAATTTGTGTTAAGTCAAGTCTTTTCTTGTTCTTGTACTCCCAAGAGAGGAGTCTGTGAACATGAGGCTGATTTTTCAATAGCTGGTATTTCATGAGTAAGAAATGAACTTTTTGTATATTTTTAATTGTAACAGGTGTTCTCTGCATGGCTGAAGAACGAAGTAGATAAATCTGTTGGTTTTTTTTCTAAGTGGATTGAATGTAATTAAAGGAATCACTTTTTTAGCTTCGTCTCACCATCTGACGCCTTTCTCACCTGGTTTATTTATTCTTCACCAAACCACTTTATTACCAATACAGATAACTTGTTTGGGAACTACTATGAGAAGGGGGATCTGGTTGCCAAATATGACCTGGAGTCAGTGGAGGACCATGATGACCCTCTTACCAATTCTAACCGCTATGTTTTGGCTGATATCACCAGCTTCTTTACGCTGCTGGTTGGCATCTACTTCCCATCAGTGACAGGTGACCATTGTTTGTTTTGCTTGTTGTTTCGCTTTTTACTGGATGTCTGAACATTCTTTGTGTCGACACTGAATGTTAAAACAAATTTAGTCTCTTGTGAGTTTGAATTTGTAATCATAGTTACAACCTTTTTTTACAGGAATCATGGCCGGATCCAACCGCTCTGGAGATCTGCGTGATGCCCAAAAGTCAATCCCCATCGGAACCATTGCAGCAATCACAACCACCTCCACTGTCTGTATCCTCATATGGCTTCAACCTCAGCAAAAAAAAAAAAAAAAACTCTGAAAACACAGATCTTGAAAATAACACAGTTTTAACATCATTGAAAGAACTGTAATACATCAGTTCTATTTCAGACTGATGCTTTATTGCTGACAGGATTTTATACTACCATAACATTTTTTTATTTTTCTCAGCTGCATGAGAAAAAAATTATTTTGGCCGACAGGGAGCCTCGTAATTAAAGGTCAGGATTTTAAATTTGGAAAGGTCATAACTGTGATGATGCCCATCTCATTTTCAAACGTAGCTAAAAGTTTTCATGCATCATTAACGTTATTGACATTCGACCTCATCTTTAAGTTTGCTTCCAAATCAGTTTAGTGCCACTTACTTTTTGTATTTCTATCCAAACTAGAAGGTCATGGAATACAAGACCAACTTGTTGTCTGATAATTTTGTTTCTTTACAGGCAGAATGGGTATAAGCATCTGTATTGAATAACGTTCAGTGTCTCTCTGTATAATCAGCTTTTAGTCTACTCAGATTTGATTAGGACTTCTAATTAGGTTATCTAGCTGCCTATGCAAGTGCAACTTAATAAACCTGGGGGATATTTGTTACAATGTCACTAATCTCTTATATATCCACTAAACATTATTGATTATTGCATTTTTCTTGGAAATATACTTAACTTTTTATCAGCAAATTGAATGCATTTTGAGACTTAAGTCAATTTAATATCCATCGTCTGAGAAACATGCCAGCTGTCACTGTATGTTTTAATTTTCCTGATGCCTAACCTCCCAGACATGACCAGTGTGTTTCTGTTTGGTTCCTGCATTGAGGGGGTGGTCCTCAGGGATAAGTAAGTCCATCCTTTGTGTTTGAAAGCAAATTGGTTTATCATCACTTCAATAAATATGTTAACGTAATGCTGGTGTGTTGTAGGTTCGGAGAGGGCGTGCATGGGAACTTGGTCATTGGCACGTTGGCTTGGCCGTCGCCATGGGTGATCGTGATTGGCTCTTTCTTTTCCACTTGCGGGGCAGGGCTCCAGAGCCTGACGGGAGCTCCTCGTCTTCTGCAGGCCATCGCCAAGGATGGCATTGTGCCCGCCCTTAGGGTCAGTTTCTGTTCCTGCCACAGTCACAATGTAGTGACTATACTTGCAGGAAGAAGAGCAGAAGGTACCTCATGCAGGCATAACTGTAGAAGCTGTGTTAATGGGTTTTCTGTTTGTGTAGATCTTTGGCCATGGAAAGGCCAATGGAGAACCAACATGGTCCCTCCTACTGACAGCTTGTATCTGTGAGAGCGGCATCCTTATTGCCTCCCTGGATGCTGTGGCTCCTATCCTCTCCATGTAAGAACTGAAAATCAAATTAATTGCTACATTCAGAAACAGTAGGAGAGTTCAGAACAGTCGGTGCCTAAAACTAAATGCCAGATTTTTATCGGCTCAGAATTAATCTCTTCTTACCTTTGAAAACAAAGCCCTTCAACTACATTCAGTTTATTCCAATATGTCAGAGGAAATTCTAAGATCTATGTTGCAAACTGAGTTAACTTGTTTCCTGCAGGTTCTTCCTGATGTGCTATATGTTTGTGAATCTGGCCTGTGCCCTTCAGACGCTCCTGAGGACTCCAAACTGGAGGCCCCGCTTCAAGTTCTACCACTGGTCGGTTTTTTAGTAAAAACATCATCTTGTTTTTTTAGGTTTCAAATCAAATCTCTATTTTCCTATTTGTATCTAATACCTCATATTGCTTTCTAGGACTCTGTCCTTCCTTGGGATGAGCTTGTGTCTGACTCTAATGTTCATCTGTTCCTGGTACTACGCCATCGTGGCCATGGGGATCGCCGGATCTATCTACAAGTACATTGAGTTCGCAGGGTGAGTGGAAAAGGAAATCAGATTATTTGAAATCAAGACTGCAACTTTTAGAAAACAAAATAATTCTTAAATGTAGAATCGTAAAAGAGGGATGTATTCAGCCCACCTGTCTATATGTTTTGCTTCAATTGTAGGGTGTGTGTCTACCAGCTTCGCACTTATGAAATATTTCCCACTTTTCACCATGCTTAAGAAAAGTTTCTGAATATATCTTGTAAAATGAAAAATACTTTATAAGCCAAAAAGGTAAATTAAAGGTTGTAGCTCTTGATAGAGGGTTTTCTTCAATGAGATGCTGACAGCACCAGGTCTGTTTTCTGTCCTTCTGTCTAATGAAAAATATTGAGTTTTTTTTTTTTTTTGCCGCACCTCACACTTGTTCTGGTTGTCTTTATGTGGGACCGGGTCGCAGGGGCTGCGGTCTCACCAGAGACTCCCAGACTTCCCTCTTCCAGACACTTTTCTGGAGAAAGCCCTATTGTTATGAGCACAGCATCTTCTCTATGTTCCCTGCATCTTCTTATGTCTTCTGTCAAACTTTACATTTGACTTCTATCAACTATCCTTATTCAGCCTCTTTGTTGTTCCTTCTGTTATGATGGTCAGATTCGCTTCTCCTGTTCGCAGGTTGAGATTTGGATGTCTGATGCTCCTCCAGAGTTATCAAGAATTTTTTTTCCACTTCTAATTAATCCCCACCATATCCATTCAGGTGCTAGGCTTATTTTCATCAAGTTTAGAGTTGTTCGGACATATTCTATTTTCAGATGATCAATCAAACAGTGCTTAATGAGATGTAGGTTACAGACAGCAGCTACATTTACATGTGCAAAATTTCCCTGATCTGATCTGAACCTTGGTTAACTGGGAATTCAACATTTCTGTAACACCAAAGATCCAGTGGCGATCTGCCAAAACCACATCTTTCTTTCGAAATGAAATATATTTCCATTCGCGCTGAATCAGATTAGAATCTTTAGTCTGAAACGTTTGCATTAAACATTTTTGATATGATCTAACCTTCAATCTCAGTATTGGATTATTGGATTTACTCTATAGATTTTCCTTCCACTTCAAATGTTTGTGCTACATTGAAAATTTCAGTTGTAACATGAAATAGTTCAGGATACAAGAATAGTTTTGAAAGGCGCTTAATGATGAGCATAAAACTGTGTTTCTAAAAGAGACGCCATCTCAGCAGTCTTTGCCCTTTCAACCTTTCAATATGAATGTTAGGTAACAGAACTTTTGATGTTCTGACTGATAAACATTGGTTATGTCGCAGTGCGGAGAAAGAATGGGGTGATGGGATACGCGGTCTGTCTCTGAGCGCTGCACGGTATGCTCTCATGCGCCTTGAGGAAGGCCCACCACACACCAAGAACTGGAGGTATGACACACAGGAACATGGCTTGCCATGCTTTCTTTATCGTGTGCAGCCATTCTTGAGTCACAGCTGTCAAACCGAAAGTTTTGTGCATATCAAAATGTGAATCATTTATGACACTTCCAAGAAGGATTTCTCCTTTTTTTATTCTTCATCTCATTCTCTCCTGTCAGACCTCAGCTGCTGGTGCTGGTCAGCACAGATGCAGAGCAGAACGTGGAACAGCCACGTCTGCTGTCTCTCACCAACCAGCTGAAGGCAGGGAAAGGTCTCACCATCGTCGGGACAGCTCTGGAAGGCACCTACCTGGCGAACTATGAACAGGCTCAACGCGCAGACCAGGCAAGGAGCATTTCACAGTCTTACCACAGCCTGCCACCTCTGATCAATGTGTTTAAGTGCCACAGAAAACATTCCGGTCTTTCCAAATGATACTTACAAATAATAAACCGCAAAGATTTGAAAGATATTAAATTTCTCTGCAGTCATGAGAAATTCTATATTAAATTATTATAAAGTTTATTATAATAATTTTTTTTAATTCATATGATACTCTAAGGGCCTGATCTTCAAAAGGTTGACGTGTATTAAAACACATGAGGAATCACTAGCATGCAAAAAAAAAAAAAAAAAACTGATCTGCAATTCCTCTTGCACGTGTAAACCAGGTGGAACAGCCAACACAAACGCCTTTTTTGCATGTTTGCACTCATAATCTTATGATATAAAAATAAAATAGTCACCACCAGCAGAGGTATTACTCAAATCATAAACCAATTGCAGGCAATATTTTTGCATTCCTAATCTTAAAGGTTCAACCTTCTGGGGTCACTGTAGCCACAAAGGAGGCGTTGCTACAGTGACAGATGATGGCGAGAGAGAGAGAGAACCTGTGTGCATGTAAACATGTTTGGACTGTCAGGAATAAATATAGCAGAATATTATTACAAGGGAAAATTACATCAGTATGGCTGGCTCAAAGTAATGCAGCTGGAACCAAATCTGTAAGCAATGAAAGCACAATGGAAAAAAAACATGTCTGAACTTTAATATTTTAACATGTTTATAAAAGACTGAACTGATTATTAAAAGCCAACAGAGAAAAGAACACCCAACAGTATGCCAGCCTAGTTTGCGTCTTCAGCAATCTTTCTAGTCATTCCTTTAGAACTCCACATAGAGCACAGCTATGTTTTATTAGATTGTTATGGGCCTAACTTGGTTTGTAAAATTTTAGGTAAAGCGAATGTGGTGAAGAGTTGGTGGAGGTACTGTAAATCCTGCCACTTAGAGCAGTGATTCCCAACCAGGGGTATGTGTACCCCTAGTGGTCTGCAAGTGCATTGCAAGGGGTGCATGAAAATATTTTACTTCTTAGGTAGTAAAATGAAATAAGGCTGGGATCTGTTCTACTTTGTGAGGATCCAATTGAAATATTAAACAAGCTTTTATCAAACAAAAAGTACGTTTTTCTTATATGTTTGAGTTCACCTTCAGCTTTTACACACATCCAAACCAAGCCGAGGAACAGACTGGATGTAGAGAACAGCCTGGTATCAGTTGTTTTTTCCACACCTGAGATATTTTACTTTGATGAAAACAAAGTAAAACTAATTAAGTCAGTCTGACTGTAATTTTTGTTCTGTATTATTTTTTTTTTTTTTCAGATTTATCAAGTGTAAATTTGGTCATAAGGAAGTTACTCAGAAGAGCTCCCGTTTTATACAGGTTTATAATAGGATTTTATTTTGTATTTATTTTAATTCCTTACTAACTTCCAGGCAACATGTTTAAAATGAAATGCTCAAGCTAAAAGATTAAGTAAAATTTTTTTTTTTATAAGCGGTTATTGAACATTTCACTTTTAGATAATCATCGATACTTTTGACTGAGAGAGGTAATCATGATAAGAAAAAATGATTTATTAATGATCACTTCCTCCATCTCCAAGGCCTATAAACTTTGAACTTTTCTTTAAAGGCCACTCTCAAACTGCCACTAATACACGCAAATTGCTCATTGAAATGGGGCCGACCAAACCTTGTTGATCACCCACAAAACAGTCACTTTTTGCACATGCAAATATGTTTTTTAGCCAAGGCAATTTAGCCTTTTGTTTTTGAAATTTTCAAGATCAGACTAGTAAAATGTAAACATAAAAATCTGTAATTTTAATTAAAAAAACATATTATTTATATGTTTGGTTATTGTAGTGGGAAAAAGGTATTCAAGCTATTCAAGGTATTCAGCCCAGTAAAATAAACTGAGATTGATGGATTTCACTCAGTCTGCACTTTATTTTTATATCTTTGCAAAGAGAGAACAGTTCATCATACAGCCCTGGTAATCAGCCCTGTTCTGCCTGGGCAGGGTTTATTCCCCCTTACTTACAATAATGGAAAATTTTTAGAGTCAAACCAAATGACAGACACTTTGGGTGAGCAGTAACATGTTATGACTAAACTTTGAAAAATAATCTGTTTTTTTATGGGAAGAAGGTAGGTCTGGTCTATAAACACCCTCACACAGGGGAATCGTGTGGCAATGCAGGTGAAACAGGCTGAGTGAAAACTTTTATAGTGAGTAAATAGGATAAATTTATATATGAAAAAAGAGAAACTAAATTTTCTGACCACAGTTATCTAGCTACAGTCTGCTTATATGGGACTGCAGTCAGTAATATTCTGTAGAGGTTTATAATTGACAGTTTTTGTTTTTTTTTTCCAGGCACTGCGCAAATTAATGGAGACTGAGAAGGTGAAGGGCTTCTGTCAGGTGACTGTATCCTCAAACCTCCGGGATGCGTCATCCCATCTGCTGCAGGCCAGCGGACTGGGAGGCCTGAAACACAACGCTGTGCTGGTCTCCTGGCCACGGAACTGGAAGCAAGGAGACGAGCACCAGAAATGGAGGAACTTTGTTGGTACGCCTTAAAGAAGTACAAAAACGCTTAATTGGACTGATGATATTTCCCTGTAAGCTGGTGGAAACACACTAAAAGATGCTACTCTTCAAGTTAAAACAGCAAGGCTGAAGTTCCTCCAATTTAGAAACTGATTTAGGTAGTAAGAATACAGCTTCTGTTGAATATGTATCCTGATTGAAATAAATACACAGTTTTAAATATGAAAAACTTTAATAGATAATTATTGATTATTTAGAACTAGTCGTTATTTTTTGCTTCTTTTATAAGACTATATAGTTTAAATTACTGCTACACTTTTACAGGATCCTTTGGGATAAACAAAGTATTTTTTAAATTGAAATGATCTGGATTGAGTTTAGTTGTGTTTAATTGATTTTAATTGAACTGAATAGAATTCACCTGAAACAAACTTCCTAGAAAAGAAAGACATCTACAATCACCTGATACATTATCAAAAACATTTTGTTGAGCTGGGCCTTACCCTCTTTTGAACTCTTAAATTCCTGTGGTGCAGTTTCAGCCGGGTGTAAAAATGATTCCCCTGTGGTTTGGTCCATATGGACATAATGCTATTATGCAGTTACTGCAGATTTGTCTGCCGCACATCTATAATGCAATTCTCTCACATCCCAAAGGTGCTGTATAAGACGGATAGGTGGTGACTGTAGAGGGCATTAGGGTACAGTCAGGCTATTGTTATGTTCATGGCACCAGTGGGAGATTGTCGGGATTTATTTGACAGGGAAACATTTTTCCAATCTGTTATTTTTGAAGGTTAGTGAGTCTGTTTAAGGTGTGGTAAGGTGGGTGTGGTTCTTAACTGACCATAGTTGCACTTGCCATGGTCCTCTGCTTCAAATTCAATGCTTTTCAAAATGTTGAACCACAGTAGTCTGCCTTATATTCTCTGACTTCTAGAACTCTCATTTTTATCCACCTCTTCCCTGGATATATTGTGTATTGCTGACCATAATCTGTAAACCTCACAGATGGTTGTCGGTAAAAACGAAAGCATAACATTCTTGGACCGGACAATCTAGCATAAAGAGTCATGCAACATTTAAACTCTTCAAACACATTTTTCCTTATTTTGTTACTTAGTTTGAATTCTGTCACTTTTTTTTTATTTTGTCATACTTAGCTGGTTAAATTAATTTAATTTTATAAAAAGGCATAAAAAATCATATAAAATTATATTAAAAAAATTATATAAAAAAGCGGTATTTTTTTAGGCCATTTCCATTTGACAGCTCACTGATCCATCAAAGGGAAACATAGAGAAAAACACACATGCAGGTACACTGATTTAGAGGAAACAATTACCATAGGTTTGGATTTTTGATGTGGCTTTAAAACTGATTTTTTTTAAATGCTCATGGGTCATCACCATTTAGAAATTCATTTATTTCAAAGCTATTCTTTTATATTTTCTAAATATTTTACTCTAATTCTCTTTCTTCATAAATCCATTTATCTTATGAAGCAGTTCAGCAATCAGGTGTTAAAAACACCCCATACTTTACGATTAAAATAGTGTTCTGTGACTTGCATGCTTCTCCCTATTTCCCAAAAATGTCCTTAAAGTCATTACGCCTAAGCACTACAATTTTAGTCTCATCAGACCACAAGACATGCCTTAGTGAAGGACTCGTTGTCCTTTTAAATAATGAGGCTTTATTTAAAAGCTTCAGTCAGCATCTTCACAGGTTCTTTACTTTAGTTCGGGGGACACGTATTTTACACAGAAAAACAGTCATCGCTGGGACACAGGACCATTTATCTTCACTAAACAATATGATAGGTGAACATCCTCAGGCCATACTTGGCTTATTTCTGCAAACACAACAAAATCAATGTGTTTGCAGTTTTACCTTAAATGCTTCCACAGGTGTGACTCCATCTAACCCACCCACCAAAAACTGGTTGAAAAGACATTGTAAAGACTAAATGATTTATGTCCAAATGACGTCTATGTTGGGTTGAAATGTAAAAGGTGAAAAGCCATAATTTTCAGATCGTTGACAAGACATTGATAACTGGGTTTGCAGCGTCTTTTTATTATTGAACTAAATTGGGACAAAATCTGACGAAGCAAACAAAGCCCAGTTTTCAACAATGATTTTTTGACTAAATCAAGACTGACTGACCGACCAGATTTAGACTAAAAACCACTGTCTAAAGGACGTGAGGTGTTTGGGGGGAACTCAAAAAATGATAACATGCCCCTACTAACAGAGACTTTTAAAGTCATAAGATTATCTGTAGGCTTCCCAAAATGATTTCGAAGGTATAGTGATGAAAATGTATTTAAAATTCTGACTTTAAAATAAAATAATACAAAAACAATCTTGGAAAAAACCCTCTCTCGTATTTTCTATAATTTACACAATGTAATTACGTTTTATAATCCTAACCAGATTAGGTAATATTTGGCCTGATTTAATGTTAGGTAGTGGGAAAAACTGAGTAACACTTATTTGAATAAAATTTATGCAAATATCTGTTTTCTACGACTATTAGGGCTAGGGTACAGATTGTTTTTTTGTCTATCTCGAGAAAAAAGTTGTAAAATTACGAGAATAAAGTTGTAACATTATGAGAATAAAGTTGTAAAATTACAAGAATAAAGTTGTAATATCAAGAGAATAAAGTCCTAAAATTACAAGATACACGTCATATTTTATGACAACTCTTACAAGAACCACTGTTTTTCTCTAAAATGAGGAATTTCGAGCATCATGTGAAGTTAAGAAATAAGGAAATCTTTTAGCACCAGTATTGAATTGGGCGGTTTGTCAAAGTAGACTCAGGTTGCTGTTTGGTGGAGCTGGTTGGCCGTCATCTGCTGGTCGGAGCTTGAAGTTTTCTTTCTGAAACGGGCGTTTTGTAGGATGACTTTATTCTCGTAATATGACGACAATATTCTCGTAAGGTTATGAATTTATTCTCGTAATATAACGACTTCATTCTCGTAATGTTACGACTTTTTTCTCATAATATTACAATTTTTATTCTCGTAATGTTGCGACTTTATTCTCAAAATTTAAAACATCTCTAGCCTGGCCCTAATATTCCATTCATTTTTCTCTAAAGCTGCAGAAATACATTAAAAGGAGACAAGGAAACTATAGAAAAACAACTCATGCATTTAATTTGTTTCCTTTTTTATAGAGCTGGTCAGAGAGACTACCATTGCCCAGCTCGCTCTACTGGTGCCAAAGAACATTGCAGCCTTTCCATCCAATGGTGAACGCTTCACAGAGGGTCACATTGACGTATGGTGGATCGTCCACGATGGAGGCATGTTGATGCTGCTGCCCTTCCTTCTCCGCCAACATAAGGTACTGGATGATATTGAGATTACCACCTAGGTAAAGATAAAACAAAAAAGCTATTTGAAAATTCTGGCAAATTCCAAGTTCTGACAAAATGTATAAAGATTTTCAGGATCTCTAATCTGCATTTATAACCAAACAAAATGTAGCATTAACATTTTTGTTTTATTGTAGAAATCAAAAATTTTTTGATGCTCTAAAATGGAAAACCATGTTGTGTGATCTTTAGGTCTGGAGGAAGTGCAAGATGCGCATCTTTACCGTAGCCCAGATGGATGACAACAGCATTCAGATGAAAAAGGACCTGACTACTTTCTTGTATCACCTCCGCATTGATGCTATGGTAGAAGTCGTTGAAATGGTGAGTTTTCTTAAAGTTGGTATTGGAAGATGGAAGATGTGGAAGTAAAACTACATGCGTCGAAGAACCTTCAGAAGCACTTTAATGTCAGAACCGCTCAGCCAGGAAAATAATCAGGCAATGCTTCAGGCACGGCCAGTTGCCTCAGTAAACATAGCTGTTTTTCCTGAAAAAAAACATATGCTTTGTATTATTGGCCAAATGCATTTTAATTGCACAGCATGTTTTAGGCATTCTCTGATACAATTAAATATTTACATTTTAAGAAGAACCAACACGATATCACTCCCTAACTCTTCACTTCTACATTTCTCCAAGAATGTCTACAAACATCGGGAAATACCTGTTTCTAAAATGTAAAAAAAGAAATAAAATAAAACTCAGTAAGAGTGAAAATATATATATGTATATTTTTCCCTTAGCATGACAGCGATATCTCAGCATACACATACGAGAAGACTCTTGTGATGGAACAACGTTCGCAGATGCTAAAACAGATCAACCTTACCAAGACAGAGCGGGAGAGGGAGGTAAGCAAGTTTGTTTTATCAAAGTTCTGTTTTTAGAAGCCCACAGAGATGCACACATTAACTTGACAAGACTTGACAAGCCGACCCGGCTCTGGTTGAGTTGATTTGAATTAACATGACACACAGCACCCTCCGGACAGAAGCAGATCTTGTGTTAAATCAGAGCAGTGGGTCACCATATTTATCCTCTCTATCAGGGAGTTGACAACAGCCACAACAACAAGTGCTCTGATGTTGTGTTTGACAGCATGACAATGTTTTGACAGAGGTGGGAAAATAAAATCTTCAGGTCTCAGAGGTACTCTTTAAAATTACGCCTGATATACATTCACTGGGAAAATAAGGTTTCAGAAATTGTCAATATAGGACTAGTAAAGACTTGGTACACCTTTTCTACTCCAAAATAATTGGATGGAAAAACTAGACCAGGGACAAAATTGTTGGTAATCCACATTTATTGAAGGAAAAAGAAACAACGGTCACAGAAATAACTTGAATCTGACCAAAAACATAATTGACACAAATTATTTTAAGATGAATAAAGGAAAATCAGAAATTACTTTTTAACAATGCTTTTACAGAATGATGTTAAGAAATAAACTCATGAAACGGGCCTAAAAAAATTATGATACCCCTAAAAAAGACTGAAGGGACATGTTAAATCAAGGTATGACCACTAATTAGCATCACAGTTCTAATTCCACAATTCCACAACTTTTTAACCAGTCAGTGAGCTTATATATAGAGCTATATGCTACTGTGTTGCTTGGTGTTGTCGTGGGAAAAAAGTATTCAACTATTCAGCCTAGTTAAATACACGGAGATTGATGGATTTCACTCAGTCGGCACATTTATTCATATCTTTGCAAAGAGAGAAAAGTTCATCATACAGCCCTAATGGCACAGCATTCTGCCCTGTTCTGCTAGAGCAGCGTTCGTCCCCCCTTATTTACAACAATGGAAAAGTAGTCAGAGTCAAAACAAATTACAGACACTTTGGTTAAACAGTAACATGTTATAAATAAACCTTGAGAAAGAATCTGGTTTGTTATGGGAAGAACCTATAGCTGGTCTACAAACACCATCCTGCAGAGAATGGTGTGGCCTTCAAGGTGAAACAGACTGAGTGAAAACTTTTATAGTGAGTAAATGGGATAAATTACTATATAATAGAAATCTAAATTTTCCAATAACAGTGTCATGGTGTATACCGCACTCAACATGGGTACATCAACTCTATGCTCACAGATGGAAAATAATTAACCATTTTAATAAAAATACACTGTTCCTTCTGTGAACTATTGAGTTGCCTCTCTTTTGTCATGGGGCTGTTTTGCTTTGTCTGCAGAGAGCCAATTTAACTATTTACTACCCAGGTCACAAGTCATGTTGGATACACAGCAGTACCGTTTAGCTTAGATGCAAAACACAATGGGTGACAAAGCTAAACTGGGGTGATTCTGATAGAAATCCTTTTAGGTAGGCTACTGCATTTGTGGAGACAAATACTTGAAAGATTCGCAGACATATTGCATTGAAATACAGCTGTGCAAAAAAAAAATCTAATAATGATAATAATAAAAGCTAAATGCAAAAATGTAGCACCCTTTTCAAATATTATTAAAACTTTTAATCACCTTTCCTTTCCTTTTCCAGTCAATTTCTTATTAAATCTCAATAAACTGGGGGATTTGTGTTTAAAGTTAACCTGGCAGTAGCCAGATCGATATGCGTTAAACTGAGTTCAGTTCTAGGTTATTGATCTAGGATGGCTGCGGTTCAGTCTACGTGAAAAGGAGAGATGTTTAGTACAATACTTCAAGCTTATTGGGGGACGAGCCAGCTAGTAATGCCTTCCATAACAGGCTTTCAGCCAATTATAACAGCAAATTGTGACATTTCCCATCTACAACTGCATAAGGTGCTTCTCTTTTCTCTATTTTAGCTAAAACTGAATAAATTTAGGTATCGACAGGTGAGTCCTCCAGCAAAGCATGGTTTGTTATGCCCCGGCAAGGCCCTTCTGACTGTCAACATTCCTACATGTCCCACCCCAAAAAACACTGCTGGCATGTCATTGGTCCAACTCACTGGGTATTATGAAAAGGATATATTAGCGGGGGTCTTGGGTCTTTCAAGATGGATTTGCTTTGAGACTGAAAACTCAGATCTCGCTACAATCCAGCTTGCAGTGCAAGGTTAGTTTAAAGTGAGAAAGGATGTAAAGCTCCTGTCACACCTTGACGATTTAGACCAGCGTGTGCCTGACGTACAAAAAATCTTGAAAAATACGCTGGCATACAATGGATAAGTTATGGGTACATTTTGTAAAAGTTATGACATAGTGAAGTACACATCGACCTAAGGCAAGTACGTCGAGAAAGTTTAGAGCCTGCTAAAAATTTTCCAACGTATGCCAGCCTATGCTCATACGTGGGCCATGGGCTAAGTTATGTGATTGTTGACATACATTAAGTGTAAGTGACTCATAAGCCGTAGCGTCTAACTTATATAAAACGTATGGGTAACTTGTGCCTAACTTATGTGTAACTTATCAAGAACTTATCTCCAACCCATATCAATGTATTTGATGTGTCCCAGACGAGAACTGGAGGTGATTCTAACTTACAGCTACCATATAATGGCATATTGGGAGCATTTTGTTATAAAAGGGGGTTCACAGGAGGAAACCATCAGTTCTCCTCCAGACTTCATTCCCATCATAGGGTGAGCGAGAAGGTGAGTGTGATGGATCCTCCCTGCATTATGCATAAGTTTGGCTGTCGTTGGACATAAGTTCTGGGCTCGTTATGAATATGCTATGTATACCCCCAAAATTGAAAAAATATATAGAACGTTCAGCGTATGCCAGCATTTTAGGAGATTCTGGTATGTCGGGCATACGCTGACTAAATCTGCAAGGTGTTACAGGGCCCTGAAAAAGTTAAACGGGTTTAAATACCTTCTTTTTATTTTAACCAACAAGACTGTTTCGATAAATGAGAAGAGTATTGACATGTTTGAGCGTAATATAAGGTAAAATGCAAGGAGATTCCAACCTCATACCAGCTAGGATAGTCAGGCGCACTGGTGAAGTAGGGATCCTTTGATTGGCCCCGTTTACCTTATAGTCATTGACTATGAACTCCTCTGTTTACCAATTTTAAAGCCAAATGTGAGGTTTTATGCTCACCAGCTGATTCCAAAAACAGCTCATCTACAACAAAGTGTCTGTAAACAGAATAAATCCAGACGCTACCATGTGGGGACTCATATAACCAAATGCCTGCAGATCTAAATGAATTCGAAAATGTAGTAGATTGCATCGGTCCACAAAAGGTCTCTACAGCAATAAACAACTAATAAGGTCATCCAGAAACAAGCTGTTAGATATTATACATGTAATGAAACACGGTTGTGTGGTGCACCTCATTAGTGTAATAATGAAAACAAAGGAAAAGGGCATCTCCATTTATCACACCTCTTTTCTTTCTTTTATTTGTTACTTCAAAGATCCAGAGCATCACTGACTCGTCCCGTGGATCCATCCGCCGTAAGAACCCGGCCGCTGTGACCACCCAGCTGAGCATGACCGAGGAACCGCCCGCCACCAGCAAAGAGGAGAAGCCTGAAGAGGAGGTGGGATCTGTTTTAACCAGGGAGCTTGTCTGACTTGGTTTTAGAGTCACATTCACCTGTGTGGTCACAGAAACTCAAGTGGGAAAACCACTAATCCTTTGTACAACATCATGAATAGAATAGTAAAAAGGAAACACAGATAAAAGCATTTGTTTATTATCAATAATGTAAAGTTGCATGTACTATAGACTTAATGCCAGGAACATGATTAAGCAAACAAGAATAACCTGACATTTTGGTTCATTACATCAGTGGAAATGCATTGTTTTCTTTTAATCTGATCCAATATTTATCCCAGATGCCCTTTTTTAATTTATAAAGAGCCTGCATGCTCAAAAAAACAGGTAATGAACTGAATAACAATAAACAAACCTTTTTAATCCTCTTTCTCCTTTCTATTCTTTTTCAAACACTGTTGCTTTCCGTAACTTTACCTGCATTCCAACATTTCCATTTCCATTTTTTAACGTGTACATAAATCCACATCCGTCCTCTTTTTCCTCCCGTCTTATAGTCAAAATCTTCCCCTGTGTCCCCCCCTCCTCAGGTCCAGCTCATCCATGACAACACCACCCCAGCCAGCCCTGCCACCCCGTCCACCACACTGACGCCTGGGGAGGAGGCACAGAGTCCCGGGGAGCAGATCCAGAGGACCTGGACAGAGAAGTGTGACGGAGAGGCAGCCAAGCCTCGTGGACGGACCACACAAGAGGACATCAAAGACATCTTCAACATGAAGCCGTGAGTGCTCTGCAATTCTCAACCGACTATTAGTGTCAGCGAATCTTTTCATGTAGTTTTATTTAGAAAGCGTTTCCAAAGAGTTCTCCTTGGACACCTGTTGAGTTTGTTTTTGAGTGCAATCAACTTTTTTATTTCTCTTCTCGTGATGCTGCAGAGAGTGGGAGAACCTGTAAGTACTGAAGTCAACGTGATCATCATTTCATCAACCCACCTCTCATACTGATCAAGTCAGGCAAACGATAAGATGAGGATGTTATGGAAATAAGTGTGAATGTGCATTTGTCATCACCTCTGAGCATCCCATGATTCATTTTCAGTTTGGTTTCCTCTCACACTATGTCTCCTCTTAGGAACCAGTCTAACTTGAGGCGTATGCACACAGCGCTCCGGCTGAATGAAGTCATTCTTAAGAAGTCCTCAGAGGCCAAACTAGTTCTCCTGAACATGCCAGGGCCACCCAAGAACCGGACAGGTGACGAGAACTGTATCCTTTATTGGGCAGAACCAAAGGAGACTCCAACACGGGTCTCTAAAGTGAAACCTGAGACTATTTCATCGCCCCTGATTATAACACAAGAAGTGGGTACTTTAATAATTAGATCAAAAAAAATTTTAACAAACCTTGAAAACCTATATTAACCTTTTTTCATTCAGATTGATATGGGGCGACCAACAACCAGTTACTTTTACTCCACAGATTCAGGTGGATTTATTCAGTAATAGAACATCTAGGCTACACTAGCAGGAAACAGTCAACTTCAGATACTGGCCATTTCTCAATATGTGTACTTATGCGTTCTCATGTGCTTGTAAGCTTGTGAAAGACCATCAGCCTCAGCCCCAGCACTGCTCTAACTCACAAGAACACAAGACCGAGAAGGGACAAAGTCCCCGGAAGTTGTTTTTGCCCCTCCCTCTTTACTGAGTATGCGTCAGAGCAGACTTGTCCGTTTTTAAGATTCACAGCCGTCCCCCAGCATGCAGCGCAGCACCAGCAGCTTCCAGTGGAGTGTTAACAGAGCTCAAAGTAGTGAGTTAAAATTTATCTTTCCTGTTGCTGTTGTTCTATTTAAGTACATTTTAAAGTCATTTGAAGCGAGAGCATCATACTTTTAAGCTTCAATATATGGCCCATTTACTGATTTAGTGCGTAAGTTTAAAAAAAGGTTCTGATATTGAAAGGACTTTGTATCACGACTCAGAACAGAGGACCCAGTATTCAAGGCAAGACAGGCGGTGGGATTATTAAAAAAGTGTTTATTATAAATCAACAGATCTCCAGTAGCAGCAGCTAGGGTGTCTAAGGCAGGTGACCACGCTAATCAGATGGAGGATGATTATGAATGCGTTAGTCACTAACCTGGTTTAACAGTTTAGTCCGTGCCCAGAGAACAAGGTAGGATCCAGCCGCTGGGCTGCCAACAAGATGTGGCGGGCACCGCCCTGAGTGTCCCAGATGCTGCAGCTCCGGAAAACGAGTAATAGTCCAAAGACAGGTCAGGCAAACCGATCAGAACAGGAACAGCCAGGTTTAGAGATCCAGAAGTCTGAAGCCAGGTCAGACAAAAGAAAAATCAGAGCAGGAACAGGCAGGCTCAGTGGTTGAGAGGCAGACAAGGAAATCAGAAACACTAAGGTAACGCTGGCCCACTCTCTCCACCGGCTCCAGAGAATTAATCTGGCCTGTTGACTGGTAGTAGGCAGCTTAAATAGAGACAGGAGCTTCTAGTTTGTTTAGACAGCTTCTATTTGAATGTTTTCTTTATTCTACTGCTGTGGCAGAAGTCAGATTTGAATGTTACTGAAATTGATCTGTTTGGGTAAGTTATAGTCATTCATAAATTAACAAAAGGAAGCCATTTGATAATGGAGAATATACTTTAAATAAAACACTTTTATTCTTTACTGTCATCATTGTTACATATTAAACATGGGTTGGGACTACAGTATGAACATTTTTAGAACTCTTATCGAGCGGAGCCCCTTTATCTCTTGTTAGTGTACTTTAGACCATGACAAAAATCCATCCTATTTCTCTTTATACAGAATGCATGTTTTGTAACAGTTTCTCTGGGCCAATAGATCAAGTTTTCAAACTAATTTACATGTTAAAATTTAGATGTTGAAACATTAATCCGCAAAAGATTTGGAATAAGATACAATTACATAAAGCTCTCTAGTTGCATCTTTAACTGTGCCCTAACAGACATGGAGTTCCTTGAGGTCCTTACCGAAGGTCTAAACAGGGTCCTTCTGGTCCGTGGAGGCGGCCGTGAGGTCATCACCATCTATTCCTGAAAGAGCAGCCCCCTCCCCTGCTCTATAATCCCCTCCCTCTGTCCCATCTCTGCCGTACTCTCACCTCTTCATCAGTACGGCTTCATTATGAGGTTCTGTTTGTTTCTGTGCTGTAGTGCTCTCACCACCAACAAATAGCCCCGCTCAGCTTCAGCGCCTCTCCCTCTGCCCTATCCACATCAGACAAGTGAATCCAGAACCTTCCTAATGCAAACTCAATAGAAAAATTTAACCTTTCTCGACTGGTTGAAATCCTGTTATAATCCACCGTAACTCAGTCGGGATGAGGTGTTGGTGAGTGTGGGTTCTTCGCTGAAGTGTGAAAACCCCTGCATGTATAAGTCTTATTGTTTCAATCTCTGTGTTTTTCTATTCTTTTTGGTTTTTGTAAACACAAGAGTGGGACAGGCATGGCCTCTGAACGGCACAAACGTTATCTGGCCAAAATGGGCCCGACTGTAGGATTAGATCTCTTTAGTTCCCTTGTGGAGGATGTACTTTCCCCGCAGGCTGTTGTCTCGGGTGTGAGTTTTCATGATGGACTCTGCAGTCACAGTGAGGACCGCCGGCTGGAGGACAAAGGAGAGTACGGCTGGGAAGGATGAACTGTGAAACTCACCTTAATCCAAGAGACTGAAAAGTTGGTCTACTCTGCAGTCTTATCTTTAACCTGCTCACTCTTTGGCATGACATACTCAACCACTGTGTATTGTGTTTTTACACTCGTTTTGTTACTGTAGTCACTCGGTTTTTCCCCCTCCCAGACTTCTTCCTTCTTATTTCTAAGTGGCTCTTTATCTCTTAGGCCACTGTTTGTGCCAAAAACAACAACAAAAACTAAATCCAAGGCTAGTTTGTTGAGATTGATACGTAATTAAACTGTGAATAGTCTCCTAGCAGAAGGCTGGGGTGCCAGCAAAGTGGGGAGATGGTTACAAACCCCCCCCCCCCCTCCACCCGCACCACCCAGAGGAGGAGGTTATTGTCTCCAGCACCTCTCGGCCCCTTGTGTGATCCACTGTAAATAATGTACAAGCTCTGATGCGTTGTTTAGTATGAGTGTAGTATTTTTGTGACTAACTGAAAAGCTTCTAAGTGGAGAGAAAAGCATCCTTCACTTAGAAAGGTCGCTGAAAAATGCAGTTTAAAAAAAAAATATATATATATTTATTTTATTGTATCTATTTATCGGCTCCCATCATTATGGTAAAAGTTATGGCAAACGAAAGCACCTGCACTCTTCACCACTGTGCGACAAGCGAGATTTTGATGCTTTAAAAAAAAAACATCACTAAATGTTATTTTTTCATCTAAAGAAAATATTTGTCACTTTGATTGTCAGAGATATATCATCTGTTTTGCCAAATTTTTTATACATTAATGTGCCAAATTAAAGTATTTTTCAGCGAGATAGTGAAGATAAATATATCTAATTCCACTAAATCGAAACAAAGTTTGCTAAAAACAAGTGAAAACACAATAATAAAGATGCTATGATTTGAAAGTGGCCCTATAGACGATTAAAGAATGAATGTTCAGCCATAGAAAATGAAACAAAACAGAAACATCCACTCAATTCAAGCTAGAAATGGTGGACATCTATTGGATAGTTCTCCATGGGACCTGATTGAAATAAAAATGGGAGGACAATGGTTTCTGTAACTTTAAAATTCACTTTGTCCACAAGTATGAACTCTATGCAGTAGATCTTCCAGTCAGATTTTATATCCCTAAAATTAGTGAAGATTTGAGCCACTTTAGCCACCACTGAATGACTCGAGAGAAAATTAGAAAAAGTGCATTTTGGCAGGAATGTGCAATATAGTCGCGAATCTGGACTCACGTGATCATGTTATTTATTTTTTTACACATGATATTTTGTATATGTAGATGTCGTATGTCTCGTACAATCCAGAATCATCTCACTCTGACCAAGGACTTCTGTCACTTTACTTTTATTATTCCCGTTTCTTTTCTTAAAAGAAAATATTTTTGGTCATTTGCACTTGTAGTAGAAGTATAAATATAAATTCGTATGTATACATAGTATAAATATATATATATGAATATATATATATAAATAAATATATATATAGTATAGGGGAGCAAAACAAATTAGATTATAGAACTATTTAAAAAATGTTATTTAAAGTTTTTAGTGTTGCTTGAATGTCTGATCATATGTTGTGAATGCTGCTAGTATCTATAGATTTATTTGTACTGTAAATAGAGATGAAACAACTCTAAAGACGACGTGAAAAAGGGTATAGACATACATATCAGTGCTGCTGGTGGTTATCGTACAACACAAGGCTGTACCTGTATACTTTTGGCCTGTGACCTCTGGACAGGGTTCTGTTTTAATAGAAATACTATGATGAATATCTCAATGCAATATTACATAAGTGAGAGGAAACCACCCACCTATTTTTCCTCCCCTTTTCAGTACTGTTTATGATTTTTATATTTTAGCCCTCAAATAAGTGATGCAACTTAAGGTGAAAATAGATTTCTGTGCATTTAAACAAAACTGGAGTTTTGATGTTTTAACAAAAAAAAGGTATTTCTGATGTATTTGATACATTTTAAACTTTAGACATGCGATTTATGAAAAGAAAAAAAAGTCACTCTGCTTCTATTGTTCAACAACCGAGTGCCAAGTCATGAGGGATTTCTTTTAACACGCTCGTCACTGACAAAGAGGGGGTGGCTCACTGCAGTTTGAGTTATTTTCAGGTTGTCTACAGCGTCGCCTGCATCATCTGAGCCTTTTAAATTTATTCAAAAAGATATCTGAAGTTTATTGGAAAAGTTTACTGGAAAATTTATTTATTGAATTATAAATGTTTTATAATTGCTGTTTGCATGGTACTATGTGGCAATATTTGTTTCCGTGGTTTTCTATGGTGATTACTTACATGTTCAAGGTGAAGCACTTGGAGAGAAGGCGGCCCGACTTTCTTAGGAAGTTATAGTATTTTGAGAACCCAGTTTTAACAAAGGTTGGCTAAGCCTTGAAAAAAAGCGTTTGCAAAAAAAATATACGGATGAAAAAGTATGAGTTCACTTTTCTTGTTATATTTCAATCTCTCTCAAGTAGTTTTACGTAACATATTATGAGATCATGTTTGCTAATAGACGGGCCTTAGAAGGGGTCATTTCACTTTTGTACATATATAACTTAAATCTGAGACACTGTAACATACTATTGTTGTCTTTTCTTGTACACTGTTCGATCACTGTGGACAAAGTCTGAGTTTTGTAAGATCATGAGCAATGTTTTCATTTTTCTTTCCTATTTGTTTGCTTGCTTTGCATCATTTCCAGGAGGTGTCAGCCATCACTTATCATTACAGCTTTTATCAGCAGGTATTTTGGGTATCAACCCTGAATTTGTTTGAGACACTGAGGTCAGTTCACTATTTGTGAACCATTTAAAATCTGCAGCATTAAAAAGCTTTGCAGACATTAGAGGGACCTCTGGTGGCAATAGAGTGCACTACAGGCTGACAGCTTCTGCTGCATCATTTATTCCCATCAGCATTTTGTCTGACATTTTCGCATGCACACATTTTATTCAGATTTCTCTTTTTTTTTTAAAGCAGCTGTATAATTTATTGTACTTGTCACTTAATCTGTGAGCTGAATCCACCCTCCCAGAGTCCCCTTCCCCCTCTTTTATCATATCTACCCAAACCTTTGTTATCCGCCATCACAGCCACCAAATCCACCCCAGCGTTGTATTTTAAATGTGACTGCAGTATAATTCTGAAAAATTATCAAAGAATATAAAACTTGCGCTTCCAATTCTGGTACTGGCTCTGCTTGGACTTCGCTGACTTAAAATAAACCCAGCATGACTCTACCCATCAACTGATCCACAGCTTTAGATCAGATCCATCACCTGCACAACTGTAGCATGAAAAAAAAAAAACACCTGCTGGTGATCCTTACCCAGTCTCCATTCTTAAATGGATATTAAGGGCTCTGAAACACATCTGTTACCAGGCAGAATAGGAAGTTGTCATTTTAGGGCGACACAAACCGCAGACCATTACAGAGAAGCGACTAACAGTTGCATCCACCAGTGGTGTCAGACAAACACGTCTGATGCAGTAAAAAAAAACAATATCTGCTCTCATTGAACGTAATCTAAGTCAGACAAGAACAAAAAAACTAACTCCAGCTGATGTCCAAGCAGAGCCATAATCCAGTTATGTTGCGTTACTCAGTGCATGCATGCAACTACCCTGAACAAAGTGTGCTGAAAATATATTGGATGTTTGTGATATACAAGTATTATGTTGGTGTCAGTCAAAAACCTTTATTTCTAGTATATTTTTTCTCTTTCATTAGGACTGGCCTATTGTTGTATCCAATATGGGTATTATAATCTATTTTTAAAATCATAGATTTATCCACAGGGTTCTGTTGTGTCAGTTATTGAAAAATAAAAAAACACTGAATTTTTTTCAGCTAGTATGAAAACATGTTGTCCAGTGAATTAGATCGAGACAAGAGGTGTTTACTGACCTCTGGAAAATGTGTAGCAACAGTTATTCAGCTATGAATGTGCAAAAACAAGATCTGTTTTAATACAAGCTGCTTGAGAGGCAGTTTCTGCTGTTTTCCTTGCAGTCCAGATACTTTTCTAATGTTCTCCAAATCTTTAAAGGATACGTTCGACTTTTTCGGGAGAGTGTTCCTATGACTGTCACAGGAAATGGGAACAGGAGCCCGAGCAAGAGGACATCCAACCATGAAAATTGGAACAGTCCTCTTAACTCCCAGCCTGTTTCCATTATCTATGTAAGTCGTCTTGATTCGGACTTGAGTATCATGACTCGCATATCCCAAAAAATCATTCCTTGAATACCAAAAAAATAAAGGATTTGGCAACAGAGGAAACCTTTCACTATCCAAACTTGACTGATTTTAATTCACTGGGACTGCAGGGGATGTTTTGTATGGATGCTTGGGAAATTAAAATGGATGTAAATGACTTTAATCGGCACACAAATCAGTGTTTGTTTCACAGATGGAAAACTTCCAACTGTCCATGACTTTTCCTTAACACTGTACCCAGTCTAACGGTAACGCTGTAGTGTGTTCCTTTCGGTTCTGTAGGGGTGTGTATGTGTATGTACACGTGCACTTGTAACTGCTGAGGGTGGGGTGGTTATGGGCATGGGTGGGAAGGGACTATGTGTAAATAAAATCAGATAGATTTAGTGTTGAGGTGTTTATTTTTTGTGTCAGTGTAAGTTAAATATTCTAAACTACAAAAAATATGTATTCTCTATTGTGACTCTTAGTACATGAAAAAAGAAAAAGCAGTTTTATCCATATTTCCAATGCTTATCTCTCTAGCTTCTGGCAATACCTGTTCCATTTTATAGATTTGTCAGCACAAAATGCAATAAACCGATATCATTTTACTACAGAATGTGCCTCAAGTTTTTAATCTTGTTGTTTTGACACTGAAAACAAAAGTACACATTAATCAGCACAATCCAAAACTATAAAATATCCTCAGGTCAGGGCAGAAAACCATCTCAACCACAAACAGAAACGTATTTCTATAACTTGTTTTTCAACCACACGCAGTAAAAGTTTCAGTAAAATATTTCAGGCAAACTGAAGAGTATTTGATCTAACGTAAGCATCCAAATTTAACAACACAAAATCAAGGACGAATATAAAACCTTTACAAAACATCCTCTGGGATTACCAACACATCACAAGAGAATCTATCACAGAAATGGTTGCAGTATATTAGCCTCTAACCGATCATTTAACTCGTACGGCTTCTCAATAATGACGAGGATACATGGACATGGGGGGGCCTTGGCTCATGCTAGGAGCTGGTCGTGGAGGGGGCTGCTGAGCAGAACTAGGCCCCACCAGGGTTTTCAGAGACGGTCCACTCTGAATCAGAGTGTCCAAAGCTTTCTGGACACTGGGGTTGTCAAAATTGATACCCGAGGTGGATGCAGGGGGTCTCTGAGCAGCACTGGCAGGGGGTAAACGCCCCAGTGGGATACCGTAACCCTGGGATCCCCCTGAAGGCATTGCTGCACGGGATGGATTTGGGGAAGGGCCAAGAGAGCCATAAGAATGTGACTGAGAGACACTCTGAGAAATGCCAGAGGGTCCTGACATGGGGTTGGAGGTGCTGTTAAACAGGCTAAGGATTTTAGCCTGCAGCTCCTGCTGATGACTCGGGTTTGACGAGGCGCTGGGACCGGCCGACAGGTGGCTTGGCTGGGAAGTGGGGAGTGAAGATGAAGCAGATCCTGCAGCTGGTGGTAGAACATCATGATGCGACACTGCAGAAGATGGATGAGCTGCTGGTTGACAATTAAGATTTAGTGTTATAAATAGCCTTTAAGTAGTTATTAAATCTATAGAAATACTGCAGCGGTATTCCATAATAAGTAGCCCTGTAGAGAGTTACCTGTAAGAGGATCTTTTGGAGTTCTTACAAGACGGGCTCTTTTATCCTTCAGGTAGACAATGAGCGTGTCCAACTCCTCTGGGGTTAAAAATCTACATGGAAAATAATCGAAAGGTTACTGATACGTCACATTCTTAGAAGCCTCTTAAAGAACTTCATCATGTCAGAGCATCTTATCCTTCGCTGTCAGCTGAATCATATAAAAGCCGATACCTGTTTTCAGAAAGCAGTGTGATGCAAGTGAGCACTGAAATGGGATGGCCCTCTCTGTCAGGTTCCCGCAGTAACACATCATCCGCCATCTTGGCAGCCTTTCTCGCAATTTCCTCTCGTTCTTTGTCACGGTTCTCCACTTTGTAGGTGTCGTAGTTGTGGGCGACCAGTACCATAGCATCTTGCATTGGCATGTTCCGATGTTCTATAGAAACATGCAAGACAGAAAGGCAGGAATTAGACATTGAAAACACCTTTTTTGGGCTGATTCAACCAAAAGGATTGCACTGCTGAATGGAGTTACCTTGAGGTGTACCAAACAGGATGTTCACAGTGCAAGATCGGTGCATCTGATGCTGCTGAGTAATGATGATGGCGAAGGGAGTTCTGGCTTGGCCTACGTCCTCTAGAGCCTGGGTGAGAGAAACCTCTGTGTTCAGGAAGATTAGATCCACAACCATTCCCAGATCACGGATTTTCCGTCCCACCGTCTCTGCGTACTCCCTACTGTAATTTCACATGAAAAAGAAACACATGAACAAAATGTGGGAGCAAATGAAAATATCTAACATGAGGGTAAACATTAATAGAGAACTATTTAATGTTGCTAAGAACGTGGAGAGAACTTGCTTCTGAGCCTTGTTTACAACAATCACAGAGCAGTCGACGGGGCGGTCCGCATCGTAGCGCCGTTGGAGTTCTTCGAAGTAATGTCGATACAGCTCATTACGTCGTCGCTCCTCTGGCCGAATGCGATCATCTACTGTTAGGCAGAAGGTGGGATGATGGGAAGTATTTAAAATGTAAAGCCTTAAGCTACAGGTCAAGCGTTTTAGAAAATTAAACCCATATACAGCTTTTTATGGGGGCAATACAAGCTATAAATCATACTGCCATTGTCATGGTGAGGAAAATAAGTATTTGAACTGTTTTCTGACTTTTTTCTCAGAATTCTGACTAAATGCTTACAGCTAACAAACATGTCTGTTTTACAGACTAAGCTAGCTCTCTTGTTTTAATCACCTTCAGCTATTTCATTAATGAAATACCATCACCTGGGACCCCTCAGACATGTAAAAACTCCCCTAATTCTGAGCGAAAAGTCAGAATTCTTAGCAAAAAGTCAGAATTCAAACTTTATTCCCATATTAAATTGAAATACTTAATCAGTTTTAAAAAAATGTATTTTTTCAGTGGCCCTTATCCTCTTTCGTAACCATGAGAGACATAAAAAAAAAATCCAGTAATCACAAAATAAGATTTAAAAAAAAAAAAACTTAAAAATTTATATGTATGATACAGCTGCCAATAAGTATTCGAATCACCTGCCTTGTATGTCTTAAACCATTCCTTTATTGTACATTTTGTGAGCTTGTTTGTCTGCTATATTAACCAATATGATGTGCTGAATGAGATCTGCTATTTTCACAGTTTTTAATGAGACACTTTTTTAAGTAGGACATTAATTCATAAAGAAAGTTAATCTACATTTTAGAAATAAGTTTTCTGCCCGACAGCAATGATGAACTGCATGGCAGCATTATATATCCAACAATTGTAGTATCTAGGAAAGAGCTCCCAGTCTGGTAAAAAAATGTGATAGTTATTAGAAATTGTAAAGGTTAGCTGTTTTTTTTTTATGCAACATAAAACCATCTAAAACTAACTAGACTAAAACCTTTTTGAAGTTTAGTCAACTAAAACTATCAAATATTGTAATGACTGAAATCTGACAAAAACTAATAGCTTTTGTCCTGAAGACAACAACCAAGACTAAATCTAAGATAGCTGCCAAAAACATGTGGGAGAATATATGTATGAGAGAATCTTTGCATTTTAAATGGTCCTTGTCAGGACAGTTTTCCACCTAATGATTGGTTCCAATTAAAAAAAAGATGGTAATTTAATATTAATTAATGCTTTAAATGAATGCAGCCAAAATACAAAGACTAAAAACCCAGAGCAAGCTGCAGAAACATAATGGCAATAGATGTACTAATAAATTTACTAACCTACAGCCTCGCGACGTCCATTCCAGGGGTCCAAATAAGGGTCCCTAAAGGATTCTTCCTTTCTTCTGTAATATTCTTCTGCAGCACTGCTACTGCGGTAGTACCGGTCATAATCATCTCTGCTGCAGTGAAAAAACGCATTTAAAAAAATGCTCGATATAATTGTCAGCTTGTATCTAACAGTCGAAAAGTCACCTAAAAGCAGGATCCCTGGAATCAGCCCTGCCGTCTTTGTCTCTGCTATGGGAGCGGATCCGATATTCAGGGTCGCGAGAGAGGCTGCCTGGCCTGGGCTCCCTGGCAGAGTCCCTCCCATCACGAAGGTCCCGAGGCTCCCTTGAGTCGCGCCCATAGACAGGTGAACGCGATCGAGGCCTGCCATCTTTGTCAAATTGGAGCCTAAAGAAAAAGCTATGAATTAATGCTAGGAAAAACCAAGTTACCGTAAATGGAGATTTTTAAATTTTAAACATTTGTTCATTTCATGTCAAAGTTTTAACATTTGGAGAGAAAAAAACTGTTTGAATTTCAAGTTCGTAAGTTGTTTCATTTAGAGTAACATAAAATAGAAAATATTACCGGCAACAGATTTGTGATTTATTTTATTTAAACAAGATGCATAAATTTAGTATATTTTCGTCACCTTTTCCCCCACCAAACATTACTGTCAGAGCAATAATGGCTCATCCCCAACATATTTTGAGTACATATAAAATCCATGATTTCCACAGTTCCTCCGATGCGGAGCCGAAGTGGAATTTCAACACAGCTCACCTTTTACAGAAATACGATCCAATCCAAGAGGAACGTTTCTTATGAGGAAGCAAGTCCAGTTTTTATGATTCAAGCGCGGCCCGAGTACTGTCACAAAGGTCAAATTAAGATTTTAAGACCAACAATTCTTCCATCATAGGATTCCATCAGCATAAAATCTGTTAGGGTGCCTGTGTAAAATAATAAATTGCTGCCAGAGGTTTATCAGAAGGCCCCGAGCTCTTCCGCTTACAGAAATGGTAACTTGTGAGACACTTTAAGTTACAAATATCATGTAGAGATAATAAAAAAAGAAAAAAAAAATAGCACACATCACTTTTGAGGTAAGGCGAATTTCAAAACAAAGGGGACACTTTGAAGTAATAGGATTTATTTTAAAACAGTGAATTACTTCATGTTTTTATCAATGTCATTAAAATGTGGCATTTTTACACACTGTTATGAGTTGAGACTCTTATTGCAGCCCGTGTCTATGGTGCCCTCGTGTAAAAGGGATAGTTAAAAGATGGCAGATTTTTTTTTCTTTAACATAAATTGGGAGAAATCATGAATTTCAGTAACACATTTTTCTTGTATTAATCCAGATTCTTCTTGTAAGACAAGACAAATAATGACCACAACCATACCGTTCAGATAAACGAAGTTTGTACCTTTTCAACAAGTCTTGGAAAGCTTTTAACCTAAATCATAAATATATAACAAGATTTTTGAGAAAAGCTTTAAAATTTGCCATCGCAAAGTTAAACATTTGTAATAATATTACTTCAGATAGGTTTTTATTGCACGCACAAAGGTACATATTTTGTCAGGTTCTCAAAAGACCAACAAGACAAACTTTATTCAGTTTAAAGGAAATGTCAAAGTTGTTATTCCTTAAGAAGAGTTTACAAAGAAACTCTTTTGGGTTCCTTGAAACCCTAAAATCTTAAAACGAGTATCACAAGTTATAAAGATTCTAGCAGCGCAATTTCTACTTGCTCATGTGGGACATAAACTTAGGACAAACGCCTACTCAAAGAGCAAAACGATAAACTCGGGTAGAAATCACACGAAAACGATGCTGCTACTGAAAAGCAATACAAGAATATTGGAGACAAACACACTTCTTCAAATTGCACTAAATGTGCCGCTCTTCTTTATTTCAACACATCAGGACATTTTTTACTTTTTAATTTAAATCATTTAAACCATTTCAAACTTATCCAAATGTGATGTAGCTTCCACCATGAGGAACTCAACCCTTGGGAGAAATTGCAGGTGATGAAAAGGTTAAATGCGCTTTTTTTTTTTTACCGACAGTGGAGAGGCGGTGGAAGTTCTTCAATCGTTTCACGTTACTTTACCTTCGAGGAGGGCTCTGCTCGGAATGAGGTTTAGCTTGTCGTCGCTCCACTGCCATATTTACATCTGAAAATAAATGAATCCAAAACGTTGAACACAACATTGACATGTAGAGCAGCTAAATGCTGTTCACGCAAAATGAGACGTCGCATCATCCCCTTTCCGGTCCAAATGAAAACTTAAGAGCCAGGATCCAAATTGGAAAATGCAAATTGGGTGAAGTCTCACAACGAAGCAAACCGAGACGGCAAATTTGTATATCAGGCCCCCACCTCCGCTGTTTCCTCAAGCGAATTTAGATGCAAGTTGAAAAGAATTCAAAATAAAAGTGCAGGCTTAAAAAAACTAAATAAATAAAATTGCTTTGCAGAGAAGAAATTTAAATTCAAATCCAATTTTAGAAATCTATGACCTTACAAAAATACAATAAAAACTTGCCAGCTTTATAGCTGCCACCCAAACCCTGCTGGGTTTACACTTTTAGTCAAATTGGAAATGATGTTAATTCATGAACACACAACAGTGAAAGAGCCAAACGGCTGTAGCCGAGACCCAGTGTTAAGTTGTTAAAATAAAATCAGGCTGTGTCTGTAGTCGGTAAAAAAAACAAAATTCATTAAATGTTCAAAGTTAAGCCAGGCTGATTGGGTTTTGGCACCTGTTAATAAAAGGATTTTAAAGGAATGAATAAAGAAAATGCTGCATTTTGGTCTAAAATCTTCCAAATGATTGCATCTGTTTTGACATTTTTAACAGGAGAGTTTCACAAAATTTTGTTGATGAAATATTTTGGCATCATTTGAAATAATAAGATGATCTTATGTCAAATGATAATTTTGCGATTCAATATAAGAAAAATATAGACGGCTCGATCATTAATTCAAACTCTGTGCGGTTAAAGCTTACCTAGTTTGTACCCTTTATAAATTCGGCCCTTTTGAGCTGTTCTCGCAGATTCAGCATCCTCAAGGCGCTCAAATTGAACAAATCCATAACCTCGTAACAAGGACACGCCTGGAAAAGGAATATTTTAAGTGGCACAAAATCGGCTATCCAGGTCAAATTTTAAAACTTTTAGTAGAAACAGAAAATAATGTTTACGATAGTGTCAGATACTTAAACAACAGCCAACGGCTGTAAAATTCTGAGACAGCTTTTCTGATATCAACCGTCACATGTAAAAATTGTCGAGTAACGCATGTAGGTTTACTAACCGACTATCTTCCCATATGGAGCGAAAAGCTCCTCCAAATCCTTGTCTGTCATGTCAGATGTTGGCAAATTCCCAACAAAAATTCTTCTCTTCAAATCCTTTGGATCTTTACTGCTGCAGGTGCGCGAATATCGCACCGGTGATGAGCTGCGGCTTCTTCTGCGAGACATGGCTAGATCTTGATGTGGGTTTTTTTTTTCTTCGTGCACCTCAAATGGTTGAACGGGACGACTTTGTTTGGAAATAATTGTCTTTAAAGTGTCTTCAAACCTGAAACATGTCAGTGAGTAAGAAAAGAGATCAAGTTCCTTAAGAAAAAAAAAAAAAAGGGGTTGCAGATGTAGATCAAATTCACAACAGATCATGCAAATCAAATTCAAATGCGGACTGAAAGGACTTTTGGTTTGGAAGAAATTTTAAAACATTTCTTGCAAGAAATTCATGGTGGTTTTCTTAAATCTCCATTTAGCTTCTAACTGAAATGAAAATTTGGCGGACGCGACAAACAAATGCGGGTCGTACAATGCAGGCCTTCAAACAAATCGCTGGAGAGACAGATTTCGAAATGAATTTTCCTTAAGTTTATGTTCTTCAGAAGCAACAATTGACTTTCCTTTTATAGGACCTTGATATAAAAAAATTCTATAGTTACAGCACAAAAAAATTCTTTATGGGGTATAATTCATACAAAACAGATGTTCATGGTGGGATGCCAAAAATTTTGAAGAATACTCTAAACTTAAGCTGTTCATTTCTGATTTACTTATAGGTAAATGTCCCTTTCAGACGTGCAGAAAGAGAAGTTATAGTAAAGCTGAACTCAGATACTAATTGACCAAATGTATAACAGAGTAATAATTAACTATAAAGAGATATTGCTGCCGTTATGAGATTGTTTATATGCATTATCTCTATTACTGTTAATTTCCCCCTTCTATTTTTGAGTGGTTTTTTGTAATGTATTTTTTTGTAATTTTTGTAATGTGATGTTTTGCATAGAGGTCAAATTAAGCTGTTGCAGTTTCTAGTAATATAGATTGGGCTTTTTAAAACTTTCGGCGTTTTACTGCAATGATACAGCGACTGGGTTTTGCAAAAAATGACATGAAATCCGTGATGAAAACATCCTCTTCTCAAAAAATTATAAGACAGCTGCAGAGGAAAAACGGTGTTCGTAAAATGGAATGAAAGGGCGAAGATCGACTGAAATATTCAAAATTCGGACGCTGAGATTCGTAGGTGAAGGCTTTTTTCTCAGATTCCATAAGGAAGAAGCTTTGAAAGATATCTATAGTCAATTTGTAAAACAATAATGAAATCAAATGGGGGAAACAAAAGTAACAAGTCAAAATATGTTTTGGTTTAGGGTTTTTAGGGTAAGTCCCTTGCATACCTTAATTTGAACCCAGTTGGATTCAGTTATCCTCTAGTATGAAGATCCAAATATCTAGATCCAGGATAAAAGAGAAAAGTAACTTCAAACGTTCTTTATTGTCCATAATAACTCTACAAATGAGTGAAAACTGACACAGAAAAGAACATGTATGTAAAAGCAATTTTAGCTTCCACCATTAAGTTTACCCTTTACCAAGCTTTTAATGCTGAGAATGATGCCGATACATAGTTGAATCTTACAAAAGAGGTGAAAGTTGCAGTTTAAACGAAAATACTTACACCCATAGAAGGTTTAGACAATGTTACAATTCTTAAAAATAACAATGTGTTAATTCGTTCGACCACAACAGGTTTTACTGTACTTTATAAATGGGAATCTGGCATAATCCAGATTACCGTAAACACATTAATTCCAACCTGAAACCCGGCCTTTTTGTCATATATGCCTTTTCACAAAGAAAAGGTATATATGACAAATACTCGGCACACTGCATAATTGAATCACAAAACGTTAAATAAAATGAATACAATCTGGCGTTGATAACGTTTAAATCCAAACTATTTCCGTAAAATCTCGGATGTTTTTTTTTCAGTGAAAAATTCAACAAACGTTTACATTAGGCCGACATAATCATGCAGAAGCCATAGATCTATATAAATGAGTGTAAAAGTGGCTTATTGTGTTATACGTCCAAAGAATATCTCGCGTTTTACTTTGCTAATGAAACATCCGCCGTAAGCTAGCAGACTAGCTCAGGTCTGCCTCAGCGCCAACTCCGGTTTTTACGGTTATAAATGAAATGGCGAACTACTTCCGAGAGAAACGAATACATTCTTTACAAGACCAAACTCGCAATACTATGCTTTATAATATTTATCTCATATGTCCCCTCGTTTGTTCTTGTAAAATGGATATCCCGTGTATTAATTCCCTGAGCAGGTTAGCATTGGATGTTAGCTACTTAACAATAGCGTCATAGAAATGCTAACATCAGATCACCTTCTCATCGATATTTATCGACTGCAAAGGTGTGCCGACTCAATGCACGTTTTGATAATATTTTATTCAGAAAAATAACTGCTTTAAATACCTTTTTCGTATGTATTTCTTGGTTTAGGCCACGAACAACTGCTGCCTGTGATGGTGTCTGGAAAACGACGCTTCTTCTTAATTTAAATGGCGGTTGGTAAACAACTATTCGGTGCATTACCGCCACCTAGCAGTGAGGAGTATGGATCAGGACAGGCATGCTAAAAAAACTAAAAAAACATATTCTTCTCACAAATTCTGTTTTTACGACGTCTGTGGAAGCCCGTCTCCGTCACTCTGTAAAAAAATAAATAAATAAAATAAAAAATAAATAAAAATAAATAAATTAGATAGTATCTCAATATAATGAGATAGTATCTCAATATAATAATGAGAGTACAAATTTCATTGCATTTGCCCGCCGGGCAAGGGCAGTGATCGCAAAAAAAAAAAAAATTATTTATCACTCAAAATTACTTTAAAATCACCGACAGTAGCCGGCGCCATTTTTGTTGTTTTGTACACATTCTCGCGTGATTTGAAAAAGACGCATGATTTGAAAATGCCGCAAGATTTTACGTCAGATGGCGTGATTTTTGTCAACCTAGCGGTAATTTTAGGGCGTTTCTCATTTCACGAGAACGCGAGTACGTACTCCGTTCTTGGCGAGAACGCAGGAAGATCGGACTTGATGAGAACGCGAGCACGCAAGCACGTATGTGTATTGGAACAGAAGCGTACTCGTGACGTCATCACATGCAACGTTCTTTAGCATTTCTTTAACAGTCAAAACTATTTATTCCCTACACAAAACATTTTGAAAACAATATTTTTAATTTCTAAAGCTTAAAAAACAACCGCAAAAAACCGCCATCAGAACGAGCGGCAGTTCACACATAACTAGACCGAGAGAAGTGCACTACAGATGGGGTAAATTTAGCCCTGGCTGCGGTTACCCTCGGAGGTCTGCTGGTCACTCTGGTCCGCTCAACGTCGTACTTTTTATTTTTAAATTTCGCAATAACTCTGTAAACAGGCCACACAGGGGGGCTTAAATGTACAATGTTATCGCCTCAAACGATATCAAAATGTACTTTTGAAGAACAACAGCAGCAGAAAAGGGAATGTTTAACTTAACACTGTGAGCGCTGTCTGGAATCAAGCTGTGGCCGCGGGGCATTCTGGGGAAGCGGTCAGTCTGAAGAACGCACAAGTCTGCTCTGATGCATGCTCGTTAAAGAGGGCGGGGTGAGAACAACAACCAGGGATTTAAAGAGTTCTCGATCTGGCGTTCTCGAGAATTGGAACGGTACTCGGGCTGAGGCTGATGACGTGTCACGAGTACACGAGCACAAGAGAACGCAGTAGTTACCAAAACGACAAACAAGCTAGAGAGCGCTAGAGGGAGGAATCAAGATGGCGGAATGAGCAGCTGCACTTTTAGCAGGGTCTGAAAGAAAAATTTTTTTTTGTCCTAAAAAAATGTCATTCTAGACTTTACAACCAACTCAAAGAAATATTGAGATCTTAAGCAAAATACAAGTAAGCTTTCAAGACTCCAGCTTCAGATAAAGAACAGGAAGAAAAAAAAGCATTGACCGAGGACATGGAGAAAGCAAAGAAAAAACAAGCTAGTATACGAGACCATGACTACAACTTGGAAGCACTGAAAGAGGATTGTGAGGAAGAAGACTTTCCAGTGGTATAAGACATGGAAGAGAACCTGGTAACTCCTTTGAATGATCATACACCACTCCCTAGCCCTGACCCAAAACGTCTTAAAAAGAAAAAAACAAAAACAAGTGACGAAGAAGCTAACATTAGCAACGAGAGTATATACGAAGCTATTCAAACAGTCCTGCAGAGATTTGACACTCAGGACAAACGTTTTAAGAGCTTTGAACTCCGCATAGAGGCTAATGCACAAGCGGTTAAAGAAAATAAGGAAGAGATTGGAAAAAACTACAGGACCAAATAACCGCTCTAAAGAAAGAAAACAGCAATCTGCTGGAAATGTGTAAAGGAAATGCCAGATACAAGAGGAGATGGGACCTGAGGCTACTGGGCTTACCGGAGAAAGACAACGAGGATGTTAAAGAGACTGTAGTCGGGATCCTCACCAGGGTGATTCCAGTGGCAGTCGACAAAATACGGGAGCTGGTCGACACCGTGCATCGGCTGGGCAAGAAGAACGACGCAGCGTACAACAAAATGCCGAGACCTGTCATCATTCAGTTTACAACACGGACGGTCAGAAATGAAATATGGAAAAAATCTAAAGATGCAAGAGTCTGCAAAGAACTTCACATCCACTTCAGGGAGGACTTCTCTAAAGAAGATCGAGAGGCCAGAGCTAAGCTGTGGCCAAAAGTGGAAGAGGCCAGACGGGAGTAAGGCTTTCCTGAAAGAGGGTTATGCCATCATTGATGGCAAACGAGTCGAGCCCGGATAAGTGGAAAAAAAAAAAAAAAAAAGGCAGGTGCCTTTGGCTCAGGTAACATGTTACAGAAAATGCTTTTGGATTTGCTTCAAAGCTGTTGATTATTGGTTTTTAGTAAAGGTATAGACAAAAAAATAAATAAATAAATAAATAAAAACTTTCATGGTACATGTTAGATTCTTTAAAAAAATGTTTAGTTAACAAAAACAAAAACAAAAAAAAACAACAACAAGGGAGTCGAAAGGTCGATGCTGTCATTTTGTTTTTGCTTATTTCTTTGCTTATTGCCTCAAAAGAGGATATACTTAAAGTTAAAGCAGAAGAGTTTAAAATTGTTGTGGTTGGATTAATAAATATTTCCAAGTTAGGACTTCATTAACATTCCTGCGTCTGGTTAAGTTGAAAAAAAGGCGTATCTCAGGAGTTTTCAAAGTTATGTCTGTATCTTTTGTATCTATAAATGTTAGAGGTTTAAAAAATATTGTTAAACGCAAGGCTTTCTTTTTATTTTGTAAGGAACAGCAGGCAAATTGTTTTTTTCTACAAGAGACGCACTCAGAGACAACAGATGAAAAATTTTGGAAACAGCAATGGGGTAATAAAATACTTTTCTCTCATGGAACTTCACACTCTGCTGGGGTGATGGTGCTTTTCAATAAATTTCCAGGAAAGGTAATTGTACACAAAAGTGACACGGATGGACATTGGCTTATTATGGTTGTAGAGATGCATGATCGAAGGTATGTTCTACTCTGTGTGTATGGATATAATAACAGAACAATTAACAGGCTCATGATGGCAAATCTTAGTTCACTCATAAATGACTGGAAAAGTACTTATATGACAGAAAAAGTGGTAATGGGAGGTGATTTCAATATAGCTCCTGATTCATGGCTTGATCGTAAACCTCATAGAGGTCAGCATCCTGAATATGATGATATTTTAACTAATCTATGTACATTAACACATACAATAGATTACTGGAGAATTTCAAACCCCACATCTGTAAAATACACTTGGACTAACTCTGCAGATAAAAATCAGTGTTCAAGATTAGATTATTGGTTAATTTCTCAAGTGATAGCTAAAGATGTTTTGAAATGTGAAATTTCAGTATCCCCCCTAACAGACCATTGCATGATTGAACTGTCATTAAAAATAATTCAACAACACAAATCATCAGAAAATACATGGAAATTCAATAATAGTTTACTACTTAATGACAAATTCTGTAGACAAGTCAAAAATCTTTTTCAGAATGTAAATAAACTTGACATGTTGCATATGAGCAAATGGGAGTGGTTCAAATTCGAACTCAAGCAGGTAGCAATTGGAACAGGGAAAAACATTTCACAAGCAAGAAAACAAAAACAAAAAGAAATCCTTTTTAAAATAAATCAGATAAGTGGAAAAACTGATACAACAACAGAGGAAAAGGCTGAATTGAATGCCCTTCAGATTAAATTAGATGACCTGTATAAGGAAAAAGCTAACGGAGTGTTTATAAGATCAAAAGCAAGATGGATAGAACTTGGAGAAAAAAACACAACATACTTCTATAGTTTGGAAAAACAGAGGCAAAGCAAAAAGAGAATATATAAACTGAAGAAAAATGATACCATTATAGACAACCCAAAACAGATAAACAGTGAAATTTGGGGCTTTTATAACAACTTGTATAAATCCAATTTCCAAAAAGAAGACTGCGACATAATGTTTGAAACAATCAAAGAGAACATAAAAATGCTAAATGAAGAAAAAAAAAAAAAAAATTGGATGAAGACTTAACTATATCAGAAATGGAAAATGCACTAAAACAGATGAAAAATGGGAAGTCACCAGGAATAGACGGCATAACATCAGAATTTTATAAACACTTCTGGAATGACATCAAAGACCTGTTGCATAAAGCTTTTTTAGAATGTATAGATAAAGGATGCTTATCCCCCACAATGAAAACTGGGCTTATAACTTTATTACCCAAACCTAATAAGGACTTACTGAACCTAAATAACTGGAGACCTATAACCCTGCTGTGCAATGACTACAAATTAGTAGCTCTTGTATATGCAAATCGACTCAAAAATGTACTGGCCAATCTAATTGAGGAAGTTCAGTCAGCCTTTATAAAAGGAAGACATATCCATAATAATGTAAGATTAGTATTAGACTTGCTAGACTATAAGTCACTTATAGATTCGGAAAGTCTCATTCTTTTCATTGACTTTTTCAAGGCGTTCGATTCTATAGAACATCCTTTTCTCACTCAGACACTAAAAAAATTTGGATTTGGGGAAAAGTTTTGTAAAGTGATAAGCATGTTGTATAAAGACATAAACAGTTATATTTCTCTGAACCCAGGAATGACCCCTGGAATTGATATTTCTCGTGGAATTAGACAAGGTTGTCCGATATCGCCAAAACTTTTTATTTTATGCACACAGATGTTGGCTTATTTGGTTGTAAAGAACTCGGAATTCAAAGGGATTAAAATGTTTGATTATGAATTTCACATTAGTCAATTTGCAGATGATACAGTTTTCTTTTTAAAGGACAAATCAATAGTGTGCAAAGCATTGAACATTATCTCTGTTTTTTCCAATGCATCTGGATTGAAAATTAATTTACAGAAAAGCGAAATACTACCACTATATCCATGCACAGATACACAAATAATGTCCATTCCTGTTAAATCTGAAGTTAAATATTTAGTCATAAAACTATTAAAAGACACAAAGATAAGGGAGGAAGAAAATATAAATGAAAAAATAGAAAATATGAAAAAAAAATTGAATCTCTGGTTAATTAGAGATCTATCCATTTTTGGTCGTAATTTGTTATCAAAATCTGAAGGGATATCAAAATTGATTTATCCATGTAGTTCAATGTACGTGTCTCCAAAAAACATCAAAAAAGCAAATTCTATAATATATAACTTTATATGGAGAAACAAAACGCATTATGTTAAAAAATCACAACTGGTTAAAGATTCTAAAAAAGGAGGCTTGAAAACACTAGATTTTGAATCAATGGTAGGAGTTTTAAAAATTAACTGGATAAAAGCTTTTATGTCTCAGACAGAATCCATCTGGTTTCATATCCCAAAAAACTATTTTTAAGAAAGTCGGAGGGTTGGATTTCATACTGAAATGTGATTTTGAAATTAGGAAGTTACCTGTCAAATTATCAGAATTCCATAAACAGATACTACATTTTTGGAAAATGATTTTTTCCCATAATTTTACCCCACATGGCTCCACCCTGTGGAATAACAGAACTATAATGATAAACAGGAAAACCATATTTAAAGAGGTTTGGTTTAAAAGAAATGTAGTATTTGTTACAGATCTAATGGATAAGAATGGAAATTTCATACAATTTAACATCTTTAAAGAAAAATTTAATATCGACTGTTCGTATACGGAATTCAACAAAGTGTGCAGAGCAGTGCCTCTTGCTCTGTTGCAATTGATACAGGGCTCACTCTCTCAATCAAAAATAAGAGCTATCTCGCCAGAATTAAAAATTGATAATTTGCCAATTGGAGATAAAAAATGTAACAACCACTTTATCGGTACAGCCTTTAAATGCAAAGCCTTTCATCAGTTTAATACAATGACAAAAATTCGAATAGTTAATGAATCAGGCAACTTAGGAAAATATTTCAAATATTTAAAATGGCCCATTCCACCAAAAGTAAAAGAAATACAATATAAAATTCTGAATAGATATTACCCAACAGGAGAAAATCTTAAAAAAAGATTTGGATTTGAAGTTGATAACTGTGTTTTTTGCCATGAAGAACTTGAAACTATGGAGCATCTCTTCTATTCGTGTAGAGTCACATGTAATTTTTGGCAGAACATGCATATTTGGTTGAGTACCAAAATAGAAAATATAACACCATTTAATATAAATCACATACTATCATACAAAAATGATATTGCGAAAGATTTATCGGACATGATCAATATTGTCATAAGTATGGGAAAATATCATATACATGTATGTAAATGGAAAATCAAGAACCTTCAGTTATATGTTTTAAAAATGAACTCAAATTCTTCTATTCATCTTTATCCTTGTTAGCTGACAAATATGGACATATACAAAAGCTATGTAAAAACATGTCACGATTTCTTGTGTTTTAACTCAAGTTAACATGATTGGTCTCACTGCCTGAATAAGTATGTTTCTGTTAATTGTTGATTTTGAATTCTACATATGTCATGTATATATCCTTTTGGAGATTGGTTTACTATGATTTAGTATAAATGCCTGTTATTTTATTTTATTTTTTTTTCTGTTAATTTAATAACACCTTCTTCCTTTGCCTTGCAAAAGTTAAGTGGAATTTCTCGTCGTTTTTTTTTTTTCCTGTAAAAACGCTAAATGGAGATTCCTATTGAAACATGTAATTAATGTTATAAACAATAAAGTTAAAAAAAAAAAAAAAAAAAAAAAAGCTAGAGAGCGCTATCATATTATGGCAAGCCGTTTTAACATAAATTCGGTTTCGTCTGACTATCCATAATTACATTCCAGATATCTTAAAATACTTTTTGACTAGACAAAACCACATTTTGACTATCCGGAACGGTAATTTAAGATATCTCTATTTACATTCTGATTACGAAGAATAATAATTCAAGATATCTTAAATCACATTTTGACTAGTCAAAATTCCTTTCAAGATATCTCAAATTACGTCACTGGATTCGTCATTTAAAGCGTCACAGATCGGTAATTATAATTTAAGATATCTCAAACGTAATAATGCCTATGCAGTATTACAATTTTAGATATCTGAAGTAAGAGATTGCGTGTAAGCCTCTTATTGGCTGTACTAAACAATTCCCGGAAGATTCAATGGCGCTCACAAAATTGTGAGAAAATTTTGAGTTTTTCATTCTGGGTTATGCGGAGAGCGAGAAAAAAAGCATTCTTGAAGAATGCTTGCGAAATTTGCAAAGAATTTCTGATCAACTTTCTGCCGACACACACAACGCCCTTAAAAACGGCTTAGAGGAGCTGAAAGTGTTAATATCGACCCATGTCCGATCTGAAACAATGAATATTCCGCAGCCCGGGCCGGTTCAGGTAATAACCAGATGCAGTTTTTAATACGTGGTAAAGCTTTCTGCCTCTTCGGAAATTATAGTAAAGCCAGCTAGCTTTTGATTTTGACTTGCTAGACGGCACAAAGCACCCTCCTCGATCTCCTCTGAAAATAAAAGCGCACCTCCGCTTCATGTCTGATTCACACTTACATTTTTTTTTTACTTTTATTTAAACAAATTCAAAATACTATTTCAAACAGCAGAAAAGTACAATTGAACAGAAGCAATCCGTAACGGTTTTTATAAGATAAAAAACTATAAACTTAAACAGACAAAAAATTTAAAAGAATCAAAAGGAATAAATAGGAAAAAAGAAAAACAAAATAAAACAAGTAACACAGGGTTTAGCTAAAGTATACTGCTATCAAATCTGAAGACCTGAAGGATTTCTTATTTTCCAGTAACTTAAGTCATGAAAACCATTTGCTTGGAAATGGGGAGACATTTTAAAGAATCTGCACTTGTGAATAAATCATTTTCCAATAATGAATATAATATTACATTAAAACACTTTGAGTAAGCTTGAAAAAAGTCCTCTCCAGGTTATTATTCATAAGTCGTCTCTTTTTCTGTAGAATTTCATCAATCCATCCAGTTCATGAAACACTCCTTTTTTCTAGCTTTAAAGGAACACTACAGAAAATAGCATCTGTTGATACAAATTGTTTTCCTCTACTTTAGGAATGCAAAGATCCAGGGACTGGACAGGGGGTCAGTGGGAACCCTACTGCTGTCACCTGGCCCTGGTTTGCCCTCATGGAGGAGGTATTAGGACAGAGGCCCTCTGTTGCCCCACCTGTCCTAATTGCCTCCATCCCTGAGGACACACAAGGGCCAGGTGCTGCAGAGGCTGCAGAGGCGGAGCAGGGTGACGATGAGGAAGAGAATGAGGATGAGAGAGGAGGGAAAGGAGGAAGGGAAGAAGGAGAGACGAGTTGGTGGATTTAATCGGGGAGGATATCAGATGGCAGAGGGAGGCGGGAAAGGATGGACAGATTATTTAATTTATTGGAGAGGATGGTGGACAGATGTTGATTTTTTTTTTTTTTTTTGTCTTTTACAAGTTGAGGTTCTGTGTTGCTGTTATTGTTAAATTAAATTATTAAATTGTTTATAAAAGTTATTGTTGTCGGTGTGTTCTTAAAGTCTTTTTACATGATCTGTTTCATCACTTCTTTACAATTTAAGTAAACTTAGAACAACTTCTCAGTGACATCAGTTTATTTTTAGAGAAGCAAGTATTTACAATAAACTATTAAAAACATTTTTAACTATTGACATTAGATTTTAAAATGAACTACTACAACTATTTACGGAAGATATACAATTAAAAAATTACTTGAGAACATACAGGTGCTGGTCATAAAATTAGAATATCATGAAAAAGTAGATTGATTTCAGTAATTCCATTTAAAAAGTGAAACTTGTATATTATATTCATACATTACATACAAACTCATATATTTCAGATGTTTATTTTGTTTAATTTTGATGATTACAAATGACAACAAATGAAAATCTCAAATTCATCATATCAGAAAATTAGAATATTACTGAAGACCAATAAAAACAAAGGATTTATAGAAATGTTGGCCAACTGAAAAGTATGAACATGAAAAGTATGAGCATGTACAGCACTCAGTATTTAGTTGGGCCTCCTTTGGCCTGTATTACTGCAGCAATGCGGCGTGGCATGGAGTCGATCAGTCTGTGGCACTGCTCAGGTGTTATGATAGCCCAGGTTGCTCTAATAGTGGCTTTTAGCTCTTCTGAATTGTTGGGTCTGGTGTATTGCATCTTCTTCTTCACAATACCCCATAGATTTTCTATGGGGTTAAGGTCAGGAGAGTTTGCTGGCCAATTAAGAACAGGGATACCATGGTCCTTCAACCAGGTACTGGTAGCTTTGGCACTGTGTGCAGGTGCCAAGTCCTGTTGGAAAATGAAATCTGCATCTCCAAAAAGTTGGTCAGCTGCAGGAAGCATGAAGTGCTCTAAAACTTCCTGGTATGTGGCTGCGTTGACCCTGGACCTCAGAAAACACAATGGACCAACACCAGCAGATGACATGGCACCCCAAACCATCACTGACTGTGGAAACTTTACACTGGACTTCAAGCAACGTGGATGAAGTGCCTCTCTTCTTTTCCTCCAGACTCTGGGACCTTGATTTCCAAAGGAAATGCAAAATTTACTTTCATCAGAGAACATGACTTTGGACCACTCACCAGCAGTCCAGTCCTGTTTCTCTTTAGCCCAGGCAAGACGCTTCTGACGCTGTCTGTGGTTCAAGAGTGGCTTGACACAAGGAATGCGACAGCAGAAACCCATGTCTTTCATACGTCTGTGTGTGGTGGTTCTTGAAGCACTCACTCCAGCTGCAGTCCACTCTTTGTGAATCTCCCCCACATTTTTGAATGGGTTTTGTTTCACAATCCTCTCCAGGGTGCGGTTATCTCTCTTGCTTGTACACTTTTTTCGACCACATCTTTTCCTTCCCTTCGCCTCTCTATTAATGTGCTTGGACACTGAGCTCTGTGAACAGCCAGCCTCTTTAGCGATGACCTTTTGTGTCTTGCCCTCCTTGTGCAAGGTGTCGATGGTCGTCTTTTGGACAACTGTCAAGTCAGCAGTCTTCCCCATGATTGTGTAGCCTATAGAACTAGACTGAAAGACCATTTAAAGGCTTTTGCAGGTGGTTTGAGTTAATTAGCTGATTAGAGTGTGGCACCAGGGGCCATCAATTTTGAACCTTTTCACAATATTCTAATTTTCTGATATGATGAATTTGAGATTTTCATTTGTTGTCATTTGTAATCATCAAAATTAAACAAAATAAACATCTGAAATATATGAGTTTGTATGTAATGTATGAATATAATATACAAGTTTCACTTTTTAAATGGAATTACTGAAATCAATCTACTTTTTCATGATATTCTAATTTTATGACCAGCACCTGTATATATATATACACAATTGTGACTGAGCAGGAGTCCCTGGTGGTGCTGCTGGACGGGATGCCACACAGATGACCTTTGAGTCTTCTGACTGCGAGTGGGACATCATCTGGAGGGTCACCGGCTCCCAGGCAGATGTTGTGCAGGACAGCACATGTCATTATGACCTGTAGAAAAAAGGAGACAAAAATATTTATTTTTATTCAGTCATCTATCTTTTTTCATTATCTTTACTACATGAAATATTAGAAATTTTATTTTACCTAATCTAGATCCACTATTTAACTTTTTTTTCCGTTTTTAGATTTAGAATTTTTTTTTTCGGTTTTCGGTTTTTGTTATATAACTGCATATAAAATCAGGCAGTAAAGGGATAATTTAGACAAATAATGATTTATTTCTCAATCTATCATAGTTTGGGTTCTCAACACAACATTAGTGATAGTGAAAGTAATGTTTTAAGTCAGTTATTTACAGGGTTTGTACACATTTAACTATTCAATTCAAATGACTAAAGTTACAAACAAGCTTATATCAAGTCTTACAAATGAATATAAAATTTGATAAACATATTCGTCAATCTGCTGACAAACGTTTGTTTAATAGCTGGTATATTCTGATCATTAGCAGGCCCCTGTGGGTTAGAATAATAGCAGGTAGATGTTACCTCTCCGCTGCGCTCTCCCAGCCTGAGAAAAATCCGTCGCCGGTTTTGCTGCCGCCGAAGCCGTCAAAGCCGACTCTCTTCCTCCAATAACAAGTAAATAAAAAAATAAAATAAAAAATTTCCATATCCCAGCCTTCGGAGCATCCTCCTGGGTCCTCCTAAGGCTGGGTAGGCTGGGTCCTTCGAAGTACTTTTTTTTTTTTTTTTACTTTATTGTTTATAACATTAATTACATGTTTCAATAGGAATCTCCATTTAGCGTTTTTACAGAAAAAAAAAAACGACGAGAAATTCCACTTAACTTTTGCAAGGCAAAGGAAGAAGGTACAATTAAATTAACAGAAAAAAAATAAAATAAAATAACAGGCATTTATACTAAATCATAGTAAACCAATCTCCAAAAGGATATATACATGACATATGTAGAATTCAAAATCAACAATTAACAGAGACATACTTATTCAGGCAGTGAGACCAATCATGTTAACTTGAGTTAAAACACAAGAAATCGTGACATGTTTTTACATAGCTTTTGTATATGTCCATATTTGTCAGCTAACAAGGATAAAGATGAATAGAAGAATTTGAGTTCATTTTTAAAACATATAACTGAAGGTTCTTGATTTTTCCATTTACATACATGTATATGATATTTTCCCATACTTATGACAATATTGATCATGTCCGATAAATCTTTCGCAATATCATTTTTGTATGATAGTATGTGATTTATATTAAATGGTGTTATATTTTCTATTTTGGTACTCAACCAAATATGCATGTTCTGCCAAAAATTACATGTGACTCTACACGAATAGAAGAGATGCTCCATAGTTTCAAGTTCTTCATGGCAAAAAACACAGTTATCAACTTCAAATCCAAATCTTTTTTTAAGATTTTCTCCTGTTGGGTAATATCTATTCAGAATTTTATATTGTACTTCTTTTACTTTCGGTGGAATGGGCCATTTTAAATATTTGAAATATTTTCCTAAGTTGCCTGATTCATTAACTATTCGAATTTTTGTCATTGTATTAAACTGATGAAAGGCTTTGCAATTAAAGGCTGTACCGATAAAGTGGTTGTTACATTTTTTATCTCCAATTGGCAAATTATCAATTTTTAATTCTGGCGAGATAGCTCTTATTTTTGATTGAGAGAGTGAGCCCTGTATCAATTGCAACAGAGCAAGAGGCACTGCTCTGCACACTTTGTTGAATTCCGTATACGAACAGTCGATATTAAATTTTTCTTTAAAGATGTTAAATTGTATGAAATTTCCATTCTTATCCATTAGATCTGTAACAAATACTACATTTCTTTTAAACCAAACCTCTTTAAATATGGTTTTCCTGTTTATCATTATAGTTCTGTTATTCCACAGGGTGGAGCCATGTGGGGTAAAATTATGGGAAAAAATCATTTTCCAAAAATGTAGTATCTGTTTATGGAATTCTGATAATTTGACAGGTAACTTCCTAATTTCAAAATCACATTTCAGTATGAAATCCAACCCTCCGACTTTCTTAAAAATAGTTTTTGGGATATGAAACCAGATGGATTCTGTCTGAGACATAAAAGCTTTTATCCAGTTAATTTTTAAAACTCCTACCATTGATTCAAAATCTAGTGTTTTCAAGCCTCCTTTTTTAGAATCTTTAACCAGTTGTGATTTTTTAACATAATGCGTTTTGTTTCTCCATATAAAGTTATATATTATAGAATTTGCTTTTTTGATGTTTTTTGGAGACACGTACATTGAACTACATGGATAAATCAATTTTGATATCCCTTCAGATTTTGATAACAAATTAGGACCAAAAATGTATAGATCTCTAATTAACCAGAGATTCAATTTTTTTTTCATATTTTCTATGTTTTCATTTATATTTTCTTCCTCCCTTATCTTTGTCTCTTTTAATAGTTTTATGCCTAAATATTTAACTTCAGATTTAACAGGAATGGACATTATTTGTGTATCTGTGCATGGATATAGTGGTAGTATTTCGCTTTTCTGTAAATTAATTTTCAATCCAGATGCATTGGAAAAAACAGAGATAATGTTCAATGCTTTGCACACTATTGATTTGTCCTTTAAAAAGAAAACTGTATCATCTGCAAATTGACTAATGTGAAATTCATAATCAAACATTTTAATCCCTTTGAATTCCGAGTTCTTTACAACCAAATAAGCCAACATCTGTGTGCATAAAATAAAAAGTTTTGGTGATATCGGACAACCTTGTCTAATTCCACGAGAAATATCAATTCTAGGGGTCATTCCTGGGTTCAGAGAAACATAACTGTTTATGTCTTTATACAACATGCTTATCACTTTACAAAACTTTTCCCCAAATCCAAATTTTTTTAGTGTCTGAGCGAGAAAAGGATGTTCTATAGAATCGAACGCCTTGAAAAAGTCAATGACAAGAATGAGACTTTCCGAATCTATAAGTGACTTATAGTCTAGCAAGTCTAATACTAATCCTACATTATTATGGATATGTCTTCCTTTTATAAAGGCTGACTGAACTTCATCAATTAGGTCCTTCGAAGTACGCAGCCTGCAAATTGAGACGCAGCTATTGTGGACCACTGAATAGCACAATCTTCTTCTTCTTCTTTTCTATTATGGCGGATCACAAGCAACTTTAAGGTGCAAGCAAGCCTAACACCTGTCCGCCAAAATGCTACGCAAATCTCTGACGTATTTGAAGTATGGCAAGATATCACTGATGTCATTTTGACTAGTCAGAATGTCAATTTAAGATATCTTTAATGGAAAAGCTGAATAATTCAAGATATCTTTAATTCATTTAGAGATATCTTAAAAGGAATTTCGAATAGTCGAAATTACAATTCAAGATATCTTTAAATTAGTTTTGTCTAGTCATTTTTTGCTTTTAAGATATCTATAATTGAGTTTTCACTAGTCAAAACTGCATATCTCCTATCCTAAAATACATTTAAGATATCTTGAAATATGGTGGCATTTGAGATATCTTTAATTAGAATTATGACTAGTCAAAACTAAAATCGAGATATCTTCAATTTACTTTATGACTAGTCGTAATTTAATTGTAGATATCTGAAATGTGTATTTCAGATAGTCAGTAATTAATTCTAGATATCTTAAATTGACGTCTCCATACAAGTTAACGGTAAATCTGACGTCATTTCGACTAGTCAGAATGTAATTAGAGATATCCCGAATAGGAATTTTGACTAGTCAAAATATATTTAGAGATATCTTAAATCGCTAAAACGTCTAGTCATAAAACAATTTGAGATATCTTGAATGTAAAGGTGGAGCAGCCGAATTTATGTTAAAACAGCTTGCCATAATCATATGGCAGTCTTCTGTACCGTGGTCATACATTTAAAAAATTTCTTTTTTTTCTCTCAGACATTGGAGAGGTGCATTTAAATGTTATAGAGCTAAACATGTTACATCGGTGACCTGTTATGTTATTATTATTGTCTTGTTGCTGCATTTATTTTGTCAGGGAAAACTAATCCTGAGTCAGTTAAAAGTCAGGGAATTCTGAAATTATATAAGACTGTGGAAACCCTGTATAAAATAACTGTATAATGATTCTCTAGAAAAGTCACATTATATTTATAGTATTATCTTGTATAAACATACTGTGACTCTAAAATAAGTTATTCATTTGTGACATTGACTTCTATCTTGTGATTTATCTTCGGTTTTTAACCTGTCAAGTTTTCTTTTTAGCTTTTTAACATTACAATTTGTATTTTTCCCAAGCACACAACAGTTTAAAGCAAAGTTTAGTTTGAAAAGAATGTGCAGGAAGGATTGAAAAGCATGTTAACACGATAATGTAGGCTTGAATTCATTATCTGAGGCATGCATATACACACCAGGAACCTGTAAAATTAAAAAATACCGAATTACAAATAACATTTTAAAAACAAACATGTGTCATTGATATATATACAAAAATGAATATTAGGAACTATTTATCAAACATTATACTGGGCAAGTAAAAATTGTTTCTGTGCAAATGAAATATGAAAGTCACTAGCCCGGTAAAAATCCTTAATATCAACTCCTGCGGTACCATCAGTAGGAAAATAAAAGCAAAGATTAACTGTGATCTATTTCTCTGAGACAGGATGAGGATGGGTAAACACATCTATACAGTTACATGCTGTAATGGCTTTAATTTGGAGTTCAAAGTCAACATGCAGTCATCACTGCTCATTTGAATGGCACACGAATAAGTAGGAAAACACAGCTCTGCTAAGTTATTTGTCCCACTACTTTTGTTTTTCTGCAGTTTAGAAAGTAGCTAATTTTTACAAAGAGCTACATGAAAAAGCAAAGCTAACAAGGCCGCAGTTTATCTGAAACAAGCTGTGCGGCTTCTCTCCCATCCCAAGACAGAGTTGAAGGTGACTTTAATAAGTTGCGCCAATTAACGTTATTAATCAATCATATATGCCTGGATTATTTGAGAAATGAAAAAGAGTATCCAAAGGGCATGCCGTTATCTAAAACACATCATTATCACCGAAGGGTGTGTAATCATGATCCTGTCTGAAAACAAATAAAAATTGAGCAAAAGGAAGTTGGACTCTGTTCCTAAAGGTTCAAATAGAACAATAAAGCCAGGGATGTGCTGTGTAATCTAATCCGTCAGTATGTTACCCAGTGAAGTCTTTCCCTCTCAATTTTTTGTCTGTGATCCAACTTTTCTGGATGAGGAAATATGGCAAGACATTTAAATTTATTATGAGCAACATAACTGAAGAGCTTAAACTTTATTTCAGATTGCCATCATTATTTTATTTTATTATTATTTTATTAAAACCTATATATAAATAAATATCTATCTATCTATCTATCTATCTATCTATCTATCTATCTATCTATCTATCTATCTATCTATCTATCTATCTATCTATCTATCTATCTATCTATATATATATATATATATATATATATATATATATATATATATATATATATATATATATATATGGGTGTGTGTGTGTGTGTATCATGCTGTGAATAATGTAATTATTTTGTCAAATAAAATATCCCAAACTATAAATTTTTCAAAAAAATAACTAAGATAGAATTTTTTTAATTTACTTCAAATCTGTGCTCCCAAAAAATAATTTTGTCATTTACCTTAAACAGTTTTTAATGTATTTTCTTGTTTTTATGATGTCACCCTTCAGCTCAAGATAGTTTCTGTTGTTAAACATGTCTTCGAATAAACTTGGACTTGATAGACTGAACCTGCCTAAATGTGGGCTATTAGCAGGCAATTAAATCCTAACGTCTTGATAAACCACCCAAAGCAGGCTCCATGGCTCAGAAAGAGATAGATAAAAAAAACAAACAGTAAAACTCTGATCTTGACAAGGACTTCTATGAAGCTTAAAGTTTGACTCTGTCTTAAATGTTCCAGGGAAATTCTGTGTAATCTAATCCATCAGTATGTTGCCCAAAGAATTCTTTCTTAATTTTTAGTCTATCATCCAACTTTTCTGGATGAGGAAATATTTCCAACTGTGGCAAGACATTTAAATAATTATTTTTAACAAAATAACTGAAGACTTTAAAGATTGTTTAAGATAGTCATCATTGTTTTTATTAAAACAAAGAAAAACATAAATAATAAACTTGGATTTTATAGACTGAGCCTGCCTAATTGTGGGCTATTCACAGGCAATTCAACTCCTAAGGTCTTGATAAACCATCCAAAGCAGGCTCCAAGAAAGAGAGGGATAAGAAAAAAAAAAAGTAAAACTCTTATCTTGGCAAAGCGTTCTATGAAGTTTATAAAAACAAAAACAAAACTGTGATGTCCTTTCTTAGTGATAAAAAAAGCCAGCAATCTGCTATGTTTTGATTTTATTATTACAGACTCAAGGTCCAATATGCATTAAAAGAAAACAGATACACTAAGAATAAACAAGAATAAGAGTACAACAGAGAAGGTGCCTAAACCTTCAGGAGGAAATTATACCAATGTCTCCAAAGCACAGATGAATATTTAACTGCACTATATTTGACATTGGTCATCAGTAAAATAATTCTATTATCAGACTCATTTAGAGCACTGGTCCATCTGGGCTTATTTAACAAAAGTCTTAGTGCATCATTATAAGCCACCTTCAATTTATGAAGACAGGGTTTTTTAAAGTTGCACCACAAATGTGCCGTATACAGTGATGTGCAATATGATCTGAAAAAGTTCAGTTTCATTTCGTCAGAACAGAATCCAAACTTCCGGACAAGGTTATAATGAGTTTTGATTCTGTCTAAAGGGCAAGCATTTATTTTAAATACGTCATCCTCACGGAAGGGTGTGTCAACATTTTCCTGTCTGAAAATAACTAAACTCGTAAGATTTTAATTGTCATTATAGTTAAAAGAACACCGCACAAACATATTTTGTTTTGATCAGATGTTTTGCTGCAACTGACTGCTTTTACCTCGCTGTCAGAAATGTTGACACGGTTCCTTTAAGGGGCGTGGCGGGCGTTTGCGCACTTCACACAAAATAGTAGATCTACATGCACGCTAACCTGTCTTTTAGGTTATGAAAATTACACCGGCAACAGTTATACTTTACAAGTGAGGCTGGAGTTAGCGGAAACTCAGCTTGACGCTTGCAGGGTGTTGCACTTCCTCTTCGGGGGGGTCGCTGAAAGCTAAGGCTTTCTGAGGACGCCGACATGCCGAGGCTCATAGATTCACTGCAGTCTGGACTGGACTTCCTTGACTTTCTGGGAAACAGATTGTCCAGATACAAAAAATTTGAGCTGCGAAACATCTATAACACCGAGTTTAGGTTCAGGTACGTTTCACACGGTCGGTGTCATATAAAGTTAGGCAGTCATTTAAGTTTTTATTCATACTAAATCGTGTTTTTCACAGAGAAGGAGCAAAACATCCCAACTTTTCCAATGTTGTTTTTGCCCTTATGAAATTCAACCATGTCTACCTAAAAAAGGGGAAACTCTACAGAAATGTCGATCCTAATGTAAGTGTCATCAAGAGGAACCAGCTTCTTCTTAGTCATGTCAGGGCATGTTTTTTATTTTCTTTTTTTTAAACTACATTAAAAAAGTTAATTAAAGGAATGATGGATGTTGCAGGTCAGGGTGTCCTCTGACCAGCGGTCTCCCCCCAAACCCCGCCATAGAGCTCAGGGGAAAACAGAGTCAGCTCCTCGCCCTGCACCAAACCCAGATCCTGGGCTGTCCCCCAAGAAGAAGCCAGCAGCAGAAATCCTCCAAAGGATGAAGACCAACAGGTATGTGGGAGTTTGCATCCAGTCAGAGCTCTTGCTTTCCACTTTATCTTCACCTTTATGCGTTCTTAGTGTTATACTTATTTTCATGTTTTGTTTTTAAAATGTCTTTTATGTTTTATCTTATTCTCAAAGCTGTGACTGTGAGAGGATTTGCACAAGAAATCCAATATACCTGACTGCTGGTTAAGCACAAATGCAAATAAAAAAACCTTGAATCCTTGGATTAAAACTAAATTGTGTATTTCCAGATTACAACTGACACTCCAAGAATTTAATAATTGTGAGAGGGTTCCTTAAAGAACGATTTTTGTGAAATTAGACTGGATGAAACTAAAACTTTTCAACTTAAGTTCTAGATAGAGCATATTGACAGGCAAAAAAATGTTTTATCTTAAATGCAAAATACAATTTTGGTATAACTGGTGCTCAAGGTGGGTTGCTCTGTCAGCTAAAGGCATGTTTTTGGTAATTTATACTAGTATTGTGCTGATGTAATTTTTTGGCCCCGATATTCCGATACCTGGCTGTGCAGTATTGGCCGATACCATACGATACCATCTGTTTGGAATTGATGTGTGTGTGTAAATATGAAGAACTATATACTACTTGGATGTAAAATAATTGCAATCATGGTTTTGTCAAGCTGCTGCCTACCTTAGTGAAGCAAGAAAAAGACTAAAACAAAGTGAATCCAGTAGAACTTTTTATTGCCTACCTGGAATGGGTGACGATAGTTGAATAAACTTTTGGCTCTAAATATGGTATCGGTGCCCTATTTGTTGGTACTTGCCAATACCATCATTTTAGTGCTGGATTGGCGCCCCACCCAATACTGGTATAGGTGCAACACTAATTTATACTCCATTTAACGATTAAGCAATTACAAATTAGTTTCCGATTATTCAATAATCAATTAAACACGATTAATCCGATTGTTTCAGCCCTATACACACACACATACATATATATATATATATATATATATATATATATATATATATATATATATATATATATATATATATATATATATATATATATATATATATATATATATATATATAAAAAAAAAATCTATTTATAATAGGCATGATGGAAATAAAAAAGACGGGGGGGTATCAAAATCCAATGTATTTGGTTCTATTTTTAAGGGAGGTTTCCACATCTTTAAAGCCTATAAATATGTTTTTTTTTTTTTTTTTTTTTAAGTGATATTTATAGTCCCTATGACCTCATGACCCCATACTTGTTGATTTATGGCTCCAACTTTTGGAATCAGTCACAATTCTATCACACATTTATATTGTTCTCTTTGAATTTATTTATGACCTGATGAGGTTGAAGTTATTTAAATGGGGAGGTGCATGAATATCATGGAATGCTTCTGTTCTTTAGTGTTAGTGTTGGGGGAACTCTGTGCACAGTAATGGTGTAATTCAGTTAATTCTGATGCTGAAAATTGGGAGCTGACATTGATGTGGTCAGTTTACAGCCCAGCTCTCTCCTAAAGTCACAGTGCTGGAATATGGAGTGGCTTTATGCCTCGATTAAAACAATAATTATAGCTCAGCTGAGAAGATATTCAGATGAAACCTGGTGTAGCTTATCATGTGTTTTGTAAAATGTAATCAGAAGGATTCCAGTATCCATTAACAACTAAAGGAAGACATTGGGTTCCTGACGTTCATAATTAGTTTAACTTTGCTATGTGCTTGCTCAATTACATTATATGGAGTTTGAAGAACAAGAGCACCTGGATGCAACATGCTCTGTATGTTGATAATGTTTTTAAGCGTTTCTATAAAGAAATGTAACCTTCTCATGTTTGGCTCATCACAGGAAAAGAATGATGGCCGATAAGGAGGGAATTAAAATCGAATCAGACCCGAAAGGAAGTGATGGGGAAGTTCATCTTTCCGTTGCTTTTGAAAAGCAGCCATTTGTCATTAAGTTCACCATTCAAAACACTGGGCCACACATGGTCAACTTCATCAACTACACAGTCCTAGACAGAGTTCGCTGTTTCAACTTAAATGATCAAAGGAAAGTGACTAAAGCCAACCCACTGCTCCTGTGTCCTGGTAAGGAAACAATCATCTGTAGTTTGTACCTTTAAAGGATAAAAACAAAGTGTGTTGGAGGTCAGTGGCGATTACTATGTTGCTTGTTTGTTTTTGCTCTCCACAGGTGAAAGCTATGATGTTTCTGTTTGTTACATCCTTAACGAGTGCGGATATTTCCCAGCCACAGTCTACTTTGAGTTCCAGCTGGACCAGCCAAAGCCAGTGACCTTTTGTATTGTCAGAGAGATAAAAGCAGAGGTAAATACCTCGCTAGGGGTCGAACTGGGACCTGTATCTCCATATAAACGTTTTCAGAAAGTCAAATCCAAACCAGCGTTTAGAGAGGTGGTTGAGGGATTCCCACCTCCAAGGTAAGAAATGGAAAATTATACCTGAAATAATGTGCTTTTTATTCAATTAATAAATCCCACGACTAGTTATTTGAGCTACATTTCCTCCATCAAAAGACCTATAACTCATTTTTTTTTTTTTTTAGTCATTGAGTGATGTTTGTTTTTAATTTGTTTCAGTTCTACTGTTCAGCAAATGGAAACCATCGTGAAATTAGGAGATCACAAGTACTCCAACTTCCTGAAAGAACTGGCCCGTACACAAATGGAGGATTCCAATTACCTTTCTCCAACTGCCAGACAGCAACTTGCACCATTGAAGTGCGACTTTTGCTCATTTGATTCCAATAAACAAAAATCTCAGTGTGGTATTTTAATTTAATATTAATCAAACCTCTGCATCTCTTTCCAGGAAGCTTCTTCAGTCTTCTTTAGACATGAAGAACTACTCCCGTCGGTTTCACCTACTGCTTCACTTGGAAGAGATACAGATGGAAGTGGACATTGGAAACTATGACCTCCACAATCAAACCATGACCAAAGATCAAGGCAACGGGAAACTTCTCACACTCAAAGTAAAAATGTCTATTAAGATGTAGTTTTCTTTTTTTTTCTCTCTATCTCTGTTTCCTCCTAATCATACGTACCATATTCTCTCTTTTCTTTCTTTCTTTCAAGCTTTAGACAACTTCATCTAAAAGTGGATTTTTATGCATTTAAGAAAAGCCCTCATTTGTAATAGAATGTCAAAAAGAGAAAGGAGCTTGGAATTTATATAATCTAATAACAAATAATATAATTGTAATTTAATATAAATATAATTTTATATAAAAAAGGGCTATTATACTTCAATTATGTTTAGATATTCTTTTTTTTTGTCCAAACCACAAACCCTGACTTAGAGATTTATTGCATTTAAACTAAACCTCCTTTTAGCTGAAGTGGGTCTAGTTTTAATGTAGAATTCAAACCGGTCGGGCTGGATTAGCAAAGCCCAGCCATTCTGGGTTTTGAAATCAAGTTGGAATCTGTGCCCTACTAGCAGCAAAATAGCCTCTTTACTTTCTGCATATCTAGAGAAAGCTTTCAACATTTAGTTTGATCTGCAGAACAAAACAGTGTTAGAAACTAGATTTGTTTTTATTGCTTAAAATGCAGCAAAATTGAAATATGACTGGATAAATTTTGGTTATAGAAAAATAAATAATAAATCCATATCAAACAGGTTCCTGGTGTTGCTGAAAACCGTCCTTCTGTCCTGCGAGGAGACTGTCTGAAGGTGACAAAATCTCAGCATACGGGCTATTCGGTCACGGTTTACAATGGATATGTTCACAGAGTAGAGCTGGACAGGGTGAAGCTGGGCTTCTCCAAAAGGTGAGATCCAGAGAAAAAAACAAAACAATTCATAATCTCTACAAACCTAACTATTCTGCCCCCCTCTTTGTACCCCTTACAGGTTGTTGGATACTTTTCTCCCCAATATGAAGTTTGACGTGGAGTTCACAATCAACAGGTTGACCATGAAGCTGCAGCATCGAGCAGTGGACCTGGCAGTAAAACACGAGCTCGGGGAGATGCTTTTCCCTTCTGATACAACAGTACCAAGTTTTTCTATCACTAAACTAAGGTCTGCATTAAGTTAAAATCTTAAATAATTGAACTTTATTGATCTCACATAGAAATTTACCTCTACATTTAACCCATCCCCTTGGGGAGCAGTGGGCTGCCATCGTGTGGCGCCCAGGGAGCAATCTGGGGTAAAGGGTTTTGTTCGGAGACCCAGAGTGGAAGTCTATGGGAGTGGGGCTCTAACTCAGAACCTCAGGATTCCAAGCTGTATGCCCTAACCAGAAAAAAGCATTTAACCTGGTTTTAATTATTGCTAAAAACATGATTTTTCCCTTAAACATCTGAGCTTTGGTAGAAACTCATAGTAATGGTAAAACTAAACAAAGTAGCACAGGTATTTTTGAAGTTCAGCTGTGTGTGTCTGTGTACAGTGGGGCAAAAAAGTATTTAGTCAGCCACCAATAGTGCAAGTTCTCCCACTTAAAAAGATGAGAGAGGCCGGTAATATTCATCATAGATATACCTCAACTATGAGAGACAAAATGAGAAAAAAAAAATCCAGAAAATCACATTGTCTGATTTTTAAAGAATTTATTTGCAAAATATGGTGGAAAATAAGTATTTGGTCAATAACAAAAGTTCATCTCAATACTTTGTTATATACCCTTTGTTGGCAATGACAGAGATCAAACGTTTTCTGTAAGTCTTCACAAGGTTTTCACACACTGTTGCTGGTATTTTGGCCCATTCCTCCATGCAGATCTCCTCTAGAGCAGTGATGTTCTGGGGCTGTCGCTGGGCAACACGGACTTTCAACTCCCTCCAAAGATTTTCTATGGGGTTGAGATCTGGAGACTGGCTAGGCCACTCCAGGACCTTGAAATGCTTCTTACGAAGCCACTCCTTCGTTACCCGGGCGGTGTGTTTGGGATCATTGTCATGCTGAAAGACCCAGCCACGTTTCATCTTCAATGCCTTTGCTGATGGAAGGAGGTTTTCACTCAAAATTTGACGATACGTGGCCCCATTCATTCTTTCCTTCACACGGATCAGTCGTCCTGGTCCCTTAGCAGAAAAACAGCCCCAAAGCATGATGTTTCCACCCCCATGCTTCACTGTAGGTATGGTGTTCTTTGGATGAAACTCAGCATTCTTTCTCCTCCAAACACGACGAGTAGAGTTTTTACCAAAAAGTTCTATTTTGGTTTCATCTGACCATATGATATTCTCCCAGTCATCGTCCAAATGCTCTCTAGCAAACTTGAGACGGGCCTTGACATGTACTGGCTTAAGCAGGGGGACACGTCTGGCACTGCAGGATTTGAGTCCCTGGCAGCGTAGTGTGTTACTGATGGTAGCCCTTGTTACTTTGGTCCCAGCTCTCTGCAGGTCATTCTCTAGGTCCCCCCGTGTGGTTCTGGGATTTTTACTCACCGTTCTTGTGATCATTTTGACCCCACGGGGTGAGATCTTGCGTGGAGCCCCAGATCGAGGAAGATTATCAGTGGTCTTGTATGTTTTCCATTTTCTAATAATTGATCCCACAGTTGATTTCTTCACACCAAGCTGTTTACCTATTGCAGATTCAGACTTCCCAGCCTGGTGCAGGTCTATAATTTTGTTTCGGGTGTCCTTTGACAGCTCTCTAGTTTTGGCCATGGTGGAGTTTAGAGTGTGACTGTTTGAGGTTGTGGACAGGTGTCTTTTATACTGATAACGGGTTCAAACAGGTGCCATTAATGAAGGTAACGAGTGGAGGACAGAGGAGCCTCTTACAGAAGAAGTTACAGGTCTGTGAGAGCCAGAAATCTTGCTTGTTTGTAACTGACCAAATACTTATTTTCTACCATATTTTGCAAATAAATTCTTTAAAAATCAGACAATGTGATTTTCTGGATTTTTTTTCTCATTTTGTCTCTCATAGTTGAGGTATATCTATGATGAAAATTACCGGCCTCTCTAATCTTTTTAAGTGGGAGAACTTGCACTATTGGTGGCTGACTAAATACTTTTTTGCCCCACTGTATGTGTCTGTGCGGTTGTGCGGGGGTGTCTCAGTGGGAAGCTAAAAGCTGTTAAGTGATTCTGATGTTTATAAACCTGTTTTAGTTATTTTTTTTCTTCATTACTCGGCAGCATGTTTAACCGCAAACTAGAAAACAACCCGCAGCAGCGTAAAGCAGTCGAACACATCATTGCTGGATCATCAAAGCCTGCTCCCTACATCATCTTTGGGCCACCTGGAACTGGAAAGACAATCACTGTGGTTGAAGCGATTAATCAGGTATTAGACTTTAAAAGTTTCTTACTCTCTAAAGAGGTACTTTACTTGCTTTGAGTATGTTCTACAAAATCAATACAGTTTTTTTTTTTTTTTTTTTAAGGCCGATAACAATTATTTTGACATCAGTCTAACTGATTCCCTTATGTACTGCCATTTTTTTTTTATTTATTTATTTTTTTCTTCTTTTAGGTTGATTATTGCTTTCTCGTCCTTCACATACTTGATCTAAAAATGGCACCATGATAACAAATGTTAAAGTCTCATTTTAAACAAAAAGGCACTACTAATAATAGATCAAAGAAAATATATTAATATTGGAAATCTAATGGACCTCATTAAAATGCATGCACCTCTTATGATGTCAAAGCATGGATGCTGAATGCATCAGCAAACCTATGCACGCATTGGCCGAGACATGGAGGAAGGCTAATATTGGGTCAACTGTAGTATATTCCTGATCCATTCATCCATATGTCTGTCTTTGGGGTTAACAGTTCAGATACTGATGCATGACTACCTTAAGAAATATCTTTAACCTCCAAGTCAGGGTAATCCAAATTCCCTTTTGTCCTTCATGTTTTATTTGTTTTCCTGCTTAAGCACATCTCATTTACATTAATGGCTTATTTATTTTGCTGAACTGTAATCTGAAGGAGTTGTTTCCCTGCAGGACACCAGCCTTTTAGAAACAGCTTTGAACTCTACGTGGTATAATATTGAATTAGCTTCTGCTAGCAGTGACCCTCATGATGAATTTAAGTCGATTTTAGGGCTGACTATTATTGACAAAAAAAATGCTTTACAACCCTCAATCTGTTCCCAAAATGTCATATAGGTGCTTTTTTCTCAATAGAGAGCTGCAGAGAAATGAAAATGAACCTACCATTTTATCTTAAAGCATAATTGCAATGCAAACTATCTCTATATATGTATTTTATCTCTTTGAAAAAATCTATCTATTCCCCATTGCTACAAGGATTAAAGATTTTTCTAATAACTTGTGGCTTTTCCTATTAATTATATTTTTCCAAACAACATTGAAAACTAACTCTTAACTGCCAGACAATTACAAGTGAGTTAACATAAAAGTTTTAATGTTTTTTTCTTTTTTTTCTTGTCAGTTAGGTATGCCTTAAAAGCGGGTTAATAATTGGTAATCGGCTATGAATTTAATTTTTTTTTTAGTAATTTCAATATTAGTCTAATAAGACCAAAGTCAAAGAATATGATGTTCAATATTCATTTATTTTCACTTAATGGGGCATAGTAATGTTATGACTTTTTAAAAAATGTATGTACCAGTAGTTCCATCCAGCTTCAGAACAGGTTTTTCTGAAACAATGCTTCCTCCTGCTGGCACATTATTTTTCTATGTGTTCGTATATATTTGCTATATATTTGTACCTCTAAAGCACCGGTCCCCAACCATCGGGCCGCGGACCGGTATCGGTCCGTGGGTCATTTGGTACCGGGCCGCACAGAAAGAAGTATATATATATATAATTTATCGACGATCAGAGTCTGAGTGGTGTTTTATTTTGAAAAATATAAAAAATTGCGGTATTCTCTCCCAATTACATCAGCCGGTGCATCTGTGCCTCTTGACACAGGTTAATTCAGTTCAAGACGCATCCCATCTATAACATCCTATCTTTGTGAAGCGGGATTTTCTGCGGTTACAGCGACCAAAACAAAGCTACGGAGCAGACTGGACATCAGGAGCACACTTTGTCATTTTCTCCGATTAGGCCTAGATCGTGGAATGCTGTATTTTTTTATCATTAATTCCTAGTAAATGTATTGATGTTTTGTTTTTATTTTTTTTAACCTTAATTTTCTTAATTTGTGAACACCCAAATATATTTAAAATCTGTTTTTTTTCACCCTTTATATTATTGACTGACTTTTTTAGTTTGCTTTTTATTTTTGATTACTCATATTTTCAAATCCAAGCATTTTCTAAGCAAATTGATTTCTCTTAAGCCATTTATTGCTGCCTTTCCTTTTTCTGCCACTTGTTCTTCCACCTCCTGTATTTCCTCCATATGCAGTTGTAAAATGTAAAAGCAGAGGGGCGGGCTTTGGAACAGCATCGCTGCTGCAGCTTCTCTCCTATTGGCTGAGGTCAGTAGCTGCTAGTGGTTGTCTGCCTGGCTATGTTGAACTAGTAGCAACAGCTACCTTCCATCGTGTTCATTCAACTTAGGGTTATAGCTTTGGTTGTATAGTTAGAGCAGTACAGTTTGCAGCAGCTAGTGTAGTTAGTTGGGTTACTTTATTGTGCTTTGTTATCTGTTAAACCCAAAGAAACACATTAGTTTGCAGTAGAACTAAGGTGCGTAGGTTTTTGGGGTGCCTTCAAAATAAAAGCATGTGCTGCGCACAGCAGTGGCGGCCGGCCCATATGAGTTAGAAATTAACTTATAAATGTCAGTTTTACTCTCTAGAGTGTGTACCTATAAGCAAAACAAATTATATAAACTACATTTCCCTACCTACTGTCATTCATTTGTGGATTTCCACAGACAGACTCCTACCGTCTCTGTCTTGGGGCTGTGATCAGACAGACCCACATTTGCAGAGAATCTGTCAATCATGTACTATTGCTAGGTTAATTTAATGGCCAATCAGCGTCTCAGAACTTTATGGTCTTGGGGCTCTGAAAATACTGCGCTTTAACTGGCTTCTGCACCCAAGCGCAGGTGCAGACAATTAGAGGGAAGATGGCGAATGTAACGAACGAGATGCATCTTCCACCAAATTCGGTGAGATCCTTATTTATCTACCCATTTGCCAGAAGAACATCCATGTTGTAGGTTAGGAAAATTTCATATCATGGTTATTGTGACTGTGACGAATCCACCTCGTCGCTTAAAACTTTGCGTGCCACACACACATTCCTTTAATACTGTGTTTGTGAGGACCAATACGCTCGCGCTGAGCCCAGTAGCTCCATTAACTTAAAACACACAAGCTGTTCCTGGTTACCTGCTGGCGTATTGAGGGTGCACACTTAATATTTCAGTGGGGTTAGCCGTGTGTGTGTGTGTGTACCTGTGTACGTGTTTATGCTACGGGGACTTGTCATCTTTAGTCTGGCGGCGTCTTTGCTGGGTTCAAACCCAGTTTGGTGTAATTGAATAAGTCAATGAATCTGTGTAAAACAATTAAGTTGTAAAAATTATTTGTTTTTGTACATTAATTGTTTGTGGAGGTAATATATGGACAAAACTGATTAATGAGAAGAAATCAGAAATAAGAGAGCCTGAGGGGCTTAAACTATTTAATGAGGGCTGTGGGAAGAAGAGCGGCCATTTCTGTTTTCTGTTTCTTTGTTACATTGCTGGTAACTGGAGGGAGGCTGAGGCCCAGAGGATCTTGTATATGTTTAGTTTCTTTTGCACCCTGTTTTGAGTTTCTGAGCACAATAAATCACCAACACCGGAAACCCGACTGAGCCTGGATTCTTGGAGGCCAAAGAACCCCTTCACAGTGACCCAAATCATCACTTGAAAAATAGGGACTTTAATTGCTAGTAGGAAAGTTCAGATCGCTGTGGTGAGTCCGGTTAGAACTCCCAAGAAAGCAGAGTCGTACTCCAATAGGTCAAACTTGTCCTTGTCGTCCTATAATTCTCTTCTTGACGACTTAAAATTGAAGCTAAGTTTTATAAAAATTCAAAGTTCTTAAAAAGCAGAAAAAGTCTCAAACAAGGATCAAAAAATTTAGACAGAGGCCGCTGAGTCCAGGTCCAGTGAGTTTATTGCTAAACACTACATATTTACACAGCGCTGGTGAGCCGAAGCTGACAAATGGTGAAACCAGCTCCCTTTTATACATTTCTTATCGGTGGAAAAACCCCCTTCAGAACATATTTCAGTCATTGGTAAAGGTCACATTGATATTTATCTGCAAAACACGGTAACATTCATAGACACATCTCATACTTGTGAGAGCACTCTCTCAGGCCATGCAGAAACTTATGACGGTTTAGTCAAAAACATGTTGAAACTTATCCTTTCCCTACTTTAAGCCATGTCAGTCTGGCCTAGTGTTCCTCTTTGTGTCTCAGTCAAAGCATCACCCCTTCTGGGATCAGTACTGCACATTGTGCCTTGAAAATAACAACTCTATTTATCACAAGTTGTATGGCCAAATTTTGCTGGGCTGGTTAACCTTGATATGTCAAATACTTCATTTTTATGAGGGTGCTTTTTCTTATCACTAAGGGCCTTAATCCTGTGCTTTCCAGCAGATGAGTGTGCTTTTCTTCCTCTTACAGTCAGGTGCAGCAGTTACACACACTCATTGCTCTGTTTTTCTCCTCTTGGCCTACATAAATATATTCATGAACACAATTCTCTTTAATCATTTAAAACTTTTGATTCTTGTTTTATTCTAATCATTTATGACAAATAATACACTACATTTCCCCCCTTTGATCCTAAAAAGGATCAATTTACGTGATTATGCAGGTGATAACTAATCTAAAACACTTTAAATGTGAACTCACCCAAGTGACAAAAGTTTATATATATATTGTGCACACTAAACTAAACGTGAGATTAAATACACACCATATAGTAGAAGTGAGTAATATAAGATGTGGTGGTGTCTGAGTAAATATTAAACTAATAAAATGCAGAAAACAGAATATATAAAAACAAAGAGGGATCCCCCTCTTGGCTCCCTTAAGAGGACCCGTCCTCGTTGCTTACTTTTTTTTTTAGCAAGATGTTCTAATTCTGTTTTCTCAGCAGAGGCAAATACCAATGCCCAAGCAGCATCTTGTGTTACGAGGTCACTGCAATTATCCCCTACATAGGTGGTCTTTCACACCCATAAATACACACACACAAACAAAAAGCTTCATCAGGCCCTTCATGAATTGGGCATAAACTGTTTTGGTCATAGAGGTGATTTCAGGCTTGAGATCACTGTTGGTGTTGTATGACTCCAGCGGATGAGCCAAGAACTTTGCAACATGATGAGCTTCGGCAAGATCAAGCTTTATGTCATCTGCTATGACCATGAACATAGCCAGTACGCCTGGAATGGGTGGTGGCGGATAATTATATTGGTGGGGTGACGGTGGTCGTCGATCCTCGGGATTCTCAGGACTGGCAGGGGTGCTGGTTGGACCGAGATCAATACTGAGGTCCCCTGGTGGCATCGAGATGGACAGTGGCTTCCCAGTAGGTGATGGTGGTTGATCATCAGGCTGCCTGCTGGGTGTCATCATAGGTTGATCCTCAGGCTGCCTGCTGGGTGTCATCATAGGTTTGCTCCAACCCAAAGGTGCACTGCTTGGCCCCTCTGCAGGATCTAGTAGGTACCTGGGAGGAAGATATGGGCATCCTACCCCTAGTGATGGGCCTAACGACGCCAGTGCAGCTTGTAAATTCATTTGGTTTTCTTCATATTCATCATAACTAGCCTCTGCCATGTTCAATAATCTACCTGTGGGGACATAGTATGGCAAATTTAGGCATCATCTGAAGGCATATTATCTCTTATATCTATGGATTATTCAGCATGCAAGTTGCTATATCTACGTGAGTAAGTATATAAGTCATTGTTATGCAAAATATTTATATATATACACTGTTGTTATTAAAGAAATGCACGTACCTGGTGAGGGTGGAAGGTGATCATGGTTATGTTTTATATCTCTTGGTCCAATTGTATCTCTACAACTGGGAACTGACCAGTTACACTTACAACAAGTCTTGAGACCAGTCCCCGAACAAGGGGTATGATGCAACACACAACTATCAATATAATCAGCATTACTGCCCCTAGAATCATTCCTGCTGCCTCAAGATATTTTCCCCTTCCAAGCTTGTGAAACCAATCCCAGAATCCCTTCAGCTGAGTGTTCCAATTAGCCGGGAATAATCTGAAGGGCTGGTAATTTTTTAGCATTATAGCAGGCTATACAATCATCTTTAGGGCGCTTTTTGGCTTTGAACATTGCCTGGACAGAGTACTGAATCCATTGTTGGAACATATTGGTTTCCCAGTGTGCAGTCTTTAATTTGTCTAGATCTCTTTTCTGCCTTTTGTTTACCAATTTTAACATTCTATGCGCTTTCCCTACCGTCATTACCTGCTCTGTTAATGTATTTTGGCATATGTACATTTTGCATCTTACCTCAATGATCACCATCCCATCCTCACGGCAGTCCATGCTTTGTGGAACTCCAAGCCAATGTTTCCCCATTGAGTTACCTAAAATTTCTTCAGACATTACATAATCATATCCTTTGACTTGCACATGCATTAGTGATAAATTTTCTCCATCATTATTATTGATTACCCCTTGGTTAGTAGCTAGTGTTACCATTGCTAGTGCACATGTTTGTGTGTGACGCATTAAATGTGTGTGTGCACTGTTAGTATTAATTTTCATAAGATCCCCCCTTGTTAACCCACAAAGGGTTAATACAACAAGAAGTTAATCAAAGTCTGAAGAAGGCGCATACGGGAGATGCCCAGACGGCGATGGGGTGGGCGGGACCGAGTCGATCGACGGCCCACTTGACGCGGAGGAGGAGGGGGAAAGGGAGGGGATGAGAGGGAAAGGTGCAGGTGAGGGATGTTAAGGGGACAGGACTCCACCAGCATCTGATGGGCCAGAAGAAAGAAGTTCGTCCAGTGCCTGAACGACGGATGGATCTGGGTGAGACCCAGAAGAAGTCTCAGTGGCAGAAGGATCATCATCATTGCATTGGTCGACCTGTAAGCATTTCATGAGGAGTAAGATGGGTTATGCGGTTAGTTTGAGAACGCATTGCCCTTAATGCAACAGGCAAGGCGTCCACCCAAGTCAAACGGTTGTTGCTGTCAGCTATTATCTTAGCTATCTTTGATTTCAGCACTCCGTTAGCTCGTTCCACGGATCCCTGTGACTGGGGATGATACACACAACCAAACTTCTGTTTTATGCACAACAGTTTAAACATTTGCTGGATCACCTGTGAAACAAAATGAGGTCCATTATCAGATGATATTGTATCAGGCATGCCAAATCTGGGAAAAACTTCTTTACACAAAAATCTTGCTGCAGCTTTGTGGTCATTCTTAGCAGTGGGGCATGCTTCTACCCATCTGCTAAACCTACAAACAACCACCAACATATATCTCTTTCCCTGAACCCGAGTTATCATGTCAACGTAATCCATCATCAGATGGCGGAACGGACCGTCTGGCATGGGAATATGTGCTAAGGGCTGTGTGAACATCTTACGCACATTATATTTAGGACAATGCGGACATAAGGCCAGTTCTCTGTCTACCATTGGTGTCATATAAGGTGACCACCAGACTGCCTGTAACTTTTGAATAACTTGGGCTCGTGAACAATGATCAGGTCCATGCATTATTTTAATCGCCGTTGGTAATAAGGACAAAGGTAATACAAAATGTCCTCGAGAACTGCGCCACAACCCAGCGTGGGGGTGTGTTAACCGAGCCGCCCCCCTTTGCACCCAGAGACGTTTTTCTGCTTCTGAGACGTTGTTTTGGGCTTCTATTAATGAGGCCAGATTAGTAATGGGTTCGCACTCGGTTACATGAATCATTGGTCCCTGCACTGCTGATCCTGTGGCTTCTTTAGCTGCCTCATCTGCTAAGTTATTTCCTATGGCAATAGGTGTTTTTGCTGACTGATGGGCTGCACATTTTACAATGGCCAACGCAGATGGAAGTTGCATAGCTTTTATTAATTCCACAACAGCTTGCCCATGTGTTACTGGGGTGCCATCTGTTCTAACAAACCCTCGTTGTTTCCAGATGCTAGCATTTATATGACATACCCCATAGCCATATGCACTGTCAGTATAGATTGTCACTCTTTTACCAGTAGCCAATTTACATGCTGCTGTTAATGCTTTTATCTCCGCCAATTGGGCAGAGCAAGGTTGATCTAGGCTCATTGATTGTACTTTGGTAAAGGTCCCATCAGGGTTAAGTTGGACTATTCCATATCCCGCTCTATTACCTGTCTCACCTCTGACACATGATCCGTCTACGAACAGTGTCAAATCAGATGGGATTGGATGATTGTATAAGTCCTCCCTTACCTTCATGAAGGTGTCCGTCTCCTGGAGACAATCATGGCGCTCACCTTCTATGGGCAATACCATTCTTGTGGCTGGGTTAATGGTGGTACAACGTTGTATTGTTACATTAGGTCCTGAAAGCAGAACTTCATAACCTGTTCGACGAGCTTGTGTTATCACAAAACGTGGACTGGTGAGCAGTGCATGTAATTGATGTGATGTGTACAAAATGATAGGGTGGCCCATAGTAATAACTGAGGCCTTTTTGTATGCGAAGGCTGCTGCTGCCAAGCCCTGGTAGCAGGGAGGCAAACCCTCTTCGACACCATCTAATTTTGTGCTGTAATAAGAAATTGGCTGTTTACCTGTTGGGGTGTCTTGCATCAATACTGCACATGCATACCCTTGTCGCTCAGCCACATAGAGATGGAATGGTTTGCCATAATCTGGATTGGCCAGAGCAGGAGCAGTTTGGAGATCTTGTTTCAGCAGCTGGAACGCACCCTCTGCCTCATCTGTCCATTGCAATTGAGCCGACTGGTGTCCTTGACCTGCGGCTTTAATCAGTGCTCTCAGTGGAGCCGTTTTGATGGCATAATCACACACCCACGGTCTGCTGTAACCTGCCATGCCAAGGAAAGACAACATGTGACCAACAGTCCGAGGTTTGGGCATTTGAGTTATGGCTTCCAGTTGGGACGGTGCAATACACCTCTTGTCCCCACTGAGTTGCCTGCCGAGATATTCCACTGTTTGCTGGCAGAATTGCAATTTTTGTTTACTTACTTTGTGTCCTCCTTCTGCCAAAGCAGTCAACACTGTAATGGAGTCTCTTTCACACTGCTCTTTGGAAGCAGAACAAATCAAAATGTCATCAACATACATCAACATTGTAGATGGTATGTCAAGGTGATTTAAGTCATTTGCCAGTACTCGATTGAAAATTGATGGTGAGTGTACAAAACCCTGTGGTAATCGTGAATAAGTGTATTGTTGGCCTTTATAGGTGAATGCAAACAAATACTGAGAATCTGGATGGACCGGTACACTGAAAAATGCTGAGCACAGATCTATCACAGTAAACCATTTGGTACCTGGGGGTATATTACTCAGTAATGTGTGCGGGTCTGGTACCACTGGTATCTCTTCTGCTACAATGGCATTAATTAATCTTAGATCATGGACTAGTCTATAGTCATTACTGTTGGGTTTTCTGATGGGAAAAATTGGCGTGTTACAGGGACTTGCTGTTGGTTTAAGAACTCCTGCTGTTTCTAATCCTGTAATAATAGGCTGTATTCCTTCTACTGCTTCTCTTTTAAGTGGGTATTGTCTTTGGAAGGGCAATTTAGCATTTGGTTTGATGGTGAATTTGATGGGGTCTGCTGATTTCACTAATCCTACATCTGTTTTACTTTTAGACCATACTTGCTCTGGGACCTGTTCTAATAGGGATTCATGTTCTGCTGCCACTGCCATTTGTCTTTTCCCAGGAACTTTAATGTGTTCTGCTATGACTTCATCAGCTTGTGAGAATGAGATCTTAAAGAACAGTCCATCTTTGGATAATTTAATGCAGTCCCATGCTGTGTTGACCCATTCAGTAACTTGCTTGGCTTTTTGAACCATGGGTCCTAAGTCATGTGACTCATACTCGTCTGCAATCATGTGTTTTGCCTTTGTCATAAAACATGGTACAATGGAGAGGGAGAAAGGGTTCTTTGGAGTTCTCATAGTGATTCATTATCAGGGGTCTCCATGTTTCCCACTCTAGTTGGAGGAAGGAAGTTGGTGATGTGAGTTTCAGCCAAAATACTTGGTCTTCTGGTTCATGACTTGTTGTCTGTGGGGTCTTTTGTAGACCCAGTGGCATCATGTAGGCTTCATTGTCGTCTATTGCTTCAAAAGAAATTCCATTCGGGGTACATTTGATTTTAGCATTGAGCTGGCACAGCACATCTCTACCCAGCAGATTTATGGGCGTATCTTCTGAGTAAAGCAGTGGTGCACACACAGTCTTTTCACCTATGATCATGGGAACTGGCTTAGTCATGGGTATTATTTGGGTCTTCCCAGAGAAACCTACTGTTCGAATCTTTGATGCTGAGAGAGGCAGGCCAATTCCACTTTTTCCTATACAGGAGTAGGCCGCTCCTGTATCAATCATGAAGCGATGATGGCTGTCATATATTGTGACATCAATGGTGGGTTCTGTTTGTGGACGTTGGGTTAATACAGGTAGAATAGCCTCTCCATCAGGTTTCTCTGGGCACCCCTATAGCCAGTACGTGTCTTGTCCCGTTCCATAGATGGCTGGTCCCGCAGTAGGGGGCTGGGGTCCCATCCATGGGTTAGTGGGGCAGTCTCTTTGTATGTGTCCAATTTGTCCACATCCCCAGCATTGCATTCTCACTCGCTGTTGTCCCATGTCTGGACCTGCTTGTGGCATCTGCTGGTATTGGCCTTGAGGGGGCCTTCTTGGGGCTCCTTGTGGGCCTCTCCATCTTCCCCGCATAGGTGGCCCCCCTCGTCCCCTTCCGAACGTTGCTTGTTGGGGACCTCCTCCTTGGTTTAGATGCACATAAATAGGAGGGACTGGTTGGGGTTGGGTCTGCTGTGGCAGGGCTCCTCCCACGAGTGGCGCTGCTGGATACTGCATCTGCTGTGTGGGTGGAGGAATAACAGGAGACACTACTGGTGCTTGTACCACTGCCTCCCCTGTTGGTGCTCCCTCGGTTGGGGGTGTGGCCACCACAGTCAGTGCAGCTTGATGCTTGGGCTTCTCTTTCTTTGCTTTGGACAATTCCCCAATCTGCAGCTGGGTTAGCTTGGTGGCCAGCATCTTGCTTTGGTCATCAAAGGCCCGTTTCTCGGCCCGATGCATGTTTACATAGTGATTAACATGCTCGGAGAACAGAGGCCAGTCCATCTTCATGAGCCCCACAACTCCGTCCAGTTTGGCTTGTACTTCTTTGGGCATGGCCTCTCTGATGTAGGTTCTGAATAGAGGGCCAGATGTTTTCAGTTCATTCCCATCACTTCCAGTCTCTGTTTTCCATTTCTGTTGGAACCTGTGCAGAAACTGGGCGGGGCTTTCATCATCCTTTAGGCATTCTTGTCTCAGCTTAGTTGGATCACTGCAGGTGGGGTATTTGTTCCTTACGGCTGCCCACACCTTGGGTCTTATTTGGTTGAATGGTATCTTGTCATACTGGTGTGAGGTCATGACCCTTGGAAGCTGGGCTTCGTCAAACACTTCTCTGGCTGCTGAGTGTCCTGCTGTCTTAATCAGCAATGCCTTGATGTCTCCAGCTGCCAGATTGATGCCTCCAGTGATTTCTTCCAGCTTTTCTATCCACCTGTCAGCACCATCTGCCAACGGGGTCAGCCTTCCAGCAAGTGTGATCATGTCCATAAATGACCATGGCACATATCTGTCTTCTTGAGGTCCTTTAGACAGCAGGGGAGCCATATAGGCCTTTTTTTGATCTGACTCTGTCTTCTGCTGTCGTGCTTGGTACCTGGTCATCATTGAGTGAGGGCCGCTTTTTTCTATTTGCAGGTCCACTTCACATTCAGCTGTGAGTGGCTCCCGTCCTTTGGTCGCTGGTCTGTCTTTCTCCTTTAACCCCTTATGGCATGGGTCTGTTGACAGTGGCATGTCTGAGCCTTCTTCTTCCATTCCATCATGCAACCAGTCGGTCTCCTCACTCTCTATGAAGACTTCCTCCTCGCTTCTTCTCTCCTCTCCCTCTTTTATTTTAGCTTCTTCAATCAAGGCCTTAGTCCATGGATTTGCCTGATCTGGGGCGTCATTTCGGGCCTGTAGTATGAGCTGCTCTGTTTCCATCCTTTTCTGTTTTTCTAATACTTCCTCAAATTTCTTCAATTTTTCTTTCAAATGCTTTAGTCGTTTCATTTGTACTTCTTTTTCCAATTTTTCCTCCTTCGCTATGAGTTTTACATATTCTTTCGTCAGCTCCACCACCTCCTGGTTTATTTGTTCCATTAGTTCTGGCGATTCATCCAAGACTAGCTTGGTCACGGGCTCTGAGTGTTTTGCTGATTTTTTCAACGATGACTTGGTCCTGGGTTCTGAGTGGCTTATGGGGCCTCTTTGATATGGTGAATGCCTGCGACGTGCTGGGGGTAGGGAACGACTATGGGGAGCTTTTCTCCTTACTTCTGGGGTTCTCTCCCAATCGTCTTCTCCATCACGGTATTTACACTCTGTCTGTGGTGTGTTGTTTATTTCTTCTTCTGTTATTTCTATTTCTTCCTCTTCCTCTTCTAATACTAATTTAAGTTGTCCAGTTATCTTTCCCTTGCTCCCTGATTCTACTACTACTGGGTACAGGCCTGCTATGCTAGGGCGATAGGGTGGTGGCTTATGATCAGTGTAGTCAGGGGCTGTTGGGCTCTTTTGATGTTCAACTTTAAAATATCTCAGGATATCTCTCTGTTCAGCATGTTTCTGTTTCTTATGCAAATGCACTCGGTCACGCCTTTTTTCCTTATTTCTTAATTGTTCTTCAACCTCGTCACAGCATGAAGGATCAAAGCTGCCCTCTTTAGGCCAACGGTTTCTTCCAGATGTCATCTTATGCCATTCTGTCATGCATTTTTGAATTTTGCGCTTATTGGAGGGGTGTGTCATTATTACCAGTTTGGCAGGCGTTAACCCCTCGGTCTGTTTGCTCGCATTAGCTCCCATGGCAATCAGCAGTCACTTAACCTTTAGGGTCTGTGCTTATTTACCAGTCTTTGTAATCCTCAGTTAATTTTTATCTTAACTGGTTCTGCTCTCTTCAATACAGATCGTGTTTATTTTCTTTTAGTTTCTTTCCAGTTAATTTACTTCCTAAATTTAGATCTCTTCAATTTTGAGATAAAATCTTTAATAAAACAAATTTGTAATTTTATTTTGCACTTTCACTAATTTTATACCTTATATATTTTACTTTATGTAGACTATAGTTTGTAATAATATATACTTATAATATCTTTATCTTATAAAGCTTACAATTTTTTCCAATCTTATTTAGGAATTTTGTTATTTTTATTTCATTCTCATAACTCTAGTGTTTTTTGTTTTTTTGTTTTTGTTTTTTCCTTCAGTTATCAATTTTGTTTTCCAATCCTTATTAATTTTCAGGTTATTCTTTTTAACTATATTCTGTACTAATTACTTCTATTAATTTATTATTATATCTTTAATCTTTATTTATTAATATCACCCACCCCTTACTTCCCCTCAGTCACTCAACTCTTTCACTCGACACACTAACAAAGACACACAAGACAAATGATTATATATATTTACAGTGCACTTCCTTTTCCTCACTGTTTCCTACAGTGGCACATACGTTTTTCCCTGCTGCCCCCGGCTACACCCAGATAACTGGAAATGCATAGACGTCCTCCGGTTGGTCGAGCGGTACTATTCTCCGATTATCGCTTAATCGGTAATATTCTGGCTATCCCTTAGCCTGGCTATCGCTTAGCCTCTCAATACCTTTTCCTCACTGTTTCCCTACAGTGGCACAATACCTTTTCCTCACTGTTTCCCTACAGTGGCACAATATTCCAATACCTTAAGACTACTTAAGCCTTCTCGTGGAGCACCCTGACTACCTTAGTCACTGATACCCTCACGTAACACGCGTACACTATTGGTTCCGGATTTTATGGCTTCCACAGACTATGTCAAAACGCTTTGACCAATCTGTCCCTTTACCAATCATCCGCTCAGAACAACACGTGTTAAGCTTAACTTATTTACAAAATAATCCAAACACAAGACAGTTTAACACAAACATTAATAACACCTAAAACATACATTCATACATACACATTCATACGTACCTGGACCCTTCCTCAGCTTAGTCTGCCTTTGGCATATTCTTATATAAATTCTTATAAAATTTGGAAATTACTTTATTAAATTTGGAAAACTAGGTTCTTTTAGAAGAGCTTTGTGACGCCTGACACCCACAAGCAGTCGCCGGAGGCTGGTTCCCCACTAATTTAGAAAATTATAACAAATTAGCTCACCTTTAACCGGTGAATTTCTGGGCCCGTTTGGGGGTTCCACGCCTTCCAGCTGGTGCCTGCAGATCGTCCGACGTCCCCTTTTTGCTTTTCTCCTGGCTGGCTCCGCCAATTATGTCGTCCTATAATTCTCTTCTTGACGACTTAAAATTGAAGCTAAGTTTTATAAAAATTCAAAGTTCTTAAAAAGCAGAAAAAGTCTCAAACAAGGATCAAAAAATTTAGACAGAGGCCGCTGAGTCCAGGTCCAGTGAGTTTATTGCTAAACACTACATATTTACACAGCGCTGGTGAGCCGAAGCTGACAAATGGTGAAACCAGCTCCCTTTTATACATTTCTTATCGGTGGAAAAACCCCCTTCAGAACATATTTCAGTCATTGGTAAAGGTCACATTGATATTTATCTGCAAAACACGGTAACATTCATAGACACATCTCATACTTGTGAGAGCACTCTCTCAGGCCATGCAGAAACTTATGACGGTTTAGTCAAAAACATGTTGAAACTTATCCTTTCCCTACTTTAAGCCATGTCAGTCTGGCCTAGTGTTCCTCTTTGTGTCTCAGTCAAAGCATCACCCCTTCTGGGATCAGTACTGCACATTGTGCCTTGAAAATAACAACTCTATTTATCACAAGTTGTATGGCCAAATTTTGCTGGGCTGGTTAACCTTGATATGTCAAATACTTCATTTTTATGAGGGTGCTTTTTCTTATCACTAAGGGCCTTAATCCTGTGCTTTCCAGCAGATGAGTGTGCTTTTCTTCCTCTTACAGTCAGGTGCAGCAGTTACACACACTCATTGCTCTGTTTTTCTCCTCTTGGCCTACATAAATATATTCATGAACACAATTCTCTTTAATCATTTAAAACTTTTGATTCTTGTTTTATTCTAATCATTTATGACAAATAATACACTACATCCTTGCAGTTTATTTATTAATTTCCATATCAATGTGTATGGTTTTCTAGAAAGGCAACAAAAAATATAATATCACTGTCTGAATAATTCTTAACAAATAACTAAACTGATATCTCACATTATAAACTGCAATATTAGTACAAACATCTCTTTTCTAACTAAGTACACCACATGAGTAAGCAAACCACATTATTTAACTCTTAAGTGTGCACATGAATAAAACATGTCATAAACTAGAAGCAAACTGAAATACTTCATTAAACAAACAATGTCACTGACTTCTGACATTACTTAGTTGCATTTCACGCACACACATCAAAAGCAAGGTGACAACAAACTGCAACAGCAGGACAGAATCCACAAACTGAGAACAGTAAACTCCATTGCTCCTTTTTCCTTCTCTCACCTTCCTCATCTACATGCTACGCAGCGGTGCCCTAAGCCCCGCCCCTTAAAGGGCTCAACACATCAAACTGTCAGGCAGCCTTTTTCCCAGCCGCCCCCGTATTCATCTGTGAATACGAATAACAAAAAAAAGTCTGCGTAAGAAAGGGAATTAATCGTCCTTAGGCAGGGCAGGTAGACTAACAAGCCTGGCCACTGGTCGAATATAGGATCGTCCTTTCACAGTCACTTCAGCTGATCTAATCCGCGTGTCTGGTCCAGGGAAAACTTGAGAGACTTTACCCACAGGCCAGAGGGCTCGTGGAAGCTGGTTTTCCACAATCATGACCACGTCTCCTACTTGCAGATTGGCAGACTCAGTCTTCCACTTCTGTCGAGCTTGGAGCCCTGGCAGGTAGTACTTCAAAAAGTTCTGCCAGAAATGGTCAGCTGGAATTTGGCTATGCCTCCATCTCCTCCGCCCTAGAATTTCAGGACTGTTGTAGATGACTTGTGGCAGCGAAGCATCCCGCCGGCCCATGAGGAGATAGTTGGGGGTAACCGGATCCGCTACCTCAGATGAGGTATAACCTAGGGGTTTTGAATTAAGAATCCCCTCAATTTCAATCAGAACAGTATGCAGCACCTCTTCAGAGACAACCTGTGCTCCGATGACGACTTGAAGAGCAGTCTTCAGAGAACGAATTTCCCGCTCCCAGCAGCCTCCAAAGTGTGGGGAACCAGGAGGATTGAAAATGAACTCGATCTGCTGACGAGCTAGCTGCTCTCTGAGGTTGGGCTGAAGAGCTTTGAATGCAACCTGCAGCTCACGTTCTCCTCCCCGGAAGTTTGTCCCCTGATCACACAGGATCTCCTTAGGTTTTCCACGCCTGGCTATAAAGCGTCTCAGGGCCATTAAGAACGCATCTGTGTCCAGACTGGGAATCAGGTCAAGATGCACTGCTCTTGTAGTTAGACATTTAAACAGTATTCCCCACCTTTTCTTCTTACTGCGTCTGATCTTGATGCTGTATGGCCCAAAACAATCCACCCCTGTGGAATAGAATGCTGGCTTGAACAGACGCAGTCTGGCTGGAGGGAGGTCGGCCATCCGGGGTGGGTCAGGGTGACCCTTCCACCTCTTGCACTCAACACAGGATCACTGATGACGACGTACTGCTTCACATCCACGTAGCAACCAGTATCTCCTTCTAATCTCTGCAAACACTCTTTCTGGCCCGGGATGTTGGAGCTTACTATCATAATCTTGTATGATAAGTCGGGTCAGAGCATGTTTGGGATCCAAAACAATGGGGTGACCTTCATCTACAGCCAGGTCAGGATTCCGGCGTAAACGACCTCCTACTCTGATGAGCCCTGTTTCCTCATCATACTCAGGTGCAAGTAAAAGAAGACGACTGGATTTGGCGACAGGTTTACCTGCCTTTAACTGCTTGATTTCCTCCAAGAATGATTCCCTTTGGGCTTGTTGTAGAGCTTCTATCTCAGCAGCAGCATAGGTATCAGCAGTGAGAGGGTGGTTGGGGTCAGCCGCCCCGTGAAGCTGATGGGCGATTGCCTCTAAGTAGCTGTTCCAGGTTTGGTGCTGGTGTGGATCTGGAACACTGGAGCTGTCGTTTCAGTTTGTCGTTTCAGCTCACCTTCAGGATCACTCTGGAGTGGGGTTGATGGTCAGGCCAGTAACCTGGAGCTAATTTCAAGAAATCAGGTCCATGTGTCCATCTACTGCCTTTGCTGATGTCTTGAATAGTGAGGCCATGAGTGATGTTGTCTGCGGGGTTGTCTCTTGAGGGCACATACCTCCATGTGGAAGATTCTGTCATCTCCTGTATTTCCGCCACACGAGTACCCACAAAAACCTTGTATCTGCAGGAGTCTGAACTCAAGCAGGTTAGGACTGTGGCTGAGTCAGACCACAAGATACAGCTGCGTATGGGAAGAGTTAACTCAGAGCTGATTACTTTGTAGAGCTGAGCACCTGTTGGAGCTGCACATAACTCTGACCGAGGAACTGATTGTTGCTTTTTTGGAGCAACACGAGAACGAGCAGCAAGGAAGGCAACCTCAACTTCTCTTTCAGGACTCTCTGTCCTGCGATAAGCCACTGATCCATATGCCTGTTCTGAGGCATCACAGAATACATGGATATCTCTTATGGAATTGGGGTGGTCTAGCCTATCACTGGTGTAGCACCTAGGCAGTGTGATCTTGTGCAGCTGTTCCAGCTCTGCTTCCCACGCGTACCACTTCTGCAGGAGGACCTCTCTGTTTCTCCCACAGGTGGCGTACGATAACTTTAGCTCGAGTGGTATAAGGCACTATGTAACCAAGAGGATCATACTGGCTGGCTAGAACTCTATAGATGTTTCTCATAGTTGTCACCGAGCAATCGATGCGTCTGTGTTTGTAGGTGAGGGTGTCAGACTTACATTTCCAGTGTAGGCCAAGGGCTGGCTCTTGGATGTCAGACTGACCTTGACTGAGCCACAACTCACAGCTAGAGGACCTGAGGTCTGGAGGCATGTGTTGGATGACAACTGGATCATTGCTGGCCCACTGCCTCAACTCAAAGCCTCCATCAGCCAGGAGGTGGCGCAGTTTGTCAACAAGTGCCTTGGCGGCTATTGGACATGCCAGACTCTGTAAGCAGTTGTCCACATAAAAGGACTTGTTAATGGCAACATGAACATCTTCTTCTGGTTGGCTATGGTCCATGACGTGTTTCTGCAACGCAAACATTGCGCAACAAGGGCTACAAGTAGTTCCAAATGGAAGCACCTGCCACTCATAAACATCAGGGGGCCTGTCTCGGTTCATGGCCCGCCACAGAAACCGAAGCAGGGGTAGATCTGCAGGTAGGAGCCCTCACTTGGTGGAACATACCACGGATATCACTGCTGAAGGCCACAGTGTGTTCTCTGAAACGTAGGAGCACCGCTAGCAAGGCTGGACCAAGTGTGGGACCCGGTAAGAGGAGTTGATTTAAGTTGTAGCCTTGGTGTTGGAATGAACAGTTATAGACCACCCGGTTCTTCCCATTATGTTGAACCATGTGATGGGGTATATACCAAGCTTCATGACTGGTCTCAGATTGATTGTCCACCAACTTCACTACATAGCCAGATACTACAAGCTTCTCTATCTCCTTTTGATAAGCAGCAGCTTGTTCTCGGGACTTGGCTAGACGTTTCTCTATGCCTCTCAGGAGAGGCAATACTGCATCTGGTGTGGCTTTCAGGAGAGGCATGTTCTTGATACGAAGAACAGACCTGTTTGGCAGCAGACTGAAGCAGGATTGTCCGCTCCGATCCATCGTCCAAAACAGCATATTTCTCAAGAGACTTGTCACCATTTCTCAGGAGTACCTTACTGATCTTCAGTAGCACCTTGCAGTTGTAGACTGGCCGGTCGACATACACGATTTTGCTGGCAGTGTTAACAAGGCAGTTTTCACCTGAAGGTGGAACTGATGCTTGTTCCACCTCTGCTCTCTCATTCACCTCATGCAGCACTAACAGATGTCTTCTACCACAGGTTTTGCAAGGAGCTCTAAGGGTACACTTTGCCGCTTGGTGATTACGTCCACAACGCCAACACTTATTTGTTTTAATCCATGTCACCTTCTGTTCTTTGCTCAAAGTCTTAAAGTTAGAACAGTTGTTCAGGAAATGCTTTTCATTGTCACAATAGGGATAGTAGGCTGTAACCTTCTCCTTTGACTTGTTGTCAGCGTGTCCAGATGCAGGTGGTGCTGTTACTCTATTTGTTCCAGAGAACTTCTCAGTGCTCAGGAGGATAGTAGCAGCTTTACTTGAAGGCTTGGGAGTCGGGTTGGCGTCGGGCTTCTTGTTAAACGACTCCTCTCTCTGTAGGGGGTTCATGCTGTCTTCCTGAATTTCTAGTTCATATTCTAGCCAATCAGCAAAGCCAATGAGGGTAGGGATTGCTACTCTCAGGGGGTGGATAAATCTCTTAAAGCTGGCATTGAGGTCATAGGGAAGTTTGCTTAAGAGCCTTGAAACATGAGAGCCGCAGGCTAACTCAATTTGACCTCTTTGCCCTAGTTGTTCCAGCATGCCTACTAGTGACCGCACGTTGAGGGCAAACAGACGAAAGCTCTTAACATCACCACTGCGTATATTTGGACCATCCATTAATTCTGCAATCCGTTGTACTGCAAGCTTGTGAGGCTGTCCATACATCTTTGTGAGAGCCAACATTGTGTCAGTGTAAGGTTGCCTTGAGTTGCAGTATGAGTCTGCTACAAGTGAAGCTTCTTCACACTGGAGGTGATCAGTGAGGATCTGGTACTTGTATCTTTCAGTAGCATCACCTGGCAATAAATTCTCTAAGGCAATCTTCATGCGTGCAAACTCTCTGGGGTCTGGTGATGTAAATCTGGGAATAGTGGGCTTAGGTCCTCTGTATGTGTTCTCTCTTTGTGACTCATTACAGCTAGAGGCATGGTAGAATGTAGAATTTCTCTGTGGATAGGAAAATGTGCACTGCTGCAGTGTGTCTGCGTAGTACGGGCTATGAGGCAAACCACCGGATGTTTGAGAAAATCTAGATTTAGTGAAATCTAATCGCAGTTTTCCTTGTGAGCTGTATGTTGGATAGTGCAGCTGCTGGTATGCTGGAGTAGTGGTAGGGGGTGGGTAATGTCCATAACCACCACTATAAACACTTTGAGATGGAGGAGGTGGGAATAGAGGCTGATGGGGTGCTGGCTGGGACTGTATAGCAACCATCAGACTCTGAAACTGTTTACGAAGCTCAGCATTTTCTTGGCGCATCTCTTGGAGAGCATCACTAAACTCAGGAATTTGGTTGGTCTGCTGCTTCCCGGTGACTTGCTCCATAGATTGACAAAGCTCTCGTTCTTGCTCCTCATCATCCCCCGTGTTCATTGAGTCGAAGCTCTGGCTAATGGGCGGTGATGGAGATCTGAAAATTGGACGTTCTTGTGCCATTTTCTCCACTGAAAATTCCCCTGCAGTTGCTGTTCGGAATCTATTCTGAGCTCCAGCTCCACTTAGGTTATAATCTGATAGGAAGGATGGAACTGACGTTCGCCTTTTGGGTCGAGTGTCCAATGCCTCTGACTCTGGGTTCTGCATCTTTAAACAGCAATCTGCGATCCGGCTCGAAGGACCAATGAAAAATAGGGACTTTAATTGCTAGTAGGAAAGTTCAGATCGCTGTGGTGAGTCCAGTTAGAACTCCCAAGAAAGCAGAGTCGTACTCCAGTAGGTCAAACTTGTCCTTGCAGTTTATTTATTAATTTCCATATCAATGTGTATGGTTTTCTAGAAAGGCAACAAAAATATAATATCACTATCTGAATAATTCTTAACAAATAACTAAACTGATATCTCACATTATAAACTGCAATATTAGTACAAACATCTCTTTTCTAACTAAGTACACCACATGAGTAAGCAAACCACATTATTTAACTCTTAAGTGTGCACATGAATAAAACATGTCATAAACTAGAAGCAAACTGAAATACTTCATTAAACAATGTCACTGACTTCTGACATTACTTACTTGCATTTCACGCACACACATCAAAAGGAAGGTGACAACAAACTGCAACAGCAGGAAAGAATCCACAAACTGAGAACGGTAAACTCCATTGCTCCTTTTTCCTTCTCTCACCTTCCTCATCTACATGCTACGCAGCGGTGCCCTAAGCCCCGCCCCTTAAAGGGCTCAACACATCAAACTGTCAGGCAGCCTTTTTCACATCACTATTACTGTTATTAAATAGTAAATTAAATCATTACTGTTAAATTGTATGTATTGTCCAATTGTTTATTTGAATTCTTATTCCGAATTAGTTGGAGACATACACTAGGCTATATCAGCCCCACCAAAAATATTTTTCACCAGCCGCCACTGGCGCACAGACTGTTTTCCACATCTGATCACATAAAGCATATTCTAGAAACCTCGCGGTTGAACTAACATCATGAAACCAGGTAAATGTGGGCAATATACAGCAAACTCCACTCTGATAATAATTTTAAAGCTATTTTATAAGGGATGTGTCTGTCCTGATAGAACTTTTAGTCTCATGTTTTAACATAAACACATTTGAATAAAATAGAACAGTCTATTATGAATGTTGTATGTATGTGTAGATAGATAGATAGATAGAAGGGTTGGTCCTCCATAAGACATAGCAGGAAAGTTGGGCTCACCTGGGCCTTCTCAGTTGTCACCATTCTGTTTTGTAATAGTTCCACAGTTCTGAAATTCAGTTTAGGCTCAAGACACCAAACCCTCAAAACACTATCAGGACAGAGGCTTGGTGTATATTGCTTTATTTTATCATGATCAAATGGGCTTTGGTCTTTTTTTTTTTTTTTTTTATCAACGTATATTTATGATCCTTTTTATGCTTTTCAGTAATTAAGGTGCCTGGTGGAGTTACTTGATATTTCATTATTCTGGCATTTTCTGACTGAGTGGGCTGAAGGTCATTTCAAGGTTTAGTAAAGTTTATTTTTGTTTTTCAGGTTACCAGGGTAGACCCATCAGCACACATCCTTGCATGCGCACCTTCAAACAGTGCATGTGACCTGCTTTGTGAGAGGCTGAAAGCTCACCTCAACTCCAATCAGCTGTACCGCATGTACGCCAGTAGCAGAGACCCAAACACTGTCCCAACAGGCCTACTGGTAAGCATCAGCTGCTAATCTCACACAGTTGAGCTAGTTCACTTAAAAAAAGTGAACTGAAGTAAATGTTTGAAACTTTTTAGATTATGACAGAAAGTGTCTTTAAAATAACTTTATTTCAAAAAGAAATTACACTAACAGCAAATAAATGTTCTTGTTTCAGAGGGTAAAAAAAATTGTCCACTAATATAATCTTGGAAATTACTTTGCCTACTTTTTTTAAAATTATTTTTTTAGTTAAAAATTGAATTGTCTTTGACTAATTTTCAAAATGTTGAGTATATGCATTGGAAGTAAACTGAATTGTCTATTTCTTGTTTTTGGAAGCACAACATGATGGAGATGAATAATACTAATTTCTGCAATAGAGGGAACTTATTTTTAAGATTCCCCTCCGTCATATATGTACTTTCTGATAAAAATATTTGCCTTTTTGCTTTTTTTCTTTCAGAAACACAGCAACTGGGATGAAAAAAATGATTGTTTTGTTTTTCCAAAGAAGGAATTTCTGATGAAATATAAAGTTATTGTGACAACTCTGTTCACAGCAGGCAGGTAGGTCATTTAAGAGTGAAAAAGAGAGGAAAATAACAAACAAAAAAAACCAGCAGACCTTTGAAGTCCTGTTTGTTGCTCAGCTTACAGCTGCTGTATGTAATTTTAACATTTAAAAGAGCTGAGAACTGAATGCCGAAGAGGCGTTTTAAGTTTTTATTTGTGTAAATGATTGGGCTTGTCTTTATTAGAGATGCACTGATCCATTTGTTTTACCCGATCCAATCTGATACCGATATCTGTACTGAGCGCATTGGCTAATATCTGATACCAGTCCGATTCAACTGTAAAATGAATGTCCCATATATCTTCCCAAGTGAGTGAAGGCTTTAGCCTTGACATAAACATTTTTCAAAAAGGTAACAACTTGACAATGATATAAATGTACTTTATATTATGTATTATCATATAAGCAGCAAAAAGAAAAGAAATAGTTTGCAATGCAGTCAGTTGCAAACCAAATATACGGTACATTGGATTGGATTTCATATATGAAATCGCTGATATCCACTACTGCTAATTGGTCGATATCGGAACTGAAAACTGATCCAGGTATCGGATGGCACATCTCTACTCTTTATCCTATTGATTTTTTTTTTCCTAAGCTGGATAAGGCTTGGTGTATTAAAGGTAAAGTTGAGGATTTTTGGGAAAAAGACCCTAACTTCTAAGTTCATTTCTCCTCGTGCACGCTCTGTTTAAAAGTTGCTGTTTGCATCACTCATACAAGCTTACTTTCCAAAAGAAGATTTGCAATTTTTCCACTATGTCAGACTTACCACCAATAAGTGAAAATGGGGATGAGCACGTAGGTTGGCCCTACGTAAACATATCACCAGAATGATTGACAATTCAGAGGACCACTTATTTTGATGATCCACCCTGAAAAAGAACATCCTCAACTATACCTTTGAGACCTTATGTAAAAATACCTTTTTGTTTACATTCAGTGCCTTGCTATATTTTTTTTTACAAGTGTAAAATATACACTTTTTTTTTTTTTTTAGTGTTTACATTACTTTTGGATTTTAATTTTTTCCATTACTTTCAGTGCTGGTTGGCTAGAGAATATTTCTTACACTTATTTCTACCTTTAAGGTTTGTGACTGGAGGGGTTCCTGTTGGACATTTTTCTCATGTGTTTGTGGATGAAGCTGGTCAAGCGGAAGAGCCACAGTGCATTATTGCAATTGCAGGTATTTGCAGTAAAATAGAAATATAAAGTTTAGGCTAATATTGCTGTGTATGTGCAACTTCAAGAAGTTAAAAAAAAAATGTTTTCATATGTTCTGAGAATTTAGAATTTTTAAATGGTTATTTGTTGGAAAGGTAAAAAATAATTTTTTTTTTTTTAAGTAGAGAACAACAATCGTTCAGTTTGGTATATAGACAATTTCCTAATTCACATATTTTTTTCTTTTTTATGGCTTAATGAGAGCAGTGGGCTTTAGGCTGCCCTGCAAGGCTTTAAACTTAGGTTTGATTGGCGACAAATCCATTCTAACGCACATATCAAGGTTCTCATTTTGAGCCTGAATCCTTATTTATTTTTAATTATGTTCATGATGGAGAATCCTGCTTCACAGCAGCAGGTTAAGCCAAACATGCTCAAAATGTGCAGGGTCATCTTAGAGCACCATTTCACTTTTCTTTCACCAGTTCATTGGAGTTCTTCCAGCAGCCCACACTTTCTTTCACTTCTTCTCATAGTCTTCTCCTTCTTTCCCATCGCCCGGCTTGCTACAGGTTTAAAAGTAGCTAGCAGCAGCAACCCAGAATGACACAGTTCTTTGGCTAATTTGTATCACGTGTAGCCTGGTCCCGGACGCTCCGGAGGGCTTTACCATAGAAACACCAGAAGCGGCGCAAGTGAAATTAGACACTGCCGTTGGACAACATGCAGTAATTTATAGATGTTTTAAATCAGGTTGGGTACGGCTTAGCCAGCAGGTCCGCTAATCCATTGCCGCTGCTCTAAAGCCATGGTTAAAATATGGATATATCTCATGTGTTTACATCCCCCACTGCCATGTTGTTTTGCAGAGTCATCACATTAAAAAATGTATTCACGTGCAGTTTTTATTTTATTTGTTATTCAATGAAAATATTGCAATTGCAAATCTTTGCATTTTTAAAATTTGCAGAATATCGACATAGTTTTGTGTACATTTGTAAAAAGGTGCTCACCTTTGTTGAAATGGACTGCTCTTTTTCCTGACTGGTTTGTTTTGAAGGTTTGCTCTCTCCAAAAAACGGTCAGCTGGTACTCGCAGGAGATCCCAAACAGCTGGGACCAATCATTCGATCTTCTCATGCCCTACAGTCTGGTCTTGGTATTTAGCTCACTTTATTTATATTTCACTAATTAACAATAAATATATTTTTATATATCTATATACAGATATAGAGATAGAGATAGATAGATATACACACACACACAACACTATGTAGTCTATTTACTACATACAGACTGAAAGTCAAATACATTGTCATTTTGATCATAACTGTAAAGCAATGCAGCTAAATTAATTTCATAATTCCAATAAGTAAAATAATGTCTACCTAAGGAAATCCAACTGACTGCATTGCAAACACAAGTCTTCAAAGTTGCTGCCATTGATACACTAGATTGTGACATACATTCATTTATGTGTGACTCACCTCCAGGTCTTTCTCTGTTGGAGAGGCTGATGAATCGTAAACCTTATCAGGATCTTGATTCTCGTTTTGTCACAAAACTGCTGCAGAACTACAGGTACCTGGCAGACTGTGCATTTTTACAAAACCTTATATGCAACTTTGAAATGTTTTTATCTGCATTTGCCTTGCAGATTGTAAGGAAAAGAGTTTATCGATTTTTCTTTTATGGTTTATTTCTGTATAAATATTTTGTATTTTGCCTAAAGTCTCCGCTGCAGTTCTGTTCAAAACATTTATTTTATTATGCAAGTAATATTAGAGTAATATCATGCACTTAAGACGCAGTGAGAAGCAATGCCTAATACCAAAGGGAATGACGGACATGGTCTCAGTTCTAACCTTTATTTTAAAGAGCTGGAAAAGCTTATTTTGTTGTCTGTGTTACTCTTAGATCGCATGCTGCCATTCTGAAGATCCCCAACGAGCTGTTCTACAAGGATGAATTGCAGGTTTTTGCAGACCAGTTGGAACGTGAAACTTATTGCAACTGGGAAGCCCTTCCCCAAAAGGTGCAATACACCTAAAAAGCTCAAACCTCACGTGCAAATTAACTGAACTGTATAATACTTACTGTTACTTCAACAAGCTCTTTTCCTTTAGTAGAACAAATTTGACAGCAGCCTCTACTTTCAATCTGAAGATGTGTTCGAAATGTTCAAAATGATTCATCCCTGTGTGTTAAACATGTGCCATGTTCAACACACAGGGATGAATCTAATATTTATTTCTCTGTAAATTTATGCTGTTCTTTTTTATCTTGGAACAAGCTTGCTTACACTTTAAATCCTTGATACTCTGATTAAGTTACTTTTCGCTTTCTACATCTTTAACAGCAACTTAAACTGATACACTTGGAAATGGACTTGGTTGATAATAACTACGTACTCTTCACAACAACAGGGTTTCCCAGTGATTTTCCATGGTGTGCTGGGAAAAGATGAAAGAGAAGCCAATAGTCCATCTTTCTTCAATGTGTCAGAGATCGAGACGCTGGTCATGTATCTCAACACGCTGGAGCAAACGCAGGGAAAGAAGGGCCTTCCGCAGCTGTCTGCCAAAGACATTGGGATAATCACCCCCTACAGGAAACAAGTGCGGCTGCACAGCGGTAACGTTTTATTTAAGAAGGAAATGTTTGACCTGACATCCCTTCCATCTCTGGCCTATAGGTTGAGAAAATCAGAAAGGCGCTGAAGTCTCTGAAAACACTCAAAGACCTCAAAGAACTCCAGGTTGGCATTGCAGCTCTTCATTTATATATTTTTTCTGAAAGAATATTCAGGAAATTTTTTTAGGTTTGTTATCTCCTTTATATATTTCCAGTTAGATACTTTCTCTGGAATTTTTAAAACAGACATTTTTCTTTTGCTGTATAGTAACACATTATTGCTCCTCCCCTACCTGTTAATGCACAGTGCCATTTACCCACCAGAAAGGAAAGCTAAAAGTTTCACAGAATGTTTAAATCTGTTAGTTGGTAATCAAGCAAATAGGCTGATTAAAATGTAAAAAAAAGAATTATAACATTTGATGTTTGTTAATATTTTAATTCAGGTAGGATCTGTCGAGGAGTTTCAGGGCCAGGAGAAAAAGATCATCATAATCTCCACAGTGCGTAGCAGTCTCAGCTACGTTAAGATGGACACAGACTTTAATATAGGGTTCCTTTCAAATGAAAAGGTTTGTCTAATTTCTTATTAATTCAAATATACACATATCTCTTTCCCTTTCTCATTATAGAAAAAATAAAAATCACAACTTTCTTGTATGTATTTTTGCTTTAGAGGTTCAACGTGGCCATGACAAGAGCTAAGTCTCTTCTTATAGTCATAGGGAACCCTGTGATCCTCAGAAAGGACCCTGTATGGCAGAAGTAAGTCGGATGATTGAAGTCTCCTCATTGACATATGAATGCACTGAGATCAGCTGCTTATCTGAACTACACAAATTTTATTCTGGGAGAACATTCATGGGAAGTGTTACATAAAATTTAAATGGACTCCAATATAGCTTTTATTAGTGATAGGATTAAAAAAACACAATTTCATTAAAATTTGGACACTTTTATTATATGGCTTTACCAGGTCTGCATATTTTCAATCATCTATGTCACCATATTTCCAGCTAATCAGTATCAAGCCACTTCTACCTGCTGTAATGTTGTCTGTCTGTCTTTCTAAGCCGATTTTATACTTTGAAGTATACTTTATTGTATAAATGACACATAAAACAAAAATAACAACAACAAAAAAACTCGACATTAATGAGTTTAATAGCACGTTCAATTTTATGTGGATGATGGTTAAGAGAATTATGGTAAAGCTACATTTAGCCTGCTGATATTATTTTATTTGCTTGAAAGACATAATCTTGGAACATCTAGCTTTTTTGCCCTTAAAGTGATGGCTTTGATAGATTCTAGGGCTCCGAAGCATTTTCTACAGCAATGGGGAATTAGGGGTGGATGCTAAAACCTTCTTGCACACTTTATGATTTCCCCTGATAATATGTAGATAAACCACTTTTAAAAGATTTTTTATTTATTTTTTTTTTAGATCCTGAGAGTGTTAATAGTCTGGAAAGCAGCATTAATAAGAGTAAATTCCCCATGCCTCTACAACTACCTGTTCAACATTAAAAAACAAACAAAACGACTGTTATTTGGCTGCAGCACTGCACTTGTGAATTATGTTGATTACTATTTGCTCATGACAAACCTGTCTAATAACCCTAACCCTACCTTAACCCAGGGTAAAAAATATATGCATCTGTTTAGAAGAAATGATTTGCAGGTATAGAACGTGTTTAACAATGTGACTCAAATATAACCTTATAAGTTTACAGTTGATGTTTCTACCTTTTTCTGTCTTTTGCAGATTTATCCACTACTGTGTGGATATGAAGGGCTACAAAGGGGTTGATTTCAATAATGTGGATGAGGAAGATCTCTTTGAGGCCAAAATGGCAGCCCTGAAAATCACTGACTCTGAATGTTTGTACTGTTTTGCTTTTTATTACCAAAGTAATCTTTATAATCATTTAGTCTTGGATACAGTTGGAAAGTTATTTACTTTACTAAAATATTTTCTTATTTTGTTTTAAAATAAGTCATTGTTGCTGATGACTTGCATTTCAAATACTACTTCTTTGCTTTATTCTCAGTTAAAAAATAAATATATCTCAGACTATTATTATCTAAATGTATTTATTTCAGGAACTCTCTGTTCACCATGGGAACATAATATAAGTTAATTATGTTGGCTACAAACAGATATTTCTTTTGTGTCAACAAATAATAAAAAACAGTATTTATGAGTAAATTATTAAAGTAGACCATTAGAAAAATAATCTAAATACAGTTATTTGGGTTTTAATATTGTAAATACATTTTTTTATTTTGTAAAATTAGAAAGCTCATTCCTAAAATGAACCTGTATTTGTTTAATTACCTGTTTTTAGATATTGAATAATTAAAGATTCAAGTTTCTGTCTGTAGGTCCTGCTGAAGAGATGAGTGTCTTCCAGCAGCATGTGGATCCTGGATGGAAGAATGAACATTAGACTCTCAAATTTTCAACTGCATCTTTCTAAAGGACAGAGATTTTTGTTCCAACGAGATGTGTAGCAAATCTTCTCCTCTCCCCCTCTCCTTCTGCATCTATTGTAGCGCACACAATTTGAAGTCTATTTAAAGGAAATTATGCAAATTATGACTTTTTACACCTTTTGACCTTCAGTCTTTTAAAAAGCACAAATGAATATTGCTACACAGATCAAGATGTTAATTTCTTTCACTGATACGCATCACTTTTTCTCACTGATGCTCTCACTTGTCAAGCCTTACTCATTAACTTTTTATGCATTTCTTATCTAAGGGCTAAACATGAATAAACTTTTTTTGAAACACTGTACCTTAAAGCTGTTTTGACCCATCTGTGTCTCACAATGTGTTAAGAAAAACAAAGACTGATTTGATCTGTTTCAGAAATTTATGAGATGGTGGAAAAAACAAGTCTGGTTTAAAGACTGTACTATGAGTACCTATTTATAAAATATTGACAGGGACACCAAACACTTATGAGCACATGGATGAAAGGGAGCCAATTTTCTTCCAATTTGATTTTATTTCTTTTCTCTTTTGTATTTTTTTTCTCTACTTTGGAAAAACTTGAATTAATGCTTAATTATCTCCAAAAGATAATTAAGAAGGAAAGAGCATTAATGAGGATCAATACTGTTGGATGTGATGTGTGTTAAATGTGGAAAAATTTTATATGAATGTTAAATTATCTATGTTCAGAGAGGGAAAAAAATGCAAAAGGTAATGTTTCAAAGATATTTTATTGATTAATGTATGACATTCACAAGAGAAATTTAAATACAGTTATGACTTTACTGTTTATCGAAAAAGGAAAAGTAAAGAAGCATTTTTCATGGACTTGAGATGGTTAAACCTGTAACACAGAGGGTTTTCCCCGGTATGTCACTGTTCACTATAATTAGGCTTTCCTGGAGGTTAACTGCTTACAAAATAGCAGCAGTATACCATTAGTGACTGGTTTAATTTTTCACCTGCTGTGGCTTTGCTGGGATTTTTTTTTTTTTCCCTCTCTTTTTTTTTATTTTTTTATACAGTTTTCTTAAAGGCCTCCTGAAAATTCATTAGCTTAGTGCTTAATGAACCTTCCAAATGAAGCCCCAGCTATAACATAACACAAGGCCTCTACATTAATAATTTTTTTTTAAATTAAGGAAATCATTCTTAACTAAATTTCTTTTTGTTTACACTTGTGTATACAAAATGACAAAATAAATCTAGGTCTAAATCTACATATATTCTCCATGCGTTTTTGCCTTCATGCTGAGCTTCTTAAAATCAGCACTTCAGGATCTAACCTACACTGTTGCTCGGTCATTAACCAGAAATGATGTTAGGCTTGATTTGCATGCTGCAGTGTAAGGCAATAGCTGCACATCTTACTACCCGTGTGCTTGGTTCTGTGCATTGTAAGGCAGCATGATGAACTCAAAATATATAAACCCTTCATGTGAAAAAGCTTTGGAGACAAATGAGCAATACAGGCAAAAAGTAAATGCATTACTAGCTTTAAGGTTGAGGTTTGCTGCTATAAAATGGCATGAGTTCATTTGTACGTAGGTATGCAACTATAAAACAATAACTTTTTTTTTTTTTGTCAGTTTTTGTAATTTATCCTGGAGTTTAAAATTCAAACTGCAGCAGTATTTCTCAACAGGAAAAATAAGCTACTGCGCTATCTTCCAAAGCAGATAAATCAAAAGGAAGGCTTTTAAACATGTCAAGAAGTTTACTCTTCTTTGCTTTTCTCAGACATGTACAGAACTTCTTACTGGAAATGTGAGATGTGTAAACAGGTTGTGATTTCCATGACTGGGCCAAATGGTCGACTGTTTAGATTCCAGCAGCAGGTGTGACTGGTTCATTTGAAAAGAAGCAGAAAAATGTGCAATAAGCAAACAGGCCATGACCTTTGTAGAATCTTCAATACGCAGACTTCCTGTTGCTCCTGACTGTTACTGTGCACATATGAGTCACACTGACTTTTGTCTTAGCTGGTCACCTCTCCCTCAGATCTCCCTCATCCACTAATGATATAATGCTTATTGAGGAGAAGTCTGGCAATTGGAAAACTTATTCCTTCACAGATAATTTCCCTTGCATTAGAAGCCACAGACTGTCTCATGTATACTGTTTGTAGACATAAACCTGAGAATGTACAGGAGCCCAAGCAGCCATTTTCTGTATCTGCCAGAGGGGCTAACTGTTTTGATTTGTTACAACATATCGAAAAGGTCCTCCATTTATATTTTAGCCCATTAGAAATGCAGGGTACATAGATGGGTATGTGCAAAGTTAAAGCAGGCAATAGCTCTACCAGTTAAAGGCCATTTCCCTTGTAAACATAGCTGGACTTGTAACACCAGACTTCTTCTGTAAAGACAACAGAAGCTGAAAAGTATGGTGTCTGCCCAGGCTTAAAAAAAATACCCGAGTAGGATAATACAGCAAGTCTAGAATAACAGAATGGAACAAAAGCAACAACAAAAAAAAAGGCTTTAAACATCACTTTTAGTCATAATAATATACAATAATGCCCTTCCCTGTACTTTGTATGTTTGTCCTCAACCCACTTGCCTGCCAGTTTGGTTCTTCCTTAAATTAAAAAAAGATACAGTACAAAGATCAATTTGATGAAAAGTCAGGCCTTTGGTGCATCCTGCTTTAGTTTCACTGGTCAGTTAACTTAAAAGCTGTTAGGCCTGGGTGTGGCTCACAGCAGCATGCAGCCTTTGATAGTTTTATTGGACTTTCTGACCTGCAGGGCTGCTCTTGTTGCCATGTCAAACACGTCACGAACAGCATCTTTTGTCTTTGCAGAGCACTCCAAGAAGCCGAAAGCTTTGATCCTAATGGCCATCTCTTTTCCATCTTCTGTCTTTACCGGCTCCTGCAGGATTAGACCATAGGCGTTTAGGATTCATAGATACCATTGATAAAAAAATACTAGTAAGAAAGTAACACGACCTTTTGTCTTACTATAATTTGTTTGTAGCTATTCTTCTTTAAAATAGTAAGTACTCTTAGATACTAGCTTCTGTGCTTTTTTAAATGCATGTCTTCTGACATTTTTAAAATCCTGAGCTGGTCAGGGAAAACAGCCATTATACTGAGACAGTTTCTACTGGAAGTTTCTTTTTAATAGGGTTTTTTTTCCCCTCTCTGTTGTCGCTACATGCATGTTAACTATGAAAGATTGCTGCAAAGTCAATGTCACAATGCAAGCACCTGTCCAATGGCACTGTCTACTCATCCAGGGGGATACATAAATATTCTTTATAGATAAAATAGATTCTATTAAAATGATTGCCAGCTCTCTAAAGGCCTATTTACAAAACCCTTTTGAAACTGTGCTGAGATCGGTCCGAGCACGGTAACCGGGATAACTGTTTAGTGTAAATGGCAAGCACAACTGAACCGCACTAACATGGTACTAGTTCATCAGTAGGTCTCGGCACGGTTCATTTCCAGCTCAGTTCTCAGATAACAAAGAGCACATGAGCAGACCGGGTCATCTCCTTACAGTCAGCCTCCGTAATCATGAAACTTCAGACATTCATAAAAATACTAACTTCTATACCGTGCCACATGATTTCTAGTAATGATTCTGCCTAACAGTATGATGAACCTGAACTCCTTTCTTTGTTTCCTGCATCTGTAAGCCCTGATTAGACAATCGTTTGTCGTATCCACTTCCCAAAAACCCACTCTGTCAAGTAAATTCACCAAAGGCCTTTTTTTGCCTAACTCTCCGCAAACTACCAAATTTCACAATGATAACAAAACATAACTTCCTGATTGTTGCGGGTACCACCATGTTGATTTACTTGTTTAGCTCTAGAGAGCAGTGGTACCATAGATCGTCACTAGGAGGTAAGGAACCATGTTGGCGTGGTATGTAAATGGTCGTTAGCAACCAAGCTCGGCACGGATCGGTTTTCAGACGGTAGTGTAAATGGGGCTGAAGTGTGCATGGTTCGTCTCTGGGGGGTGGGGCAGTGTCTGGCTGTGGAATTGGGCCGACTTTGGATTTCTTTGATCCAATTAAACTTTGAGAGTTGGCAAAACTATAATCCTCATCTATGCCTTCAACGTGTATGTTAGATCCAGTTCCACCCAGGTTATTTAAGGAAGTATTCCCCCTGTGTTCCTCCTCCATTTTAGATGTGATTGATCTATCCCTTTTACAGGGATATGTACCAAAGGCTTTTAAGGTAGCTGTAATTTAACCTTTACTTAAGAAACCATCTCTTGACCCAGGTGACTTGGCCAATTATAGACCTATATCCAATCTTCCTTTCTTATCTAAAATTATTGAAAAAGTAGTTGCCAAACAAGTGTCTGACCACTTACACCATAATAAACTTTTTTGAAGAGTTTCAGTCTGGCTTTAGAGCTCATCATAGCACTGAAACAGCTCTGGTGAAAGTCACTAATGATATTCTCATGGCTTCAGATATTAGACTTGTATCTGTACCTGTCCTATTAGATCTCAGGACTCCATTTGATAAGAAAAAAATAAAATTTGTATTGGTCACAATTCGCATGTCAGGCTTTTTAAAGATCTGAATCAGTGATATGCCAGAAACCTGCAATCAGTGCACCTCTAGTACTAAGACTTTCTTCCACCATTCAGAAACATACATGTTAGTTGAAAGGGTGTCTCTAAATTTCTCAATGGTGTTTGTCTCTGTGTTTTTCTGTGATAGACTGATTGTCTCTGGTTAGATGAAACCCAGTGCATCAACACTTTTGGATCACAGATACTGTATGTGGAAAGACTTATCATTTAAATTCTAATTTTAGTCCTTTATTTCCTCCTCAGCCATTTTACATAGGGGGCATGAGCCTTGAATCCCTGAATGTCAGAGCTATTACCTGCTTCATCTTGGCCAGTTCTCTTCGTGTGTTTTCATCGTTACGCAGATCTTTCTTATTCCCCACCAGGATGATTGGAACATTGGGACAGAAGTGCTTCACCTCAGGAGTCCACTTTTCAGAAATATTCTCTGTTCCAAGGGAAAAGGATAAAAAAAAAGGCTAAGAAAATTAAGAGAGGAAGTGAATGAGCTATTAGACCAACAAGCAGATCAGTCTAGATATAAGGTAGATATTGCTCAGTAGACTGTTTGGTTTAAAATGTTTTCATTTGCACCAACTCCAGTCTATACTGTGACCTTTCAATGTACTTAATGAGCAATAACTAAATGAATATGAATGAATTAAGGCTTCGGCATATTGGTAATTCCAAAAAAAAAGAAAAATAATCCAATGGACTCTGTTTCCAAGTTTGAAGACGTTTCGCTTCCGATCCAGGAAGCTTTTTCAGTTCAAAATGTCATGAATAGCGTTGAGCATGACGTTATAAAATAGGCCAACAAAGCCTTGTTTTTGTTGGTAATATTGGTAATATTTCTGTCACTCATAAACTGTCCAACCAAATTACAATAACAGAATAAAATAGAAAGAATAAATAAGACTGTGGTACAATTGGTTAAATTATTTACCCATATATTAAGAGATAACACAAAAAACAACGGGAAATTATATTAGTTCCATTACGGAGTTTTTGTGTTTAACATCCTGGTGAATGCTAACTAAAGCGTTAACTTCAGACAGGTTTTTAGGTGCTGGTGAAGAAAATTTAACCTAGTATTTTGTTAACTGTTTCTTTATTTTTTATTATTATTTTTTTTTTTTTTGCAATATTGCAGATGTTAAGACATCTGATTTATCTTTAATTAAACAAAGTCACTGTTTGGCATAAGCAAAATTTCACAACCCCCGTGCAGTACCCTCTCTGGTCTGCAGGAGTAAGAGAGGCATAGAGTTTCTCTGTGGAGAGACTGGTTACCTTTTTAGGATGTACTACGCCCCTTGCTCAATCTGTGCTGAATATGGGTTCTAGCAACAATAAATTAGTTATAGCCAACAAATGGTGGGACGGGATCCACTGTTTATAAATAAAAAAAAGCTTTCAAATGTTCTCACCTAAACTATCGGGGCTGTCGATAGAATAGCACATAAGGATGACGTCTGTGTCGGGGTAAGAGAGAGGTCTCAGTCTGTCATAGTCCTCTTGGCCTGCAGTATCCCACAATGCAAGCTCCACCTGGAGAAAGAAGACATATATCTAATAATCACATTTATTATAATTAATCCACATTTCTTTCTTCCTGTTTATCAAAATTTCCCAACATGCTTTGCTACTAAAACATACATCTATCATGGGCATCCAAAGCAGAAAAAGTCTATCCAGCTGGACATAAACAATATTGGAAATTATGCTAATATTATGTTAACAGATAAGGAAATTATTATTAATGCTGCACCAAAAATTACCCATAATCTGAAAAAGCTGTTCTGTAACCAAAAGAGCTAAGAATGAAGGGCAATATTTTTCACAATGCCCTTGATTGCATCCAGTAGAACTAGGTATATCTATAAAAATTTCAATAACTAGCTGCTGTAAGAATTTTGCTTTAAAAAAAAAAAAGTTTTGCATTCTTATTTGATTGTTTCTAACCTGTTTCCACTGACTCTGTGATTCCCACATTTGACCTGTTTCTTTCCAGACTGAAACAGCAGTCATGAGCCACTGTGTTATCACAGTCACAATGTGTGACTTTTTGTGTTGTGTGTAGAGACATAGTTTTGATATTCAAAGCTACATTCATTGCGACTTTAAGGAATGGTCTACACAGTACACCAGGCGTGTCCAAAGTTGGTCCTAGGGGGCAGTTGTCCTACAGGTTTTCCATGTTTCTCAGCTTCAGCACAGCTGGTTTTAAATATTGCAGGCAGCAGTCTAGTTGTAAAAAAAGAAGTTGGATTTTTTTTTTCTTTTCAAAGCATACATAGCCTTATTAATATAGTCTATTAACCTAGAGCAGGGGTCTTCAATGTTTTCCAGGCCAAGGATCCCCAAACCGATGGCGAGATGGAGCGGGGACCCCCTAATTATATATGTTGTATGTAATAGTCACTCTATTACAGATGGAGTAATGTTTACGAAAGTAATTTGGCCCTGGGATTATTAAAGTATCTCTGATTCTGATTCCTGGTTGATGGGACAGGTGTTGTGAATGAAACGTTGCCCAGCTGGAAAGAGCTCCTGTGTGTCACTAAATGTGTGCATTGATGACTGAAAGACATCTACTGCCTCCATTTACCTGTTTACTACAGTCTGTTGAATTCATGTTAATGTGAATTTAAAGACATTTAGATCAATGGAAAAAATTGTAGGGGGGAATATAAAAAGAAGTCTAATCAACCAAAACTTTCGCGAGCCCCCTGCAGTACCTCCGTGGACCCCCTGGGGGTCACGGACCCCCTGTTGAAGACCTCTGACCTAGAGCACTATGCATGGTATGGTTGTTACATGTCAGGTACGCCGGTCATTGACCTTGACCAAGCCACCTTACAGTAGAACTGCAGTCAGTCCCTGGACCGGCATGGCTATCACTGCCCCTACATAGTTAGGGACAAATGCAGAGGACAAATTTCACACTGGGATCAGCTTCATAGTCATGGTAAGTCTTTGGTTTTGTTTATTTTGCTCAGGTTAATCATAAGCCCACAGCCCACCAAATGTTGAAAGGACAATATTAATTCCATTTCTGTTAATATATAGTAGAAATTTTACACATTCAGTAATAAAATGTCACAAGGGATGCGTTGAGTAAAAAAAGTGAGCACTGAGAGTTGATATCCAAGGAATCCAATTTTTTTCTGAAATCAAATCTTTTTGGCGGGGGCCTACATACGACTGATTAAAATGCGACTGCTGTAAGGCTTCAGTCTGAACAGTTACGGACGTCACTGTGACGCACAGTCACAGTCGTAGTTTAAAAGTTCCCCTTTGGGCCTTAAGTCAGCCGATTGGCCTGTGGTTTCCAGCCAAGTTTAACCCAACAAAAAAAAAAAAAAACAGCCAGTCAACAATCAGTCAAGGACCCTTCATGGAAACAGGTGAACTTTTAACTACTAACATTTTAAAATAACATTATTATTACATAATTCAACAAATTACACTGTAAGCTGTTAAAGCCACTAAATATTCTACACATGCTATAAAAGAATAAAAATGACTGTAAATTTTAAGAACATCAACAACGTCTTTTTTATGCTTATGTGATCTTTTTTTTTAGATAGAAGACAAACCTCAGGCAAGTTCTCCTAACTTACACTCTTCTCTTATGGTTAGGTTAGGTTATTGTCATTAATCAAACATTCTAACTATTATACATGATTTTCTTTGGGTTGTTTTGTGTTAAAATTTAGTCTGAGAGGCCGCCAGGAATGAGCCAGCAGCCCCCCGGGCATCCACCCCCAGAGCCCGAGCTCCACCAGTGAGCCCCGACGCCAGCCAGCGGAGGGAGAGCAGGACGGGGGGAATGGGCTCCGCACTTAGCGGAGACTTGAGATGTATTTGGGAGAGGGTGCGGTTGAGACCCCAACCTGGGAGAAAAAAAAAAAAAACACAACACACCATCTCAATCATGCCTTCCCTCCCTAGTCCCACTCGTACCACAGAGAAAGAAAAAAAAAAATAAGAAATTGAATAAAATAATAATAATAAATAAAGAAAATAACAACGCGGACACACATTCACACATAACACTCACATCCAATAATACCAGGACCAAAAACCCGGTGACACCGGTGGTTGGTCCCGGGACTATCGGATGACCCCATAAGTGAACCTAAAATCCGGATGTGGGGGGAGGGGAGCGGCGACACCGCCACACCAACCCATCTCATTCCTGCTTCAAGCCCGGCGCCCCACCCCAGGACCGGGGCCCACCCATCCCACGCCGGCCACCCAACCAGAACCCCCCCCCCCAAAAAAAAAAAAACGCTTCAACCAGGCACTTCATGCCCCTCCATCCAACCTTCTTTGGGGAGAGCAGAGGTGACAGCCCCGCCACCGGCAGGCCACCTAGGCCCCGCAGCCGGCCCCAGCCAAAACCACGGACCAGGTGGCTTGCTCTACCTCCAGGCCCCAGACTCCGGGCGGCAGCCGGAGAACAGGGGTGTGAGAAGACCCCGATCCTCACTGCGCCTGCTCGAATGTGGTGTTGTTGCGTGTTGCTCTCAGATGCAATTAAAACTGCGAGTACCAAGAGGGGGTGTCCGGCACAGTCCACCCCCCCTCCAGGAGATAGCACCCCCCCCCCCCCCCTTCGACAACCCTGAACCCTCAATGTCTAGATGCGAGAGGGTATGGAGGAGGCCGACCGTGGTGAGGCCCATAAAATAAGCCCCCCCCCGGTGGCCCTGACCCCCACCCCCCGAAAATGCCCTACATAGATGTGTGTTGTGAAAGTGAAGTAGATGGAAGTGTCTAAAATGCAAAATAAAATTGGGGTGGGGGACGTCATCAGAAGGTGTGGCCCTCCAGTTAACGACCCCCTCCCCAAAAACCTACATGTGTGGCAGAGTGATGGAGCAGGCAGAGGGAGGATTTCGGGGATGGGGAGCAAAGGACTGGGGTGCTTGCTGCACTCCCAGGGAGCCAGCTCACCCGCTGACTCCAATAGGCAACCCCTTTCCCCAAGAGCCCCTCCAGAGAGGGGGGCCCCACCAGTTTCACCACCGTAGCCCGGGGGCATGGGACCGGCAGCAGGACCCACCAGCCAGCCGGGCACGGAGCCGACACCGCCACCCTCCCCCCGTCCTGTCCATCCAAAAAAAAAAAAAATAAATAACAAAAAAATAATAATAAATAAAAAAAAAATAAAATAAAAAATAAAAAAGTCAAAAAAGTCAAAAAAAAAAAATAAATAAATAAATAATAATAATAATAATAATAATAATTAAAAGCAAAAAAAAAGAGAGAAAAAATAAAAATAAATAAATAATAATAATAATAATAAATAAATAAATAAATAAATAAGGGGGGGGGACAACCCCAGCCGGCCAGCCCACGCGCAACACGCAGAGCCCCCACCCCGGACGAAGCCCCACCAGGGGGCAGCATGGACCAGGACCAAGACAGGGAGCCAGACCCGAAGCCCTTCCAAGATCTTCTTCCCTCTATAACCACCCCCCACCCCCCCTCCGGAGATCTAATCCCTCCCCTACAATAACAATCAAGCTACTCACCACACAAGCGACAGAAGACATCCAGGCCGAGATCATACCTACTCCCCCTCCCTCCCCTTCCCCCACTTACAGAGTGCAAACCCGTGAGGGGGTAAGCATTTGCCATAGGTATTAATGTCCATGCCCCCCCCAGCCCAGCAGGCCCAGAGGCACCCCGGCACACCAGAGGCCGTGGCAGCAGGGGCAGACAGCCGGGCGTACACCGGCCCAGACCCCAAACAGCACTCCCCACAGAACCCGAAACCCCACCGGGGCCCCTGCCCAAGGGCAACGCGCCCCAGGGATCCCAGACCCCAGGACCCACCCCAGACCCACCCGTTTTGATTTAAAGAAAACACACATTTCAAGATCCCACAGGCTTCGTGGGAATCACAAGATGGCGCCAGTTCAACGTCCGGTTCCGGAGCCCGTTTCGCCACTTCCGGAATTCCGTCCGTCACTTCCAGTTTCAGATCCGCTTCTAAGGTCAGAATCTGCTCCGTCATTTCCTGATTTCCGTCTTCACTATTTTCTGGCGAATCTAGTGAATTTAAAAGTTTTCTTAGGCAGTGTAAATTGTTTTTCGGGCTCAATCCGTCCAGTTTTCCCGACGACGAGAAAAAAAATAGTTTTCATTTTCTCACTTTTATCCGGTAAAGCCTACGAGTGGAAAGAGACCCGTTTTTCTCCAGAATCCAGTATAACCTGTACTTTTGAACAGTTTCAAGATGAATTTATTCGAACATTTTCTGATAAACCTGCTGAGTCTCATGGTCTGTCTAATTGTAAACAAGGAAATAGATCCGTAGAGGAGTTTTCAGTCGACTTCCGGGTTAGAGCCGCTGCTTCCTGCTGGACTGATCCTATGCTAAAATATCTACCGCAATGCATTAAATAAAGAGATTAGGGACAAACTAGCAAAAATGGGTGAACCTGAAACCCTGAAAGAACTCATCTACACAGCTCAATATTATGATCATAAACTACGCACAAGAGTCAAACCCAGGTCTAGGAAACCAGTTCAACCCAGCTTAGTCCAGTCCAACCCAGCTCAGCTCAGTTCAGTCCAGATCTGTCCAGTCCAATCCTGTCCAGTCCAGTCCAGCTCAGTCCAGCCCAGTACAGCTCTGTACAGCCCTGTTCAGTCCGCTTCTGCACAGTTCAGTCCAGTTCAGCCACCACTTACATGATCATCAGTTAGCTCCATCCATCAAGAAACTCAAGATGAACCCACAAGTCACCACCCAAGCAGCCAGAGCTCCCATCACCCATGAGTCGGAACTCTGGAATTTCTATTACGGGGATAGAGATGATCTGTTCCCCTTCTTGTCACCTTATCATGAACCAATTAGCCCTACTCCTGAGCCCGTTAGCAATTCAGCTAAACCTGCACCTGAACCCACTTACACACCAGTTTGCCCTATGCCACAGTCAGCCTGTGAACCCGTTAGCCCAGCTTCTAATGAACCCCGACGTAAGAGACGGCGGCGCCGTAAGCCAGCTCTGAGCAGTCTAGAGACCCCTGAACCAGCTCTGAGCCGTCTAGAGACCCCTGAGCCGGTTCTGAGCCGTCTAAAGACCCCTGAGCCAGCCATGAGCCGTCTTGAGTCAGTTCTGTGCCATTTTGAAACCCCTGAGTCAGCTCCATGCCATTTTGAAACCCCTGAGTCATCTCCATGCCATTTTGAAACCCCAGAGTCAGCTCCATGCCATTTTGAAACCCCAGAGTCAGCTCCGTGCCATTTTGAAACCCCTGAGTCAACTCCGTGCCGTTTAGAGACCCCTGAGTCAACTCCGTGCTGTTTAGAGACCCCTGAACCTGCTCCAAGCAGTCTAGAGACTCCCGAGCCGATTCTTAGCCGTCTAAAGACCCCTGAATTAGCTCTGTGCCATCTAGAGACCCCTGAGTTAGCTCTGTGCCGTCCAGAAATCCCTGAGCAGAACTTTAAAGAGATGTCAGAATTCGAAGGATGTGGTTTTACCCCTCCTAGGACCTCTCTACAGGCGCCATTGACCGCAAGGAGCCCTCTACAAGCATCACAAGCCACTTCAGAGACTAAACCTTTGCTGAGATGGGCGGTTTTCCCCATGCAGGATTGGGAGCCACAGTCGGTGGTCCCCCCTGTTCCTGATGTGGAGCCACAGTCGGTGGTCTCCTCAGTTCCTGATGTGGAGCCACAGTCGGTGGTCTAATCAGTTCCTGATGTGGAGCCACAGTCGGTGGTCTCCTCAGTTCCTGATGTGGAGCCACAGTCAGTGGTCTCCTCAGTTCCTGATGTGGAGCCACAGTCGGTGGTCTCAGATCCTGATGTGGAGCCACAGTCGGTGGTCTCCTCAGTTCCTGATGTGGAGCCACAGTCGGTGGTCTCCTCAGTTCCTGATGTGGAGCCACAGTCGGTGGTCTCCTCAGTTCCTGATGTGGAGCCACAGTCGGTGGTCTCCTCAGTTCCTGATTGGGAGCCACAGTCGGTGGTCTCCTCAGTTCCTGATTGGGAGCCACAGTCGGTGGTCTCCCCTGTTCCTGATTGGGAGCCACAGTCTGTGGTCTCCTCAGGTCCTGATTGGGAGCCACAGTCGGTGGTCTCCCCTGTTCCTGATTGGGAGCCAAAGTCGGTGGTCTCCCCTGTTCCTGAGGTGGAGCCGCAATCAGCGGGCTCCCCTGTTCCTGAGGTGGAGCCGCAATTGGCGGGCTCCCCTGTTCCTGATTGGGAGCCACAGTCGGTGGTCTCCTCAGTTCCTGATTGGGAGCCACAGTCGGTGGTCTCCTCAGTTCCTGATTGGGAGCCACAGTCGGTGGTCTCCCCTGTTCCTGATTGGGAGCCACAGTCGGTGGTCTGCTCAGTTCCTGATTGGGAGCCACAGTCGGTGGTTTCCCCTTTTCCTGATTGGGAGCCACAGTCGGTGGTCTCCTCAGGTCCTGATTGGGAGCCACAGTCGGTGGTCTCCCCTGTTCCTGATTGGGAGCCAAAGTCGGTGGTCTCCCCTGCTCCTGAGGTTGAGCCGCAATCAGCGGGCTCCCCTGTTCCTGAGGTGGAGCCGCAATCGGCGGGCTCCCCTGTTCCTGAGGTGGAGCCGCAATCGGCGGGCTCCCCTGTTCCTGAGGTGGAGCCGCAGGCGGCGGGCTCCTCTGTTCCTGTCCAGGAGCCGCAGGTGGCGGTCTCCTCTGAGCCTGTTCCTGAACCACAGTTGGTGGTCTCCTCTGTTCCTGACCCGGAGCCGCAATCGGTGGGCTCCTCTGTTCCTGACCCGGAGCCGCAATCGGCGGGCTCCTCTGTTCCTGACCCGGAGCCGTAATCGGCGGGCTCCTCTTTTCCTGACCCGGAGCCACAATCGGCGGGCTCCTCTGCTCCTTACCCGGAGCCGCAATCGGCGGGCTCCTCTGCTCCTAATCCAGAGCCGCAATCGGCGGACTCCTTTGTTCCAGTCCAGGAGCCTCGCGCCAGGCCTCCTGAGCATCTGCCTCGCCTCCGGCCCAACGGCAGGGCTCCTGAACATCTGCCTTTCCTCCGGCCCAACGGCAGGCCCCCTGAGAATCGGCCTCGCCTCAGTCACAACGGCCGACCTCCAGAACTTCTGCCACGCCTCCGGCCCCGCAGCCGGCCCCCGGAACGTCGGCCATGTCTTCGGTCCCACGGCCGGCCACCTGAGACTCTGCCCCGCTGCCGGTCCCACGGCCGGCCACCTGAGACTCTGTCCCGCTGCCGGTCCCACGGCCGGCCACCTGAGACTCTGCCTAAGAAATCGTCTGGGATTTCTTTTGCTTTCTTCCACCGTAAGTGGATCATTTTTTGTTCCGGATTTAGTTTTTGTTTTTTGCCCTCCTTGCCTGGTTCCCCCTCCGCCCACCCTGGGTGGGTTGTTTTTGGTTTTGGACTCTGTTTTTGTCGTTTCTTGCCCTCCTTGCCTGGTGCCCCCTCCGCCCGCCCTGGGTGGGTTGTTTTTCGTTTTCTTTTTTTTTATGGACTGTTCTGAGGGCGTCTGGAATCCGCCCTTGAGGGGGGGGCTCTGTTGGGATCCGGAGGCTTGCCCACCAGAGGGCGCCGAGGATCCTCTTCTGTTTTTTTGTTTTCTGTTAGGGACTGGGGTTACTGTTGGGATCTGGGGATGTACCACCTTCCACCAGCAGAGTGCGCCGTGGGTCTCCTGGGCTGGAGCCCTCCAGCACACCTGGAGCTCGTCTGCTCATCAGGAACCTTCCCTACATAAGCAGCTGCCAGACCTTCCTTCGACGCCGCAGTGTTGACCTTAGTTTGGTTAGCAACCTGAGCCTCTGTTACCTGAAAGAATCTAAGTTGACTCTAAGTGAGAAGACTGATTCTAACCCTCCTCTGTCTTTGCTCACAGGAAACCTGTCTCAAGCCTGAAGCTCTGGGTGAGCTTAACCTGCCTTCCAGCCCTGGTGAGCCAAACCTGAAGATTCCTATTTGGATATCCCCTGCTGCTCTCTGTGAAGAGCTGGAAACTCTGATCAAGGTCTGCCATTCAAAGTAAGAAGCTAGACACTGCAGCTGCTTGTGTACTCTGCTGAACCAACAGTCTCTGGACCCAACGGTTCCCTCTCTCACAAGAGAAGCCTGGACTCCGTCAAGGTAGACTCAGAGTTATCTTAAAGGACTCATTAATCATCTGTCTGCCCAGATAATCAAACTATCCATCTCTGCAGACTTCAGTGAACCCAACCCGGACCAGTTCCTGATCCAGTTCATGTCTTTATGTCAACAACCTTTAATAAACTCTGTTAAACTTTTACCCAGCCTCCGTTGTGTTCTGCATGTGGGTTTGAATTAAAACCAATCATGACACTGACTGGTTTGGACAGTTTGTAATCTAATTTGCTCTTAACCATTCTTGAATTTGTTTGCCCTTTTCTTTTGTTTTAATTTGGTTAAGCTATATTGTGTTTTGGGTCTGATTAACCATATTCTGTAATAAATCATTTTACATTCCCCTTATTTGCTATGGACACATTTTTAAGTTACCTTCCCAGAACCCCTAGACCTTGGGGGCGTAACAAAGTCTAATAAATGTTTTAAATTTAAGAACATTTACCAAAGCCAAGAGCTTTATAAACAAAGAGCTAAACACAAATAGCCGTACTGTTATTTTTTTTTTTTTTTTTTTTTTTTTATTGAACAAAATGTATACAAAATCTCGATGAGGTATAAGAACATTACAACATAGGTAGAAACAGTAGAATAAACAAACAAGGGGCTAAGCCTAAAGACAAGCACATAAAACAGTAAGGCAAATGAATAATAATAGAGCAGGGATTTAAAACAAAAGAAAACTTGAGATACTGGCAGTTACTTTTCTTGCAGAAACAGATTTCAAAAGTTTCAGTGAGGTGAAATAAAGTTTAAATTGGTTAAGAAAAAAATCAAAACAAGGAGTAGAGCCTCTCCATTTACAGCAGTGTATGTGATATTTAACAAGTAAAAAGATAATATTAACCATGTCAGAAATTTTACTATCAAGGCCATCAATATAATATAAAATATGGGTGATGGTTATCTCAGGAATGTCATCAATTTTAAGGGATAACCAATTTTTAACGTCGCTCCATAGTTTAAAAGAAAAGGGACAGGAAAAAAAAAGATGATTAAGGGATTCTTCTGGACCATCACAAAAGGCACAACATGCTGAATCAAATTTAAATCTTTTGTGCAAAAATTCAGCCACTGGGTAAAAATTGTGAGAAATTTTGAAATGAGTTTCTTTAACCTTTGGTGAAATTGGCCATTTAACGTACTTGGAGAACGCATTCTCAATTATAGACAGATTGGTTGTTATCAAGATATTATTATTGTAATCATTAAATAATTTAGATTTGAAGGCAGTCACAAGCAGAACATTGTTGCACTTTGAATCGGTCACACTATATTCTCCAATTTTTAATTTGGGTAAAGATGAAGTGACATTTGAATATCGTAGGGTGTTTTGGATGAGATGGATCAGAGCTACAGGGATAGCTCTACATACTTTTAAATATTCATTACAAGAACAGTTCAGATCAAATTTGTTAGTGAAATCACTATGATTTAACAACATACCATTACTATCCATTAAGTCAGTTACAAATAAAATACCTTTTTCATACCAGTCAGTTTTAAAAATAGATTTTCTATTTATCAATATTGACCTGTTATTCCACACTACAGATCCATGTGGGGTAAAGTTGTGTGTAAATATCATTTTCCAAAAATGTAAAACTTGCCTGTGAAAGTTAGACAGTGTAAAATTAATCTTGGTTAATTCAAAATCACATTTAAGCAGGAAATTCAAGCCACCGAGCTTATTAAATATAGATTTAGGGATATGAAACCACATTGAATTGGAATGAGACAAATAGGTCTTCAGCCAGTTTATTCTAAATGAGCCAATCAAAGCCTCAAAATCTAATGCTCTAATTCCTCCTTTATCATAATCTTTAATAAGATCAGATCGTCTTAAATAGTGAGTTTTGTTTCTCCAGATAAATTGAAAGATTATTGAGTTGGCTTTCTTAATATTCTTGCCAGAGATAAAAGCAGAGTGGCACGGGTAAATTAATTTGGACACTCCTTCAGCTTTGGACAAAAGTACTCGTCCAAAAATAGTCAGATCTCTAGTTAACCAATGACTCAAGGATCTCTTCATACCATCCAAGCAACTACAAATGTTTTCCTCCTCTCTTCTAATAATGTCCTTTGAAATCAGCATTCCCAGATATTTAACCTCAGACTTAACTGTAATGGAAGCAACAGACGTCTCAGAGCTGGAATGGATCGGCAAAAGTTCGCATTTATCAATATTTAGAGACAAACCAGATGCGCTAGAAAACATTGAAATAGATTTTAGTGCAACATCTACCATAGTTTTATCTCTTAGGAAAATTGTTGTATCGTCAGCAAATTGACTAATCTTGAATTCCTTATCAAAAATTTTGATCCCATGTAAATTAGAATTTTTCATAATTAGTAAGGTTAGCATTTGAGTTGTTAATATAAATAATTTAGGTGAGATTGGGCAGCCCTGCCTGATTCCCCTTGACATAGAGAAACTAGGGGTCAAACTCGTTCCCAGGGAAACAGAGCTACTTATATCAGTATAAAATAATCTAATTATACTACAAAATTTTTCCCCAAAGCCAAAATATTTTAAGGTTTTTATTATAAAGCAGTGTTCCAGTGAGTCAAAAGCCTTGAAGAAATCTAGGAATAAAATAAAACTCTCATCATCAATAAAGCTACGATAATCAATCATATCAAAAATCAGTCTAGTGTGATGATGGATATTTCTTCCCTTTAAAAAAGCTGATTGGCATTCATTAATAATTGTTCCTAATCCACTGTTCAAGCGATTGGCATAAACAAGAGCTAAAATTTTATAATCTGTACATAAAAGAGTGATGGGTCTCCAATTGTTTAAAGATAAAGGGTCTTTTTTAGCTTTGGGGATCAGAGTAATCAGACCTCGTTTCATGGTGGGAGAGAGATTATTGTTTGAAATACATTCCAGCAGGGCCTCAAATAAAAGTTTTCGTAAATCTTTCCAAAAGAAAGTATAAAATTCAGTGGTTAACCCATCAAGGCCTGGAGATTTCCCTTTTGCCATTTGTTGTATTGCTACGTCAAGCTCTTCGATTCCTAAGTCATCTTCCATAAGGTTTTTAAAATCAAGGTTAATTTTTCCATCAGATTCCTGGATTTCATCAAAAAAAGATTGGCAATTGGATTCTGAATACTTAGAGCAATAAAGATTACTATAAAAATTTCTAATTGCTACATTTATTAAATCTAGGTCTTCAGTGATGCTACCATTAATAATTAGTTTCTGAATCTTCTTTTTGGATTGTCTCTGCTTCTCAAGATTAAAAAAATAGGAAGAGTTCTTTTCACCGTCTTCAATCCATCGAGCCCTAGAGCGAATGAAAGCCCCCTTTGCTTTATCTAAAAAAACATCATCAAGTTGAGATTTGAAACTATCAAGCTGACTCAGCTCTTCGGATGATAAAACTGATTTTGAACATAGAGAATTTATATTGCTTATAAGTTGGGAATGTTTCTGTCTCCTCAGCTTAGAAGCAATTTTGCCTGCCTTTATTGCTGCTGTCCTAACACTAAATTTAAACCATTCCCACTTATTTAAGGGTGACAGATCCATTACTGAAATGTCTTCAATAAGGTTCAGGACTTCTGAACAGAAGGTTTTATTATTCAGTAGATTACTATTAAACTTCCAAGTTACGTTTGAAGGTAGTTTGGATTTATTCAGAGAGAGAAACAAGGTAACTGAACAATGATCTGATAAAGGAGCTGCTGAAATTTCACAACTTGAAATATTATTTACTAGATTATGAGGGATTAACCAGTAATCTAGCCTGGAGCATTGGCCATTTCCCGAAGGGTTGAACCAGGAGTATTGTCTGATGTTAGGATTTCTAATTCTCCAGCAGTCTGTCAAATTTGTATTAGAGATTAAATTTACAAAAATATCATCATAAATATGGTATTGTCCCCGAGAGGGCAGACGATCAATGGATCCATCTGGAGCTACATTAAAATCTCCTCCCAAGATAACCTGATCAGTGGAATATTTTATTTTCCATTGTTTTATCTTCACTCCGAGGTCAGTAAAAAATATACTATTCATTGTTTTATTGTTGTATCCATATACACACACCAAAATGATCTTATTTCCATCAATCTCCACTATTGCAGTTACCCAGTGGCCATTTGTATCACTTATATGATCCAACAAGGAACCTGGGAATTTATAAAACATAATCACAACCCCAGCTGAATGCGACGTACCATGACTAAAATAAATTTGATCCCCCCATTGAAGTTTCCAGAATTTAGCTTCCTCACTTGATGAATGAGTTTCTTGCAGAAAAAAACAGTTTGCCTTTTGCTCTTTGCAATAAAGATAAATAGCCTTACGTTTGACAACATTTTTTAAACCCCTAGTATTAAGTGAAAGTAAGGATAACATGCAAAAAACACAGTAGTTGTGCAAAAACTACTCACAGGAACGATGAGCAGGAACGAGATAACATAGCCAATAATAGCTAAATAGAATAGTGCAATAGCCCTTTAAACAAGTACAAACATAATATACCATACCGGTGAAAGTAAAGAAACATGGCGGTGTAATTAGTCCGGGTCCACTCTTCGATTATCGATCAGGGCGAAACCTTCCTTCAGGTATGCACGTTTGCCTCGGCTCCTGGCTTCCTGAACCAGGGGCCACAGTTTAGCCCGGGCAATTCTGTCTTCCTTAGAAAAGTCCTCCTTGAAACTAATGTGCATTTCTTTACAAACTTTAGCATCTTTGGACTTCCTCCAGACCTCATCCCGCATGGTTCGCATCCCGAATTGAATGATGACGGCTCTGGGACGGTTGTTGGGCGAACCAGCGCCAGCTTTTTTCCCCAATCTGTGAACGGTGTCGACTGTATCACGCAGCCGATCCACGGAGACAGGAATGATCCTAGTGAGAATCCCAATGATGGTTTCCCGTACATCCTCGTCGTCTTTCTCGGGCAGTCCGGTCACCCTCAGGTTCCAGCGTCTCTTGTAACGAGCCTGGTCTTCATAGGAAATCCTCAGCGCTGCATTTTCTTTTTTGAGAAGGTTAACTGTAGCATGGAGCTCTGATATGGCTTTCTTATTAACCTCAATGGCGACAGTGTTAGCTACTATGCGTTTGTCAATGCTTTTTAAAATTTCTGTCTGATTGTCCATCTTTGTGTTAAGTTCTCCTATCGCACGAAGAATGGCGTTCGCTGTGTCCTCCTTACCGTCAGCCTCTTGTAGCTTCATTTTTTTTCTTGTTTTTGTTTTTTATAGGTGTGTGATCCCAATTCACCTTTTGTTCTTTAACAGAAGGATCAGACGTTGCCCCGACCGATTCAATTTCTTTTATAATATCTTCGTCACAAGCCTCTTGAAGAGCCGATAGATTGTAGTCGTGGTCTGACATGCTAACTTCCATCGATGAATTGCAAAACGGGAAAAAGGAGTAAGAAGGCTGAAAAGGTTTCAAAAAGTGGTTAAACTAAGAATAAAAAACCTAAGACGTTTTAAAACAAGGGCTAAAGCACAAAATTTGGGTTAAATCTAGGCTAAATAATAACTGTATTTTAGAGCCTGCAAAAACAAAACCTCTCACTCCGCCATCTTGGGACCTCCCCGTACTGTTATTTAACTAAGCTAACTCACTTTTCAAGTTCTAAAGGTGGAGCTTTTGAGTAAAATCTGATGTTCCCACAGTAAGCACTAGAATCAGTCATAAGTCCTAAAATAGAGGTTTGCAGAGGCAGAGGGTGGGAGGTGGCCCAACACTGTTGAGACAGCATGAGCAAACAGATCATTATGTTCCCACTGGAGAAGGTGTGAGCTGCAGACTTTAAGTAAAAGAGTGAGGGGGAAAATAGCCATAGATTCAAAACAGTTTTTTTAAACAAATTTATAAGTTGAACAAAAATGTAATACAATAGCATTTCTTAGATATAGTTGAACCGGAACTTCTGTCAGGGGATTCAGGGGTACTTAATCTCTCTCCAAAAAGAGTTTCATTACATATTTATTTTACAGAAAACAACCATAGACCGCTCCCTGCGTGCTAAATCAACCAGCACGAAGACAGGAAATAAAGAACTTATCGGACATGAGCAGCAGTAGAGTTCTGGGACAGGGAGGGGGATTGCCAGGAGACATCCTTGTTCCCCGTCTGAACAGGAAACCAGGAAGTAAAATCATTTCCTGTTTTGCCAAGCGGTGATTCTGCACCAATGGTCAGATTGAGAGAACAGAACCCCTAAACATAAGTTAGCATCTTTAGCTCTGACTGCAGAGTTCTTCAAGAAAAAACAAAAACAAATGTAACGTGTCACAACTCTCCATCTGAAGAGAGGATTATGCCACAAAGGTTTTGACATTCATATCTGAAGCTTTTACAATATTTAGAAAAAGAAAAAAAAATTGAGCACATCAGCTCACTGCTGAGGTAAATAAACAAGGAAGCCAAAGACCATTTTATTACCAAAATTTCCAAGACCACAAGTAATTAAAAGTAATTACTGAATGAAAACCTCCCATCTACAGCTAGTAGATGTAGACAACAAGTTCTCCACAATCAGTTTTATTTCTCTCTCTGTGAAAGATGACTATGGGGTGATAACCAATGCAACAAACTTTCAAAGTTAATCATAAATGTTCCAACAGAAACCAGCAGGTTTACTTAAAAAAAGTAAATATTATTTTGATATCTATGGTCTGTTGACTGTGTTTAGTTATGTTATCAACAACTACTTATTTGGGGGCTGAAGTGGCCTGAGTAAAACATTATTTTATCTTTGGTACACAGTTAGAGTTGAGCTTAAAGTAGGTTTTTCTTATATTAAATGGCATAAATGACATTTCTCTTGTTAATTAGCACATCAACTGCAACCTCTTTTTGGTAACGATTAAGCTACCAGACATTTATGCCCTTAAAACATTTATATGCTCTCTATTATTAATGATATTGTATATAATTTTACTACATACAATTCAATGCTGTTGCATATGATTAATAATAATAATGATAAGAAGAGAAGATTGTTTAATAAATCTGTGTATTACAATAATGAGAAAACCTTTCATGATGACGAAGGCCGATATGTTATGGTAATAGGCCCAATTGGAGGAGTAAAGATAACCATACTTAATATTTATGCCCCAAATGAAGATTGCCCACATTTTATCAAAATGGTCACAACTATACTTGCAGATAAAAGCGAAGGGATTATACTGGTGGGGGGTGACTTAATCTGCACCCTGGATTCATAAAATCTCAATCTAGAATGTCTAAGGCATTATCAACTATGATGAAGGAACTGGGACTAGTAGATATTTGGCGTCAACTCCACCCCAATGAGAGAGATTTCACGTTTATGTTCCAGGTTCATGGGAGCTATTCGAGGATAGATCTTTTCTGCGTAACCAAAACCGAATTGCATAGGATAAAAGAGAGCACAATTGAGCCAATCACTATTTCAGACCATGGCCCGGTGACCATGAAAATGAATTTAGGAATAGATAATCATTTCAGACATTGGAGGCTCAATGTCTCATTATTAGCAGACACAAATATTAGGCAAGAAATACATAGAGCCCTGGTTGAATACTTCACCATAAATGATTATGGTAGTGTCTCCCCCTCAATTGTATGGGATGCCAGTAAGGCCACAATAAGAGGACAGATTATTTCTATAGGATCCAGGATAAAGAAACAAAGGCTGGCTAAACAACAAGGATTGGAAGCTGAAATAAAAAAGTTAACAATAGAACATAAACAAATGGGAAAGAACGATACTTTAAAAAAATTAAAGGAGGTTAGAAAACAACTGGATGAAGCTCTGACATATAAGGCAGAGGTAGCGCTCAGATATACCGATAGAAAATATTACGAAATGGGTTATAAAGCAAGCAGATTACTGGCTTTTCAACTAAGAAAGGCCCAATCTAGTCGTGCAGTTCCCAAGATCAGGAACCCAGAAACCCATCAGATTGAGACTGACCTAACTAAAATCTCAGACTCGTTTGCAACCTATTACAAACAGTTATATACGGCTGAAGAACTAGAATTTAAAGAAGAAAAAGTTACAACATTTTTAAGCCCTCTTAATCTAAAAAAACAATCAAGTGAGGATGCAGAACTGTTAACAAAACCTATTACAGAAAGTGAAATTAGGGAAACCATCACCAAATTAAAAAACAATAAGTCACCAGGAACAGACGGCTTTTCTGGAGAATATTACAAAAAATTTGTGCATGAACTCACTCCCATACTATGTAAATTATATAATTACGTACTTAAATCAGGAGACCCCCCAAATTCATGGTCGGAAGCCATATTAACTGTAATACATAAGGAGGGGAAGGACCCTCATCAGTGTACCAGCTATCGCCCTATAAGTCTACTCTGTGTGGATTATAAAATCTTGACTTCCAAAATAGCTACCAGGATTCAAATAAATATTAAGAAATTAATACAACCAGATCAAACAGGATTCATACAAGGACGTCAAGGAACAAATAACATAAGGAGAGCCCTGAACCTGCAGACAATAGCACGAGAAGACACACAATCGTCAATGTTTCTCAGCTTGGACGCTGAGAAAGCATTCGATCGAGTTGACTGGGTGTATCATGAGGCAGACACTTATAGAAAAGGGCTTTGGGAAAGAATTTGTGGCCTGGATCAATCTATTGTATAAAGAGCCCAGCTCCAAAGTTAGAGTTAATGGTCACTGCTCCAGCTTCTTCAGGATTGAGCGAGGTGTTAGACAGGGGGATTCGTTGACTCCTATCTTATTTGCCCTAAGTATTGAACCTCTGGCAGAGGCAATACGCCAAAGCGTACATATCCAAGGGATAGCAGATGAAGGGGGGTCAGTTCATAAAAAAGCTCTATTCGCAGATGATATTTTACTATTTGTAAAAAATCCACTTCTTTCCATCCCTGCACTTATGAAGTGCCTGTGTGAATACGGGTCAGTACTGGTTACAAAATTAACGAGACTAAGTCAGAAGCCATGATGATTTCAGGCACCTGGCCTGAACAGCTAAATAACAGTGTCTCCTTTCACTGGTCCAAACAAGGATTTAGATATCTGGGAATTATTATTACACCTAACCCCACTCAGCTGTTCGAGGCCAACTATAGCAAATTACTTGGACAAATAACAAACGATGTGACGCACTGGGAGGTCCTTCCCCTTTCTTTAATAGGTAGAGTTGAGACTGTAAAAATGAACCTGCTGCCTAGACTTTTGTTCTTGTTTCAGTCCCTTCCTGTAAAAGTACCTGCCTCTACTCTAAACACGTTAGATAAACTAATTTCAACATTTATCTGGCAAGGGAAGAGACCAAGGGTTAGATTGAAATGTCTTCAATTGCCTAGGGAAAGGGGAGGACTGAGTCTCCCGAACCTTAAAAATTATTACCGGGCTGCCCAAATAAATGCAATTGTGGCTTGAAAATGACCGGGAAACAATATGGACTCAAATAGAGCAAGATTCAGTTAAAGCTGTTCCTCTATCCACACTGCCATTTATTGATACAAAGTCAATTCAAAAAATTAGAATAAAGAACGAATGGATAAAACACACGTTAAAAGTACGGACAACAGTTAAAAAATTGCTCGGGGGACCGGAGTCCATCTCAAGGGCCATGTTAATAGTAGGGAACATAGAATTTCCCCCTTCGGTGTGGGATAGGGGGTTTAAAAGATGGGCTGATAAAGGTCTCTGTACAATCAATCAACTCTTTATAGAAACAGAATTCAAATAATTCTCTCAACTTCAAGAACAATTTGACCTCCCATCAAATGATTTTTATAGATACCTTCAGATAAGACATTATATCACAAGTCATAAAGAAAGGCATTTGCTCAGAAAAAAACCAAATGAAATAGAAGATTACTTTATCAGTGTTATAGAGAAGCATTTCCCAACAAAAAAACACATATCTAATATATACAAAAGGTTAGTAACTGACACATTACAAAACACAAACAATATCAAGGAAAAATGGGAATTAGAATTAAATGTTATAATTCAAGACTCTACATGGGTGGATATATGTACCGACTGTCATAGGGGAATTAGCAGCCAACTATGGAAATAATTTGACTGGAAAGTGAAGATCAGATACTTTAATACTCCCTTTATCATCTCCTCATTTGTGAAAAAAACTAGTGTAGCACTATGTTGGCGAAATTGTGGAAAAATTGGAGATACCACACACATTTTTTGGGATTGTCCTGTAATACAGGGATTTTGGGACAATATTAGAAAAGAAATAGAGGGAATATTGAAAGTAAAGGTGATGCCTGAACCTGTGATGTTTTTGTTGGGAGCCATACCTAAAAGTAAATATAACACCGATCAGAGATACACTATATTGCCAAAAGTATTTGCTCACCTGCCTTGACTCACATATGAGCTTAAGTGACATCCCGTTCCTAATCCATAGGGTTCAATATGACGTCGGTCCACCCTTTGCAGCTAGAACAGCTTCAACTCTTCTGGGAAGGCTGTCCACAAGGTTTAGGAGTGTGTTTATGGGAATTTTTGACCATTCTTCCAGAAGCGCATTTGTGAGGTCGCACACTGATGTTGGACGAGAAGGCCTGGCTCTCAGTCTCCGCTCTAATTCATCCCAAAGGTGTTCTATCGGGTTGAGGTCAGGACTCTGTGCAGGCCAGTCAAGTTCATCCACACCAGACTCTGTCATCCATGTCTTTATGGACCTTGCTTTGTGCACTGGTGCACAGTCATGTTGGAAGAGGAAGGGGCCAGCTCCAAACTGTTCCCACAAAGTTGGGAGCATGGAATTGTCCAAAATGTCTTGGTATGCTGAAGCATTCAGAGTTCCTTTCACTGGAACTAAGGGGCCAAGCCCAGCTCCTGAAAAACAACCCCACACCATAATCCCCCCTCCACCAAACTTTACACTTGGCACAATGCAGTCAGACAAGTACCGTTCTCCTGGCAACCGCCAAACCCAGACCCGTCCATCAGATTGCCAGATGGAGAAGCGCGATTCGTCACTCCAGAGAACGCGTCTCCACTGCTCTAGAGTCCAGTGGCGGCGTGCTTTACACCACCGCATCCGACGCTTTGCATTGCACTTGGTTATGTATGGCTTGGATGCAGCTGCTCGACCATGGAAACCCATTCCATGAAGCTCTCTGCGCACTGTTCTTGAGCTAATCTGAAGGCCACATGAAGTTTGGAGGTCTGTAGTGATTGACTCTGCAGAAAGTTGGCGACCTCTTCGCACTATGCGCTTCAGCATCCGCTGACCCCGCTCCGTCAGTTTACGTGGCCTACCACTTCGTGGCTGAGTTGCTGTCGTTCCCAAACACTTCCATTTTCTTATAATACAGCTGACAGTTGACTGTGGAATATTTAGGAGCGAGGAAATTTCACGACTGGATTTGTTGCACAGGTGGCATCCTATCACAGTTCCACGCTGGAATTCACTGAGCTCCTGAGAGCGACCCATTCTTTCACAAATGTTTGTAAAAACAGTCTGCATGCCTAGGTGCTTGAATTTATACACCTGTGGCCATGGAAGTGATTGGAACACCTGATTCCAATAATTTGGATGGGTGAGCAAATACTTTTGGCAATATAGTGTATATACTGAGGGTTCTTTTATTGATAGCAAAGAAAATGATTACTGTGCACTGGAGAGATGTAAAACCACCAACTATAAATCAATGGGCCCAGAGATTGAAACATGTTTACATAATGGAGCAAATGACTGCAAGCCTGCAGCTAACTATGGACACTTTTATACGAAGGTGGACTTTTTTATTTCAGAATATCTGGGGGTCTGATGGAGAGGACCAGATATTACTAAAAGGAGGGATCTGATGGAATTCCTCATTGGGAAAGGGTACTGCTTGGCCACAGATTATAGATTGTGGATGTTGTCTGCTCTGCCTGCTGTCCTAATTGTTAAGACTTTTGGTATTCTGTGTTTGTCGTGATGTGTACTATTTGAGTTTCTGTCAGGAAATGTTATGTTATGTAACATTTATAAAATGGTTAAATAAAAAGTTCTAAAAAAAAAGAAGAGAAGTTGAAGTTGTCACTGGTAAAAGCTGTATTAAAAATAACTTCAAACTTAGGATTTTTAAGTATTTCACTTGATATATATTTGCAACTCATATAGACAAAGGACTAATTAATGAAATAGATGTTGGATTTATTCCTGTGAAGTTAACATTAATGTATATCATTTTATATGGTATACTTATAACATTTATGACACAAATACAGTGGAAAAACTACTGATTTCGAAAAAAATGACTTATACAATGGCAAAAATCAAAATCTTGATACGTCATTTTTTCTTAAAATAAGTCCATTTGTTCTTAATTTGAGGAGATAGAGGAGAGATTTTGCCAATGGAACAAGACAATTTAGATTTAAAATAAGGAAACACAATTGCATTGTCTTATTTCAAGTACATATTATCCAATCATCTTATTTTAAGCATAAAAATACTAATTCCATTGGCAAATATCTCATTTATCTACTCAAATTAAGGGTAAATACACGTAATTTAAGATATTTTTACTTATTTCTAGATCGTTTTTCCAGTGTAAAAACCTTCTTTAGTGTCAACAGTACCAACCTGCTTTCCATCAATTTCGATATCTGCAATGTAGTTCTCAAATACTGTAGGGACATAAACCTCAGGAAACTGGTCCTTACTAAAAACTATAAGAAGACACGTTTTCCCGCAAGCTCCATCTCCAACAATCACCAGCTTCTTCCGAATCCCTGACATTTCTGCTGAGAGAAGAGAGACAAGAGCTTAATCAAAATTCAACAAATGTCTTATTTTCTTTTCTACCTCCGTGAACATTTTTGTTTAGTTGTGGATTCCATATTGAACATAATTCTTTAGAGATGTATGATGCATAAAGAATAAAGTATTTATCATGCTGACCAAAAAGCATCCAGTTTGCCACCTGCACTACATTTCACTATCTATTTTGCATGTGGTCAAAAGCAGCTTTTATCACCGAATGCAAAATCTGAATATATAAACAAGAGAGGACACAAAAGATGGGAGATGGAAATATCCTCTCGCACCTTTTTTTATGCTGTTTGCTCATATTAAAGATACATGACAATAAGAAAGGTGTTCAGGAAATGAATGCAGCTGCTGGTGTCTATAAAGCTTAATATTTGATCAGCCCAACTTTCTACAGAGATACAATAACAGACCACATCTCTATGGTTAATTACTAGAAATGAAAAACAATAAAGCTGCAAAGATCTCATTGTGTTGCTAAAATGATAACAAGGCTATATGGGACAAAACAAACATTTACAAGCGAGTTCCTCTACCAAAAACACGCAGGATAAATTGGATGAATGTTATTAACATAAAGTTTTACACCTATATTATGGTGAGTAAATATTAACAAAATGACACAATAAACATGGTTCTGTAGCAGCAGAAAACTGAGTTGGTTTTGATGGTGTTACTGTTAGATGAGCTGAAGGCCTACTGCCAGGTGTGCAAACATACACTAAATATATTCACAGCTACAAATATGAAGCTGATAATAAATACGGTTACTAGCGTCAGACAACTTTAAAAAAAAAAGTTGTTTAGTAAATATTAATAATATCGTATTTTGAAGTGAAGTAATATAACATTTTAAAGGGATTTTTGCCTGTTTTGTTTTAAATGTAGAGCATTTAAACTTAAAAGTAGAAATACGAGAAACATTGTTTTTTTAACCTTTCTGACATTAAATCCAACTTAAATTTTTCCTGTTTTAGATCAGATAGGATGAACTTTCTGATTTTACCATTTGCAAATCAACAAGATATTTGTTTCTGACAGTTTTTTAACAACTGTCTACCAATTCAACAGTTTACATACGTTTTCGTTTATTTTCAGAACTACATTATGAACTTTATGATTTGTGTCAAACATTCAAAATTCTCCCAATAGATGGAGTCAATGTAACACATTCCTTCAAACAGAACCGATACAACAAAGTCAGGTTTGTGGGCCGCTTTGCTAAAGGAACCCTCTGACACACAGAACCTCCTCCTACCTGAATAGTTTGATTGCCCCACATAGTGTTTAGATTCTAATATAAATAAGTAGATCATCTTTGTACATCGGGCATCTTGAAATTATGGACAACTATGAATCCGACTTGAGGAAGAAATTTCATTAATTTCATTCTATGTAAAAATGTGTTGTGATGGCTTTGCCATCAAGATTATGGTAACTGGTGGCAATGCTGACGGCTCTATGTGTTTGTTTGAATAAACTTATGCTCTGATCCTGCCTCAATATCTAAACCTTTATTTTCTCAACCAATAATACTGTTTTTTCCAATTCTCTTTTTTTAGCCGGTTTTCTCCATCTTTTTGTTTGCCCTACTATAGCATACAATAAAATAGAAAAGACCCAGATTTAAAAAAAAATATAACAGGCCATATCACACTCATACATCCTAAACTCCCTTATGTCAACAACAACACAACAGCTTTAAACAGCAAATATTCCTGCTGGATTATTTAATAAAATAAGTAATGAACCCTGAAAATGTTGAATAAATAGCCTCAGTTCAGCCTCAGTTCAAATGTAGGACTAATAGGTGCTAATGAAAGCAAGAGGAAGTTCAGGTGGCTGCCGGTGATAACTGATGGTGTGTCATCAACATCAAACATGTTCATTGTGACTCAAAGCTGTAAAACAACTGGTTTTACATCCTGCCCCCATGTTTATATCAAACACTGACCATCTTTAAACAATGAAAGCACATAAAGTAGAAAATTTCCTCCGCCGACAGCGTGAGGCAGCAGATGTGACGTCACAGACACTGAATGAAAGAATATCTATTTAGGAAGATCAGACAGATGCAACAAAAACAGTTTATAATGCTTTTAGTTTCTGATACTTGCTGGTGTTATGAGTAAAAATGTGCCTTGAAATAAATACTGTGGTACAATGTTTATTCCTATAACATTTCTTAAAGTTGGAACATACATAGAGGGATCTTTGGCAATCTTCTTTGAACAAACTCTTTACATTATGTGTGCTTTTATAACAGGTATCATCTCAGTAAATACGCATTTCTCAAAGACAAAGACTACTGTCCTGAATTATATATTTTTAAATCTAGGACATAAGGTTTTCAGTGTTTTATTAGATAAAATGGACGAAGCTTGACCGATTGAACTTAATTTATCTATTTTGTTAATGAAAATAAATAAATAAATAGATAAATGATAAATAAATATAATTTTAAATAAATTTAAGGCTAGGCTTAAAACTTTCCTTTTTGATAAAGCTTATAGAGTGGCACAGTTATCCTGAGCTATCTCTATAGTTATGCTGCTATAGACTTAGACTTCCAGAGGACCTAGGGACCCCTATTTCATCATTTTGCTTCATTCTATCTCTATTCTTCCACTCTGCAGAATCTGTTAGTTTAATCTCTAACGTTATGCCCACTCTGCTTTTTCTCATATCAGCTTCACCTCGTCTGTTCCTGTTTGGCTGTGACACCACCCTGGAGAGAAATATCAGCTGTGCTGCTGCTTTGTTTATAGATGTTGGAGATCAGATTGTTTTTCCAGTGTAGTCCTGTTTCTCTGACTCTGGATGTGCTCTCTTCATCCTCAGAGCTCGTCTGCCTGGCTGTGCGTTTCCTGGACGGGGCCGCCTTTTACAGTAGCTTTTTGTATCTCTGCTTCTCTCTCCTTTAACCCCAGTCGGCCTCAGCAGATGGCCGCTCACACTGAGCCTGGTTCTGCTGGAGGTTTCTTCCTGTTAAAAGGGAGTTTTTCCTCTTCACTGTTGCTACAAGCATGCTTAGTGTGAGGGATTGCATCCGAGTCAATGAGTCGATGCAATCAACTGGTATTCTTAGATAGAGAACTTTGAATCAATCTGACTGGATGATCTGGTTGAACTGTAAAGTGCCTTGAGATGACATGTGTTGTGAATTGGCGCTATATAAATAAACTGAATTGCATTATTCTTTTCAGAAGTTTGAATTCTTAATGTTTTTTTTTTTTTTTTTTTTGTTTTTTTTTGACAGAGACCACCATAGTTTTATTTAATATGTCTAAGAGATTCAACTTTCATTGACACCATTCCCACTGACAAGGCTCCATGAGGAGGCTGGAAGAGAAGCATCACATATACTGCGTTATACTTAACAGTAGATAAAATATGCTTTCCTGCAAACTCAACTTACTGAGTGATGCACCTCTTTGCTCTGGCTCTATAACAGATAGCTTTGAAGATATTTAAAACCTCCCCCACTATCATCAGAGAGCTATGTTCAAGCCTAGAACATAAGTGCTCCTCCAGAAGAAGGATCAATGTGTCTCTGTGTCATATCATTTTTATACCAAGGAGCCAATCAGTAAAGCATATATAGTCTCACAAAACTAAAAGAACAAGAATTAATGTATAGAATTCACAAATTGAACTTATAAAGCAAATTTGCCAAAGGTGATTTAAAAAAATAAAATTTATATATAGGCATCTTTCCACCTGGTGTGACTCTAAGCTGCAGATCAGCTTCACCCTGCGGTATTACCTTTAAGAATATTCAAGAAGTCATATTTGCTTGTAGAGGGGAGTTTATGACAGCCGCTTAAAAAAAGAACAGCAACAATAATAATAACAATAAAGAAAACAGAGTACTAGTATCAAGATCTGCTTATATCCAAATTCAGGTATCATGGAAGTGAAATAATATGGTTTGTTGCATCCAACACACACAAGGATACTACAGAGGAACAGCTGATTTACAGGTTAGTGTAAGATCCAAAACCAGACCAGAACCCAATAAAAATATCAAGTTATTAGAAAATACTGTTCCTAAGTAACGAAGACAACAGAGTTTAAAGAAGTAACTCTCAGACACAGACAGATATTATTAAGGCCTGATCCAGGCATAGCTTTCCAATGCATGGGAAAGAAAAAACGTCAATTATTCCAGAAAAACCTTTGGCAACGCCATGATAATGGGGCGTCTCCTTACGGTTTGCCCAACTTTGGACCACTAGAAGCTTTGAAACCACATGAGTCAAGTGGGTACAGATAATGACACCAACTTATTAGATGAGCTGTGTTTTTTTCCCCCCACATTCCTTTAAGAAACAACAATAATGTCTAAAATAAGCAAGCAGGTTAAGAAAAGGCTTGTTGGTCCTGTGGACTATCAAAAATACCACATTGTATAACATAAATAGATTATAGTTAAACTTTATCTAGAAATAAATACATTTAATTGACAAATAGATAAAGGTATCCCTAATTAGCCCTGACAAAAGTTCATGAAATATACCATTATTCAAATGTAATATTTCCTACTAAAACCAAAACTCATTGTATATGTTTGAATCAAAACTATACTGTACTATTAGTTCCATATTCATTAACCATATTATGGTTCCAACAGCCATACACTAATTTAAACTATGAATATACCTCCTTATACATAACCGTTGCATCTGATTGGTCAAAATGCACTAAAACTACACTTCAGATTGATGCTAATGGAAAAAACAGTGTCATGGAGAGGCAACCTGTCTGGGATTTAACCCACATATTGTTCAGATATCGTTAGACATCAGCAGATTCTGAGAACCTATGAAAGATCCTTCATTAATGCTGAATCAACAGTGGATTATATGACAACTGAGAGGCTTTCAGATGTATCCACAGGTATTCGTGCCCATTGTTCTCTTCCAGAAGAAGCAGCAGAGGCTTCTTTGCTGCTCAAAGGCGGTTCGGTATAAACGCAGCATCAATGTGAGCTCTTTGAGGCTTGAGGGTCTTCTATACATATGAGACCTGATATGAGACCAGACGCACGCTAAAAAAATTCTAAAACAATAAAAAACAAAAATGTATGTCAATGATTGATATATATAACTTTGAAGTTAGCATACTGTATGAGTTTCCTCCATATATTACTTATATATTACTTATTTGACTTAGGAAATGTGTCTCCCCCTGACATGGCTGTTTTATCTAGAAATTGCATGTGAGAATCTTTTTTTTTTTTCTTTTCACTTCAAGGCTGCAGCTCTGCCTCTGATACAAAACACTAGAGCTTCAGATCAGCTGATAGCAATAACAGCAGAAATAACCTATTTCCCAGGTTCTTAAACATCACTATAAAATAAATGAGCTGTTCAGTTGTTTAGTCATCGTAGCCAAATTTGTTAAGCTCCTCGTAGCTAAAGGAAAGAATAGAATTTGACTTAGAACCCCAGAAAGTCCAAAATTACCACATTGAGCAAGGAACAGTAAATTGTGATTTCTTTTTTAAGACTTTAGGTGTATATTACAAAACTTCTGGCTAAATCTGATCTGTAGCTGCAAGCGCAAAAATAAATCTTGACAAGTCTTACGCATCAAACTGGATGGAAGAGCTTTTCAGAGACAACAGTAGGAAACCTCATGACAGATCTTATCAACTTTTACATTCTGTGGATGTGTTCTAAAGCTCTAAAGTTTATAACTGAGTGATGCCTTTAAAGACAACAAATAGCAACAAGACCAAAACAAACCAAAATAATCGAAGGAGATATTACATTTAAACAGATGCTAAAAAAAAAATAAAAAAAAGAGGACGAAATCAGATCTGGAAGCTTTATGTTTCTAAAAGGAATTTTGAAGCTTATTGCAAAAAGATAAAAATGCTGATGTCTCTATAAAGCTGAAGTCAGCTTATGCATGGAATATTTTGAACTATTATTTGAGAAAACAGGGAATAGCACAACTGTTTAGGTAGATAATGTCTAGTTAAGAATTCTTAGCACCTACATTTAATCTTATTCCGATTTATATTTAAGCAAATAATAATGATATAAAATAATGTGTGATTTGCTAATTATTTATACACTTTAAAAGAATAATTATTGCTGCCATGTTTTCTTAACAAGAGTTATATAGGAAAACTAATAAACCTCAAAAGTTCACTGCAACAAAGCCAAGAAAATGTAAAAATTACAGCTGGAAGCTTAAACAGCCATAACAGTCGCACAACATTCCCAATGAATGACAACCTGCTCATGTTAATGGCTGCTTTCAGTAGCTGTAAATGTAGAAATCCTTTAAAGAAAGACAGAGCTGCTTTTAAAGCCAAATGAGAGGGGCTCGCTAGTTGTTCTGCTAACGGCATCTAGAACTGTGGCGGATCAAGGAAGTTTTAAATGGAGAAAGAAGACAGAAAAAGGCCTTGGCAGGGTGCAAAAGATGGAACTCCTCATTGAAGCATTTACGAAAATACATGCAAATGAAGTAAACAAACTATTTTAAAATGATTTATAGTGCAATTTTCTATTCTAAGACACAAATGTAACTTTTAGGTAAAGGCTCACTTAGGAAAATTTATAATAATCCACAAAATAAATAAAAAAATACAGAAGACAAATTTTGAGAAAAAAAACAAAAATCTAATTAAAATACAGGGTTGATTTCAGCATCAACATGTACTGGGCAGCAAAAAGTCTGAAGAGATCCAGATCTTAAGACTTAAGACTTAAGCAAGGATAGCTGGATTATTCAAACCATCATCTGCATTGGTTTAGTGCAGGGGATACTTTTTAAAAGTTTTACATCTACAATCATATATTATTTGTAAATCCATGATGAAATAATTAATCCAGCACCTTATTTCCCTAAACTTTTAGGTAAAATTAATAAAAACAATTGGTTCCATCAAGTTGTGCCATTAGTTCAATAAGATAAGTAAAAAAAAAAGAAAAATGCAGTATGGTCACTTTCATTAAAGTTTAGGTGTTTAATGTCTAAAATTATTGCAGTATTAGGTGTTGAGCTAGGTTCAGTTATCATCTCCTGAAAATGTCTGCAAAAAGTTTAGATATGTAATTTAATCAACCAACTGAATACATTAAATCTCCAAATCTAACATTGTCAGGACCAGAAGGATACTTGCCTTCATATAAACATGAGGATATAAGATGTATTGCTAGAAATACTGGATATAAAGTTTATATTTATGAACAAGATATTCCAGGAAAGTAATAGCAAATGAACACTTTTGGATATTTACAATGAATAGTAGCTATTAATTAGTTTAAAAATGATCATGTTGAGTATGCCAACTATAAAACATGCCATAAGAACAACCCACTCAGTAAAAATGGAGCTAAAACTACAATAAATTCACCAATCATTTGTCTGTAAATTTTCCTCATTCAGACCTCCTCATATGGCATAGTTTAGCTTCACTTCATTATTACTTGAAAAAAAAAAAAAAAAAAACAGTCAAAAAATATTCTTATCTCCAAGAATAAAATACACAGAATAAACAGCTAATCATAATAAAAAGACAGAATCTCACCTGCTACACACACTTTTCATCTACTAATGAACTAATTTATAAATTAATCAACAAACTGAGAAGAAATCAGCGCCTATTAGAGCATTACATAAAGATCAACTTTAGGACAAAATACCTGCTTTTTCTCAGTCAAATCTACATCAAAACAAGTAAATGAATTAAGTGATATATATTTACTTATAGTTACCTGCAACAGCTGGTTAAATGTAAAAAATAAAAAATAAATAGTCCACTTTTCCACAGTGTTTATGATCCTGGTACAAATAGAGACTCTTCTTCAACTGAGCGTCTGGTTTCACAGTGAACTTTGCAGACTGACTGCTGAGTCCCACAACAGAGAGAAGAAATCCTCTCACGGAATCCAGCAAAACGCAAAGTTAAACAAAATAACAGTCTTTTATAGATTTCAAAATAAAAGCGCGACGCTCTTCCGTCTTCAAATACAAAAGAGGCAGTAATATTTTTAACATTTTTAATAAAAGACCCACTTATGAGCTCAAGTACTAAAATTTAAAATATGTGGGATAAAAACAAGCCTTCTTTGAATTTATTTCTTTATGAATCTTTGAAAAGGTCTCCAATTTTATTTTTAAACAACAATAATCTACATCACTTAGTATCAACATTCAGATTCATTCAAAAATAGGTCTCTTCAGACTCAAGAAGATTATAGCAACCAGCAGACTTAAAAGAAATTATAGGATATAAAATAAAAAAATAAATAAAACACTAATATTCAGTTTGTGTTTTTTTCCCCCACATGTGTAGCTTAATGTTTTCCTGTTTAAAATGTTTCTGAGTCTGTTTCAAAATTAAACCAAAAATTAAACTCAGACTCTTTATATATTCATGCATCTCTCATAAATATTCTTAATTAGAGCCTAAATTGCTTCACAATTTTTGTTTCACTTAACTGGAATATATTTCAGCAAACTAAGATCACACAAAGTGCCAGCAGCTTCAGTCGTAGGCCTCTTGAAATGTAGATTTCTTCTAACAAAAATTATTTAGTATTACAAGACCTGTGGCTTATGCTGCTGATAGACAATAATATATTACTGTGTCATCATAGCCAAAATACTGACGTGTCCATAACATTGGTGGGTTTCCTTCAGCTCAACTATTTGGCCCCAAAAATTCTGAAATAAAAATGTAAAATCAATTAGACTCCATTAAACTAAAACTACAAACGATGCATGAAATATTTTCTCATGGTGGATTCAGTCCTACATCTTAGCAACCACACAAAAGCAACTCAATCAGTCATATTTAATAAAAAAAAGATCTATTTTCTCTCATAAATACTTTATTGATCCAAAGTGAAATTAAATGTTTCTGTAAATGTTTTTTTAACAAGCTGTTGTAGATGTTGTTAGCTAAAAAAAACAAACAAAAAACAAAACAAAACGCTAACAAAAGGCTAAACACACATTAACTGATGAATGCTATTTTTTTCTGTGGTATTTTCATTTAAGCGGTAGTAATTCACCTCTTTCAGCAAATAAATAGATAAAAATGTGTAAGACAGCTGTGGTTCACACCAAAGATTCTGTTTCCAGAATCCAACGGCAGGATGATAGATGATTTCACACAAGCCTATTATTCAAGACAAGGTGTCTGTCCTTTGCCAGACCCCCTGTGTGGCAAAGGACAAATTGTAAAATCTTAGTTTGTGGAGCAGTGAACGCGCTGGAATATCTAAGGGATTTGGTAGTCATCAACTTCACTTCCTTCTATTTATATCTGTTTTTTGGAGGCAAATTAATAAAAGAAATAGTGCCACACAAATACTGTCTTGGAATACTGTCAGGAAAACCTGACAGTATTCCAAGGATACAGTAAAAGAAGACCATATAGAGTGATTCATCTAAGGGGTGCATACAAACAAAATATCACACACAACTGCCTTACAATCTGATAGTGTTCCCAGGATTTGAACTAAACCAGGGAATCCAAAATTTTGTTTTCATGTTAGCCAGATTTGGAACAAACAGAGACCATTAGTTTCTTTACTTCCAGACAGAATAAATAATGTTCTTTTCTTACAGTTTTCCCATGAAGGTCAAAATGTACCTAATAATATTTAAATATGGTGTCTTAGACATTTACCTGTTTGCAATGTGACTGCTTCTTTCCTTTTCCACAATCATTTTATTTTTGTTATTGTTTTAATGTAATACTTTTGAGTTTGTGTAACAGTGTTTGATGTTGCTCCTTTATTTTTAGTGTCAAACATGAAAAATATCTTCTATATGAACAACAGCATGCTGTAGAATACAATTTGACATATTTGCTCATGGTAAATGTTTCCCTATTTATATAATAATAATAATAATAATAATAATAATAATAATAATAATAATAATAATAATAATAATAATAATAATAATAATAATAATAATAATAATAATGCACACTGAAATTTTATTTTGAAGTTCTAATAATCTATATCTTGTTTTGATGCAACCTCATGGTAAATTGACATGTCTACTTCAGTCAGGAAGATATCTCCTCCCTTTTCACATGAAAGATGACACAATGTTCCGGCAAGAATATTGGTGTAAAAAATGAGATCTAAGTGAACTTTCCGTCTATGATCTTCTGAGATAATCTGATGTAAACCTCTCAACCTTTCTGCAAATTGTCAAACATATTCCACTGCCTTTTCCTGAAACACCTTTGTCTAATCAGCTTAGCAAAATCAAAACAGTGCAACTTATTTGCGTATATTTCATTAACTAAGTTGCATTATTCCCTCACAAAAAACAACTATTTGAAAAATCATTAGAAAATAAACCTTTTTAACCCAATTTTGCTTTGTTTTAAGCACAGTTCAAACAGAATAAAGCCTAAATAAACATAAAATAAATTGATTAAAAATCGTCGGAGCTATAAACATATTAAACGTGTATTAAAGGTGTCTTTGGAATATCTTTTTTTCCCCCAGTTAGTTAAAACATTGTTTTAACCACAAAACAAAACCTCAATTTTAGTAGAGCCCCACATCATTCCAAAGTGAAGACACCATGTAAGAGTTCATAAATTCTTCACTAAAGTCCTTGGTGAGCTTTTATGAATATTTATGAATATATCTTTTATGAATATACTCTTATATTTATTGAGTTGACTAGAGTAGCCCAGAATTGTGCTTAAATAAGAACAGCACTACTTTATTGAATTATGTAGTAAGAAAAGTAAAAAGTTAGCAATCCAAGAAATTACTCAAGAATAACAAATTGGCAAAAAGGCTACTCAAGTACTAAGTAATCTATCTACTAATTATAATTATAACATCTGATTTGATAATTTAAAGATAATATTAAGTAACTCAACATATATATATATATATATATATATATATATATATATATATATATATATATATACAGCTTTTATTGTCATTACACTGTCAAAAGAGCGCAAAATGAACTCTCTGCATTTAACCCATCCCCTTAGGCAGCAGAGGGCTGCCCATGTGCGGCGCCCAGGGAGCAGTATGGGGTTAAGGGTTTTTGCTCAGAAGGATGACATATACAGTGATAAAAAATAAACATGAAGTGACATATCATATTGACACAATAACAATTGATTTAATAGATGTAATAGAAAGGATTGTGATGAAAATTAGAAAATTGCTTGAAATGTTTTTTTTTATGTACCTGTCATTTAAGTTAATGTATCTCTGTTTATTATGTAACTTTACTCCATCTTGGCCAGGACTCCCTTGAAAAAGAGGTTTTGAATCTCAATGGGATTTTTTTCCTAATGAAATAAAGGTTAAATAAAAATAAAATAAAAAATTATCAGGTTTACAAGTGGTTCCTAGAATTTCTAAAAGTAGAATTGGAGGAAGATATTTTAGTTATCAGGCTCCTCCCCTGTGGAACCAACTACCAGTTTTAGTTGTGAAGCAGACACTCTGTCTACTTTTAAGGCTAGGCTTAAAACTTTCCTTTTTGATAAAGCTTATACTTAGAGTGGCTCAGGTTATTATGAGCTATAATTATGCTGCTATAGGCTTAGGCTGCCGAAGACATAGGGACCACTTTTCAGCATACTGCTTCATTCTCCTTCAGTTCTCCAATCCTACAGTATTTCTTAGGTAAACCTCTAACTTTGTGTACACTCTGTCTAGTGCTCTGTTTGGCTGTGACACCATCCTGGAAGGAGCCATAAGCTGGGGTGTTGTCATCAACACCTCCAATTATAGATGACAGGGTTGGAGCTGTTTTGCAGTGTCCTGTTTCTGTGAGACATAGCTATAGGCTCAGCTTTTACTGCAAATGTGCTCTCTTCAATCTTTGGGGCCATAATTTGAAAGTGAAAAGAACATTATTTCACCACAAACTAACCACGGCCACGTGCCCCTTGCAACATTTCTGGCAAGGCAGTGAAAATAATTATCAGAAGAGTTGTTCAAGAGAGAAATATCCCTTGTGGAGAGCCTCAGAAAGACCTGGAATCAGCCAGTGCAATTGTTTCAAAGAAAACAAGAAGTAATGTAACCGCCATGGCCTGTACGCACGCTCACAATGACCCCAAACACATCGCCAAGGAAACTTTCAATTGATTTTAGAGAAAGAAAATAAAGCTGCTAGAATGGTCCAGCCAATTACCTGACTGGAATGCAATAGAAAATCTATGAAAAAAAAGATCAGAGTTCATAGAAGGAGCCCACAAAACCCTCAAGATTTGAAGACCGTTTGCGTGGAAGAATGGGCCAAAATCACACCTGAGCAATGCATGCAACTAACTTCTCCATACAGAAGGCGTCTTGAAGCTGTCATTGCCAACTAAGGCTTTTGAACAGAGAACTAATACATTTTAGTAAGTTTGTTCAATACTTTTTCCTTGTGCTATTTCACTTTTTTCCACTTAACTTAATTTCTGGACATACAGTATATGGTTTGATTTCTTTGTAAGTGTGGACTGCATGCGTTGTTGACATCAAGCGAAAATGTCGTGTTGCTATGTTGAATTCTTATTTTCCCTGCTGTATCATTGCCCCTTATCTCTCCACCCAATTCAAAAGAGCCCTCCATGCAAATGTCCCGTGCGATGTTTTGTTTATGTTTTACTTTAGTGTATTGCCTGTAGACAACATGAGGTAGCACCTCTACTGATATATATATATTTAGCATGACAGGTGATCCAGATGTGTCAGATGTGCAAAAATACAAAATAGTCTAGCAAAAAAGAACAGTTCTATGTTGGATCATAGGACAGCAATAAGGAAGTTTAAACCAAATGGGAAAAAAAACATTTTATTCTTTTAAAATGGATCAAATTGTCCTTTTATCATACCTTTTGGTACCTCCGATTCTTGGACACACCAACAGTTATGGATAGGAAATAAAAATACAATTCGTTTACAAGCAAAAGAAATTTCAAAAAATATATATGTAAAATCTAAGTTTGACATGACATAACCTAAACAGTACAAAAGAGGTATGAGGTACAGATAAAGACGTACAATGTATTCTTTTTTTTTTGCCTGTTTTACATGATTCAAATTTAGTGCAATGGAAACTCTTCAGTCCCTTTCATGTTCTAATAAGGCATATGTGTGAAACATAACTTCTGATTATAGCAAGACATGGAGAACTTGATACTGTTTGCCCTGTCAACTAAATAAAAAAAGAAATTAAAAAAAGCTTACAGTTGCATAAAAACATGAACAACTTCCATCTTATCATCACCAAACATATTTATAACCAACAATCTCATCTGTTGTAATAAAATGTAATAGGTCTTCTATGAGCACATTCAATCAAAGGATAACACTAACTAATAAGCTACTACAGAACATGTGCAACAGACTTTCAAGTGCCTCAGGTGTTGTCATTTTCATTCATTATTTTCTATTAAAATACTGCAACATATTATGGGTCCAGTGCCAAAAAGGTCTATTCGTTTTTCTTCTCTTTGTTCTTCCATTTTTTTTTTTTAATACATTTTGTTTATTTAATGATTTTTGTGAATATTTGTATTTTTCATACTCATACTGCAGGAGCATTTCTTTGGTTGCCTCACAACTTCAGTAACAAACCCATTTATTTAATCATTTTATAACTATGAGGCTTTTTTTTTTTAGATATAAGTAGTAGCATCTTGGGGATTGCAATAAAACAAAGATCTTTAAAAGATTTTGTTCCAGCCCTGGCTTTAGACATAAATAAACAAACAAACAAAGAAATACTACATGGATTTTGTGTATATCACAAACAGCAAATTTGGGAGAAAAAAAATGTACTTCTCTAATAATTCAATGCTTTTTGAATAATCAGAAATCAACCAAAGGAGTCAGATAGAACTGAACTATAGAAAGGTGGGTCGTAGTAATAGAGTCAATGAAGGTGCTGTTTAGACCCAAGCCTTTCCAGTGAAAGTCATCTTTTTGTCTTCCACTGCCTCGTCGTTCCAGGGTTTTTTCATGGAGTTAAAAGGGACTAATAGGAAGGCTGCACTGCAATGAAGCTCATCAGGTCTCTGACTTGTGTCCTGCCAGCGGGATGACAAACACAGTAATGTCATCACCTGAGCCCAGTTTTTCATTGGGTAGCCGCCAGCCGCGCTCTTTTAGCACACCTCTGGACCTCATCAGTAGTTCCTGTGCTGCCAGTGTATATCTGTGAAACACAGAGAGTTAAAGAGCACACAGTCATCTCAAAACAGGGGTTCAGGTAAGATTTTAAAATATGGTGAAAACTTAAAAAAATCATGCTTTTTTAAATTTGTTAATCAAATAATCTATTTTAACCTAAGTTGTTGTGGCCCGGCTTTGAGACAAAAAAAAAAAAGTCCACAAAAGCTACAGATGAACCATGGACAAGTAATTTACGCAGTCAAAAGAAAAAATTTTGAAGGTAAACTCCTTCAGTTTTCCTCCATGCTTCTCTTGCGCTGTCCCACCATTGATGGTTTATTTATAAAATTAATTCACCCAAATTAATCATATCTAACCAGAAACAAAGGAACATAGAATAAACTTAGCTAGATTATACACAAAAAATAAAAATAAATCTTGTTAATTATTAACAAAAAATAATTGGCTCCTACACTAAGTTATTGATTATTGAAAACATTTAAAATACAGATAAATAAAACAAGAACTTTTCTTCACTGTCTTTCTTAAACTATAGGCAACATATCTTACTCCATATGCTTAAACTCATACTAAGCAGAGTCATTTTAAATATTGTTTATAAAAATAGAGTAGATGCTTAGGCTAATCAAATAAAGCTCAGCCAATAGATGATAAAATATAGTTGGACGCTTAAAGCAGGATTTGTCAACACCTAGTGGACAAATTGAATAATTGAACAACTTTGTTTCAGATGCAATGAAAATTAGGAAAACAGCAAAAAATAAATTCTTTTCAATGAAACAGTTTACCTCATGGGATCAGATGGATCACAGCGTGACAGGTAGGTTGAAACAGCTTCTGCCACTTCCTTGTCTGTCGTTACATCCCACAGTCCATCTGTGCCCATAACCAGGACGTCATCTGGTCCATGTTTGTTCTCATCCAGGTTATAAACCTTCACCTGGGAATAATGGAAACCAAATTTTGAGGATGTTTATCATTAAGTAAAGAATAGAAAGTCAATATTTATCATTTTAAAGAAAGAATTAATTTGTTGTGCTTTATTTGATATCATTTCAGTTTTGAATTTAAAGTTCACTACTCTTAGGATATTCCAAATTTTTCTCACATGCAGCTTTAAAAAAAAACAAAAAATTAATATCTTTCAAAAAGATGCATTATCAAAATGGTCTCTTACTACAAAGGTGTCATCTGGGACGAGAGGATAGATTCAAACTAATTCCAAAGTGTAATATTTTTATGTGCAATAATACAGTATGGAAATTTTTGGGGAAAATATGATGAGGTAGACTGTACTTTTTTTTACTTCAAAAATTAAAGAAAACACTTAACAAGAAGCTGACAGCAGCATTAAGAAATCTACAAGAATTTCCAACAGGGGCTGATAATGATCCACTCTAACCAGCTAGAGCAAAAGCCTCAAAATAAAACTATGGATCAATAAAAGAAAATAAAAGTTTAAAAACAGACTTGTCACTGTATAAGAATTTAACATAAATCTGTAAACTCATCCAAAGAGGGCAGGAAACATTAGTGGCTGTCTCAATCTGACAGAGTTAAAGAACTGCCACAAATTAGAGAAGATTAACATTACTGAGTCATGTTGACTTAATCTCCAATTAAATCAAAAGTTATTTAAAAAAAGGATGTGCATGCAACAATTCTACATTTTATATAACACTTCTACATTCTATATTTCCCCTGCATATTTATTTTTCTCATTAAATTCCACAGGATATATTTTACATTGGGGTGTAAAAAGTTTCATAATTGAGTGTATTTTCCAAGCCTCAAACATAAAGAATATAACAACACTGTAAAAAATCGTTGATACTGCTGTGTCCCAGGGGTGCAAAGATACACTTTTTACCTCCATGTTTCAATGTTTAATCATCCATGTTTAATCAGCTATTCCAGTTTAACCCAAAACTTATCTTATTGCAAAACAAAACAAAAGAAACAACCAACATCTTTAATGTGGCACACTGTTTTAACGGAGACACCACGTCTTGCAGGGGTAAACATCATGTAAGCCTGCAAGTGCTAGCTCAGAATGGGGGCACAGGCTGTTTTTCTAAGAACTGCACGCTTTGGAAACAGAAATGAATCCTCTTCTAACTCTGTGTTTGTTTTTTAGATTTAATATTGAAGAGTCGCTTGAATGCCGCATGTGTGCTGAAATCGCTAACGTCAATGTTCTGAGTGACTTATAAAAGGCGTGTGATGAAAAGATTATCCTTAAGCTAAACAAATTCAGCTCAGATGCTGATCCTATAAGCTAAGAGGCTTGAAACAGGAAATGAAAAACGATGTGAAACAAAAAGATTCTCCATTTATGTACATTTGCCGTAGAATGACTTATGAGGTCAGTAGCAAATATAAGAGATTACCACAACACAAAAAACAAAAAAAACAAATGTGATCAAACTTCTTTTTTTGATTTTAGAGTGATGCAAATGTTACGAATAAAATTTATTTCCCATTTTATTGTATTATTCAAAAGCACACAATGTTGTTTCTCTACAGGAAGTGGATTTTCTCTTGTGGGAGAGTGACAGTGGTTAGAACAGCCTGAGACTACTAGCTTTAAGTTAAGATGGGGAAATGGTTACGAAGGTAAACACACTTCCCTGTGAACATTTTTCACTGGTACATGTGACATCTCATTAGTGTTTATTCCTATTATGGAGAAAGTTTCCATGTTACAATATTTTTATGAGTAGCAAAACATGAAACTACTGTACAGCAATAGTAGAAGCACAACCTTTTTTTGTTTTATTAACTCTAACAGAATTTAAAAAGTAGCTTTCTGTCTAGTATTAGAGGATATGGTTAAAAGGCAACTGTAGTGTTGAGTAACTGTAAATATCTAATTTAATCAGCGAAAAAAATATGTTGTCTAAAAATACCAATGCAACATTTCCAAGTTCTCTGACCTGATACAAACCTGGTGTAAAAAAAACATAAGAGACAAAGGCTATAAGTCAGCGGCATTAGCTTGAGCAATATGCGTGAAATGTTTGTAGGGCAATTTCCTCAAAGCAACAGTAACTTACTGAGATCTGTGTTTATATTCCCATTAAGGCTTTCCAAATGCATTTGGTGTTTAAAATACGAAATAGAGAGATTTTTTGTACTATCCTCAGCATGAACTTATCTGTAAAGATGTGTCTAAAGTTAGAATGTATAAATAAACAAACAAAGTGCAGCCGGGGTCTGTTGATAGCGAGTTAGATGTTGTCCTGCACTGGAAAAAATCTAAATCTAGATAAGTAATTTTTTCTTAAAATAAGTGCATTTTCATACAATTGAAACGTTTCATGCACTACGAACACATCATATGCTTTATATAAGAGACAGTGGAGTCACATGACCAGAGCAAACTCAATTATTGCATGTTCTCCCCGTACATGCGTGGGTTCTCTCCGGGTACTCCGGCTTCCTCCCACAGTCCAAAAACATGACTACTAGGTTAACTGGCTTCTCTAAATTCTCCTTAGGTGTGAGTGTGTGCGTTAATGGTTGTTTGTTTTGTGTTGCCCTGCGATGGACTGGTGACCTGTCCAGAGTGTACCCCGCTTCTCGCCCATAGACAGATGGAGATAGGCACCAGCGCCCCAATCACAGCAGGGATAAGCGTGACAGAAAATGGATGGATGAATGGAACATCGGTTCATTTATTTATTTGAATGTAAAAAAATTAAAAAAATAGCCCTACTACAACTCTGGCTTCCAGGATGAATGAGTGGTTGGAAAGGATTGTTCAGGAGCAGACTGGCATTATCAAAAAATAGGTGGAAGACAATGCAACGCTGTATAATAGGTTTCGAAATTGCATGGTTTATAATTATGCCTGCAAGGGTTTGGAAAATATATGAAAATATCAATCAGTGATATTTTAGCAATTTTAAGAAGGGTAAAATCTTTATATGCAGGTTAAAGGCTGAAAACTAAGATTTATTCTAGTTCTAGTTTTGTTTGATTTCATCTTGAATACTGCAGATTTTATGTAATAGTGTTTTCACAAAGTTGTGTTCTACAATAACAGCAACATAGAATCCTTATTGATTTATCGCAACAAACATTTACACAAACAAGAGCAACAAGAAAAGTAAAAATCTAAATCTGGAGCAAAGCTTCAGGGTGTAAAAAAATGCTCTGATGTGACATGGTAAAGTAAAGCTCGGGGCCTGAGAGCTGTTTAATTTAACACACTGAAGCAGAGACATGAAGGTGGATCCTCAGGTGAGGTTTACAGGTAGCTGGTAAATTTCAGACTCACCTCAGGGACACATGACAGGAAGGGCTTGATGTAGATGTTGGAGTTGTACACCTTCAGGTCATGATCTCCCAGCCCACGAGTCACCCCAATTGTTGCCATTACACGAGCCTATACTCAATCACAGAGACACACGCAAACACACACACACACAGGGTCAGATAACAATGTATTACACTGTTTTGTTCCAGGATAAGCTTCAATTCCCGGAAAATCCAATTATGATGGATTATTAGGAGAGAGCATGCTCTTTCAGAAAAAAAATTAAAAAAATCTGAGCGAGTCTCATTAAAGTCCAGGCAGACACGACATTTAGAGAACGACTAGAAATCAATGAGAATGCTTCAAAATTGAAAAAAGAAATTAATATAAACTGTTTAACTTCAAAGGGAACAAATCATTCCACAAAATGTTGATATAAAACATTTAAATGCATCCAAAACATTTTAAAGAATAGCCTAGAGTGTGACTAATGCTGTCTATATTCATAAACCACAATGTTGTGCTCAGAAGAAAAAACAATATCCCATATTTTATTATATTTGCTTCAAAAGAAATGCAATTTCTTCTGGTCTTGATCCAAAGTTCTCCAGAATTAAAGATAAGCTATACTGAGTCTTACCTTTTTCCCCTCTCCATATATCAGTGGGAATTTCAGATCATCTTCAACAATTGTCTTATAGGCCCTGCAGCAGCAAAAGAAACAACCATCTGATTATTAGATTAATGATTACTGCAGGGTCTACCAAGAAATAATGACTCTAAAGATTACCACTAAAAGCTTTCTTTATTTTCTTCTTCAGCCTCTAATAAATAAATCATTTATTTTAGTTGTCAAGAACAAATTACATGCGGACTTTTGTAAATAAGTCTGTATGTCTGGTGAAGAGTGAGCAGTTTTACCAGCCAGTCATGGTGTGGTCTCTGTAGAGCATCTTCTTGCCCAGCTCACTGTGCTGGATCCTCCGAGGGAACTCAATGTGAGTGAACTCGTTACCCAGAAGTGCAGGCCTAAGGAAGCCCTGGAGGGTCATAAATAATTAAAAGAGGTTGAATCAAACTAGAGAATGAAAGAAAGTGGGTAACCGTTTCAGATGTGCAACAGTGAGCCTGCAGAGTGAAAAGTAATAATGATAATAGAAAACGTTAGCTCCAGGTATGACATAGAGAGAATATGAAAACAGATAATCAATGATTTACAGGCTTCTCTGTAGGGATGGGAACCAAAACCTGGTTTCAAACGGCCCCTGGGGCAACCTCAGACGGCCCTCATGGACCAACAGGCTTCAGCCTTATTGAACCTCTTAAAGGTATTATTGAGAAAACATTGTTCTGCAGATTCCTTAAGTAACAGAGGGCTGATGGGAGGGGCTACAGGGGTGGGCAATTCCAGTTCCTGGGGGCCGGTATCCTGCAACTTTTAGATCCATCCTTTGTCCAACACACCTGAATCAAACGGCTGAGTTACCTCCTCTGTATGCAGTCAGTTCCTCCGGAGTCGTCTTAATCACCTAATTATCTGATTCAGGTGTGTTGTACCTAAGGCACATCTAAAAGGTACAGGATACAGGCCCTCAGGAACTGGAATTGCCCACCCCTGGGCTAACCTCTGCTCATACATGTCGGTTTCACTCGCATCTAAGCTGTTGTAAATTTAGCAAATTCATCCCCATATTTAGTGACTTTTCAGCTCATTTAATTTTTAATTTTTCCAAAGACCCACAAGCGATTTTTGTAGCGCCTTTTTGTGTTGTTTGGGACTTTTGTGACAACTGAAAACCATCAACCTTACTGATGATCAGTCAGTCAGCCTGGCTGTGCAGCAACTACAGTACGAGAGGAGATGGCAACTTGTCTCTTTTCCCATAATGAGTCGCGCTGGATGAGCAAACTTTCAATGTTTCCACTCTAGATGACAGTGCGGGATGTAAATATAATCTAAAGGTAGTCTTTGATATTTATTTTTTTTGTCTGACACTTTCACACCGTGATCTGCCCTGTAAATGATTTAAATACAGCATATTACCTCATCCACTGTAGATTATTCTGTTAGGCTTTGTTTGAATTAGATAATATAGACAAAATATGTATGTAGTGTTGGTTTAGGTTAAAAAATAAATCAATACTAGAGTTCATGTTTGTTAGTTTTTAGCATATTAAGATTGTTTTTAATCGCTCTGGTATGCTCACTTTTATAATCCTCTCTCCTACTTATATACAACATAGTTCTTTTTGTTAAGATGTAGTGTTTTAGCATTAGTTTAGCATGTGTTTTATGTATATAGTGTTTATTTTTGTTCTGATTAAAACAAAAACTATTGATTAGGGCAGGGGGAACCAATTAAAAATCAAGAGGGTCCGAGTGAAGAAAATCAACAACCACTAAAGGTCCAGAAACATTTTTAATTATAATCTGTTACTTTAAACGGAATCTAACACTGAAATAAAATGAGGTTTTTATGCATCCATGTTATACATTGAATTTTTAAATAAAATAAAAAAATCTAAAACAATATATAACATTTTTCCATTTTATCTTTCAATCTTTCAGTTTGGTTTATAGACAATTTCCTGATGCACATATTTTATAAAACACCTGAACTGACATTTTTTGTTTTGTTTTTATGGCTTAATGAGAGCAGTGGGCTTTATGCTGCCCTGCAAGGCTTTAAACCTGGGTTTGATTGTAGTCTAAGCCATTCTAAAGCACATATCAAGGTGTTCATTTTGGATCCTGGATCCATATTTATTTTTGATTCTGTTCATGGTGGAGAATCCTGCTTCACAGCAGCAGGTTGAGCCAAACATACTCAAAATGTGCAGGGTCATCTTTGAGCATGATATTTCCCTTTTCTGTCACCAGTTCACTGCAGTTCTTCTAGCAGTCCACACTTTCTTTCACTTTTTCTCATCATCTTCTCCTTCTTTCCCATCGCCCGGTTCGCCACAGGTTTGCCTGTTGTGTCTAAAAGTAGCAGCAGCAGCAACCCAGACTGACAGCAACTCATTGGATCATTTGTTTGTAGTCTGGTGCCCGGATACTCTGGAGGGCTTTACCATATTAACAGGAGAAGCAGCGCAAGTTAAATTAGACCCTGCCGTCCGACAACATGCAGTAATTTATAGATGTTTTAAATCAGGTTGGGTCCAGATTAGCCAGCAGATGTGGCGGGTTCTGGATCGCGGTCTGCTAATCCGTGACCACTGGATTAGGGTATTGATAAAACACCAGATGGGTAGGTAGTAGTATTTGGAGTAGTAGTATTGATCAATCTTTAATGATACCCATTACTAGTTCTCTGAGCTCAAATAACATATATGCTTACTATGAAAGACTAAAAAGTGTGAGTTGTGTGTAAAATGAAGCAATACCAGGTACTGTAGTCGCTGTCTCTCAGACTCAGGGGTGAATTCATTCGTCATTGGAATGACTTCATTGTTTCGTATAATTATAGCCCTAAAAAGGGAAACAGAGGAACAGTTTGGTCAGCAGTGAAGCTGGAAGAAAAAGTTTCCATAATAAAAACTTAGATGAGTTAATGGCATTTACCTGCTGTCTCCAGCATTGGCTACATAGAGTTTTCCCATTAAATAAATGACAGCTAAGGCACAACAGCCACCAGAAATGGCATATGAAGTTTTTTCCCTCTCAATGAGGTCATCCTGGGGAAAACAGGAAAACAATTAAAAGCTGAAAAATCTCAACTTTCTCTGATCATGAGTTATTATTCCTTATTTCTTTGAGAAAATAATAACAATGAACAAGAACAAAGAGGCTTTGAAGAAAACATTTTCTCAAGGATGTGTATCAGCATTCTAATGAGAAACAGAGTGTTAAACAGTATCAATGGAGGATACGATTACAGGGTGGCTGAATGAGCAGATTCGGTCAGTTTGCCAGAATAACAATTCACATGAGAAAGTTCTGAATCAACATTGTTATCAATTTTCTGATAACATGGTGAAAGAGTTTCAGGGCATTTAGTCCTAAATATGGGAGGATTTTACAAAGAAAAAAAATCATTTTCAGAAAAGCTAAAGAGGTTACAACTTTTCTTCTCCTTTTTAAACAGTGCATGAAACACAAAAAGCAAAAATGCATGTCAACAAAAAAAAAAAAGAAAACCCTATAAATGCTGCGCTAGGACCTGGAATTAGATCATGTATTGTAATGCCTGCAGTTCTGTAAAGCAATGTAAAAAAAAAAATTAAGAGCAATAAGCTTTTAAAGTCATTATAGAAGATATTTAATTTCTGCACTTATGTTGACCATCCTCTCAGTGATGTACAATGTTGGCAAAAATATATCAATAAAGCTTGAGTTATTTTCAGATTTTCTAACATTACAGAAAACTATTTCTAGTCTGTAGTTGAATTCAAAATCCTTTGAAAATAAAAATCCAACATGATTTTCCTTCAGGTAGTTTTTGTTTTGTTTTATTCAATTCAGTTTATTTATACTGCGCCATTTCACAACACATGTCATCTCAAGGCACTTTACAGTTCAACCAGATCATAGTTCTGACTTTGTTTATGTTGTTTTTTTCTCTTATTCCTATCTGCTTGAAAATATTTTTCTCTATTTTCTTTGTCTGCGTTCTGTTTTACCTTCTTTTTTTAAGACAAAATCCGTGAAAAAAACAAAAAAACAAAAAAAAACACAAGTAGGACTTCCAAAAAAATACCAAAACAAACGAAAAAATAAGTCCAAGTCTGTGTAGTTCACCTCAGTTTAAATACAGCTGCTCTGGAAATCTTAAAAGTTTGTTTGAGAACAGTCTTGAACAAACAATCATGACAGCCACACCAGACAGATCACAGATAAGGTTGTAAAGAAAGTTTAACGATAGTGTGGGTACAAAACTAGTCTCCAGGCTCTGGTTATCCTAAATAGTCCTGTTCAATACATCATCTGTCATATGTGGACATACTGTATATAATATATATATTCCATGCACATTTTTCTTCCTTTGGCAACTTCTTCTGCTTTGAGCATTTGAGCTGATGTAACTAGTACATTTCTCCACTGTGAGATCAATAAATTCATTCAAACAAAATAAAAACAGTAAAGCACACCTGCTAAGCTACATGTAAGCTTTCCTACAACTGACAGGCTGGACAAGGAGAGACTGTGGGCATGGGGGTGGCACCATCATTCTGTGTGAATAATTTTTTTAAAGCAGGGACAGAGAAACTTATCAAACTTAATGGAAAGATGGATTTGTCTGAAACAGTACAATCTTGGATGAAAAAAAAAAATTAGAGGCAGCTAAAGACAGGAACAAGGTGCGGAAGTTTACAATCCAGGAGATCATGCATTCATGCATGCATTTTGTTGGTCATGTGTACAATTCACGTTCCTGGTCACTGGGAGTGTTACTGGTCAAACAAAAAGAACCGAAAGATGGTGTAATTTCATTTTAAATGCATGCAAGGTTAAATAGTAACACAAAATGTTTAATAAAAATATAAAAACAGGTAAAAGGTAACCCTTATGTGGTGCGGTATTAGAAATCTATTAGACTCTTATTTTGTAATCAGTTGTTGAATGTCGGCAGATTTTAGTGAAAGTATTATTAATCTTTTTTAAAAAGCACATCAGGGCCTCAACCACCCCTCAGATCAAGATAAGTACTTCAGAGTAAGCCGCTGAGAGAGAGAGAGCTGCATTTTAACCTCGGAGCCACAGCTACAGTGGATTAGATCAAAGCATAGTCATGAGTTAGAGTGGCCCAGTCAAGGTGCAGAGATGTTCTTACCACAGATCTGTCGTAAAGGAAATTGCTGTTCAAACACACTATTCACCCTGACTCTTAAAAGCTGTTTATAAATAGTAAAAGCTAGAAGACATGCCCAGAAAAACATGATATGGTTTTGATATGGCAGATATGATTTCATGAAAAAGTGTACTTCTAGAAAGTAATGACTCAAAAGGCAGAATAAAATAACAACTTATGGTTTTTATTTGTAAAAGGTTTTTAAATGAATCTGAAAATTAATCTAAAAATTTTTTTTTTCAGTTTTTTGCTTTTTGTGTTGGTTGATCACATAAAATCCTAAAAAATATATATTTAGGTTTGTGGGTGTAACATAAAAAAAGACAATTTTTAAGGGATATTAAAACTTTTCCAACATACTTAATTATGTCATACCCAGAAAAAACAAAATATGTTCATAAGCGTCCTGTGGTCTGTCAAAATCCTCTCACCATCTGTTTGAAGGCGGTTTCTATGACTCCCATCACCAAGCTCTCCAGGCTGACGACCTTCTCCATGTAAAAGCGCACCGAGGCATCGGATACAGCATCGGGGTCTTCTCCCGCCTCCTGCGTGGCTCCTTTTTTCGCCTCTGCCTGGAAAGGGCTGCCGTTCTTGGCCAAGCAGATAGGAGGGGCACAGTTGGGATTCTCTAAGAGGTGACAGATCTCCCCTAGTCCGTCTCTGATAATGCGGTGAAGAAGCTTGGAGGCCATGATGGCTGCGCCAGAACCTGCATGGCCATCGAAAACCCCCCAGAAGTGAAGAGGGATCCCTGTGTTATCCTAGAATAATCAAATAAAACCAATAAAAATTGGGAAATATTACAATATAAGATATTTTTTATTTAAAAAGCTGCATTTTACTCATGAGTCTTGCCGACATTTTTTTCACATGCTTATAATGCTGTTGCTATCTTTTTGAATTTATTACTCATGTTTTTATAAGATAAAACATGTTGAGATAACAACAAACAGTTTTCTTCTGGCAGCTGTACGAGGTATTGATGTTGGGTCTCCGTGGGTATTGCAGAGACAGAGGGAAGGAAGACAAAAAAAGCCTCCTGAGGGCTTTGGCTGCTTCCATATGATGCAATGAATGATGGAAATATGTTGGAACCATTGAGTGTGCAAGCTTGTTTACAGGCCCAGTTAGCCTGTCCTACTGGTGAATAAACAGACCTTAGACATCTGCTTATCCCTCAGATGTTGCACGCAAGAGGGGGAAGGGCACAGAAAGAGATGATGTCATTCATTTACACCAAATGGAGGATACAAATGTGGGCGTATGTTTAAGGATGACCTAACAAAGTACTGACTGGAGGTTGTAACGAAGTGTTTAATGGAATTTTCAATCAATCAATCAATCAATCAATCAATCAATCAATCAATCAAACACTTTTTGTACAGACATCAAATATATTTATTGCAAAGCTACTTTTCATTAAGCAACATGTCTAACAATAACCGATAATAATTTCAATCAAAGTAACAATACATACTCTGTGAGTAGTTTTTTTAGGAGTTGTAGCTTGATTTAAAATGACATAAACTGTGCAAGTAAAACTATTGCAAATAATATTTTCTTTCTAAATAAATTCTGCTATTGGTCCCATTTATGTAATGGTCAAGATTAAACAATGATTAGGTGAAAGCTTTCTTCAGTTATTGTCAAATAGAACAGAATGTGTGAACATGACGAAGCCAGATTTTACAAAATGGCCCAAATATTGTCCGTAACACTTGGCTGTTCTTTTTTATTTTATTTTTCTTATTTTATTTTATTTAAATATATAACATTGTACCAAAAAAACAACCCTGCAATATTCAGTAGACTAGTGGGTAACCAGAAAATAAAAGCGCAAAAGACAAAATCTAAAAAGTGCAAAAAAAAAGTGCAAAAGGACAAAATCAATTTCTCTAAAACTGTGGTTGTTAAAGCTGCAGTCTGTAACATTGAGCTGAGAGCAGACTTCGACTGAAAATTTGAAGAAAAACAGGTTTCACGCCACTCCCCCACCCTCTCTGCTTCACTCATGCCCCACCTCCAAGCTCCATCCCTCTCACAGCATCTGCGCGGCTACCGCATGCGACCAGAAGCGTCCAAGCAGCGTACGCGGCAGCTCTTCCATTGACATCTTCTTTTTTGAAGTCTTTGCCGTGTAAGCAGTTGTCGGCAGTGGCAGTAAGGGCAGTTTCTCTTTCGCTGGTGGCTGTCGCTCCGCCATGACTTCCACGTGCGTCCTCCTGACTGCAGCAGCCGGGCGGCAGCGGCAGGTTCAGCGGTGAGAGGAAGGGGGCGGGATTCAGCGTGTGTGAGCTGTGATTGACACTCCATCAGACGCTCCTCTGGCTGTGATTGGTTGTTTTGTCTCTTCCCGAAATATTCTTTCCAGATTGAAATACAGGCAGTATACGGGACCAATTGAAGCAGTTTTTTTCACAGGTTACATATCAAATGTACTGCTGTCTGGATATAGGGACAGTTTTAGCCAATATGACAAAAAAGTGATTTTTAAAAACTTACAGACTTCAGCTTTAATTGTTTTATAACAAACATTCAAAAATATTAGGAACGGGCTTCTTTGCATAGCATACACCTGGGATCTTGCCTGATATGGTTTGACTGTTGCTGCTTTTGTGGGCCTTTGTGGGATGGCTCGTGTGTTATTACCCTGCCACTGGGAGTACAGCTTAGCTGGTTCAGTGGATAATAGCCTGTTTATTCTTCAAGTCTCTATTTCTTTTGTGCACCGCTCCAGTCGAGTAGCCAAGGTCTTGGAATCTTTGTTTGGCAGTTTCCAGGGTCTAATGTATGGGTATCTATTTGGATCATCGGGGTATTGCTTTGCCAGATGCATCCTTTTGGAGTTCTGATAGTCAGTTTACTACTTCCTGTTTTGCCTTAAAATTTTGGCTTCCAACCTTCTCCCCCATGGTGGACATTGAAAACTGTGGACGTCCTTAACGTTACCTTGGCCAAGCTCATTGGATTCTGTGATGGTCGCAGTAGGGATTGTTCTTAGTGCTGTATTCACATCATCCAGCAAATCATCTTGAGGCACCTCAAAAAAACTTTGGTAGCCAATGTTAGGGTTGGCAAGCTCTCAATTGAGCCATTATCTAATCTCTTAGGTCAGTGGTTCTCATATTCAGTTGTTAATGAACCATTGGGGCTTTGTACCCAATATCAGGGACCCTGATGTTGACCCGTCTGGCCTTGTTTCCTGGCTCTCTGTTGGCATAAGTTTCATGTTTATGATCTCCTGGCACTCTAATTGTGAAAAAAAACCCTACCTTTTGTGGATGTTGGAACACTGAGCTACTAGATGTTTAGCAGTCTGCTCAGATTTTGTTTATCAAAGCATTTTTGTTTTCCAAAAGTCTTTTTATTTAGCCTTACCTGCTAGGGTTACTGGAGTACTTTAAATCCGATTCAATTCAGTTCATTCATATAGTGCCCATTTACATCAAGTTATCCCAAGGCTTATTACAGAGATAATACTGTCATATTGGTTAGGAAAATCAGATGATTGCATCCAGTCATGGACTTGCAACACATGCCTCCCTGGATAAGCCTGCAGCAATGACCTTCGCTTGCATTTTGTCGTTGACTCCTCAGCAATCCCTCACACCGCACATGCATGTAGCGACAGTGGAAAGGAAAAACTCCCTTTAAACAGGGTGAAATCTCCAGCAGAACCAGGCTCAGTGTGAGTGGCCATCTCCTAACCCAACTGGGGTTCAAGATTAAAGAAGCAGACATACATAAAAGAAGCAGATATACAAAAGGTAACTATTAACTAGCTCCACAGGTGGCCCTGTCTGCGAAACACAGAGCCAGGGGGATGAACTCCAAACCAATTCTGCACATCACAGTAAAAGATACATGCCAACACTTGAAACAGTTCAAGCTCTAATATCTATAAACAGAGATGTTGATGGCAGCAGCACAGCTGACAGGAGGAGACCACATGAAGCTACTAAAATCAGAAAAAAGTCGAGAGAATATAGAGTTATGAGTGGAACGTGACAAATACAGTACAATGGGAGAATAGAGATAGAATGAAGCGGAATGAGGAAAACTGGTCCCTAGTATCATTCCAATAATGCCTTGTTTGTTGTTGTGTCCATCGTCTTTGTGTTCCAGTAGCTCACTTGTAATCATATTGTCCGGTTTTTTTAACACTTGATGGAGACATTGTTTGAACGGGCGACGTCTGAGTCAATATGGTTCTGTTTATTTGCACTCACCTACTGAGGTTGGCAGTGTGCCCTAATGGTCTTGCCCAAGGAACAACATCCAATGATGTCATTAGCCCGCTATAAATATCCCCTTAGATTTATATGCCCAATGCATGCAGGATTTGAAGCATGGGAGTCGGACACCCTATCTATATTTATATAATTTCTACCTTATATCTTACTTCTGCTATCTACATATAGGAAGTTTAAAAGCAAGTGTCATTGTTTTGTTTTCTTAAAAAAAGCTACTTAGCAAAGAAGGAGTTTGTCCTTTCCTATCATGACCCTACATCATACCTTTTTCAAGTGTATGGATAGATATTGTAAGACACTTTCAGAAAAAGCATCTCATGGTCTTTATCACTAGAGCACTATTTGTTTAAGTGAAGGTCAGGTATAAAATACATTATCAAAAAGTAATTCCCTGCCAGCCTTTGACCGGACCATTTATTCCTCGTTCCTTGTTTTTGCTCACCCCGTTGTCGTCTACCACAGTGGAGTTTCTGTTTTTGCCGCTCGGCTTTCTCACAAATAGCTTCTCACAAGAGGCCTGGTCCTCATTCAGCATGCTCTTCCCCGCGTTGATTGCCCTGAAGAAGAAGGACACAATGAGTTAAAAATGAAGCCATGACTTTTTTGACAAAAAGCAATCATTCAGGGCCCTTTGACCACATGAAAAATATTTCGACTAGAAGATGGAGGTAAAATTAAGAGATAGGTAGAGAAAAAAGTAGGACAGGATGAAGTCTTGTCCCAAAGGAAAGTTACAAAAGAGGATTAAGTGTTTTATGATGAGATGATGAAGATGGATGATAATGGCTTTAGAGTACAGCTCTGCTCCAAACTTAAAGAGCATCATTTGTCCTGGAACATACTGCAGCAGAATTTACTGAAATAGCTGGTGCAGAGGAAAGGTTGTGGACAATGCTGACAAAGAATGTAACCATCATACAATCAAAAGCAGTCTATAAAAATAAGAAGATTTGAGAAGTTAAAGCTCAACTTTATCTTATTCTTTATGTTTTCACATTGATTTGTGCCAAGGAGTATGGTTTGCCTGGGGTAAGACTGGTGTTGCATGGATAAACTTGCCTTACCCTGACCTGACCTGTTTCAATCATGTTGCAATGTCTTTCTATACAATAACTACATGTATTATGTTGTACTAACAAAAGAGCTTTTAGACAAATTCCTTGTTAAAAAATATATAAATATTATTGTTTAATTTGTAATATAAACTGTCAAACAATAATGTTCTGTCGCACTATGGTGAGGGATAAAAGTGCAGACAAACTCCATTAATTTATTATTTACTCCTTTTTGAACGTAAAAAACTTAAAAAAAAAACCCAGGACTTAGATTTAATCATGTCAAATTATAAACCTGTAAGCAAACTTACAAATCCATTAACCTCATACAAACTTAAAAAAAATCTTTGCCTGACAGTAAGAAATATAGAGTCAGGTTTCTTTGCTCTTGATGAATTAGTTACTTCATTATTTATTCTGCAAAACTGGTTCTTTAAAGTCAAGAGGGAAATATTTGGCTCTTCAACTGAGCTGAGCTGAATGTTGTTGTAAATTCAAACCAGGAATTGTTGTCATACACTTCAATTTCATTAAAAGCTTGTAGGAAATATGGAATTAGAGGTGCTATTACTTTAAATGGAAACTAAAAAGAATGGCTACAGGAACAACTAAACTAGTCTGCTATTCATAATGTTTAGGCAACAGTGTAAAAAATTCACTGCCATGGTCAAGCTGCATGGGGTGAAGCTTGAAAGGCAGCAATTTGGATCTCATACTGTGAGGTTATGTAACAATCCCAAGCTTAATTATAGATAAATACTAAATTAGCACATTAACCGAGCACAGTGTTACATGAGGTACCTCTGAATATTTTTGCTGCTGAGGATTTAGCTGTAAAAAAATAAGAGAAACAGGCAAGAGTTTGATACTAAAAATAACGGTAAGTAGATAAAAGATATGAGCAACAGAAACTAAACCATTTATTTTGGGTGAATTATTTTTAGATAAAATCATAAACGCCTGTTTGTCAGACTGAAAACAGCCTGCGGCGTTGAAATTATTAAATCTGGATTACAGAAATCCCTGACAGTCTCTAATCAGCTAAAAGCAATGAACATGCACTGCATGGCATTTAGCTTCAGGGCAAAAAATGGTGAAAAATATAACACTTCTGATTGCTATCTTCACTTTCTGCCATGGCCAAGACTCCTGCAGGAAGCAGATGCATGACTGGGGAGAACAAATCTTCCTCTGTTCTGCAGCACCATCGCAGCAATCCCACAAGGGCTCCTTCTGTTTGATATAAGCCTACATGTTACCTGCCATTCTAAGGTTGCACTGAACTAAACCATGCCATGTTTTTTTTTTTTTTTTTGCTTGTAAGGTCAAATGGAAGGCTCTGCAGCATTTAGAAAATGCAGAACAAATGCAGAGGGCAGTCTTATATTTGCTACTATCAGATGGATTTCTTCCATAAACCCTTTTATAGACATCTTTGATGAGATATGATTAAATCTTCTCTTTCCTTATCCTAAATTTCCTGTTTCACAGTAAGAGTCAGAGATGACTCAGTTACATGGCTCAGGGATTTATAATTATACATTGCTGTTTGCTGCGTGGGTGGATTTTACTTTAAAGCCTAAGCTCCACCCCATCGAACATGTGAGTGAACTCCTTTCACAAGGCTTTTTTTTTTAAAGTCAGATGTTTGCCAAACCTGTGACTCAAAACCATACTGTTCATATTTGGAGAATCAGTGTTTCTCCTGCTGTATGTTATGCAAGGAAAGTGCAAAAAAGGAAGTCAGTAGTTCCTGTGAATTCTCTTCTTGCGACTGATGTGCTTTCTAACCTCACAACTGTGATGCAACTGTCACTCTTCAGGCGTCATTTCTGATATGGTAAAAACTTTGAATTCCGAAATACCTCTACTAAAAAGTGCACTGGTTGTCAGATATGCTTGTAACTCTCAAACACATTCCCATCTTCTGTTTCCTGCTTGCTTACTAACTGAGCTAGCTCTACAGTGGAAGTTGACTGATTGACAAAAACAGCAGGACAGGTTACACAAAATCTACCAGATATCCTTATGACACATTGAAGAATCAGATCCTTCATGCTTTAAATTCCTCTTAAGGGAGAGGAAGCCATTTGGCTCATGGAGAAATGAAAGCTGCCTGACAGGACAGGGCAAAGAGAAAACACCCAAAGTGAACACAGGCACTCAACTAACTTGTGCATTGTTAGAAACAAACAGTAGCTTTTATTATTAGGGCATTCTGAGACTGTACATCCTGTCCAACACTTAATGAAGAGTCTGGCCAGACATTAACGTGAATGTTTAGGGTATTGAACTTTGTGTGTAAAAATGTGCCTTTTGACATATATTTCTACATATATACACTTGCGTCCCCATGCTTCCCCCCACCTGCCTTACCGGCCCCCAGCCCCCCCTCTTCCGGCTGAGGACGAGCGGCTCATTGCTCTCTGCTGAGGTCTTGGCCAGCAGACAACACTCAACCCCTCCCCAGAAAAAAAGTGTCCAAATCTGGTCACCCTAGCAAAGATGCTTCAGCCGTATGTCAAAACTAAACTTGTACAAGCATCAAAATTGAAACAGCAAGCACGTTTTTGCTGCTCTTGCTGCTTTAGGTGTGAATGTAGCATAACAGTGGCTAGCTTTCAGCCATTGCGTCCTGCACGAGCATCGGGGGGGTCGATTCTGTCAGGTTTTAGGTTACGCACGGGGGGGGGGGACAAGCAGACAACCATGATTGATGTGTCAGGTACCAATCATGAACAACGGACCGTCTTTTGTGATTGGATGGGGTTATTCATTGATTTCTCTCTGTAGCGGGGACCATTTATTTTGGTTTTCACTGCTTCAGAAAAGATCTCCTACTGCACATTTAATTATCTTATTGGTGGTAAAAGAAACAGGTAGTCAGAGGATGGGATTAGGAAGGTTGTTATTTCAAAAATATAAAAAAAAATATAATCTATGATTAGATGGTATTAGTTACATGTTGGTATAATACAGTCAAAAAACAATAACTAGTAATGATAGAAAACAGAATTTGCAGCTGTAGAGCTAGGGGAGTACTTTTGATCTCAAATATGCTGAGTTCTGTTACAAGTTTGTAAAAAGTGCACAATTCTTAGATGTTTATCACGCTGGACTGTACAAATGTAACAGATTTTGCAGGTCAACTCATACAGCTTCATGCTGTAAATAGCACCGGCTCTAACACTCTGACAGTGTGATTACCGTTTTATGTAAATCGAACACCCAAGTTGTTCACTGTAGAATACAGCATGACTGCTTAATCTAAACCATCAGTCAGTTTATGAGGCCCATTCACCCTTCTGGGAGGTCATTGCTGTGTCTCTGGGGACTTTTTGCATGAGTCAGCCTTTTTCTCTCAAAAACTTCAACACTGAGTCAGGAGCTGCCCACATACTGGTGGACTGAAGCTTGTGCGTCACACGCACACATACAGCTGTGTTTTCATGCTTTATGGGGACATTTCATTACTTTCATTTTATTTGGCCTAAACCAGACCTTACTCCCTAACCTAAACTGAATTCACACCTCAGTCCTAAAGCTAACCCAAACCCTAAGAAGAGAACTTTACCATATGGGGATCAGTTAAACATCCCTATATGCAAAACAATTCCTCCACAATGCAGATAAAACAAGACCACAAGTAAGCTATCCTATTTGAACAAGAATTTTACACTGACTTCCATTCACTTTCAGTTGAGTTTTATATCCTAATTCTGACCCAAATCTAAACTCAATTCACACCTTAGTCCTACAGTAAACAGTGGTTCTAGATCAGATTTACTAGGGGCCCAAGGTGGGGCAAATGTTCAGAGGGGCGCCTAACAAAAGAACAGAACAATAACAAAAAAATGACAATAACACATAGTTTAGAATATTAAGTGAGCCGCAAAGCCACATTTGCTGATCCCTGATTAAGCAGATGAAAACTGTGGTTCTATCTTTATAAAGCTGAAGCTTAAAGTGATGCTCCATCATTTCTAAACATCTGTTAGAGTAAACTATAAAGGGAAAGATTAAATCAGTCCAAGGAACAAAGAAGGCACAGTCTCTTCTATCAGCACATGTGAGAAAATTTTTTTAGTGTTGAGTCTTCAGTAGAGGGACCACAACAGGAGCCAGGACAAGATCTACAGGGGCGTCCCCTGTCAAAAACCACCCATGATACTAAACCTATCCCAAAAACACACTTTTTCCTTAGATAGATCAGACTTTGGTCCCTACAATGAGCATCGACTGCTTTTAACTAATATATGTTCTGAAAATTCTTTCCTTACACTATAGAAAATTAGATTACACTCACTCTAAAATTAGTTTGGTATGACTAAACGTGTCTTCCCTCTGCAGGAATCTGTCAAACATTGTCTTAAATGAAGCTGTGCAAGTCATCTGTGTTTAGAGATGAGAAGGATACTACATTCAGGGCCGGCCCAGGGCACAAGCGAACTAGGCCACTACTGAGTGCCCCAGGGCAACTTGCCCCTTCAAGGTCAACTGACTCATTTTGTTTGCTTTTTGCATGTTTATGCATGCATAATGTTTTCCATATAAACATAGTAACAAAACAAACAATTTGTAATAAAATGTTGCATTTTTTTTTTCAAAATATCTGTAACCGTCTAGAAATCATTACTTATACATTGTGAAAAAAGAAGAAAACAACTGGTGTTGGGTGCAGATAAACACAAAGACCAGGAGGGACCAATGTAAACTTCTCTTGAGACAAACTTATCTTTGGTAAACAAAGATAATCTAGACAGTTTATCATCTATGAATTTAATGTCTGTTTTTGTACAATATAATTTATAATCTTCATTTATCAAAGCTTTTTTCTGCTTCCTGCATGACAGTTTATTTTTGCACATTGCTGTTGGACAAACAAATATAAACATGACACATAAAAGTTGGTTTATTACTTTATAATATTGCAGGATACAAACAAATAAGAGACTGTAAACAACATTGTCAGTGTAACATAGTCAAAATTCCACTTGATTATTTCTTTTCTTTTCCAAATTTGTATTTTTAGGTTTAACTTATCATTTCATGATTATTTTGCGAAGTATTGAATTTTATCTCATGTAGTTATTTTCATTTGCATTATTCAATTTCATTAAGTCTACTTTCCTGCACTCTACCTTTATGTTGTTCCTGGGCTTCCGTAGTCAACTCCCCCTAAACCTCACAATGGTGTTCGTGTTGCTGAGGGTGAGTTGTGTGGAAAAATGCACCACCAAAATTATACAAGTTTCTTTAAAAATTCCGTCATTTACAGTAAATTCTTTGGTGTATGTTGTTCACTGGTAGATACAGAATTTTTAAGGAGCTGTTTTGTGTTATTTGGACCAATATTATAAGTTTTATAGGCCGTTTTTGTTTTACATTTTCTGGCGCGATTTGGAATAGCTGACCAGTGTAATTTGCAATTTGCAAAGTGTCCATTTGCATGTTTAGGAGCGGATGTGCAGGACAGCATGCTTGAAGACATTTTCTAATTTTTTTTATCTCATCTGCAGGTATTTTTTTCATTTGTTAAATTATTAATGTTTTTGTTCTATGTTTGTCACGCCACCCAACGCAGTGTATCCATTTTGCCACTATAATATATCTCAATATAAAATGTCTCACTGTAAAGTTATAGACCTCACAACAGTGTTCGTGTTGCTGGGGGAGCGGATGTGCAGAACAGCATACTTGGAGACAGTTTCAAATTTTTTTTTATGTCATTTGCAGGCATGGGCGGTTCTAGACAGGGGCCAATGGGGGCCAAGCCCCTGTAGATCATGTCCTGGCCCCTGTACTGAAAACATAATACTCAAACAAATTCTAATGATGATATTCGCTGGAACAGACATAGTAATGAATAGGTCCTTTGGATCTATTTATTTATTTATTTATTTTTTGAAAATGCTGTTTTACTAATTATCTAAAAACAATAAGGTGATAGCTTCAGTGGTATTGAGATAGGATCCCAGTTTTCATCTGCTAAATGTTTTTTTGCTCTACTTTTTACAGCCAAATTAATCAGTTTGTCTTGAGTTCTAACTCAGATTTTATAGAAAACGGTCATTTTAACTTAAATTAGGTCAAAAATAAGTCCCATTCCTAAATTATGAATGCATATTTACCTGATAAGAAATACTTTTAATTGAACCTAATTGAATGGAAATTTCACTTCAAACTGCTCTCAACATATTTGAATCCCTTGGCCTGTTTTTTATTTCATGCATGAAAACAGCCTGGCCCCCTCCTGGCCCCCTGGTACATTTATTCTAAAACCCCCACTGTCTGCAGGAGAAAATAAAAGCAGCAAAACGGTTCTTTGAGTGCTTGTCCTTCATCGCATTACTACACATCCGTTACATCAGACCTGTATTAAGTTTATAGTAGGGGTATGAGATCGTATCATCTGACTGTTGAGGCCCCGAAATATACTTTTGCTCAAGGCCCCATAAAACTTTGGGCCGGCCCTGTGTACATTCTGTTTTGCATTTCTGCTTTCTAGATAACCAGCGCCTCAGCAATCTGTTTTCAGTCATTATATCCATGTTTCCTGTTTCTTAATTCTGCTTTAAAGTTATTCATTTTGACCAATGCCAGTTTAGTCTTTTTCTAATCTCATTGCTTGGCCTCTTAAAGCAGAGGTAGAGCAGCCTGACAGTGAGGGCGCGCACTGACCATCACAGAGCAGCTGCAGCACCAAACCCCCTCAGCAGGCCTGGCATTATACCTACACTGCCTATAACTGCTTATTGTCCTATAGACTCGATAGGTGTCTGAATGCATGCATGCATGCATGAATGCACTCACTCTGCGTATCCAGTTCCCCAGGGAAGCCTGGTGCCTCTCTTTAAGGTGACCACCGGCCGTGTAGCGTGCTCGGTGGAGTACTGCAGGAGCTCCGGGGTGAGGTCCAAGAAATCCGGTCGGCCGTAAGGGAAGCGATGCGGCAAGCCTTCCTGTCCGCAGTTCTGGCCTCCACCTGAGTGATGATTGTGGTGGTGGTGATGTCCATGAGGCATCATCCCTCCCACCAAGTTCGACATCGCGTTTTTCACTTTGCTGATCATCTTCGGGACCGACCCGCTGTGGGCCAAAAGATCCGAGGCGAAAAAAAAAAAAAAAAAAAGGAAATTACAAGCGATGCGCCAACACGGTGGAAACGGGGAAGGGCGAAGAACAACAGAGCGCAAAGAAGGCGAGAATCATTTCAGGAAGCGATTGTTTTCCTCCGTGGACCCATGTGACAGCTTTCAGACAAGCAGAGGCGAGTTTTTCCTCATTCAAACAGAATAAAAAAGCCTCTTTGCGCTGCGCATGGGCCGTGATCCGCCAGGAGGCTGTGGCTCCTCTGATAGGGCTGGGCTTCAAGGGGATGCGCAACCAGCCGGCAAAAATTCACAGGCATCCAAATGTCTGTGAGAGCTGAATTAGTCCCAATCAGAGACAATCTTCAAAGCTTCTCCGACACTTCCGATTCATTTCATTTGTTCTCCAAACTACAAAATAGCCAGTATAATAAACGATCAGTTCATTTAAACATATAGTTTACATCCTGATTTGTTACACTCTAAGAAAAAAAACAAGTGGCTCACAAATAAGCCAAACTGGGTATGTCCAGCCAAGCTGAGCCCAGCACCAGATGATTTGAGCCATCAACATTGGGTCCATTATAACCAGTAGTTCAGTTGTTTAAAAAAAAGAAAAAAGAAAAAGAGGGATGGTGGAATTATTATTATTATTTTGGAAGATCATCATCATATCAGTCATCCAGGTCATAGTCATTCAAAAAATAACAAACAAGTCAGAAAAAAAACAACAACAACAAAAAATAATCCACTGGACTTTGTTGGTTCCTTCATGGCTACATGTAAAACAACAAATTGCCATGAGTCCACTTCATTAAAAAAGTTTGTTAGTCTCTGTATTGATTTAAATTTCAAGAATGAATTCATTTTGTTCCCAAAAAGTTAAAAAGAACAATCCACTGGACTTTGTTTCCAAGTTTGAAGACGTTTTGCTTCCCATCCAGAAAGCTTTTTCAATTGAAAATGTCAGAAATAGCGTTGAGTTAGAAGCTTTATATAGTAGCCCAAAAACTTGCTTTTTATTCTGGTTAATTTTGCATGATATCTAAGCCAAAACAAGTTTTGGAAACTTAGAAACAAAGTCCAGTGGATTTTTTTTTATTATTATTATTAATTAATTTTTTTTTTTTTTTACTTCTTTGGAAGCATACATAGCCTAATTAATATAATCTATTAACCTAAAGCAGGATGCACACTATTGATGTTACATGTCAGGTACATCAATCATTGACCTTGACTGGGGCACCTTACAGGACTGGGTGGCATGGCTATCACTGCCCCTACATAGTTAGGGACTCATTTCCCACTGGGATCAGCTTCATTGTCATGGTAAGTCAATTCTTTGATTTTATTTATTTTATTTTTAAGGTTACTCGTAAGCCCACAGCCCACCAAATGTTGAAAGGGCAATATTATTGCCATTACTGTTAATATATAGTAGAAATTCTACACATAATACAATAAAATGTCACAGGGGAAGGTATGGGGGGATGCTCATTAAAGATGGGGGATGATTTTTACGATTTTTTTAAGAAGGTGGGTGCCATCCCCCCTCAACTCGAGTACTGATTATAACCCATCAAATGGGTGTATGATATTCTATCCAAATTATAAGCTGAATTAACTGCAAATTTGGATAAATTCAACCACGCCTATTTATTATTGCCTCTACCCAAATACTGGGCCAAATCATTTAACTTTATAATTTTTTATTTCTTTTATCCAAATTCTGTTTCAAATTAACCATAGTTTTATTTATTTTTTGTTCACCAGCTATATATATTTGTTTAGTAATCATTTTAAATTCTTGGTAAAATTGTCCGATATCCTGGTCAATTTCAACATATTACATTCCGATCATTAGGAAAGTAAGGTGCAATAGATTACTCATATCTATAACACAATTCATGCTGAATTTGGTCATGCAATACATGTTTTATGCAATAAAACTTTATGGAATCTGTACAAAGCACCATCTTGAAATGTAATAACATTTAATAACCAAAATACACAAAGGAAGTTAATCATGGAATTATTTAAATTAGTGTCATTTAAACAATGCAGCAGTGTGTATACATCTGAGAACAGCAACAGGCCAAATGTTAAACTGGTAGTAACAAGCTGTATTTTAGGCTGTTAGCTTCACTGGTAGCAAGTATTTTAGTCTGAAGAGTTCAGACTTTTCTCCTGGTATTTCATAGGCTGCTCTCTGCAGGAATTTCCACAGATGTTCATATTGCTTTGGTTATTTAAAGTACAAAATAAAGAAAAGGCCTTGACGCACACATTAAAGGTTGGAAACTGTGTCTCGTGGTCCAATGCATGTCCACTAGTGATGACAAATCCTTAAGATGCATGCTGACTGAAGTGGATAATCCAGGTCCAGAAAGCAAAACACCTGTACAGAGATCAGTTCCAACAATTTGCATATGCAGCACCACAACACAGACTCATCATCTGAGGAGTTAAATTCCTGGTTAAGTGAACAAGATGAAGGAAAACAAGGCAGGGTTTGGACCTGGATTATCCACCTCTGCATGCTGATCATTTCCAAGTGTCAGAAGGGAGTGAGGTCAGGATGCCTTGGCCTCATAGAAGTACTCCACTATGTTTGTACCAAGAAAGAGAAAGCAAAAGAGAGCAAATGAGAATAAGTAAGGATCAAATGATTGTTTATAAAGCCCACATAACATATATATATATATATATATATATATATATATATATATATATATATATATATATATATATATCTATATATATATATATATATATATATATATATATATATATATATATATATATATATATATATATATATATATATATATATATATATATAGATATATAGATATATATAAATGCATGTATAGCAGTCTGAGGTGTCAAAAACATTAATGTTTATTACTGAAGTTGAAATTAAATCCTACTGTTTAAAAACACTTTTGCAGAAGTTAGATTATCAACTTCAGCTTTTAACTGAAGTAAAAGCGTAAAAGTAATAAAAAAAAATGTTTTCTACAACTCTGGATGATAAATTCCTTGCACTTAATTTTCTTAATTTTAAAACTAATGGTAACGGTGTCAAATTTAGCTTTACATCACCCTGAAAAACTGTTTGGTCTGTGGTATACAACAAGTTAGTGACAAATTGGTGTTGCTGTGGTGAACAACAACAATACCGAGTCCAAACACAACAAATTATTTTGATGTTTTTTATTTTATTTTTCATAAATACTAACATGCTATAATGAAAATTAGCTGGAGTAGAAGTAAAAGTTATGAAATAATTACTCAAGTAAATATGTTAGGGTTTGGTTGAAGTTTGAGGACCCAAATGCAGAGGCAGGGAGGCAGAGGTGATTTCTTGCAGTTTTAATAAGTGATAACAGTAAACAAAGGCAGGAATCCAAAAATCCAACATGAAATATGTAAAACAAACCAGAACCATGGAGAAATCAGGGGAAAATAATCACGAGGGGCCTGGGTAAGACAAGGCAAGACAAATTAAGACGAGGAACCAGCACTGAGCAACTGCGCAAGGAGAGGATTTATAGTAGACTGAACAAAGAGAGGACTAACGAGCAGATTGGGAGCAGGTGTGAAGAGAGCAGTCTACGAAGGAGCTAGGGAAAAGGAGACGAAAACAAGAGTGAAACAAATATAACCAGAAAACACAACAAAATAGGAATTAAACCAATAAAACTAGAAAACATGGAGCAAAGTAAAACTGAATACTTAAAAGAAAACATAACAGAACTAAGACCGTGATAATAGATGGACATCATTTCTACTTAAGTAAGGTAACAAAGTATTTTTACTTTGTTTCTTGACTGCTCCTAGGGGGCAGTTTTATATGCATTATGGCTTCAAAGAAGGCAGTTAAGCACAGATTTAGGTTATCCTAAACTTTCACTGTAGTAATGCTGCTATAGCCATATGCTTCTGGAGGACAGAATGACCCCTTTTCATCATTCTACATTCTCCCACTATTCTCAAATTTTGTTTTGTTTGCAGTAATTTCACTTTTTTTATATTTGTTTTATATATATTAATTGTTTGTTCTATCTCGGCTTTTTTCCCCTCTCCATAGTAGCTACTAGTGTTCTATTTTGCTGTGACAGTATTCTAAAATTAAATTTAGGCAAGGACTTAAAAAAACTGAACTATGACATTAGGACATCATTTATATAATATTAAACCTTACCAAAAAAGAGGCTTGTGTTTAAGTGTTTATGTGACAGTGTTAAATATTTATTACAGATTATGCAAAGCCTTTGCTGCCATAACAAAAACAAGATGCAGTTACAAAGGCTCACCAGTAGATGGAGCCAAATAAATGTACCTAAAAAAAAAATCTTAAAGGCCTTTATGGCGATGGGAAACTCAAATATTCTGCATGTATGTTGTTTGGCATATTAAACATTTGAGATTGTAAATCTTAAATGTAAATTCGGTATTTATTAACTGACTCAGATGCTTAAACATATCCTTACGCATACACATCTTTTCTTTATAGCACATTTTTATGACATATTTTTTCTCACAGCAGCTGTTGTTTTGCAGGCTGTCTACAACACCACATGCTGGCGAGTGATAAAAAGAAAGCTGAATGATTTTCTCTGCCTCAAAGCATGATTTCTTTTCCTCTTTGATTTTATTCTCTCTCCTCAAGATAAAGTACTCCCAACACAGAGAAGCAGTGGATAAAGATTTAATCTCTTTCCTGATGAATGACCCTCTGCTTCTCTGACAGCAGGTACTGAGGAAGACTGTTCCTGCTATGAAAAACAATGAGATGTTTTTTGTGAATTTTTTTGCTTTTTTTCTTCTTTTTTTTTTGTCTTACAAAAAGTGGCTGTGGTGCAGACAGTCGACACAGTTTTGGAAACCTCCGCTGAGAGGACATATTTGATATGCAGATAAAGTTGGAGTTCTCTAAGCTTTGTGTATCGTTATGTGACAGATCAGAGTCCCTCTAGAATGATTTCAAAATGTTTCTGTAAGGCTTTCCATTTTGTTTTGAATCCTATGCTATTATATATTATTCCAGGTTTTGGCGGGACTTGCGGCCTAGTGGTTAGGGCATAGCGCTTGGAATACTAAGGTTGTGAGTTTGAAACCCACCCCCACAGATTACCGCACTGGCTCTCTGAGTAAGACCCTTAACCTCACACTGTTCCCCAGGTGCCACACAATGGCAGCCCACTGCTCCCCATGGGGATGGGTTAAATACAAAGAGTGAATTTCGTTGAGCTGTACTTGTGACAGCGTAATGACAATTAGAGACCAACCCCGCTGAATCTTCATTTAGCAAGTAAAGTGCATTATTTTTCATTTCTCTCTTCTCTCAGATTTCCTGCATAAGTGTCATGTCTGGGTTTTCACATTTAGGCGTACTTTAATTGCAGTTCCTGCTGTATTCTTTTAAGAATTTTGAAAATTAGAATTGTTGCACTAGTTTTAAACTGATCAGGGCTCGTCTTCACACAGAGACTAAAAATATATTCATAGAGACTCAAAAATGTATTACGAAAACACATCTGACAGCATGGTCTAAGCAATCAGTAAAACCTAATATATGTTTGATACCATGAAAAAACTCCATCTATTTTCATTTATAATTCTTTCAATCTAATATAGCTCCCTTTAAATATTCAACAGATTATTTGTCATAAATAGGAAAATTGTTGATTCTAGTAGTGCCGAACGCTTCTATTTTCAATGTGACTGATGATTATGGCAGATTCCCTGTACTTGTATAACACTTTATAAAGTCCAATGACCTAAAAGCATGTAGCGCTAAAACCACTCATACTCTGATGTTGGCCAGTTCGATTGTAGCCACAGCTTCCCAGGGGCAGACTGGCAGAAGTGAGGCTGCCATGTATTAATGCCACCAAGCCCCTGACCATCTTAAGCAGACAAGGCTGGTTAATGTCTTTGACAACTTTTATTGTTATTTTGTATACACAGAGTCTATGCAAAACAAATTTTTGTTTTGTGCAGCTTTCAGAACATTTCCATTCTATTAACTGCAGCAGTGATCAAATGTAAACATTGTTGGATGAAAAAACATGGTGCAAAAATGCATTGATATGGAAGCATTAAAAATATACGGTGCAAATATGCAGTGTTTTGGTTTGGTGTTATCAATGTGATGCAGAGTCTGTGACATAATTTAGAGTTTTTTTTTTTACATTCTGCTGTCTGATGGGGGTGGGGAAGAAGCTGCTGCGGAATCTGCTGTTCCTGCATTGAATGCTGTCAAGCCTCTTCCCAGAGGGCAGCAGGTACAATAGTCCATGTTGGGGGTGTGAAGGGTCATAGAAGATGTTATGGGCTCGGGACATGCAGCGCTGGGATGAAATTTATTTAATGGAGGGAAGAGGAGCCCTGATGATCCTCTCTGCTGTTCTCACCACTCTCCTCACTTTCTTCCAGTCTGAGACGCTGCAGGCTCCACACCACACAGCAAGACAGCTGGTCAGAACGCTCTCTATGGTGCTTCTGTAGAAGGTTATGAGGATGGTTAGGGGCTTTTGGCTCTCCTTATCCTCTGCAGGAAGTACAAGCGCTTCGGTGCCCTTCTGACCAGTGAGGTGGTGTTGACAGTCCAGGTGAGGTTGTCTGTGATGTGCACCCCCAGGAATTTGGTGCTGCTGACCACCTCTAAAGCTGAGCTGTTAATGAGCGGTTGAGACTGGTTAGGCCGGTTCTTCCTGAAGTCGACGATGATCTCCTTTATCTTCTCCACATTCAGGATCAGGTTGTTATCTCTGCATCACCCCACCAGCTGGTCCACCTCCTCTCTGTAGTCCTGGTTGTTGCCATCTCTGATGAGGTCCTTGTCTTGCTCAAGGGCGCAATTTCTGAGACAGAGCTAGTTCTCACACCAGGCTTTAAAGCCTAATAAATGCTCAAGCCCAGCATTGGAAGCAATAACTTTTATGCAATATCTACAGACAGTGGCACAGTTTTATATCACTGTGGAGGAATTTTGTTTTGGTTAAGCCGCATTGTTGACTGTTGCGACATGAACGTTCAGGTTGAGGTCATAAAACAGTATTTTAATTGGATTTAGGTTGTTTCTAAACCTGTTTATGACCTCACTATGCTCACACCTGTCTAGATTGGGACATGTGTTGCTTTTTGTGTTTTCTTTTACCCCGCTTTGTGTCATTTTACTGGTTACATTTTAAGTGCTTTCTTGATTCTTCCAACCTGGGAGTAGGCCTAATCATGCAAGGATGGACTTATAAGAAACTGAATAAACCCGCTCCAAAAAACAAACACAAGTACATTTATTTTCTGTAAGTGCCAGGTTGGTTTTGATAACTTTTTTCCCTTATTGAATGAAATCATAATTTGAAACATAGATTTAAAAAAAAAATTTTTTTATTAGCCATGATTATCTTTGCTAAACAATGACATTGGTTTATTGATCAGAAGATTTTAGGGGCACCAAGAAATGTCCACACTATTTTTCAGGGTAGAGAAAACATTAAAAAACAATTGTAATAGTTTGAGTAAATTTTACAGATTAACACAAAGGTGTTTAACACATCTCCATCTCCTTTGATAAAGTCTTAGTACATTTCTAATCTAACCAATTTGACTATGGATGTTTTCCAGTGTAACATTGCCTCCTGTAAAGATGCTCTGTTTTTTTTTTTTTTTCAAGATGTACACTCAATGTTCTTCCTCTAAATTGAGCTCATATATTCTTACTTTATGTGGGCATTATTTCTTTCTTTATGGATGGAGACCTCCTTTGGCCCGACTCAGGGTGCTGCTGAAGTTGGAAACTCCATTATCAGGGCCCCTGATGAAAACCTGTTAATGGCAGTTCAGTTTGGATTGAGGTCGAGAGAGAGACCCGGTGGTGCAGCCGCACACAAAGCCATAAAGCCTGATGTAGGGGCCTCTCATCGAGCGTCCGCAGCTCAGGAAAAATAACTGTACCGGTGTCTGCAGACCTGTTGAATTAAGGGGGGCATTAACTGCTGCATCCTCTGCATTATTGATGGAGAGCTCCTTTCCTGAGGCCATAATGGCGGTTATTTTTCCCCTTGCAATTTTCTGGTAGACGTCTTGCTGTCTTCAAACACACTTCTGCAGAGAGCGAGTGAGGGTTCAGGCGAAGTGCTTGGCCTCCTTCCCGCAGGTTGCTGTTATTTTAAACCAAGCCGTGGATCCCAATCAATGTGGAGCTGCAGACATCTCTTACAACAAGTCATATTGCATGTGGGAAATAAGAGTAATAACAGAATGACAAGCGTGGTGTGATGAGTGTTATGCAAGGTGCCACCTACACAGACAACATTAATGGAGATTGTGAGATTTTCTCCTAAAGGTGCCAAATCACATGGTGCCTGGAGCTCACAGAGTGTTTCATGAGGTGTGACCCCAAAAAGACAAAACCAGAGAATTTCATTCCAATTTAATGCCAAACGCTCTCTAACAGGGATTACCTCATGAGTCACCCCAGCTGCCACCTACACACACCTGTTGTTAAGTTTCTCTAACAGACGCTCCAACTGCTGGTTTTATCTGCTCCTGGCCACCTTGAAACACGGCTCTACGCCGCTGACCTCATCCTGTCATATGATTTAATGAGCAGTGCCTTGTCACAAACCGGTGGGTCTGGGGACTGATGGGGCAGCTCCATATAATGCCCGAAAGATTAATGAGGTCATCTTCCTCGCCCAATATGTGTGAGAGACACTCAGCTGGGAAAAGAGAAGCTTGATGACTTTGGGAACCATTTAATATAAATGATGCAAAGAGAATCAAAAATAACAGCCTCAGTATTCATAGGCAGTCATGAGGTGATTTGAAGCCTGGCTCTGGTCTACTTATCTGCTTTGAGTTTTATAGCCCAGCCTGGTCGATGATAATGAGCTGACATTTTTTTGTACTCGGTCAGCAGGGACTGGCATGCTCTGCCCTTTGATTCTGCTTCCATGTGTGATTCAGACTGCATGTGTGTGTGTGGAAATTTATATGAGATTTAGTTTTATGATGAAAACACTCCTAAGAGCAGCCTCAAATCAATCCATCTGAAGTCAAAATGATTACCCTCAAACTCTTAAGGTCCTTTTCGAAGGCTGGTATTGATTATTCCAACCTTTCCCAGGTTTACAAAGGGTCATATGGAAGAGACTGTTCCAGAAATGGAAAGATGATAATGCAAATTAAAAATTGGAAGGCTTGTAGAGTAAAGAGTAGTGCTGTATGAAAGTGAAAGGTGAATGTCAGGAGGCTGAAGTTTTAGCAACTTTGGTCAGGGTGCCATTATTTGTTTAGATCATTTATATATGATAAACATCTCAACTTTCCAAACTTAAACTTATTTAAAGTCATTATAGAAATTCAGCAGCCATTTATTTTTTCAAGCAGCTGCTTAACACTTGATAAATGAAAACAAATGACACCGACAATGAAAAAGAGGACTCTTAAAGGACTGTAGTGCTTTTAGTCCATCACAGAGACTGGCTTCAGATTGTAATTAACAGAGAAGATGGAGCTGCAGCTGAGGTATGGAGGAATGAGAAGATTTAGAACAAACTGGTCCTATTTGCATAAAATTAATGAAAAAAGTATTTGTCCTGTTTGGCCAAATCGGCATCCAAGAAAAAATTTGTTTGGTTCATTTTCAAGTTGTGAAAATAATATGAGAAGCATCCTGGTGCAGTTTGGAAACAAACTGTGGAGCTCTTATCTAAAAGAGACAAATTAAAGTAAATAATAATAATATTTTTTAGTTGGTGTAAATATAACAGGGATTGTGGTTGTGCCACAAACAGTAACAAAAAAAAAAATCATACTACTGTTAGAGTTCTGGTTCTGTTTTTCTTTTGGATGTTCAGTTTTGCTTTGCTCCTTGTTTTCTAGTTTTTTATGGTTTAATTTTTATTTTGCTGTGTTCTCTGGTTAATTCTTAGTTACTGTTTCAGTTTTGGCTCTGTTATGTTTTTCTTTTGAGTTTTCAGTTTCACCTTGCTCCATGTTTTATAGTCTTAGTGGTTTAATTCTTATTTTGTTGTGTTTTCTAGTTATTTTCGGTGTTATAGGTTTTTAATTGTTGCCCTCTGCTGCCCTTTTTGTGTTCTCCTTTTTCCCTAACTCCTTTTCTGTTCTGCTCTGTGCACACCTGTTCCCAATCTGTTCGTTACTCCTCTCTTTGTCTCAGTCTCCCTTAAATAACCTCTCTGTTCAGTTCTTCTTTGATGGGACCTTGTCAAACTTCCCCCAACTCCATCTTTCTGAGCCTTCCTCCTTGTGATTTTGATCCCCCTGATGTCTCAATGTTTTCTGGTACGTTTTGACTAGTTTTCATGTTTTGATTTTTGGACTCCTGGTTTCATGTTAAATTGGACTCTGTTTTTGTTTTTGGATTACCTGCCTCTGTTTTCAGTATACTCATTATTAAATCCTCAAGAAATTCACCTCTGCTTCCCTGCCTCTGCTTTTGGGTCAACAAACCACAACACATCCTGACAGCTACAAGTCCACAGTGAGCAATTCAGATAGTTTCAATCAATAGGTTTTGAGCAATAATTCATATATGTACAAAAAGTAATTCAGTGTTTTAATTTAGTCCCTTGCTGAAAGAATTTTACCCCAATTTTTTTCCTGGACATGGTCTGAATTTGATCAGAATATCAGTTAAAGAAAAACAAATCTGAAATTTACTCCTTTTCAGGAAATGCATCAAAATTAAGAACCCCAACAGTCTCCAGTTTTCAAAAGGACCATTAGATGTGCTAATTAAAAGACATTAAATTGAAAAATTGTCATGTAGTAAATGCACGTTTCTGTTGTTTAGCCATACTTGGGTAACCTGGAATAAGCCAGATTGATCCATGTAGTTCAGTTTGAATTCTACATGTTATTTTCAGGAGTTTTTGAATTCACAAAACTCAAGACAATTCATGTTGCTTACAACGTAAAGACTTGTGCGCTAAACACACTGTAGGGTTGCGTTGCAAAGAACATAGTTTACATACAAGCAAAAATTAGGATTAACTCCCCCCCCCAAAAAACTGAAAATTTAATGAATCTTGGTTCCAAATTTTGATTTGTCCATTTCCACTTCCAGACACCAGTCTGGAAGTCCTTTTTTTCCCTTGATAGTGTTCTCTCTGTTGACCTCGCGAAAGGTGAAGGGAGAGCAGGAGCTACACTTGAAGAACTCAGCTCGAGCCTGAGTGTTTTAGTTGTGTATCTAAAACATCTACAGATTTATCTCAAATCAACTCTTGGTGTTCTTAAATACTTTAAAGGCAAAGAGTATTTAAAATTTTGAATGTAAAGAAAGTATAAAAAAAAAACTTATAAAAAAAAATCCATCTTTCATTATTCTGGCTTTTAGCAAATACAAATAATCTGCTTGCTTTTTTTTTTTTTTTTTTAGACTGTTTCTATTTCATAACAGCCTGCACCGTGGCACAGGTTGTAGCACTGATGCCTTGCAGCAGGGAGATCCTGGGTTTGATTTCCATTTCTGAATGCAGTTTGCTCCATGTTCCTCCTGTGCATGTGTCGGTTCTCTTTGAGTACTTTGGCTTCCCTCAACAGTCCAACAAAACATAAACTGTTATATTAACTGGCATCTCTAAGAGCCAAATAACACAACTAGTGTGTGTGCATGGTAGTATGTTGATGTGCTGCCCTGTGATAGACTGTTGAATAACACTGTGGTCCAAGGCCTTTCACCCATAGACTGGCACCAGCCACCTGTGACAGATAAGTTGCAGAAGGTGGATGGATGGTTATTCATAACTGACTGAGAGGAGAAAAATATTTATGTGTCTTTTAAGTGTATTTAAACTTCTGGTTTCAACTGTAGATTATATTAGCTTAAAAATATTTCCAGATATGATTATCTTATCAGGTGGGGACGACTCAGAGTAGAGACAGTGAATCCAGAACTTCGTGGTCTGGTGTCAACAGAACCACTTGCTGATTAATGTAGGGAAAACCAAGGAACTAGTGGTGGACTTCCACAGAAGAAGATCCACTCCACTGACACAGGTGAACATCCTGGGAACAGACATTGAGATAGTGGACTCTTATAAGTACCTAGGTGTTCATCTAAATAACAAACTGGACTGGACTCACAAGAATTAGGCTCTGTATAAGAAAGGTCAGAGCAGACTCTTTTCTGCTGAGGAGACTGAAGTCTTTGGAGTGCAAGGGGTGCTCCTAAAGACCTTCTATAACTCTGTTGTGGCATCAGCCATGTTCTGTGGAGCTGTCTGTTGAAGTAGTGGCTTACCTGTAGCTCAGAGAAAGTGGCAGGATAGGCTGGTGAGGAAGGCCAGCTCTGTGATTGGATGCCCTCTGGACTCAGGAGGTGGAAAACAAAAGGAAATTATCATCTCTGTTGGATAATGTTTCCCACCCCATGCATGAAGCTGTTGCAGAACTGCAGAGCTCCTTCAGTGACAGACTACTGCACCCTAAATGCACCAGGGAGCGTTATCACAGATCCTTCCTCCCAGCAGCTGTAAGACTCTATAACCACCACTGTTCCCAACAACCTCAATAAGTTGTTACATTCATGCTGATTTTGCAGTTTCTACCTTATAAAACATGCTGCTGTCATTTTTCACATCACTGATGTTGCTGCTATTTTCAAATACCCATTACTGTAAAAATGTCCATTGCTGTATATTGGTTATTTATTCTCCAGATGCACAGTTTTGTATTGTTAAAACACTTTACAGCCCAGTATCATATTGTTTATCTTTTAACTCTTCACTGTTATGTTATTCTTATATATTTTTCTAAGGTTCATATTTGTGTGACCATTTTTTCTATAATCTTTTTGCTGCTCTAAACACCAGAATTGTGGCATTGTGGGGCAATAAAGAGATTTTCTATTTTATTCTATTCTATTTTATTCTATTCTATTCTATCAAAGCAATCTGAAGAGCTGTCAAATGGAACAATTACCATAAAAGTAATCCCCTGTGATAATGACTTGAGTGAACAAGGACAAGATCAAAAAGGTAGTCTAGGAGGACATTACAGTTGGTCAGGGCAACTGAAGAAGGGAGATTTACGCTCCTTCAATTAGACACAAGAGGTCTAGATCACATTTTAAAGCCTGTGATTTGAAAGTAAAGTTGGATGAGTGCATGCACCAATCAATGATCAGATCCGATACTCATACATGTTTAAATACTGAAGGATGAGGAAAAGACAAGGTCAGAAAACATTCCAGATAAAAATCCACAACAAACAGAATCTTTCACTCGGACCAGACTAGTTGGAACCTTTGAGACAGAGAAGAGACAGTATGGCAGGAAATGGGAAAAATAGGTGAGTTTTTATTGACAACTGAACAGGTGCAGACAGTCAGGCAAAGGGGAATGAGAAAGTGCTGTGTTCAAGGCTGGCTGGAAAAAACTGAGAGGCAGGTTCAAACTCTGCCAAACTGGAACAAGTGCAAACCTTGTATCAGCATTCCTGCTAAAGTGTTTGTAGAACAACAAAAGAAAAAACAACAACAAACCACGTAAGTATCATACAAATAGGGACCTAAAAGCAGTTTTCAGAATTAAAAAGTAGGCTTAAAGCAATTACAATGGAACTAATGTTCCACTTCATTTAACAAATATTAAATTAATATATTGTTTAATTAAAAACAACCTCAAGAAATACAATGAATGACTGAAACTATTTGGTTTATTTGTTTTGGATGAGCATATCTTCTCTCTACTTTTTATTTCTTTGATAAGAAGAGGCTGACCTCAGATACTTCCAAAAGACTATTTCAAAAGAGGAAAAGAAGAATCCTCCATGGTTTTATGGTATGCACGCCCACCACATAGATATGCATTAAATGCTTTATATATTATATCAAAAAACCCTGCTATACAGTACATTTGTAGGACCATCTAGCAAAAGGGTCGCCATTTAGTTGAAGTTAAAAATATACCATTTGACCCAAAATAACAAAACAGAAAAATGGCAACAGTTTGGATATAGATAAAATTAGCATGAAATAACAGTATTTAACAATGTTTGTCAAAATTACTTTTTGTTTTCTCTCACTGTGCTTATGAAATAACAGTATTCGACAAAAAAAGCATTTCTTGATGAAACAGACAACAGTTTGCATTTTTATCCAGATTATTCTAACCTCAGCATTCATTTCCAACCCAAATAATGTGATGCAATTCTCACCTCTTTCATTTTTTTCTCCCTCAAAAAAGCTTAGCTCTTTTTTTTTCTAAAACCATGCTGCATCACTGCTGATCTTGGCTTTGTTTTATGCTTAAATGTCAAATATATGGATTTACTTTGAATTTTAGATCAACATTAAAACTAATTTGTTACAGTTAGCGGTTTGTATGACATTAGACGGGTTTTAGATGGGTTATGGTGGCTCTGCGTTTATTCGAACCTCCAGATAAGAGTCCCTGAAAAACTAGAATAAACCCAGTTTTGTTCATTTGGATGACCGCTGGGTGGCGCTAAAACCCCACCAGCGCTCAGTAATAAATCAGGCTGAGCCGACATCCCTTTAACGGCTTAGATTCATTTCTTTAACTGCACCAAGCTGTTGCCAAAGCCGAATCATACGCATTTCGTTGGAGGAGGATTGTAAAAAAAGAAGTAATAAAATCTCAGCCTGCTTTAATCCAAAAACTATGAGTGACTGTTGGGCTGCAGCGGGTCTGTGGCGGATGGGAAGTTGTGAGTCAGACCTGGAGGACGCACAACTTTTATAGACTTTCAAGTCCGCTGCTTGTGAGTAACCAGCAGCGCAGTTTAGAGTCCTTTGACTCCTGGATTGCGCGTCTGGAGAGCTTTGGCATCAGAGCGCGGCGTGTTTCAGTTCGCTGCTGCCCAGGGCGTCTCTGATCGAGAAGGAGATGATAAATCCACTAAGAACAAGTTTGTGGTGTTTGCGGGTTGCAATGGAGAATAAATGAACTGGACGTTTATCGGGATTAACTGAGAGCACAAAAGCAGGTAGGTCAGCTATGCATTATTTCTGCTGTTTAGTTATTAAAGATTCTGCAGAATGATTATGAAATTCTGAAATTCAAATAAGTAGAATAACCATGCAGATAACAGTATCCAAAGGCTTTCTGATATTATGACTGATGATCCAAAACTACAGCTGGATGAGAGGTGAAGGAAGCTGCGGTTTGGCAAAAATTGAAGTTGATGCATAAAAAAAAAACAAATAAAAAACATTAGAACTGCACAAGAGTCAAATATATCTGACCTGTTACATTTAAATATTGATAGGTCAAACTTGGTCTCTCTCTTTATGCTGGTTCAGAAAACAACGATTATTATATATATATATATATATATATATATATATATATATATATATATATATATATATATATATATATTTTTTTTTTTTTTGTGGCTAATTGCAGCACAGGATTTTGGGAAAATGAAAAGGTGCCAGGCAAAGACACACTGTTTAGTAAATTCTGATATACAGCTGCTCCAGTCTGAAGTGTGTAAGTAGATTAATAATAAGTTATGGGAACCTGAGTCCAAACAGTTGATGTAAAGTTTAATGCATGGATACATTCCTTCCTTTTAGGATGTTGATAATGCAGCTTCATCTGAGTCAGCCATATATCCATACCTTTCCTATCTAGATGTTAAAATGAAAATATTATCTAATAAATGTGACATTGGTATGAACAAATTAATGTGGATTTCACAGTTAATTTTTGCAATGTGTATGGCCATGGCTTTAAAACAGGAAAAAAAAAAGAAAAGAAAACTTGACATGAATGCAAAAGTATGAAATAAATTAAAAAGATGTATAAAGCACAACATGGTATATTAAAGTAAAAGTTATGGGTGCACTAATCAATCATAGAATCTGACTATTTATATTGACTGAAATAGGTAATCAATGGATCAAATACTGAAAATGATTTTTCCCAATTTATTAAAGGAGTCTATTTCATATCAATGTGAAATATATATGATTCACTGCTTTGAGAGAAAATGAATTTAAATAAATATTAGAAAGAACGACTTTAATGCACAAATAAAGAAGCATAACAACTTCCTGTATAGGCAAATATTCTTCTTATTGGTAAATATTATTTTTATTTAAAAGAGCCAAGAAAAAAATACCATAATCGACAGTTTAGAGCACCAAGAAAAAAGGAATTCACTCCCCATCAGAATAACCACCTGACAGGTGCATCTGCAATAAACGTTTATTCTACACTGTTCTATTTTTTAAACTGACCGATTCTTCTCTCTGTTAGAAATTATATTTATTTATGCATTGATTTTCTGTTTATTTCACCGTTGCATTTGCTAATTTTTATGGCCATCAAACAGTAGATTTAACACCACTTTTACGAATGAATACACTACCATATGATGATCCTACTTATAGTTAAACAGAATCAATGGTTTAGCCTTTGTACGTTTGGCTTGATCTTTTCTGCAGTCCTACATCATAAACTCACATGCGCTAAATAATCTGTTTGCATCTTTTTTTTTCTTTACCTGTGGAAAGGTTAACTCAACATGGCTCCCCACTGTAAAGCTCTACAGGCAGATCAAATGCTGATCTGAATCCACAGCAGGAGCCACAGTGAAATCCACCATGAGAGAAAACAGCTTCACCTACGCGCTCTTGCTTTGTACTTTCAGCAAAAGCACAATGCTTCACTCTCGTAATCCATTTTGAATGCACAAGTAGTTTTTGATGAAAATTGGCTTTGTGTTTGTCGTCAGCCGCTTCGCACACAGAATGCAGATTTTTGTCATTGTTACACGTCACTGAAACTAAACTACACCTCTCCTGGCATCCTCTCTTTCTTTCTCACTTAGTCTGTTCTGTATTCACCTCTTTCATCCAGCTGCTCTTCATCTCCTTGGCTTGTGTTGTCAGCTTTTTTTTTTTTCCTTCCCTCAATTAGTGCTATCATCGCATTTCATCCCCGCAGAATCACGGACGGTAATAACCTTATACTCCTATTGCAGGCTGATACAATTCTACTGTGATTAATTGAAGTCCCCTCAGAGAGTCAGAGGAAGCGTAGATCTTCTCTTTCACACTCGCTGACAGGCAACCCATTATATTGTTTTATAGATCGCCGTCAGTAGCCCTTGAAGCTGCCTGTGGCCCACTGTTGTTCTGGAGGGTTTTATTGTGTAGGGTTATTGGTTGCTATTGCTGACAGGCAGAGTAAAGGCCACCTTGGGATTACTGGAGATGGGATCTCTGTGACAGCACCACTGTATTTGACAGTAACACTGGATACTTGGAAAAAGCCTGCTCTGCAGACTATTGTGGAGAAAATTGTTTTCTAACCCGCAGAAAAAAGGATAGCCACCTTGACACTACGATAGCCCCCTTTGTCATACATGTTCTCAAATTGCCAATGAGAAAAAAACAAACAAAAAAAAACATGGTTGCCTTTATGCAATTTGCATGCGTCAACACCCACTGCAGCTTTTGCAGAAGAATCGATATGAAGAGGTGAGACAGATCGGCTTGAAAATTCCACTTGTCTTAAAAGCTAGCAGAACGCATGCGTTGCAACAACACAGTGAGGAATTGGGAGGCTTGGAAAGAGTCCTTGATATGCATGAGCCACCATGTGACATCCAGAAGAAGAGAGCGGAACAGAACGTCATGATAAGAGACTTGTTTCTAGTTTTAAGGATCCCCCCCAGGCAGAATTCATGTTCTCCACCATCTTTGTGTTCACGCTCTCAGATCAATGGGGCTTAATGAAAAAAAAAAAGTGATGTATTCAGGCTTAAAACACACCTTTCAGCACCTTAGTTTTCATTTTTGATAAAAGTCTGCAGAGGTACTCTGTAATTTTGTGAGCAAAAAATACTCAGTAAATACTTCTAAATATCTCCTTCTGGAATAGACATTTAAAATTTCAGAGGGTATTAAACTCCAAGGCATGTCTATTTATGCAGAGGGAATCCACATATGACAGTTCAGTGTACTATTAAGAAGAAAGCTACACATTAATGCCTCAATTTAACCATAAAATAATGACTCTTGCAACATAGAAGCCCTGTCTTACAATCAGCTTTGCAGGTTTGGTTTAACAACGATAGAAATTCTGACCATATAGGATTACACTCGATTTCAGCATCTTAAGATTTGCTGCTCGGTGATGTTCATAGGCTAATGTGTTTAGAGAGCTTCTTGCTCCACCTCTCAGCATGCTGGCTGGAACTGCTGAGGTGAATCTGTCTGGTGCTTAAGGGGAGATTCAGAGCACCACAGTAAGAAAAGAAATGCAGCACTGGGATGCTTGTGTGCTGCTCCGTTATGTCAAGAGGAGGAGGAGGACACAAAGAGAGCATCCCTCATGTTTTATAGATGTCATTTAAAGGAGCATCCTCACAGAAAAAAAAGCTCTATATAAATGAAGTATAACCACAGCCTAAACTCCAAGGCAATAAACTAACAAATTGTTTTTTGTGAGAGCCAGCAGTGTCCCAGTCACTCATCAGGGCTGATCTGTGCTGATGCGGTGCACATTTTTTTTCCTGTTAGAGATTAGGCTGGGTAGCACAACCACATCTCTTATTTATTTTATCCATGCCATGTTCATGTTTGGTGGACATGAGGAAGAGAAGCAGCAGATGATGGTGTCTGTGTTTGTGTTAATGTTTGCTATGGTGTGTGTGTGTTAGAACCTGAGTGGTGTGTCTAATGATGCACATGAGTAGATGATGCTAGTGGGTTGATGTTTTTTTTATTTTCTGCTGCAGTATTAAAACAGAGTATTCCTATTGGGATATGATGACGATGAGCTCCTTATGTTGCCGACATCAGTCTACATGAGTTTAACAAAGGCAGTCTGGTCATTTTTTTTATATTTATTATTCTCTTGTAATAGTTGTTGTTATACAGCTAGTGTTAGTGTTGTTTTGCTAGAATAGAGCGAACAGGTTTTTTTTTTTTTTTACTCAGCTCAGGTTTATGTAATAAAAAAAAAAAATACAACCTTAAATGAAGCCAGATATGCAATATACAAAAAAATCAAGATAAATATAAAAGCCTATAATATACCAGTCTATACTAGGGACAGACTGGGTTGTGTTTGAAAAGTAAAAAAAACAACTTTCCCTTTAGATTTGGAATGTGAAAGTCTTGGAATAATTGAAAGTTAAACAGTAGTCAGTGTTTTGAAATTTTTGTTTTATTATTACTTTCCTTAAAGCTACAGTGTGTAATAATTACAGGGATATACAGTCAGAAATCTAATATATTATACATAACTATGTTATTTTATCATCATCTACGAGCTCAGCCTCTTAACCTTAATATTTGCGTTGCCTTAGAATTCGTTATTTATAATTACATAGGAGCGGGTCTCGCAGCCATGGAGGCAGACATCTTTGCACTACGGCAGCGCAGAGCCAACAAGCTAGCGATTGCGAGATCGCCAAAATGTCACGATGTAGAAAAAATAACGGGTATATTTATTATCTTAAGTCTACATGAAATCTATACCCTACACAGACTAATGAAATACTATCTGTAAAATTATCTATGCAAACAAATCTCATCACTTGAGAAGGTAGGTGATGCGGACGTCGTGGAAGACATTTTGTCCCGTAACGCTCGCCGTACTGTTGGGTGGGAGAAGCGGTGGGGGGGAGATGTTCATGTTGCTGCAGTCTGCAGTCTGACCGCTAGATGTCGCTAAAAGTTACACACTGTAGCTTTAAGAGGCATTACAGACTATCCTAATTATACTGTCACCTGTGGCCAAAACTCAGAACTGCAGCACCTTCTGCTCGTTTTTGTAGCTCAAATTCATACTTAAGTTTTTCGTTTTTGTTTTTGCACATTTCACTTTATGTGAAGTTGCCATTGGTGTCTGAGTTAAACTGGATGCCAGTCGCTTGTGAGTATCCACAAAATCCACCAATAATATATCATTTAATTTAATTAGTTTAATTTCATTTTAATATAACATTTTGATTGTTTGCTAGGTTGGACCCATTTAACGTGGACATACTTGATGTCACATCAGCAGAACAGCGCAGGAACTTCCAACCCAAAGTAAAAATAGCAAATAGGCTACAGGCTTATATATACATCAGCCCTGAACCACTGAGGTTTCACACTGCTCATCAAACAATGTTTTAGTCGTAAATTATCCAATAAAAAGGCTTTTTTTGAAGACATTTTTTAGGAAAAACTTACAAAATGTTTCTTTAAAAGCAGAGGGTTACAAACACAAAGGTCCCCATACTTTCAAATAAGTTTGTTCCTGAGGATTGTTTCATACTTTTCCAAGCTTCTAATTTACTAAAACAATTATGTCCCAGTATAAAATAAGATTAAAGGAATAGTACACCCAAAACATGATTAGCCTGCATTTTCTACTCACCCCCATGCTGAACAACACTCTGGAGTACTTTTTTGATATCTCAAATGCATCTGGAGATCTGGGAGGCTTCTTACTGTCTGCTGACATTCAAATAATGGAGGTCTATGGTGCCCGAGGCAGAAAGGTCCCTAAAAGTCCCCAAAAAACGTGTCAATATTCCTCCATACTGCTCGTCCAATGTAATCCTAGTGTCCTGAGTGGGTAGCGTCCATAATTTACTCGAAACAAAGTCATTTAGAATGTTTTTAGAGCATAAACAGTAGTGTATAGGATTTCCTAAAAGCGCGCGCCTGCGAGTTCACGACGGAAACCGCGGCAGACCAAACCAGATGAAAGTAAATGGGATTTCTTGCTGTGCAGGGAGCCACCCAGAATGTCCTCGATGCAGCAGCCCCAGTGAACAGGCAGGAGTCAAGGAGTCCGCAAACCAGTCCGGGTTTCTGGTCTGAAAAGGAACAGACAGATCAAGGAACCCACAGAGTGTTCAGGCAGGTTCAGGGTTCCATGAGTCCAGCAGAGAACTCAGGCAGAGACGCTCAGACGGAAGCAGGTAAGCTCAGAATTTGAGAGGCAGAAACATAACAGAACACCAGGAAAACTGCGGAACTTTAAACTGGCTCCCTCCACAGAGCCAAAACAGGAACAGGAGCCAGGGCATGGTCTGGAAAGACTAACAACCCTCTCTGACCACTGGCCTCAGAAAATTAAATCACGAACCTTGGAAAAAACGAAAACTCAAACAAATGGGTAAACATACATTTTCTGGCCCTGATAGCTGGGCTGAGCCATATATAAAGCAGAAGGAGTAGGTGGATAAGATGAATGATAGTAACCAGGTAGGGTTAGGCAGGTGAGTGATGTGAGCAATTAGTTTAGCTATCAGGGCGCGATCATGACATTAGCATCGGACTCAAAAAGAACAAAGGGTATTCTACAGAAGACAAATACAAAGGAAAAGGGAATGTTGTTGGTTTAAAACCAGGATCACTTGAAAACGTATGAACAGATTTGTTGGACATTTTTTAGCAGAGGTCTGCCTCATGCCAAGGAACAATTCATTAAACTTTTGGTAATAATCCAGATCATTTTAGCTATACGGGTAAGTCACAATTTGGGGCAAAATGTGCTGCTTAGTGGAGGTCTGAGGTCTCAGAATGCTCTTCTAGTTACTGCATTTTTCAATTTGTCCAAATCCTTTATCAGAGAAGGCTGGTATCAGTGAACATTACTTCCATATTTGACAATTTTTAAGTGTATCTGATGGAGAAAATTACTGATCATGTGGAATTGTGGCTTACGGGCCACAAAAGATTGTTAGTATTCATTGTTTTTCCCTCACTGACAGAACTCATAGGATGCAGTCATTTTCATGAAAAACAAGTAACAATCTAATCTTCTTCTGTAAATATACAGAGAGCTTCTATTGCTGCAATTATAGCAGATGGAGCTTTTTAAATTTTGTAAAAAAAATATAGACCGCCTGTACAAATCAAGCAGTCCTTGATGGCATGGAATTAACAATAAAATCCTGATTTCGTTACCCTCGGCCACCGTAGGCGTCAAGTAATGTCAAATCGGAAGTTTACAGGGACATTTAAATGAGATGTTAGCACCACTGATGGCCAGCATTCGCCTGGAGGTCCTCTTAAGAAAAGCAGAAGAACTACGATAATCTGAACCTTGTTTATCATGTTTCTGCACATTTCTGCCTCACAGCATTTCAGTCCAAGGTAATCCAATCAGAAGACAAACTGATATGGACAATACTTAGCTGATGAGTGTTTGACTTGCTGGAACAGCACGCAACCGAGCAGCTTTGATTACAGCACACGTGTGGGCAGGGTGAGTTAATTCCTTCGATGTAACACGGTTATGCTGCAATATCTCTGCTATACTGAAATATGAACCTTAAACCTTTAGGTTGATACTCTGCTACCTTATTAAATGGGATTTCTTGCTGTGCAGGAATGGCATGCGCAAGCAAAATATATTTTTGTAGGCAGAGAGCCCTGACCATTCAGAGCTAACTCTGTATCTTGAGTGGGAGCTACACAAGGTTGAGTGGAATTTTTTCCGCTTCATTCTTAATGTGTTATGGAAACTGTGGATGATGAGGGTTGAGGGAGGACAGGAGCCCCAGCAGAATAATTCACTTTTTTCAAGATGGTGGGTTGGAGCTCTTTCAACTTTCTTTTCAGTTCCTCTCTTGTGTTTCTCTTTCCTTATGATATTCGGCACTTGGCAGCATTCACTCCCAGTACTGAGCCATTGTGCTGAATTCTCATCACCTTCTTCTGCACCACAGCAAAGAGCATAGCTCCCCAAGCCCCTTACATTTAGCACAGCAGAGAGGCTGGAGACGTGGACATTTTTAGCCCTGTTTCTAAACCTTTAACCCTTGGGGACAATGGAAGCTTTCTAGTGTCTATTTTTTCTACTGGATGTTGATGCTTTCAAACTATACTCTGTGCTCTTAATCAATGTTTGGGGCCAATTTAGGCTGGAGATTTTAATGAAGGATTTAACATGGTCCCTTTTATCTGCTGTGTTCATTAGTTCTTTGTTAAAGAAAACAGCAGCATGTGCAACAGGACTGGGACTATAATAAAAAATAGGCCTGAATAAATGACACAGTCACTGTTTTAATGTGGGAGGCTGGTTTAGCCTTTGTTTTTACTGGTTTCCTCCCAGCTGAACATAAACCATGCGGCCCTAACTGATTGTGTATGAGGAATTCTTTTCGACTCGGAAAATGCATCTCGAACAACAACAGAAACAAGGAATAAGACAGAAGAGACTCATCAAAAATATGATACAGAAGTATATATTTTCAGAAAGATGGTTTGCCTGCCTGCTTTGCTTGACTTTTCCTTTTCTTCCATTTTCACTTGTGACCTTGGCAGGAGAAGGATGCAATGAGAGGAGTGGGGAATGTGCAAATCAGGAACTTACACATTGGGATAGCTTTGGGTCCCTCTTTTTATGCCTTTCATCACATCAGCAGCTGGAGGTGTGTTGTAGTTCGTGCCCTGAATTGTCAGTACTCTTCATAGATTGCTTCCACTTTCCAAAAGCGTCCAAATGTTGCACAGCAGTGCAGAATCTGGATGCTGTAAAAACCATGATATCACTGCCAGTATCACATTTTCAATGTTTAGAAGGGTGGATTCAGTGAATCTCTCATATCCATTTAAACATACTCTATCTGCTGGTAAGCATACTCAGAGCATATGAAATGTCAATCAGAATTTATCATGTAGATTTATGTAACTGATAAAAACATTAAACAACTGAGATTTGTGACAATTAGACATTTTGAAAATTAGAAACCAGGATTGTTCAGGCAACAGTCATTAGTGCTTTGGTGGTAATGCTCTGAACAGAGACAGTGAACAATAATTACTAAGTAATGTCAGTAAACATCCTTGTTTACTGCAGTCCTTAAAAAGAAGATCAGGCATAAGATTAGTATCAACCAGGAGAAGCCTGCTTCATGCATTTCAAGGGCTGAAAAAGAAAAAACAAAAAAAGATTTTCCAATTCTGAATTCATTCTCGTGTTAATTCCTGAAGAACAATTAATTTCATGAAAAAAATCGCACAGTGTACGCCATAGAGCATGGACTATATAGTGGACTTTATAGTAAACTCAGTTTGCTGACCGTTCAGACAGACGATTACTACTTTTTAAAACTCTTCCTCCACCGTGCATTGCATTTGCGATCTTTGTTATTAGTCTATGCTGTTTGATAGTGACAGCCTATGGCAACAGCGGGCCGCTGTGACAGCAAATCCCATAATGCTTTGCGAGGAGAGCTCTCCTTGCAAAGCATTCCAGGATATATCTGCCTCTTCTGAGGCCTTTCTTTTCTTATCATATACTTCGAAGACACTTTTTCTCTTATGACCCTCGGCTATTTTCAGAGAACCGCGCTGAGAAAGGTGAGCTTCAATGACTGTTTGAAACCATAGCTCAGCACAGATATATGCCTGACTGTGCGCTTGCGCAGAATAAGATAGCTAACGGGACAAGACGGCCTAACGTAAACATATCACCAGAATTATTGACAATTAGGAGAACCACTTATTTAGATGATCCACCAGGAAATAAAGATCATCCTCTATACCTTTAATGAGGCGTGAAGCTTGATCAGCAAATATATGGCAAAGACAACGGCTGCTTTTTTTTTCCATCATCAAGGGAACAATAGACAAATCAGTAATAAAGGCCAGGCTTTACAAAGGCAAAGGAGGAAGAATAACAGACACTGTCATGTGGGCTGTTGTTGAAGTTGTGTGTTGAGTGAATATAGAATATAGAAATTAAAAATAAGGTATGTTTTTCCACGTCTATAACCGAGCTCTGTTTCAACATTTAAAAGCCCATGCTGCTTGTTGTCTACAGTATTTTTTAGTAAAGCATGCATTCGTTATCAATGAATCAATGCAAGCTTTTTCCAAGCGTAACATACAAGCAAACAATATTATCATGACAAAACATGGAAGAACAACCAGCTGGTAACTCCTGTTAATAACTGCTGTGTCGAAATCTACATGCATTTAGCTTTTGCATTTTTCGAAAACAGATTTTTGGTGTTTGAGATAGAATTAAGTGTGTTCAACCCTCTAAATACTTTGGGTAATGTGTCCCTAAACCCCCCACAATGACAGCCTTTTATTACAGATTTTTTGAGCAAAATTCTTGCTTTTTTTTATGTAACATTGTCAGGGAGGGCCATGTCACTTCCTAACATATTGATATCGCTGATTGATCAGAGGCTGACAAGCCTCCAGGTGTGATTGACAGGCAGCATAACATCGATTTAATGAACATCTGACATTGGCTGCCATTGTTTATAGATCCAAGCCATGGTAGTGACTTTTAGTATCAGACAATAACACACATGACTCAGGCACTGTTATCTTTGGGAGCATTTATGGTTACAGGCTATTGGAGGTTCTCTCCCCTGCTGTATCTCGGCAGCACAGGGCAGCTTTTGCTTTCACTCCAGCACTTTTTCAGATGTTTGGCTTCATTTCATGTTTTTAAGCCAGCATCAATTTTCAGATTTAAAACAAAGTTTTCAAAAAGGGTAGTTTCTGAGAAAACTATACTTTCTCCTCACCCTCCCTTCTGTTTTCTCTCTTCTTGGCACTCTCTTTCCTTCACAGACACTTTCACAATTTCACACACACACAACTTCCTTGCCACAGCGAGCTGGGTGACTAATTTCTCCTGGGCTTTGGACTTTGGCGTGACAGAGGGCAAGAAGGAGAAAATCAAGAGAGAGCAGAAGCAATGGTGCACTGTTAACTCACAGGCATCCACCTACACAGGAAGACCTTCACTGCCACCTCTCCTGTTGCCTTTTTTTGGCCCCTCGTCTTTTTGTTTTTGTCTCATAGACAGGTGCAAACCAAGAGCATCCCACATCTGTGTCACCTCTGTGGGACTGTGCCAGTTTGATTGCTGTTTAAACTTTAGTTTCGGGTACTGGAGACAAAAAAAAGCAATGCCCATGATACTCCCAGCTGTGAAGAACAATTGAAATGCAAGTGTGTTGTTTGTCCAATTGAAGTTGTCTTTGCTGGAATCTGTCTAGTGGAATGGGTGCCAATCAGGTTGGATTTATTTATTCTGTTTCCTGCTGACAGAGCCTGACACACAGTATCAGCTGCAGTATCGTCACAATCTGTGCCTTTGCACAATTTGATAAAGACCAAACTGAAAAAAAGGTTAGTGATAAAGGCGTGATGTGTTGTAAATTGGTTAAAAAAAAAAATAATTACAAAATTTTTTATTTAGAGCCAATAAAGTTCCAGGTATTTTGTTCCGTTTTAATTTTGTTATGATTTCTGTTGTAACAAATCCCATTCACTTCAGTGGGACTTATTGGGATATGGTTTTACAGCTCAACAAAAAAAAATATTTTGAGGCACACATTAGTATACATCATTCATTACTCAGATCCCTTGGAATATCTATCTAGTGCCACCAGTTTGACTTATGTGTAATTGAATCTGTCTAAAAATATTTATTAAAAACCCTGAGAAGGACAGGACCTAAGTTGTGGTGAAATTTAAAGCAGGCTCTGGTTATGAAATGTATCCCATGCATTAAACATTTTTCATTATGTTTCTCACCACGGTACTATGGGTTTGCAAAACTGCAAACCTACAGTGACATGGTTCTCTGCCTTAAGGGTTAGCCAGAAGAACATTTATTAGACCCATTAGGACTCAGGATCCTTTGCAGTTATGCATTGTAATTTAAGGGGTACCTGTATGACCCTGATCTCAGCAACAAATCATTACATTAAGTAAGAACATACTTGTTTTAAGAAGGGTTCATTTTCTAAGATATATTAAAAGAATGTTTATGATCCAGTGGTCTTAAACGTAAATACTGAAGGGATAGTTGGGGCTTTTAAAAGTTTTCCCTAGCCCTAACCATCCCTTAAGTATTTAAGTCCACACCTTAGACAAATGGCTGAACTGCCTCACTACCATCTAGTCTTGCTCTATGGAGCTCTGCTACTGAGCTGATATGTGTGTGTTGAAGAAGAGATGCATCACAAAGTTGCAGGAAATCTGCGGACAAGGATTGCAGTTTAAAACCACAGGTATCATCAATAAAAAAAACTGAAAACAAAATAAGTTTTTTACATTTTTTCCCTCTCAATTAGTGTCCCAATATTACCTAAAATATTGACTGCTTGCCTGAACAGTAAACACAACTTTTCACTGAATAAAACAACTCCAGGACATATTGTACTGAACAGATTTAAGCTCTTATATTAAATATTGTACGGACATTTCTTGCTCTTGTCATAATCATTTACTCTATCATCATTGATTAGACTCAGTGTTAAATGTTTCCCAGATTCAATATGGATATAAAATCAGTTTTTTAAAATTGAAGCAGCAATTTTAAACTTTATAACAGTACACATATTTGATGAACAAAAAAACAAAAACAAACACAAACTTAAATGAAAATTTTTTCTGATGAAATCAAATGTGGCTGCACGGTGGCGCCGTTTGTAGCATTGTTGACTTGCAGCAAAAAGCTCCTGGAGGAGAAGTTCCTGGCCTAATGTCTCTGCATGTTCTCCCTGTGTCATGTGGGTTCTCACCAGGTACTTTGGCTTCCCACCACAGTCCAAAAACATGACTGTTAAGTTAATGGGATTCTCTAAATTGTCACTAGGTGTAAGTGGTTGTTGCTCTATGTTGCCCTACTATAGACTGCTGACCTGTCCAGAGTAACACCATATTTAACCCCATAGACTGTTGGAGATAGGCACATGGCAGGACCATTTTCAGCTGCTAATTGAAAAGAAACATCATCAGCTATGCTAATCTGGTAATTTCATGAACAAATGTACTTTACATCTAAAAAAGGAACCTGTGGAAATCATTAAACTGACACTTCTAATTTCCAGTTGCATCACTTTGTGCTTCATGCACTTTGTGCTAACTTGCACAAGAAACATAAACTACAGATTAGAACTGCAGAGTTGGTTCAGATGGCATAATGCACTCCATTTTAGTGCAACACTTTATTTAAATGTGGCAAACAACTTTTAGTTTACAATATAAGGAAACCTAAAAAATACTTCATGTGTGAAGCTATAGTTAAACTGCTATGCATTTCCACTAGGTGGCAGATTGTCAATCTCTCTCCCTCTCTTCTAAAGGAGGAGACATTATTCACGAAGGCTCAGAATGTCATAATGAATGTCATAATGTCATAATCTTATCAGCTAAACAAATTTACAGTTAGATATGCATTTAGTTTTCACTCATACAACTTCCAATACTGATAAGTGGAAGTTTTTAAAGTTTTACTTTGACAATGGACTTATTTCTGCAGCACAATCAAGACATAACTAATATGTTTTTTGCTGTAACTCCTTTAATACTGTACCTCTTGTTCCCCTCCTCACACCTCTCTACTTTCTCCTAGTTCATTTAAACATTTAAAACAGAGACTTCAATAATTAAAATCCTCTAGCTGTCTGTTGCCCTGAGCTAGGCCTCCTGTGGCATCCCGTTGCAGAGTTTGTCTGGATGGACACATTTCTAGGCAGCTGATTAATTTATGTCTCACTTGACATCAGGGGGCTAATGTACTCCCACTCCTCACGTCTTACTTTCCGTGCTGATCCAGCATGTCACGTCTTCATCCATTCACATGGACGGTGTGATGGATTCACACAGAAAGTGTGATGTCATAAAGTCATGTGGAAAAGGTTCGGAGAGTGCTTTTCAACCCATGGGAAAGATTCACGTTCACACACAAAATGTATTGAATAGAGTTAAAAATGTATACATTACATTTAGTCTAAAACTACAGTACAAGAGAAGAAGAGGCATTGTGCATTCTACTGCACTACTTCGGTTTATTAATATGTGCATTTTAAGCATCAAGCAGAATTCCCCAGTTGTACAGTTTTTAATTCAAGATTGCATTCAAGGAAACACTTTTAAACATAAATACAACACCTTATTTGAGGAGAAATTGAAAAAAATAAGGCAGGTATTATCAAAGGAGAGGCTTAATGTTGTAAAATATTTGATGTTTTCTGTAAAACTAACTGAGCTCCATGTCATTTGAGCCTCCATTTTCCTTCCTTCTGCAACAGAATTACATTCAGCTTTGAGCCGACGGTGAAAACCCTAAATTGAAAGTAATCACTCTGTGTCAGAGCAGTGAGACTACTTCCTTGTTAGCATTGTTAAAGAAGTTGGGCTGCCTGTGCTTCTGGTTCCAGAGTTTTAGGCATCTGCAAAGCAAGGCTTGCCGACATTCATCACCTAGAAACAGTTTAGTGAATCTACCCCAGGTTACTGTTCATGCTTTGTATTGATCTCAATCACTGCATTGCATGTTTTAATTTGCCTGTATGTGTGTAAAATAAGGTATTGTAATTACACTTATGTATTTACAAATATGTTTATCACACATTGCACAATTCTACTTAAGGATAACCTCATGTTTTCTGTCTCACATTTACATGCTGATTTACTGTGCATTCACACATAAGGCTATAGTCAAGTCTGTTTGAACATCTGCTTTGTAAAATGGCCGCATATAGAGTACGTTTGGTGTGAGCCCATATCATTATAAAGTGATGCAGTGTACCAACAGCTTTTCTGTTTCTCTATCTGCTGTAAAGCAGGTGTGATAGTTTAAATTGGTTTGATTTTTCAAGAGATGTTCTCATAAAAAATTTAACTTTTTATTTTTTAATGGCCAAAAATAGTCACAAAAGCACTTTGGTGGAGACCGTTTAGCTGACCTGCACCTCTTTTTGCACATATTACTGTAGAGATTACTGAGAAGATCACAACACCTCATCTAAAGGCACTTTAGGAAGACATTTGAAGCAGTTGATAAAGACGGATTGGTTAAGGTTTTCTCTCTAAGAAAAAACAGACTCCAAGAGTCATGAGGTGACAATAGACATTCATTACATTATGGTATTGAATCTACAGCAATATTCCCCAAACCAAGCATGCATGCAACAACACTGGAGAAGAAGGACTTCCTTTTAACAGGAAGAAACCTCCAGCCGATCCAGTTACAAATACACTTAGTCATCTTAAAAGCTGAACCAATAGCTATGTCCAGAGGAAAAACAGGAATAACCACTGAAATATCATCTATACTCTAAGGTGTTGTAGTCTGAACAAATGTTTATTTACTAATCTAAACACCTGGCTGATTTTTGGAGAATCCTTTACTAAAGGGTCTAATGATTATTAATACGGAAACATAATCTTTAACAATATCTCCATTAAACTACACAGACCCACAGAGGTTAACACAACTAATTTAATAGATGAATCATAACCAGAATGATAACTTTTGACCATCAGACCTTCCTGTTGCAGCTAGCGGTTAATGCTAGCTGGTTACCGTATTTTCGCGACTAGGGGTGGGTATTGGCAAAGAAGTCACGACTCGATTCGAATCACTATTCACAAGCCACGATGCAATTCTATCACGATGCATTATGATACTTGAAATATTGCGATGCATTGCGATATTTTCACTGAACACTGAATACTGAACACTGAATACAGCCCTTACCAGTGGCTGACTGGCCGGGTATGATCTGGATAGGGTCTTCAATTGATACAACTGAATTCATACATAGCTGTATTTATTGAAACGACTTTTGGAGGTGTTGCCATGAAAACAAATACTGGACACAAATATTACTATTACTGGCGTGGACACACTAACAAAAAGATCTTAGGATTCAGGAGGTGTATGTAAGGAGACCAGGTGGTTTTTTCCACGCATCACCGTCGCTGTTAATCTGTGACTCCATGCGTGCCCATCTCACAGCCGATGTGAAAAACAAGCTGAAACAAATGAAAGTTGTGCTTGCTGTTATCCCGGGGGTCTGACAAAGGAACTTCAACCGCTCGACATTGGTGTGAACCGGCCATTCAAAGTAAGGCTGAGAGCGGCTTGGGAGCGATGGATGACCGACGGAGACCACAGTTTCACAAAAAGTGGAAGGCAGAGTCGGGCAAGTTACGTCACAGTTTGCGGATGGATTGTAGATGCTTGGGCTAACGTGTTTGCTGGCACTGTTGTTCGAGCTTTCGCAAAAGCCGGAATCATTTCCGAGGAGCCGCACGGCATGGAAAGTGACTCTGACAGCGAAGAAGGGGAAATTGGCCTGTCTGATTTAGCACAGCTGTTTAATTCAGAAACAGAGGATGATGACTTTGATGGGTTTGATTAATACTTTGTAATAAATACATGAATAAAGCACAAACATACTCAGTTTTGCTTCCGCTCTATTTTTAAATACGCAGTAGAGGTATTTAAACGTAGTAGAGGATATGTACCGGTATATAAAACCCGCGCCCTATAATTCGGTGAGCCTTATGTGTGTGTTAAATACAGTAATGGCACACATAACTGAGACTGTGCCTTTTAGTACGGTGCGCCTTATGGTCGTGAAAATACGGTACGTTGCCGTAGAATCAAATGGTTGGAATCCTGTCTGTCTGATAGACATTTCATGGTCCAGCTTGGACACTAATGTAACAATAGCCCCACTTTTCCAGTGGTGTCCATTTTTTAAAAAATACTAGTAAGGTCTGGTATAAAGAAATAATTATTCATACTTTTTTCTTTTGTAGAACACAGTTCTAAGAACTCCCCTTATGATGCATTAACCAGTCTGTCCTACAGCTGATCCATAATTCAGCTGCCTGCCTATGAATGGGGACAAGATGATTCTTCATTTTTTAGATGTCTTTGTATTATTTTACTCTTTGTTTGTTAAATACATAAATGGCAGCTCTTTTTTCTGAGCTGCTGCATAGTTGTCCTTTTAGAGGCAGATCCTTTTCAGCTGCTGCTTCTAAGCTCTCGAACCCTCTCTCTTTTTAAGAGGTTGGCCACAACTCTTAATGAATTAAAAGCCTATTTTTAAACATATCTTTTCACACCAATTGCTAACTCCTGGTAGAATGGTGAGATGCCCAGCCATTCCAGTTTTTCTTGCCTTTTATTTCTTATATTAATGTTATTATTTTATTGTTATGGCTTCCTGATGATATGATGATACTATCTTGAGGTTTTTCTGTTTACATATGCTGCACTTTGGAGACTTAATAGTATTTTAAAGTGCATTAAAAATAAGGTTTTAATTTACTGTATGTAAATCGCCTTATTTTGTAGTTTTTGATATTTAAGAAGGAGGTTTAAATTGAGGGAAGAGTTGTGTTTGATATTATGGCAGTAGTTCCTATGTGGCACCAGTATAAATGACAGGATTTTATTTTGCTTATGGTTTTTTTTAGCTTGAGAGGAAAATGATATTGTCTCAATATTATCAATCCCTAACATGGCTAAGAAAGTATGTTTTTTTTATAAAAAAAAGTTGCATTAAGCTTGGATAACATCTACAGTGTGAAATGTTTATTCATCGACTAATCTCGTCATTTCTCTTTCATCAAAACAAATCAAAGCAATACTATCACAAAACAAAATGAAGCATTTAATGGGGATCTTGTCAACTTACCACCCTTATCTTTGTAAACAAATGCTGACCTTATCGAGTATAATGCTTTTGGTATAACCTTATAGCAGACAAAACTAAACTTGCTGGTCACCTTTGCTTGTGCTGAGGGATAAGCTCCAGGCTGTTCTGGAGACAGATTTTATCTTCAAAAAGGAAATGATTTCAGTAGGGAATTGATTACCATTCATCAGTTGAAAATGCTAATTAAAATACATTTTTGTACCATTTGGTACATGATGAAGCCATGGCCATGTAGAGACATCACTGAATAGATATGTTAATTGATAATGAATATCAGCTTTCAAAACAAAGCTTTTACTGCTCAGTCTTAATTTATTTTGTAGTATAATTCAAATACATAAAAATCAATTGATCTAGTTTCCATAAGCTGTTGTCAACCATTCTGACTTCTACTTGGTATGAAATAACCAGTTTCTGCTTTATGAAAGGCCATGGTTAGATAAAAACACAACATCATGAGTTTTAAAACTTTATACTAAATTAATCACCCATAGATTTATTTCTAATCTGCACTGATAAATTAAATCAGTTTGCTTCCAACTTACTAAATGCAATAAATAATTTTTCATTCTAACGAGAAATAAACAAGAATGCACTTTTAAAATATGTTAAAAGTAGGGTTGTCATGATACTAAACTTTTCAACTCGATACCGTTACTAAGTAAAATATTCGATACTCAATGTCATTTTTGATACCACAAGGATAAAAACAAAGACTCCAAAATTCAACAGAAATGTTTTCATTAATAAACAAAATACAATAAATAGATAAATAATAAATATAATGAATAAATATAAATATTTTGAGGTTGTATGCTGTGCTTAATATTAAGCAAGCTGTTACAGAAAAAAGTCTGAAACCGAAAAGTGCACAGAATTATTCAATCACACAGTGTTCAGAAAGTGCATTTTCCTCTAATCTGCGCATAAGATGAATGACTGCTTAGGTGCCACTGGTGGTAGCACTGTATCGATACTTTTGAAAATGAGTATTGTATCCGGATACAACTTTTCAGTATCGATACTTTTTTGAGTATCAATACTTTTGACAACCCTAGTTAAAAGTTGTATTAACTAATGTTTAAAATGTAGCTTTTATATATGAGTTTCTGACGCTTTTTAATTATTTTTGTAAGAATAGAATAGAATCTCTTTATTGTCTCACAATGGGGAAATTCTGGTGTTTACAGCAGCAAAAAGATTCTAGTAAAAATGGTCACACAAATGTGGACCTTTAACATAATAGTGAAGAGTTAAAAAATAAACAATAAAATACTGTACTGTAAAGTGTTTTAACAGTATAAAACTGTACACCTGGAGAATAAATAACCAATATACAGCTATGGACATTTTTACTGTAAAGGATATTTGAAAATAGCAGCAATATCAGTTATGTGCAGATTGACAGCAGCATGTTGTTTAGCTGACCAAGGTAGAAACTGCAAAATCAGCATGAATGTAACAACTTTTTAAGGTTGTTGGGAACAGTGGTGGTTATACGTAGATTCTTCCAGCTGCTGGGAGGAAGGATCTGTGATAACGCTCCCCGGTGCATTTAGGATGCAGCAGTCTATCACTGAAGGAGCTCTGCAGTTCTGCAACAGTTTCATGGATGGGGTGGGAGACATTATCCAACAGAGATGTTAATTTAGTTAGGATCCTTTTGTTTCCCATCTCCTGCACTGCACTGCTTTAACCACTTAACAGTTTCTGGTTCATTTTGTTTGGTTCAAGAGGCCATTGTGCAAAAGAATTTGAAAGAAACAAACACGTAATTAGTCTAAGGAAAGAAATTCTTCCTTTTCTCTGAACATTCTAATTGATTTATTTTTTGCTTTATTTTTCAAATCCAACCTTGGGGCTTCAAAAACAAAAATGTGGGGAAAAATGACACTTTGAAATATATTTTCTTTGGATTGTTAACATCTTGACCTTGATAACTAGTTGTGGGACATTAGTTCTTGACTCCTCTAAGTACTTCTTTTTGTCTTGAAATAAAAAGCCTTTCAATACTGGGGGCTGTCATGAATGCCTGAGTGCCCAGCCTGACCACTGTATTAGCGCTTTGCAGGAAATCAATTCAGGAAATATAGAGGCAATTATTTTGTCTCCCACATTCGCTGACAAAGTTGCAGCTAAGTGAGCTCGGAAGAAAATAGAGAATTAAAGAGAAGAAAATAAATACGTCTTCCCTGGCGTTTGGGGACTGCATTGATGCACGAGGGTAATTTCAAAATCCTGTACATCTCTGCAAAGCAGCTGTAATTAATGAACTCTGAGAATCCTATAGATTTGCCGAAATCTGTACCAAAACTGTTCTGTTTTTTTCCTGACTTGGGCCCAGGATCCTGTTTTTAATGAAGAATTTGAAATAATCTTAAGCATTTCAAGTATTTTCTCTTTTCTTTTAAAAGCTATTTTGTTTGTAAGGTTTGTAAAATCCATTAGGGCAAGATATCAGCTGTTACTGGGTAAGATCTGATGTACAGCTTGGACAGTTCTCCAGACACGATGCTTTCTCTTACTATTTCTCCCTCAAGAATGAAGAAATCCAACATATACATATTTTACGAACAATGAGGGAGGTAGAGTACCTGCAGAAAACAGCCAAGCTATCATTTATTTTTCAGTTAATCTGAGATTTGAATTGCATTAAACACACTACAACAGCATTAAGGATCACATAACTATGCTGTTACTGTAAGGTTATGAATCATACCTCACTGGGTAAACCACCATCTCATTCGTTAGTTAGAGAAGGCAGCTATGTCTTTAACTTTCCGGCTGTATATACCAACAGGTTTATTTGGGGGAGTTTTTTTTTTAATTTATATTCCAGGTGAATTTAGTTTTTTTGGAAATTGGAGTTTGGTTTGGTTTGATATTGACCAATTTATTTTTGTTTGTATCTGGTAATTTGTTGAAATATTTTTTGAAGTTGATTTATTTATTGTTTGCCGAAAATTGTCTGGAAATTGTTTTTCATTTATTGAAAAATTTCCTGGCCTCAAATAAGAAAAAAACAACTACAAATAAAATAAATAAGGGTAATTGTTGTTATAAAGAATTAATGCAAATTCTTGAACTTCAGTGATGTTTAAACAAAAAAGGAGGAATGTTAATGAGAAGAGAACTAATAAATTGTAGATGGAAAAGTGATTATTTTTTGTGGAAAACATCCTTCAAGCTCTTCCCTGACCCACAAATGTCATGAATGAGCAGTATGTGCAAAGTTGGAAGGCAAAAAATGATGTAGAGGGGTATTAGAATTAGGCAGAAACAGGGAGAACGGATATAAGAACAAAGCAAAGAAGCATAAAGTAGGTAGAAGTGAGGAATGGAGGTCAGGAAGTTGGTTGAGGTGCCTTGTTATGCCAAACCAAATGTGGGTCATTTTTTTAGTTGCTATAAACTTGTGAGCCATTCTGACTTTTTCCTGTTATGATAACAACCAGTTTCTGCCTGTGGAAGGCCATGCTCTGGGTCTTAGATAATAACACAATATTATGGGCTGTAAATCTTTATTTCAAATTAATCACCCACAGATTTCTTTCTAATCTGCACTGGTAAATGAAATCATACTGCTTCAAATTGACTAAATGCAATAACTGACCTTTCATTATAATGAGAAATACACAAGAATATAGTTTTACAATGATTTAAAACTTGGATTAGCTAAAGGTTAAAATATAGATCATGTGGATTTTCTGTGGCTGAGGTTTTGTTTATTTTTTTTTATAAGCTGCTTTAAATGGACCCTTTCATTGATTTGTTTTCATTAAGTTTCCTACAGAGCAAACAGTGATTCATCCCTGAGTTGGGAAGATTTAAGTGTCTGTAGTTTGTGGGTTGGGATGAAGTAACGTAGCAAGGTTAAATAAAAAATGTTACATAATACAATAGTGTCACAAGGGTTTAAAGAACATGTTTAAAATCTTAATTTTCTTTATTAAGAAGCCAAATATTCCCCTTAGAGATGGTATGGTAAAGTTGAATATAAAGCTGTATAATATCGACATACATGTTAAATGTTAACTGAATGGAGTTTGGGAAGAACTGTGTTCAATTTACATTCAACATGAATAAAAGACAATTTTTACATTCAAAGTTCTCCAAAAAAGTGATGGTCACTAAAGAATGTATTCATCTTAGTGAAATGTGCAAATAACTTATAGTGTTGTATAAAGTTGCCATAACTTTCATCATTAATTCTAATGTCATTTAAAATCTCATAAATGCTGTAACGTTTAATTTATTTCTGAGTTAGACTGACATAAAATGCACTTTATCAGCAGCTCAGAAGGCTAAAGTTAATTCAATGTTTACTCCATCTTTCATTCCTGTCATTTCCTGTGTGAGTTCTGACATTTACTCTCTAATCAGATGTCAGAACTTCATTATGCTCACAGGTCTCACAACCAGAGCCTCCCAGCCTCTAATTTTCCAGTCAAATGAGGTGTGCAGAGATCAGCTGTAAGCAATCAACAACACTTACCAAATGGAGGAGCAATAAAGCGCTTCTTAAGTAAAGATGCACAGCTGCCATCTATCCAGGGGCGTTGCTAGGCACAAAGCTTTACTGGGGCACTGGCCCCCTACCGCATATGCCCCTCCTGCCATACACAAATACAGACAAGCACACTGCCCCATCCTGATAAATTCCTACCAAAATTACCAGTTGAGATATTAATGAGTGTAAGAGCATATTTGTTTTAACAAACATGAACATTTTCAACATTGCAGCTATAAAAAATAAGACATTACCAACTTTAAAAATAAAATGTTTCCTTATACACATTCTGAAGTAATCATTAATTCCTAGGTTTCAGAGTTTTAGTTCAGGGGAAAGTTTAACTCAACCCAAACTAAGTTTTTATTTTATTTTTTGAGCATTAAAGTGTACCTCCTATTTTTCATTTTTGCAAAGCAGTCAATCACTAGACTGTGACTCAGCTTAGAAAGTTCTTCCTTTTCAACTGATAAAATAGCAAGATGGTGGAGCCTGTCTTGTCCCATTGTGCACCTCAGCCAAGTGTGGAGCCTTCTCAACACTCTGAATGACCTTTAACAACTCCAGCTGTTGACTGGGATTGTGAGGGAGATCTGGATGACCTGGGTTAGTGTTGGGAACATGATGTTATCAAGCAAGTTGAAAACACACAGCATATCCTTGATGAAAAGGCTTTCTTTTTCAATCATAAAAAGCTTTCAAACCATTTTGAATTAAATGAAATTTTTTTTTTACTCCAAATTTGTCCTGGGGATTGTGGGACAACTTCACTTGTCTAGGACTATCATGTTTCCCTCTAAGTCACTAATGTCCCCTTCTTGTTTGTGGAAGCTGGTTGTTGCTCCCTCATCACCTTCATGGTCCTGTCTCTCCTGTCTCTTGCCTGTCAGTCTCGCCTCCTCCTCCCTTTCCTACTCCAGCACCTTCATTCTCATTCTCTACAGCAAACATTAAAAAACGTAAATTTATAATTATGTAAATATCTATCATATTGCTTATAACGTTCCTAATGTAACTAGTTTGCTTAAATCACTAATTCATTACGGGACCTTACCTCCCTCTCTCATCTTGTTTTACTGCTTCCCTGTCTCTGCTTCGAGTAAAGAATTTCCTGATATCCATCCACAAACCAATGCAGTAATTTTCAGTTAGTAGCCTATAAATCATGTGGTTTCACTGGGAAAATAATAAAATTGACAGGTAATAAACATTACCAGAACTAAAAATGCGTTGCGGCCGCACAGTGTCCCATCCAACTCAGTTAAGAGCAGCACGTTAATTTACCTGCAGTTCATGCAGTGACATGCGCTGACGTGGGGGCGCTAATACATCCTCAATTTGGAGTTAACAACACACTTGCTACGCATTTGAGTAGAAATATACGTCTCCTCCCATTGGAATTATCTAAATTGATGTATTAAAAAATGTATCACTGTTGCAAATATTCATGAGATTTATACTGGGGCACAGCTCATTTATACTGGGGCATGTGCCCCAGTAAATGGGGTCTGGCGACGCTGATGCATCTATTAGCATTGAGAAAGTACTCAAACCTCATAATGTTTGGCATAATTAAAGAGAACATGTCTGTCCTTGTATGGCCTATTATCAGCAGATGAGGTCTATAAGATGTGAAAAGAAGGCAGAGCTGGATGGGGGTGGGGGTTAGGGGTGGATTTGATAGTTTGACAGCGAACAGTTTGTGGAGGCTTCAAAGAATTATGATGTGAGACTTGACAGGCAATAATTCTGTTGTAATATATAGCATATCTTAGCCCTAAGGCCCCAAGGAACAACTAGGACTGCAGAATTAGACATGGACTTGGACATTTGCATTACAGAAACACTCAAGAGTGTGAGAAGCATTTTCCCCTTGCAGCTCTGGAAGTGAAGGCAGGGAAGACTCAGCTGCAGAACATTTTCTCCAAAAGAGCACGCTCCATGACACAACTGGAAGTATGTGTCAGCGTGTCATTCTGCCTGCTGTGAAGAGAAGAATAACGTACTCTGAAAGAGGGAGAAAAAATGGGTCTGGGTCTCTGCTAATAAACTGCGATATGTTATAGAAGCTGTCTCTTCCATCTGTTTGGGAAAAGAGGAAGGAAAAATAACAGTCGGCAGGCAGGGTGGTCTGTGTGCTTCTCGCTCATCCTCCCCTGCAGGCATTTTAGTGTAAATGCAATGCAACATGACTGAACAAAGCACAACCTGCATTTCAAGTGTGCCATGGATAAATAAAGGTTAATCAATTCAGCTTTTCCTGTCAGGAAGCCTTCTGTTATAAAACACTGTGTAGCCGAAACATCCAACACTGAAATCCCTGCTTTAAAATGCTCACGTTTTATTTATATTCTTTTTAATGTTTACATTAAAATATTTTTCACTTGAACCTGGATGACACTGATAATTTACCATTTTTAATATCTCCCCCTCTAATTGTCAATAACTAAACATGTTTGCAGTTTTTTCTTTGCATCACTTTTCCTTTTCTTTCCCTTAACTATCTAGTTGCAATATAATTAAAATGATATCAAGAATCACAATCCGTTTTAAGTGTGCATACCTTGTGTAGTTTTTTCTATATATTTAAGCCAAATAATAGTGAACTATTTAATTTTTATTCAACTTTATATCAAAAACCAAAGGTCATTTTTATAAAGACATGATATCTATTTGAAGCTGTAAACTGACAAGCCTTGTTTCTATAAAATAAGCTGTATAGCTTATCATCACTTGATGTAATCATATTGTCCTTCTGCATTGTTTTTCCATTTATCTGTCTTGAACACTAGCCCTGTCTCTTAAGTAGAAACCTTTTTAAATCATTTTGGGACACATAAAGTTTGAGTAAAAGATTTATAATCAAATATTTTTTAATTATACAAGTACAAAATAATTTTAGGGCTGACACATAATATTAGGTCAAATTGGGGCTTTTTCCTTTTTGACTTATGTTAATATTACACATTTTTTATTATGATTGGGTTGAAATATTCTTTGTGAAGCTAAATTAAGTATCCTGCACATAAATGAAAACTAAAATTTTTACTTATATAGATTATTATATAATGCATTTGGTTGGAGAATCAAAATAAACTTTACCATATCCTTGTTGAAAACAAGCTGATAAAGTGTTGTTGTTTTAGAGAATAGAAACAATAAGCTTTCAGCACCATGGACAGAGTCCCTTCAAATGTAGCCTTTAATTTGGTGTGTTCTGCATGCTTTAACGCAGTATTGTTCAACCCTGGTACTCAAGGCACACTGCCCTGCAAGTCTTGGATGCTGGCAGGCTGACACACCGGATATCACTTGATAGCAGATTAACAGTTTTTTCTGAACTCCAATCATCTGAATCAAGTGTGTTGAAGCAGGGAAACACCTAAAACATGCAGGGCAGTGTGCCCTGAGGACCAGGGTTGAAAAACAGTGCTTTAAAGAGACAGGTTATCAAGTTGAATATCAATATGGCCAGAACAGCAACCCCAACTTAAGGGCAGAAAACTTTGTTGGGAGATTCTTTAGAGCTATATAATAATACATGGTACTTGATAAGGAAAATTGATAGATTTAAGCTTTAAGAAACGGTGTGCCTGGGCTGATATTTTTTTTGCTTCTATTTCCCATCTGTGGTCTACTTTGTAGTTTTATCTCAAAATTCTGGTCTCATTATATACAACCCGCTTTCACACTCTTTCACCCTTTTTTGGCAGTTTTTAACTAAGGCAAACACCAACACAAACGTTTTAACATGAAATGGCCAGATTCCAAAGCGATGACTCCATTAAAGGATTTAGGTTCTTGACTACAGGTTAGGCTTGTTGTTCCTTATACAGTTTTGAGAAGGAACACCAAGCCTAACCTTAATGAGCTAATTTTTTTTCTTAATCTTCAAGATTAATTTGATTAATTTAACTTATCTTTGAAAAAAAAAAGCTTTATTGACTGTATGACTTTAAATATTCTACAACCTAAATTTTAAGTAGAGATGAATATTTTTTTCCCAACAACAAGGCCATAAATTCTCAGTCTTCAGGGTCATAACAACCACAAAACAGTCTTAAACTGGAAGGCAACACAATTGTTATAAGGTAAGCAGTGTTTTTTTTTTTTTTTGACAGCTATCTTAGATTTAGTGTTAGTCTTTAGGACGAAAAATTAATCTCTAGCGGAAGTTCAATTGAATAAACTCTGGCTTACCTCATCCATCAGAAGCTGATCCGTCTCCGACGCGAGCCAATCAGCTTCAAACTACTCCACCACGAAGCCCAATAAGCATCCTGCTTTCACTTCATAAGCACCTTCAAATCCCGTCTCAGCCCGCTATCCAGCAAACGCAATGTCAGATTTTATTCAGACGACAATTCACATTCTCCCTGCTCGGAGAAGCTCTCGTTTAGCCGCTCTCACATCTCCTTCTTCCGCGTTACACTCTGAGGGTATATTCCCAGGCTCCGACCTAGACTCTGCTCAGCTGTCTCAACTAGCCTCCCTCCTACCTCCTCGTGATTCATCCCCATCTCCCTCGCCTTCCGATCTTCAGTCGCTCCGATTCCTGGCCGCAAAAGAACATGCAAGTCCTCCGCTCCCCTCGCCAAGCGCAGAGGGCCTTCCAGATCTGTCCCAGCAGCAGCCACCGCTACGCCCGCTCCTTCTCATCGTTTCGATGCAAGCCTTGGACCTTCTCCAGCTTCCCGATTCATAGCAGCTCCCCCGTCTAATCCCTCTGCCCTTGTACAGCTCTCAGCCTCCCTCCGCTCCTCAATCCGTTTCGACGCTGTCCGCACGCTCCAAACTTGGAAAATCCCCGCACTGCCACGTCATCCCTGCCGCTGTCTGCTCAGACGGACCTCCCCCTCCCCTCCCCTCATTCACATTAGGGAACGCCCGCCTCGGGCCAGCCCCAGGTAAGATGTATTCAACCATGTTTTCATTCATAATTTTCTATCTATTTGAGTTCGCTCATTATGCTTGTCTGCCTCTTATTCAGGCATACTTATATTCCCATGCATGCTAATATTTCCAATAGCCTCGTTCTAATTATTCAAGGGAAATATGTTAATTTAGTCTCTCTCATTCTTCCCTCCCCTGAAGTCGATCAGCAGGTCGCATCAGCAGGTGACGTCACAGTTTTCTTTTAATCATCCGATCTCTGTCTATCCAGAGATCTTTCTATTGGCCAATTTCTTGCCGCATTCAGCATCGCGATGACTCAGAGCTTCTGCAGGAGGCTCATCCGAAATCAGTCTGTCCCCGCCGTCCACGCTTCATATAAAATCGTACCTCAGTCTTAGCAGCCCGTCACCTTACCGCCCCTTCTCATTATTTCTGATTATCGTCCTGTCTCCTTCATCATCTGACGTACTTTGTATTTCATTCTTTCTGGTCTTTCCCAAGGATTTCATCTAGGAGTTTATAACCCCCCCTCTCTCACCCACATATCCCCTAATCTCATCTGCTCGAAAGACCAGATACCGTGGATCTACTTCTTCATAGAGTTCAAAGGGTTCATGATCGGTCCCTTCAAACCTCCCCCCTTGCTCCCTTTCGCGTTAGCCCTCGGAGTAGCTAATAGAAATACTCTGGGGAAGAGGCTCTTTCTAGATTTATCCGCCCCCCACCCAGGCCGCCACTCCTTGATCAATAGCTTCATTCCGCTGCCCCTTTTCCCTTTATTACGCTTCGTGGATCAAAGCACCAGCAGGAGCCTGGCTGGCTAAAGCCAATACCACCGATGCATTTAAAACCGTCCCCATTCATCCCTCCCAATGGCACCGTCGTGCTAAATGGATCCTTCTTCTATCTTGCCGTCCATTTGACATTCGGGCACAGGTGTAGTGCATGTCTTTTGGTAAATCTCAGAAGCTCCATGCCGGATTCTCCTCAATGTCACCCATCTTCATGCGTTCTTCATCTCCTGGATGACTTCCTTCTATTGATCCTCCCTCTAACTTCCCAGTCTGTCTCTTACCAGCTAAAGGAGCGCTTTTCCCGCCTCAGTGTTCCCCTGTCCAAAAAAAAAAAAAAAAAAAAAATGCCATGATGGCATCCCTGCCCGCAGATAAACTGTCTCGAATCGTATATTTCTCAGTCTCTTGTTCCGCATCAGTAATTTCTAAACGCCAATTGCTCTCCCTGCTAGGTCATCTAAATTTGCTATGTGCATTATTCCTCAAGGTCGCTCTTTCATTTCCCGGTTGTTGATCCGGCTAATTCCGTTCCCTCCTCCTTGGTCAGGTTACTCTGAATGAAGGCTGCCGTTCGGATCTTCCTCTGGTCCAGACCGCTTCTAAATTGGAACCGAAAATCTTTTTTCTACGACAACATTATCAATCTCCTGACATGCTCCAAATTTTTACGGATGCTGCCCATCCGTAGGTTTTGGGGGGTTCTTTCAGGACAGGTGGTTCGCGGGTCCATGGCCTCTTTTATTCAACACCCAAACATCTGCTTGTGTGAGGACTACCCTTAGCCATAGCTTGCCGTCGTGGGGCCGCTTTGGGAAAGGAAACGCATCCGCCCACCGCATAACATTGCAGTAGTTGAAGCCACTATAAGGTCGCTCCTCCTCCCAGCCTCTCATGCCCTTCATCAGAAGCATCACCTGGCAAGCAGTCACTAACAATTTCATCATCTCAGCGCATCATGTTTCAGGCATTCTGAAGCACTTTCATTACATCGAGGGTTACCCTATGTCCACTCGATGGTTCCTTCATCACCTCAGAATACTTTTAGAAACATGTGGCCTTCCCGCTAGTGGGTATTCTGGGCATTCATTCCGGATTGGAGCAGCTACAACAGCAGCTACTCGCTGGGTTTCTGAGGCTTCCCTCAGCACTGGGCCGATGGTCATCATCGGCCTATACCTCATTCATCCGCCCAGAACTCTCATCAATTCTCGCAGCTCAGCGCTCTCTCTGCCTCTAGGTAACTCTATTACAAATACTGGTGGTGGTTCGAACTCATTCTCATCATTTTCTGACCTAATCACGACCATCCTCTACTCATTTTTTTTCTACTCCTACTCTTTATCAGTTATCTACATTATTCCCTGCTTCATGCAGTCTTCCATGCTGTCTCCATGCTATATTCATGCTGTCTTCATTCTGGCTCGTATCTGTGCAATCTCACCTTTTATGTCAGGCATTAACATGCATTCTCTTGTGTGTCACGTCGCGTCTGGTCTGCGTCTCGTCATGCCACCCTGTCTGTGTCTCGTCACGTGTCTTGTATTTCGTCATGTCATTCGTTCATATATGTTATCATCCGCAAGAATCATCCGCAAGATCATTATCAGACTCATCCGCAAGATTCATCATCCATGCAATCTCACCTTTTATGTCAAGCATTAACATGAGGCCTGAGCGCCAAAGACTATACTCCTTATCAATAAAATTCTTCTAATTATCTTTTCTCTCTGTGCAGTTTTTCAGATTGAAATGAAGCTCTAGCGGAAGTTCAGGAAGTTCAGAGGTTTCTTCCCAAAGGGGAGTTTTTCCTCTCCACTGTCGCTTCATGCTTGCTCATCATGGACAGTTCATGGTACCTGCATCACCAAGCAGACCTCTACATCCTGAGTCTCTGAGTGAAACCCCGGCGTCAGCTCCTGTAGTCTCTGGTCCCACAATACAGCTCAAGCAGATCACCTCGTTAACCAGCTCGAAACTAAACCACCACCAGTTTCAGGCCAGGGGGAACATCCCTATTCTCATTCATCTACTCATGCATGTTAAAGCATAACTCAGCATGAATGTTCCTGCCGAGGCCTGACACCAAAGAATATACTCCTTATCAATAAAATTCTTCTAATTATCTTTTCTCTCTGTGCGAGTTTTTCAGATTGAACTATTATCAGTCTTAGTCACGTTTCAGTCATTACAATATGTGATAGTCGGTCTTCGTTGACTTTTTTAGGTTTTAGTCTATTTTAGTCAGTTTTATGTTGCAAAAAAGTTAACATTAAGAATTTCAAAAACAACCAGATTCTTTACCAGACTGACAGCTCTAGCCTTGATACTACAATTGCTGGGTATAGCTTTCTGCCGTGCAGTTCATCATTGCTGTTGTGCAGAAAACTTTGATTTATAGAATTCAAATAAACTTTCATATAAATTAATGCCCTACTTAAAAAAAAAGTGTCGCACAAAATCTATGAAAATTGCAGATCTAGTTCAACACCTCATATTGGTTAATATAGCAGACAGACAAGCTAAAAAATATATATACAATAAAGGAATGGTTTTAGACATTTGAAGGTTTCTATCCCAAAGCAAACACTTCCTGATCTGCTATGGATTATGCATTACACACAGATTAATAAAATCTTCATTGCTCCAAAAAAAGCAAATATCAAAAGCATTGTTCTTTCTACTTTGGCAATTTAGGCTTTATTTCAATGTGCCCCTTAGTTAGGGCTCAAGGGTCAAAGTAGATTTAAATTCACAGGGTTTTGATATAAAATAAATACAGAGAGAAACTTCATAATTGCCTAAAGCCATGGCATTCCAGACCTAAACCGAATTAATATGTTAACTAAAATGTTGAAATATTTAAAGGAAACAGAGAAAATGTTTTAATACAATACAAAGGAACATTGACATAATATTTAAATAGATAGAAACAAAAACTATGAGAAGGAAATATTCAAAGATCTATGTACCTTTTCACCTGACTCTTCTTCCAAAAATAAACAGTACGCAATGATATATTTTTTTTCGGATAAAATTTAGGGACTCCTTTTGGTATAAATAAAAGAAGGTTTAGCATCACCTCTTGTGAGCTGGAAGAAATAAAATCTTAATAGGATTTTTTAATGCTTGGCAGAGGATGATCAGCCACATACTTTATTGAGTAGCGAGAGCAGAAAGAGCCATACTGCTGAGAGCGAACCATCATTGTGGAGCATAAAGCGCAGACTATGAGCTAAGCGCATGCAAAGATGCATTTCTGCACAAGCACAGATGGAAGATCAGAGCATTTGTCAGAGTTCAGCGCACAGTACCGGACCATTGTTGGTTGTTTTCTCTACCCTCCCACTGCTGCAATGGTCCATGTGGCAGCAGTGCAGAATGTGCAGCGCTGCACGCAAGGTGGGCTTTGTCACCCGACAGGACGCAGCAGCAGGGCGGATGCTGCTTAACTTGTCTAACAGTTTACAGCACAATGAAGCATTTTAAATGTGTGACCAGTGACCTGCTAATTTTTATTTAGTCTCGTCTCATCTCGCTGACAAAAACTTTCTTTGCAAATTATTTTTTTTACAATTATATTGTGATGTATCAATTATTTTCTTACACTTTTTTTAATTTCCAAGTAAATTATAGCAGTAATTAAATGCACCCCTTTATATGAATCCACTTATGTGTTCGGTATTAGCAAAGGTCTAACTTAATGTCTGTGCTTTGTACTTATGTTTGGAGCTCAGGGTTCCACTTTGAAGCCTGATCGTTGAGCTCTCTAAAGGGTTGGAGCGGACACAACGCTCAGACACACCTATCCATCACGCTGAAGCAGAGTTCATTAAAACATCCCACACAGCCTCCTCTGTTGTTCTATACTGAAGTCAGCCTTCCATGTACAGCAAATAGGGTCAAGAAGCAGCTTCACCACACACTGATAAAATCCAGCTTTGATATCAATTACAGGTGAAAACCGGTTAAAGAAAAAGCTAGAAAAAGAATTATTACAATATTTTGCAACTTGATTTGTCTGAAACATATTAGGAATTAGGGCTGGGCGATATAGAAAAAAAGCTTATCGATAAAAAAAAATGCATATTGATCGATATTGATAATTATTGAAAAAATTTGAAACCATATTTTATGTGCAGCTCTGCCTGGACTTTTTATAATATTGCTAAATGATTTAATTTTAATAAAAAACACAAACACAGACTTCGAATTAAATCTTTATTTAACCAACTTTTTTAACCATAACAGAATTGTTTTAAAGAAAAATAACTTAAGAGACCAGGGTTTTGTTATTAAATACTGACAAAGAATAAACTAAAGTGACCAGAAAAGTGACCAAAATAAATATAACAAATAAATAAATGCCCCCCCACAACCGCCCCCGCTTCCTGCTTTAACCTGAGTTATTACTTTGAAGTTGCTGGCCCCTCAGCATTTTTTTCTCAATTGTTAGAACTACGTGGGAAACTGCCCAGAACTGAATATATATATATATTTTCCCGAAATTCCCAACGATTCCTCGGAGGAGAGCCGCGCCGGGGCCTACACAGCTCGTACTCCTGTGGGTGTGAGCGGTTGGTTGTGTTATCAGACTTCGTTTTCACTGGTTCCTACACATTTTACAGATGACTGTGGTTTGATTTTTGTCCGACTTGCCATGACCGAAATACTGCCAAACTGGCGAACTACAAAAACCTTTCTTTGGAACAATTTCCTCCGCCTCTCCTTGCTGCGACATCTTCATGTGCTCTGTGTTGTGGTTTGAGAGGGCGGCGCTTGGTGACGGCGTGCCTGGGTCCGCGATTGTGATTGGTTGGGAGGAAGTAGTGACTAGCATAAACCTACATGCTAGGCTACAATGGCTTCTATTGCGCCACACGTCTATCGATCGATATATATCGTTATTGAATTATCGCCCAGCCCTATTAGGAATAATGCACAGTTACTTAAAATACATCATTATTTATAACTGTGTAATATGGAAATAAAAAATATTAGCATGGCATATTATTTACATTGTTTGAAAACTAGAGTAGTTTTAGATATTTGTAAGGACATGCCTGATTATAAAAATATGAAAAAACACTTGTCTACACAGCTGATCGGTGGTATTTAAAAAATCACTTGAAAGGAAGTAAACATAAAGTGTAATGGGTTAATTTTAATATTTTCTATCAGTAGTTCCTTGTCCATGAGTTACACATTAGTGATGTAGTGAAATGCATGTGTAATACAGTTAAGCTTTCCATAAGTTACTTGGGTTGTCAAAACTAACTAATCCTTAAAGAGACTTTTCTTGTCACCTGGGGTTTTCATTCGTAGGATTCTGGTGTGGTGGCATTACAAATCCCTTCTTCAAAAATGGGGCAGTTGCTCCAAGATGATTTCCTAAGAATACCAGGAGTTATGATTCAAGAGATATGGACAAACTTTACAGTAAAAATTTGTAAGAAGAGTTATAGTGGCCTTGTTCAATTAATCTGTGCTCTACCGTTTTAGGATATGTCTTAATGCAGATGACTATCTTTAGAGTTAATGTGTCACTTAGATAAAGCATAAACCTACTCTAATTCTTAACTGAGAAACTGCTTCAATGACCAAATTCTACTTTTCTCAGCAGGTATTTGCAAGGAAACAAGATAGAAATGTATAACTTAAAACAAAAAATCTTAGATTATTTAAGTCTAGATAAATTATGTTACCTTAAAGTAGATACACACATTATCTCATTTAGGTGTATTACTAGCTTCCTTTGTAAAAAGCAAACAAATGGAAAATTGTAATGCTATCTCCCGAAGAACTGAGGTTCTTGCCTCTCTTTGACCCTTTTCCTGTTACTGCCGAGAAACACGGCACATTAATTCCTTTCTTGACCCAGTGCAACCCAGTTCACACGGTGAGTCAACGAAATTCGGACAGCTGGTCAGATTTTGGTGGACTTCATGCACTTTGTGACCAGTGGGCTTTTAGTGCTTGCTGGATGCAGCCAGGGTGACCTCTGAAGTTAAACTCAACAATTTCTATACTCATATATATGCACATGAATCATTTGGCTCCACAAGCATTTCTGCAAAGCTCAAATTAGGCTTCACACATACACACACACACACACACATACACACACACATACACACACACACACACACACACACACACACACACACACATATATATATATATATATATATATATATATATATATATATATATAGGGAGAGAGAGAGAGAGAGAGAGAGCATTTTTTCCTTGTCAGGCCCTTGCCAACGTTCATTAGCCGTATATATAAAGTCTGCGAGTGCTGGATTTTGGTGTTTCTTTGTGTTGCTATTGGGTGGGTAGAGTGTGGGTACATAGGAGCAGATGTGGCATTTAAATGGCATTTTTTGAGCAGGTGGCTGAGTGTGATAGATCATAGATGTCATCTCTGGCTCTGCTTTGCTCTCTATTAGTGCCACAGGGACAAGCGTCTCTCTCTGAGGTACTTCAGAGGTGGAACATATGAACACATGGATATGGAATCATGCTAATGCACTCAATATTTTCATACAAATGGTCAAACATGTGCCCAAATACGTGGGTAAGAAAATCGCTGTAATTCTGAAGTGCTGTAAAGGCTAGAATCTCTAAGGATCACATTTCATGAAAGCCTGTAGCAAAAAGCATCCACTCCTGCTCAGCAGGAAAAACCCCCAAAACATTTTAGTTAAACTTTCAAACATTTCAAGCAAGAATGCATAAAACTCTAGAAAACCTTGCTCCATTTATAACAAATAAAAGTGAGGAATTATAATTACGACTGTATCTGATTCTATAATTATGTGTTCAACCATGCATGCCCTCCTCGGGGTTTGTTCCAGTTCTCCTCATGCTGCTGCTCTTTATTCCCGGTGAGGAGAGAGGGCGTTCTGAACGAGCCCACAGCAAACATGACTAAAAATAATGACTCTGTGGCTCTGTTTGAGCTTTGCTGCTCTTTGCCTTTCCCTCCGGAATAACACTGTAAATACACACAGAGCGCAGGCCATGGCGCAGCTCAGGGCTGTATGCATGCCTCCTTAGTCATTTTCTTAAAATATCCTAAAGCTCTATTGATCTGGCCCCTGTCAGCCTTAGGTGTATACTGTATATCTAGTGCCATTTAGAATATAGCACTGTGCCTTTCTGAGCATCTGAGGTGCTTGTTTGCACTAGCTTGGCAAACACTGCAGAAAAATCGAGGAGGGAGCCGGGCGCGAGCTGTGGAGAAAGTGTGCTGAATTATTGTTATTATTAGCTTGCAATGACATCATCTCTCTGTGGTGCTAGGAGCAGAGTTTGCGAACAATCACTCCTAAACGTGTGACTTCTGCTTACACCGCTTGTTCTGACAGTACTCCCCACTGCTCCATTAATTTTAATCAAATGTTTACAATGCACAAACAGCATGGCATTTTGTGTGTAATAATGACAAAGAATTAGACTTTGTTTGGATTTATTTCATAAAATAAACATTAATTAGTCTGCTGTATGAAGTGATGGATAGATGCTGTCCAATCACAGACGGAGGGAGAAACAGCGGGAGCTTTGGATAATTGAGCTCCTGCTGTTTGTTTCTTAGCTGGTATACTTCTTAATGCCTCATTTTTTCTTTGACATTATTTTTTATTTGCTCTCTCAAATTCTTTTTTATGTATTTTATATATGTATGTGTGTTTTGTATGTCTTTCTTTGCTCCCTATTTTCTTGGACTCCTGATACCTCTACTCCTTTATCCATTAGATCCCTAAAGCTCTGCCTTCCTCATCGACTTTATCTTCCTGTCTTTGTTAAATTCTTCATTTTCTGCCTCACTTCACATGACTCTTCACTCCCTCTCTGGTCCCTCAGCCCTCCCGCTGAGCCCCCTTCAGAATCACTGCTACCGGTTTCACTGAGAGGCGACACACATGGTGCTCTCGTCTTTGGTAGAATGTGTTTACTGTTCACCAGCGCTCATTGCTGAGGTGGTAACAAACTTCAAGGTTAGATTTGTCCAACAAGGTTCAATTTTTAGCAAGATAGAAGAGATATAAGAATTTCAGGAGTAGGCATAGAATTAAGGGCTGCAGAATTGTTTTGAGGCGTTTTATTATTTTTATATAAAGGAAATATAAAACATAAAAGTTTTTCTATCATCACAAAAAACATTTTTTTTACATGGAACCCAAACATTTTTTAATTTGAAGAAACGCATGGTTTCATTATTGAAACCTAACCATTAGTGCACTTATAGAAATTGTGTTTGGTACAACAGTTTTCTGTCATATGATTGAGATTACATTATCCAATGTATATTCCCATAGGACCTGAAGTTTGACAAGAATTGAAAGTATAATAATAATAATAATAATAATAATAATAATAATAATAAATTAATTGAATTAAAGTAAACCTTTATAGATATTTATAGATATTAATATATTTACAATAGTGATTTTGAAAAAGCCTTAGTTACTGCTTTTAGCAAGGTGTTTTATTTTATCTTTTACAAAACAACTTTCTCAAAAGCCCCACAAAAGCGTCCTCTAAGCTCCCTCAGGTTGTTCAAAAATCACAAATCTAATTCCTGATATACCCGGAAAAAAAATACTATTTTTAGACAAACCACCTGGAAGAGCAGAACTGCATGAGGTGTTGTGCGTCATCGACATCAGTATTGAGAAGTTTCTTTCTGATTTGATTTGGTTAAAGTTAAATTGGGAAAAAAAATGGAATTCTTTTAATATCAGTGTCTTCTAAGCAGATCATTTCTAAAGCAGATTCATTAGCTTGGCTCAGCAGTGTATCATGATTAAAACAAGCCATCATGAGTGGGAGGAACTGTATTCAGTAGGTGTGGTTTAATCAAAATTTTGATGAATCACATTAGAGTATGGCAGAATTCAAATCAAATTAACTTCCTAAATGTAGAAAAAAAACAGCTTTAACACTCTGCTTGAATATGTTTTTTGTTTTTCTAAAAAAAGTTAAAGACGAGATAAAAACATATTTATTGATTAAGTTCTGATCATTGATCAGCTGCTTCAGCTTTCATTGTCTGTGTCCATGCTGGCATCTTGACTAGGCAAAAAACATTATGTATATACCACCCACTATGTCCTATTCCCCGAGTGCATGCATTAGAACTGTGTTTCTTTCTCTATGTCTCTGGACAGCATGTACCATCTCCAATACTAGTTGACATGACAGAAGTTCCGAAAAAGTTAAAAAGCAGTTCACTGGACTTTGTTTCCAAGTTTGAAGACATTTCGAACCCCATCTAGGAATCTTCTTCAATTCAAAATGTCATAATTAGTGTTGAGTTGGAGGCTTTATAGAATGGATCAAAGCAACGCCTTGTTTTGGCTAAGAAAACATGCAAATTAAACTGGACGAACGGATCCGCCCCTTAGGAATGGGGAGTCGTTTAGGTTCTTTGTTAGCCTGCAATGCCCAATACTGGTCTATGACTCTGAAAGGGGGTCATTAGGGGGAATTGTTGGCCTGGCTAAACAGGAGAGATGTTTTGGACCCCTGTTTGAGGGTGGGGGTTGCAATGATAGCGGGACTTTTGGTCCACTATATAAAGCCTCGAACTCAAAGCTAATTTTGACATTTTGAATTGAAAAAGCTTCATGGATGGGAAGCGAAACATCCAGTGGATTGTTCTTTTTTTTTTTTTACTTTTTTGTAATGACTATAACCTGGATAACTGATAATCTTCACCAACAATACAGAAGAGTCAAAACTTCCATCATAGTAACTTATTTCCAAAAAAACCTCCCTCCTTTTTTCCCAGATGTTTGGTCGAGATTAGTTTACTACCTCTACTCCCTGCTTACTACAATGATGCATAATGTCAACGTCTGACAAAACATTCTTTGCATAGCTCAAAGTTAGTTCGCATAGCTCATAATTTGCAAAAAAAAAAAACAATAGATAGAAACACACACAATTTGCATTTTGTTTTCAAATTTTAAAAGCTCACTGTTCACGTGATATAAAAATAAAGATATGGAAAATGTCACACAAAGATAAGAAATCATGAAAACTTTCTCCTTTAAATCTATGTTCGGAAGTTTTCATTCTCTCTGTCAGTATTTCCAATGTTGCATTTTAGTGGAAATCACATTTTTAAATCCTTTACTGTAAGTATTTTCCTTCATAGTTCTCTGCACAAGCACTCATCTGTGAGGTTTTCCATCAAAATAAGCTTTAATTTTCTATTTTAGAATCTTATAACTGCTCACTGTTTTCTACATACTTGTCACTTGTGATTAAATGGATTAGTTTGAAAAACTTTTAAAAGAAAACCTCCACTTTAAGACCCATTTTTCCTCAAGCACGCTCTATTAAAAGTTGCTGTTCTCATATTTCATACAAGCTTACTATGCCCGAATGTCAGCGCTAACCCCTAAATCTCTCAACCACTATATAGTGGACTTTATAGCAAACTGACTGTTTGGACAGATGATCACTGCATTTTGCTTTGTTGGACATGTATCTCCTCCTTCAGCAAATCCCATAATGCTTTGCGAAGAGAGCTCTCCGCGCAAAGCATTCTGGGATATATCTTCTCCCTTCTGTGGCCTTTCCTTTCTTCTCATACAATCTGTACACACTTTTCTCTTACGACCCTCGGCCATCTTCAAAGAACTGCAGTGATAAAGGTGAGGTTCAATGACTGGCTGAAACCATAGGTCACCACACATATGCGCTTGAAAGTAAACATGCGCAGAAAAATATAGCTAAAGGCACGAGCATGTAGGACAGCCTTACGTAAACATAACACCAGAATGATTGACAATTAGAAGGACCACTTATTTGGATGATCCACCTGGAAATAAAAGATTGTCTTCTACACCTTTAAAAGCCAGATTCCTTCATGAGGCTGAACGGCTGAGCAGACGCACAAGTATGTTTCCCAGCTATCTTAATGTTGACGGTTTAAAAGCTACAGTTTTACAGGCTCAAAAGATCTAGGCTGACTGTTAAGAGCCAGTCATCATTAACATCTTTGACTGCAGAACCCAATTCTTCATTCAAAATGGTGAATATCGATTCTTCTATTAGTGTCAGCATGCTTCCTCATGTCAGTCAGCGATGACTGTCTCTCCTTTCTTTGTCAATGTGCCTGTGGCTTATGTTGCATTTAAGTGAGGTGGGATCAATCTGTCCAACAACTTGACAGCTCAAAGCAGCAGCTTGAACAGTGATGTATTCCACCCTTTGGTAAGGTTTGTCAAATGACAATGTGAATGGAGCATGAGTATGAGTAAAGTGCTTCTCTCAGTTATAAATCTTTAGCCCCATCCAGCTTTCAAACCCGTTTTTTAACTTATGGCTGGACCAGCCGGCTGCTGCTTAACTCAATTACCCCAGTAAGTTCTTATTCATAGAGAAAATCTTAATTATCTTGATTTACAAAAAAAAACTTGCATAGAGCCAGTGTGCATTCAAAGTTAGATATGTATTACCAAACCATTTAAATGACCACCAATTGCAAAAAGTTGTAAAATGGAATAACTAAAAATGTTTTTCTAATATAAATCATAATATACCTGTTTCATTCTAAACTTTTCCTGCTGTCCCTTGTCTAAACACAAGATAACAGGGGTCTGCAACCTTTCATACCCAAGGGTCCATTTGACCCTGAGTCAAAGTCCTTAAAAGCCACAAAATATTACATTACATTTTCATAAAACAAAACCTATTTTTCTCTATAGTTCCCTGCCCTAGGAAATATGTTTTAACCTTAAACAACCAACAGTGTGTTTGTATTTTTAGCTTTTAGAATAAGGAGCAACACAAAAAATTTAAGAAAGATGTAGCATGATTTCTATTTTGCGGGTTATTATTTGATGTAAAACAAATCTAATAATGAAACCGAATTTCCAAGCTAAATAAAAGAAAATAGCTTGAAAAGCAGGCTTCTTGTTCTTTTATTGTCATTCTGTTGTGAAAGTTTAATGCAAGTATTCTTGGTAAAAACCACTGAAGCTTCTAATTTGTTTTATTGTAGTACATTAGTTGGTTCTTTATATTTTTTAGCCTCTATTAAGAGCCATTGTAGAAGGTCCAAAGAGCCACATGCAGCTCCACAGCCGCAGGTTGCAGACCCCTGGTTTAGAAAATGCAAAAATGATTTGAAGCTTGGAACCAAAAATATCTGTTCAAATCTACTTTATATTATTAGTATTCAGGTTAAAATGATTGCCAAAAAAAAAATCATGGCTGTATCATTAACGGTTTGTCTGTTTCAGGTAGAGAAGCCAAATTGAACTCCTCTCAATCTGAAAAGCACAGTTTGGCTATAGTTCCTCAACTTCTGATTTGAAGCTTGGTACCAAAAATATCTTCTCAAATCTACTTTATATTGTTAGTTTTCAGGCCAAAATGATTGCCAGAAAAGATCATGGCTGTATCATTAACGGTTTGTCTGTTTCCGGTTCCAGCTGTCTGAAATGATTTTCTATGCAATTTAATTTAAATCAGATGTTTATTAGATGGGATGTTTGAAGAAAAAAAAGACCACTATGTACTTTGAATGCCATAAGATTCTTTATCAATGTATAGTAAGCCAAAAGTGGCAATCTCTACATTACTATGTGTTTTTGACTTGATGTCAGAGAGGGTTCTGAAAATTTGAGAGCAAAGTAACACTACGGTTCCCCTTACATCTTTTGAATTTTTGTATTTTTCCATCAGTTAAGCAAAATAAAGCCTAAACTTTTTGCTAAGAATTTTGTAGAAACTATAGCAGCACAAATAATTAATATTATTACAGTTGTCAAGTCACATGCAGGGTGTATGCTAGGTAGTCAAATGCAGGTTCTACTGGAGCAGATATCGAGTCTTGAGTTACTTTATGTGGAGGGGAAAAACAAAAAATATTCAAAATGTACTTCTAAATAATGTGTTTATTGTTTATTTGGCTAAAGGCTAAGTTATTATGGCCTGTAAATGACCTGTACTTAAATAGCACCTTTCCTAGGCAGAGGACCCCACAGCTTTTTACACTACGTCCAGTCATTCACACTTTCACACACTGATGGTGGCAAGCTACACAGTAGCCACAGCTGCCCTGGGGCTCACTGACAAATGAGAGATAAATCTGATGATGGATGCAGGAGTTCGCCCTACAACACGAAGATTGCTGGTTTGAACCCTCTGTCGTTGTGCAAGACACTTCACATGAATTTCTACTGATGGTGATCAAAACAAAATCATATAAAATCAAAACAAAAAAGATGTTATTACTTTAAATAATAACAACATTTGATTACAATAAAATATTTTGTTCCACCTTTTGTATGGACACCACCCAAGCCGATGTACTAAATATTATAATTCTTAGAAATCTATTTTCATATTTGCCCATTTGTATCACTTGCTTTTAAAAATAAAAAGGAAAGAATGATTATAGAAATAAGCAACGTCTCCCTAAGTTGACAGATTAACTTTCATTTCTGTCTTTCCTTTATGGTTTTCTTTTAAACTTAAATTCCCCCCCCCCCCTTTAACTTTTTTTGACAATTAATTTGACGTGCGAATTGAAGTTGTAGCAGCCAGTTTGAATAATCCAGAAGTGATTACCAAGTCTTGACACATGACTATTTAAAGCCATGTGCTTCGAGCAGACAGCCTTAATATCCTGATGGGTCCAGCATTTTCGTTATGTTGAGTAAAATCCAACTGCCCTCATCAAACAAAATGCAAGAACATCTAATTTGTGTTACGGGTTCCCTTACATGTGCAAAGTAATATTAATTAGAACAATTCACTTGCCTTTTACGATACTCATTATGGGCTTTATGCTTCACAGCTTCCATTAGCTCTGAAACAAAAACAGACATTATACTCAATCAAATGTGTCTTGTTATCATTCAAGCGTGCTCTTGAGCGACAAGACAAGGGGGTGGTGTTTTGAGTACTAGTGGAGACTGTGTGAAGTCTTCTCTCTGGACTGGTTAATGAATTGGCAGAAGGCCTGCACCATTCTGCCAAGCACTTATCAACAATGCAGCCCTTGGCATCTGTTTCTCAGCCAGGAGGGCTCTCCCTGCTATCACCCCTCTCTGTGTTTTGCTAGCTGTTTTTTATTTATTTATCATCACGTTTTCACAATCTTGTACTTCTCCTGGAAGAGAAGTATGTTTCTAATTATCTCAGGGCTATTTATTACAAATGACACTCTCTACACTGCTCTGCACAGATACTCTGAGGGTTACAGAAAATGGGGTTTGCCTTCACTCGATGTTCCTCTATGTTGATGAATGGTGAGATAGAAGGGAGGAAAGCTTTTATCTTTGCACAAAATGCTATGCCCGGGCATGAATATCTGCTTTCATTGTCAGATTATCTTGTGTGTGTGAAAATCCTTTAAAGGGAGATGCTTTTGCTTGAGAGAGCACAGGGGAAAGATCTGATATGCGGCGGGGAGTTACCTGACGGAGGCGTCCGCGATACAAGTGAAGTGAGGAAGACTTTTTTTTATTTTGGTGCCCCAGAAAGGATCAAAGAGAGAAAGGAAGCATAATATATCTGCATCACATTACATCTGAATTTCTGTTTTATTACTTCAGAGGTCACAGAGTTTTTCTAGTATACTGGCCTTAAAGTCAACGTCCAGGTAATTAAGCATCCAGCTGTTTTCTTTGCATCCAGACAGAACTTAAATAAATTTAATCAACCCCCTGTGGAGGGCAATGTTTACATCCTGTTTTTTAAGGCATAGCAAGGACGGCTGTTGCCAGGGCTTATACCGCAATCACTGGCACTGGTGCGACGTGATTGCTCTCCTGGCCATTTAGAGTTTTAACACATGCAAATTCTACATAAAGCAGTGCTGCACCGAAATAGTTTTAGCACATTTTAGAATGTTAACAGAATATGTAAGAAGGAAAGGCAAACTAAAATACAAATAATCTACATAAAACTAATTCAGATTGCATTAATTAAACGAACAATTTTTACTTACATCACATTGTTTTTGTAATATTATATAAATATATATATATATATACACATATTGAGTTGCAGTGGAAGCTTGCACAGTGCTTTGAAAAATTATTTGACACATTAAATGAGAAACATAAAGCATTTGTTTTAGAGATTTTATATTACAAACCAGCACAATATACCACTCAGCCAAAGTTTCATGGTTCGGCACTTTTTGGTTCTGCTTAAGTTTTCTCTTTGAGTTTTCATTGGTTTAATTTCCATTTTGTGTCATTCTGGTTGTTTTCTGGTTGTATTTGAGTTCTTACGAATTTCTTTTTTACTCTCTGCTCCCGCTTGTGCCAGTCTCCTTTCCTCTAGCTGCCGATTAGATCCTCCTGTCCACACCTGCTCCCAGTCAGTTAATTGCCCAGTCTTTGTTCTGTTTGGCATATATATACTCCACCTCTGAAGTTACTCTTTGCTGGATTCTTTTAATTCCTTCCTTAACCCATGTGCTCCTTGTTCAGTTATTTTTGTATTTATGCTTCAGTTGCCACCATTGGTAATTAAATCTGCAAGAAACCACCTCAGCTTCCATCTCTACATTTCAGTCCTCTAAAAACTTCCACACAAAATGACAGTGAAGAAGAAAAGGAAGATTTCAAATGAGCTCCAATCATTTTCCTAGGGTTAGGGTTAGGGTTAACCCTAACCCTAATCTCTAAACATTTCCCTGTTCTTGTTAGGCAAAATGTATCTCTAGACATATGCCACGACTAGTAGTTTTTCCTGTTGATATTATTATTATTATTTTAAGTTGTGGATCTCTGTAGCTCATCTAGCACTCCTTTCCTGTCCTGTTAGTTTAAGTTGACAACTGTGTTAATGACCGGAGATCCTCTAAAGCAGTGTTTTTCAAGCCCGGTCCTCAAGGTACCCTGCCCTGCATGTTTTAGATGTTTCCCAGCTTTCACACACTTGTTATCAATTGATAGCAGATTATCAGGCTTTGCTGAACTGCAATCATCTGAATCAGGTTTGCTGAACCTCAGAAACATCCATAACATGCAGAGCAGGGTGCCTTGAGGGCCAGGATTGAAAAACACTGCTGTAAAGTTTCTCTGCAAATGTACCCCTGATTGGCTGTATGCTTAATTTGTTTTTCATACTTTCACAGATTTAAAAAGTTACTGAAGAATTTGATTTCTTTCCAAATCCAAACATAATAACCAGACATGTAAATCCGTACAAACATTTACATTTCTGATATGATTTAACTTTGAGCAGTGTGGTAGTCATGAAAAATCTTATGAAAACATTTAAAGTCAGAACACTGTAAGATGTTTTGTTCACAAAGAAAATAAATTGAGAATACAGCAATAGTAACACTAAACTACAGTCCTCTTAAAAAGAAAGTTTAAGGTTATTATAGGTTTCAATGGAAAAAAATAAATAAAATGCAGCTATTTCAACATTTATTTCACCCATTGGATCCCCCTTTATTTAATTTTCCTCATTTATTTAAGTATTGCAAAGTTTTGTTTTCACTTGAATTCCAGCATTTTCCATACATTGTTCAAATTGTCTCTGAATAAACCTGAGAATGTGGTGCAGAGGGTAAATAAATCCTATTCCATTCAAAAAAACTGTTCAATCGCTTACAAGCCACGTTAGCCACATATTCACCGGTGTTGGCGGTAGCATTAAGCACAAAGTTATAAACTGCAAACTCGGGGGACGGGAGTACAAATTTCACTAGACCCTTATGTTTTTTCACAAACTTTGAAAAAAAATATTTTTGCCCACAGTGGTAGATTAAATGAAGCCACTAGAATATGGAATACAGTCAGCATGTGAAGCGCATGGTACAATGTTTTCCTTTGAATTTAAGGTATCTCTTTTTCCAAAAGAAATGGTCAGATTTCAGCAGCTTTAGCACAAGATTTCTTAGAAGCAACAGAATCTTACTTTCAGTGAGCCTTTTTTCATTATTTTCTATAATGTCAATATTGTTAATATGACAGTCTGTTAGTCATCCCATCAACTGTGGCATAAAACCCTGATGATTAAAGATATAGTGGAGGATGTTCTTTTTCTTAATTGTTAATCATTCTGGTGATATCTTTACGTAAGTCTGTCCTATGTGCTTTCACTTTTTTTCACTTCCCATACAGGCTATTTTATTTATATATTTTTCTACAAAAACTTACACAATGTGTCTTCAATAAACAAGTAATTATATTAAGCTGTAAAGGTCAAATTTTGTGTCTTCCTATGCTGGATAATGTATTTGAGAATTTACCAAAAACGGTCTCTGAAAGATTTAAGTTTAAAGTTGTCTTTTTTATTAGACCAATATGTTTCATCTGGATAGAAAAATTCTAACATTTTTGAGTGGCACAGCCAGAGTCCTAAATCTGACAGATAATCTGTTAAGTAAGCTAAAGGTTAGAGTGATGACAAGGAGGCCTTACATTATTTAAGGCTTTTAATTAATCAACTAAGGTGATTAGGCTCTGGCAATGTTTTTGGTAGGTAACAGGCTGAATGTTAAAGGAAACTCTGGTTTTAGTGTATGCTATTTTGTGATGTTGTCGCTGACTATCCTGTTTCTGCCTTTATGATTCATTACTATAATTTCTTTGCTCTAATATTGATTGGAAGACTTCCTATGTTGTCATATTGTTATGAAGATGCTATACGGCCATAATCCTTTTATAATTTCACTAGTAAAGTTTTCTTCCCTAACAGTGTTGCTACAGTGTTGAAACCTCTCCTCTAACCTCAGTGCTGTCACTGATGGCTTTTCTTTCAAGCTTCCACCCACAGCTTTATTCTAATGTACTTTAAGCTTCTCTGGACTTGCAAAGTGCTTCTTCACAGCCACTTGTTAATAAGGTTTTAGACACTGAAAATGGCAATCTTGGCAAACTTTAACATGTTTTTAAGCTTTGTAGGCATCATTTAGCCAGATCTTTCGTTCTTCAGCCAGTTGTTAAGAGCAGCACTTTGTAATTTGATTTTATCTGCTATTTAGATGCCAGTAAGTGACAACTCCTGCCCTGTTCTATGAGTTTGAGCTAGACTTGGCAGGAATGATGACTTGATGGACTTTTCAGTTAATTATAAAGCTACATTGAAAGTTATTTATAATCCAGTTAATGGTCCTACAATCAAGATAAATAAAGATAGTTTTTTTGAAAGAAGGATTTGCATAAACTCCCAAGACATTGTGATATTTTAGTGTATCAAAACATCCAAGAGAAAACAGTAGGTTAAAAAAGCATATTGTTTATCCAAAACATTTAGAAACATATACAATAAGAGACAAACATTAAAAAAAGGTATTGCACTGCTCTTGTGACAACACCATACAGAGCATGCAGACTGCTTTTAGGCAGTACATATCTCAGCGTTTTCCCCTGGGTGAGAGCATCTGTCATTTGTGCTGTATTTGTCTGTTAGGTGACACAGTTTTTGGTTGTTACAGCTAATGCAGCACAACGGCGCATCATTTAAGCTTCTGAAGCATCAAAATAATAACTTAGAGATGATCATTGGATGTGTCAGGAATTAGTGCAGCGTTAATGAAAGGATTCTACCTTGTCAATCACTTTGTCAGTCACAGTGGATAAGTGTGTTTTTGTCATGATGGGTTTTCAGAAAAGCCCAGTATGCAGAACACCACGGAAACAGATGAAAAGTTTAACAAGTTTTATTGAGCACAAGCACATGGAATAAACACAGGAACTGGTTCAGGCCTGGGGACAGGTTCACTGGAGTCTGTGAGGATGACAGTTCAGTTAGCTTGGGAGCAGATGAGTCTGAGAGTTTCAGATTTATACCTTGAGGTGTCCGGGTTTGGCTTTGAGAGAGGAACTGTTGGGTCCAGAGACTGTTTAGTTCAGCAGAGTCCAATAACCGCTTCAGCGTCTTACTTCTAGCGTGAGGGCAGACCTTGGCTTTGAGTTTCCAGCTCTTAGTCCAGATCTGCATGAGAATCCAGAGAAGGGTCTTCAGGTTTGGCTCAGAGGGCTGTCTCAGCAGGTTAAGCTCATCCAGAGCTTACAAGGAAAAACTGGATTCCTGAAAGCAGAGACAAAGAGGGATTAGAATCCAATCAGGAATCAGGAGCAACAAAGGTTCTCAGAAGAAGCTAGGCTCAGGTGCTAACCAAACTGGATAAACACTGCGGCGTTGAGGCAAGGTCTGAAGGCAGGTTATATACTGTGGATCCTCTGATGATGAGATGCGCCTCAGGTGTGTCGAAAGCTCAGCTCAGGAGGATCCACGGCGGACTCTGCTGGAGAAAGGTGGAACTTCTCCAGATCCCAACAGTACCCCCCTTTCAACGACCGCCTCTAGGCGGTCCAGAAGACGTCGAAGGGAGGGAGCGCTCATACTCCTCGATCAAAGATGGGTCGAGGATGTAGGAGCCAGGAACCCACTGGCGATCCTCCGGACCGTAGCCCTCCCAATCGACGAGGTACTGCCAACCGCGACCTCGCCGACGGGAGTCCACGATCCGACGGACGGTGAAGGCCGGATGTCCATTGACGTCCAGGGCGGGTGGAGGGGAGTCGGATGGTGGGCACAAAGGACTAGAGATGACTGGTTTGACCTGAGAGACGTGGAACGTGGGATGGATGCGAAGAGTCGGGGGAAGTTGCAGGCGTATGGCTGACGGATTGATAACCTGGGCAACTTTGTATGGACCAATGTATCTAGGTGAAAGCTTGTGAGACATCCCCTTGAGGGGGATGTCCCGAGTGGAAAGCCATACCTCTTGTCCAACCGAGTACTCTGGGGCAGGACGTCTCTTTGAGTCAGCGAAGCGTTTCGTAGTTTCCGAGCAACGATTGAGTGAAGCGATGGTGTCTCTCCAGATGCGTTGACATCGACGGATGTGTTGGTTGACTGATTGCACCGAAATCTCTCTCTCGTCTGCAGGAAAAAGTGGCGGTTGATAACCAAGACTAACCTGAAATGGTGACTGGCCGGTGGAAGCTGACTTGAGAGAGTTGTGGGCGTATTCAATCCATGTGATGTATTGGCTCCAGTCGGTGGGGTTATTGGAAGTGAGACAACGAAGGGTAGATTCGAGCTGTTGGTTCATTCTTTCGGTTTGACCGTTAGACTGTGGATGATAACCTGAGGTGAGTGAAGACTTACAGTTGAGTGCTGAACAGAAAGCCTTCCAGACTTGAGAAACGAACTGGGGTCCACGGTCCGAGAGAATTTCTTGAGGGATTCCATGAAGACGAAAGACGTGTTTAACCAGGAGCTGGGCGGTTTGAAAGGCCGTGGGAAGTTTCCTGAGGGGAATCAGATGGCAAGACTTTGAAAATCGGTCGACGATGGTAAAAATTGTGGACATACCTCGAGAGATGGGAAGACCAGTGACGAAATCAATAGAGATGTGAGACCATGGATGCGTGGGAAGAGGAAGAGGATACAACAGACCTGAGGGTGGTTGATGTGAGGTCTTATTTCTGGCGCAGGTAGAACAAGTCAAAACATATTCCTTGACATCCTTGTGCAGGGTAGGCCACCAGAAACGTCTAGAGATTAAGGCGATGGTTCTGCTCACCCCCGGATGAGCGGAAAATTTGGCTGTATGCATCCACTGGATTAGGCGAGATCTGACAGAAGAAGGGACATAAGTTCGGTTTGGAGGACCGTTACCTGGGTCAGGTTCAGAAGCCAGGGCAGAGTTAATAAGATTGGTGATCTCCCAGGTAACCACTCCAACAGTGCAGGAAGCGGGAAGGACAGGTTCAGGCGTCTCGGATTGATCAACGGAATAAAGACGAGAGAGAGAATCGGTTTTGATGTTCGTGGATCCGGGTCTGTAAGAGATTATAAGATTGAAGCGAGAGAAGAAAAGAGACCACCTTGACTGACGAGGATTGGCTTGTTTGGTAGACTGGATGTAGGCTAGGTTCTTGTGATCAGTCCATACAAGAACCGGGTGCTCAGCTCCCTCAAGCCAGTGTCTCCACTCCTCCAATGCCAGTTTGATGGCCAAGAGTTCGCGGTCACCAACGTCGTAGTTTTGCTCAGCAGGGGAAAGTCTACGAGAAAAGAAGGCACATGGGTGAACTCTTTGATCTGTGTCGAGTCTTTGGGATAATACTGCTCCCACACCAGAGTCGGAAGCGTCCACTTCAAGGATGAATTGCTTGGTTGGATCGGGCTGGATTAACACAGGGGCTCTGGAAAACAAAGTCTTAAGTTTGTCAAATGCATTTTGTGCTTCGGGGGTCCACTGGAAGGTCTTTTTGACTGAAGTTAGAGAAGTTAGAGGGAGAGCTGTCTGACTGTAATTCCTGATAAATCTTCGGTAGAAATTGGCGAAACCCAGGAATCTCTGCAGCTGTTTACGGTTTTCAGGTACCGGCCACTCCAAAACTGCTTTTATCTTTTCTTCAGAAGGCTTAACCTGCCCGCCCTCGAGCACAAACCCCAAAAAGGTGACTGATTGTTGATGAAACTCGCATTTTTCGGCTTTGACAAAAAGTTTGTTTTCTAATAATCTTTGCAGGACCAGGCGGACATGTTTCTTATGTTCAGAAAGATCTTTAGAATAAATCAGGATGTCATCGATGTAGACGAAAACAAATACATTTAAAAAGTCTCTGAGAACATCGTTTACCAAGGCTTGAAAGCATGCAGGGGCGTTAGTGAGACCAAAAGGCATGACTAGATATTCGATCTGACCTAAGGGAGTCTTGAAGGCTGTCTTCCATTCATCTCCATCTCTTATCCTGAGAAGGTGATAAGCGTTCCTTAAGTCGAGCTTAGTAAAGACAGTAGCCCCTTGTACTGGTTTGAAGGCTGATGCTAGCAATGGAAGTGGGTACTTATTCTTAACAGTTATTTGGTTCAGGCCTCTGTAGTCGATACAAGGTCTTAGTGAACCATCCTTTTTGCCAACAAAAAAGAAACCAGCACCCAGCGGAGAAGAAGAGGGACGGATTATCCCAGCAGCTAATGACTCGTTAATATATTTCTCCATTGTCTCACGTTCTGGTTTGGAAATATTGTATAGTCTACTGCTGGGTAGGGGAGCTCCTGGTAATAGTTCAATCGCACAATCATATAGTCTGTGAGGTGGAAGGGACGTAGCACTGACCTTACTGAAGACGGGAGCTAGATCATGGTACTCGGAAGGGACAGAAGTAAGGTCAGGAGAGTCCATCTCCCCCCCGCCTCTAGGAGACCTCACAGTGGGAGCTGCCGAACGGAGGCATGTTTCATGACAAGAGGTCGACCAGGATTCAATATGGCGATCTTTCCAGTTAATATGGGGGTTATGTCGTTCCAGCCACTCAAAACCAAGCACCAGAGGAGAACATGCAGAGGGAAGAACAAAAAATGTTAAGGTTTCACGATGGTTACCTGAGATTAACAGCTCGAGGGGTTGCGTTTGGTGGGTAACCTGGTGGAGTCTCTTCCCATCAATAGCGGAGACACAGAGTGGCTGGTTTAGAGGAATAGTCTAAATTTGTAGCTGCTGAACCAAGTTGGAGTCAATCAAATTCCGTTCACAGCCTGAATCGATGAAGGCAGATAGTGTTAGATTCTGATCTGAGAAGAACAAGGTGGCTGGGAGCATAAGACGAGGAGATTTCACAGAGATAGAATGGCCCGTCAGACTCCTCATATCCTCTGACGGGCCCCGGCTTTTGATTTAGCTGGGCATGAAGCGATGAAATGGCCACTCTCACCACAGTAGATACATAGCTTAGCCTCGTATGTCCAACCTGCATGGGTTCGAATTCAGTATCCACTGTATGAGAGGCCTGAACTGGCAAAGGGAGAGACTGGGTCTTAGACCTCGGCTTGGCAACGAGCTCTGTGGGAGCAGAAAAAACAGTTACATTATTAAATGCGGGGCAGACTCAAAAAAACCCTGATTCCTTGGTTTTGAGCTGTTTCTAGCTCGGATTCTGTTATCCAGCCTAATAGTCAGGCAGATCAATTCCTCTAGAGTTGCAGGTTCGTCGAGGGTTGCAAGTTCATCTTTAATGTTTTCGTTTAAGGCCTTGAAATAAGCACCTTTTAAAGCACATTGATTCCATCCGGAAGCTGCGGCTTTGACCCGGAAGTTGATGGAGAAATCCGCTACAGAAGAATTCCCCTGTCTAAGGTTCAAAAGAGCACAAGAGTCTATAGTTTGATCTGTTTCTTGGTTAAATACTTGGGAAAATTCAGAAACAAAATCAGAAAATTGACAACTGAGGCTGTCTTCGGAGGCGAACCTTGCCTCCGCCCACTCAAGGGCTCGTCCGGTTAATTGAGACAGAATAAAAGTTATCTTCTTTTGATCAGTTGGAAAACTACCAGGAGAGTTTTGAAAAATTAAACGGCATTGAAACAAAAATCCTTTACAGTCCTTCATATCACCTGAAAACTTTTCAGGAAGACTAGGGCGGAACTCTGGAGATGACGTCACCGCTGGTGACCTTGGAGGCGTAACTGGACCCGGAAATGGTTGTGCAGCCGACGTGGCATTAGCACTGCTCATGTAGTTAGCATAGCTTTGAATCATTTGGTTCTGTAACTCAATGTTGGTGTTCAACTCACGAAGGGCCAGAGCGTGTCCTTGAATTTGAGCATCTTGCTCCTCCAACCGACAACGGAGGTGATCTGCTGGGCCTTGTGTTTGGCCGCAGTGTTCTGTCATGATGGGTTTTCAGAAAAGCCCAGTATGCAGAACACCACGGAAACAGATGAAAAGTTTAACAAGTTTTATTGAGCACAAGCACATGGAATAAAGACAGGAACTGGTTCAGGCCTGGGGGCAGGTTCACTGGAGTCTGTGAGGATGACAGTTCAGTTAGCTTGGGATCAGATGAGTCTGAGTTTGAGAGTTTCAGATTTATACCTTGAGGTGTCCGGGTTTGGCTTTGAGAGAGGAACTGTTGGGTCCAGAGACTGTTTAGTTCAGCAGAGTCCAATAACCGCTTCAGCGTCTTACTTCTAGCGTGAGGGCAGACCTTGGCTTTGGGTTTCCAGCTCTTAGTCCAGAGCTGCATGAGAATCCAGAGGAGGGTCTTCAGGTTTGGCTCAGAGGGCTGGCTCAGCAGGTTAAGCTCATCCAGAGCTTACAAGGAAAAACTGGATTCCTGAAAGCAGAGACAAAGAGGGATTAGAATCCAATCAGGAATCAGGAGCAACAAAGGTTCTCAGAAGAAGCTAGGCTCAGGTGCTAACCAAACTGGATAAACACTGCGGCGTTGAGGCAAGGTCTGAAGGCAGGTTATATACTGTGGATCCTCTGATGATGAGATGCGCCTCAGGTGTGTCGAAGGCTCAGCTCAGGAGGATCCAACTTCTCCAGATCCCAACAGTTTTTACTTTATACCCAGTAAATTCCATAGCGTTAAATATGCAGTGTCAAAGTACATTGACTCTTTGAGAGTTATTACAACAACAACTGGAGTAAGATATAAACTTTGTAGAGAGTTAGTTTTAACACTAATTCAGAGTAGGACCAAATACACTTGAATTGGTGTGAACTCTTAAAGTCTTTAACACTGCAAAATTTCCTGTGTACAGGAAAATGAATAAAAATAAAAGCTGCTGTCTCACCCATATACAGTAGTAGCCATTTAAACATATCCCACTTTCCTTGTCTGGTCCCCTACAATTCATTTTTAGACATCAATCTTTGCACTAAAATATTGTTTCTGTCATTTGTGGACATTAAAATCTAAACAGAAGGATTATCTCCTGGTCAGACCATGTAATTGAATGAAAGGGTGGAGTCTGAGTAAAAAAATATACACGCCCAGGTGAAGGCCAGTGGCTGGATGTTGGAAGGGATTTTACTGGAAGCTGCAGGGAAGTGGGCTGCAATTTGGCTGCCGTCAACTGGGAAGGGCCATTTTCAATGGCTGCTACTATACTATTCACACTCTTGTCTTGCTATATATATAGTAAGGACCATGAGTTGACTCCATTTGACTTCTATTAATTTTCAGTCATTTTTAATACTAAAACTTTGGCCCTAAACCTAAGAGTTAGGAAAATAGTTTTTGATTACAAGCATGTACATGTGAAATGTCTTCACTTTACAACAAACAGTCCTTAAAGGAATAGTACACCCAAAACATGATTAGCCTTCATTTTCTACTCACCCCCATGCTGAACAACACTCTGGAGTACTTTTTTGATATCTCAAATGCATCTGGAGATCTGGGAGGCTTCTTGCTGTCTGCTGACATTCAAATAATGGAGGTCTATGGCGCCCGAGGCAGAAAGGTCCATAAAAGTCCACAAAAAACGTGTCAATATTCCTCCATACTGCTCATCCAATGTATTCCAAGTGTCCTGAGTGGGTAGCATCCATAATTTACTCAAAACGAAGTCATTTAGAATGTTTTTAGAGCATAAACAGTAGTGTATAGGATTTCCTAAAAGCGCGTTCACAAGCCTACGGAGACCGCGGCAGACCAAACCAGATGAAAGTGCGCATTCAGCTCGGCAATGAACTCATGCCTTTCCTCAACACTGAAGTCCTCAGACATTTTTCTTTCGTTGTTTCTTTCTTTGCACAGGTAAACAGCACATTTCTTCTTCTACGCTTGCATTATTGGCAGAGCAGACGCTGAATGCGCACTTTCATCTGGTTTGGTCTGCCGCGGTTTCCGTAGGCTCGTGAACGTGCTTTTAGGAAATCCTATACACTACTGTTTATGCTCTAAAAACATTCTAAATGACTTAGTTTCGAGTAAATTATAGGCGCTACCCACTCAGGACACTTGGAATACATTGGACGAGCAGTATGGAGCAATATTGACACGTTTTTTGTGGACTTTTATGGACCTTTTTGCCTCGGGTGCCATAACCTCCATTATTTGAATGTCAGCAGACAGCAAGAAGCCTCCCAGATCTCCAGATGCATTTGAGATATCAAAAAAGTACTACAGAGTGTTGTTCAGCATGGGGGTGAGTAGAAAATGAAGGCTAATCATGTTTTGGGTGCACTATTCCTTTAATGTGATGGTGAAACTAGAAAATGGTCCTCACCCTGAATCTGAGATGGAAGCACACCCACACCCACCAAGTTTTTCTCACTATCTTTGCAGGGTCTTTCCATGAATTACTCTAAGCTAACTGTGACCCTTATCCTTACCCTAACAATTACGGGTTGATACCTAACCCCAAAAAGGACATAAACTCAATTCACACTTTAGTCCTAAACACAAGCCCTGACCCCTGAACAGCAATTCCTCATGTGGGATCCAGGCACCAGGCCCCACAAGGAGCAGTCAATCACCACAACATGCCTTTTTTCCTGAAAATGGGCACACATGTATATTATATGTCTATCTGTATGAAATTATTCTGTACAGATTTAGTCTGTCTGAACCATTTGGGATTCTGATGATCACAATCATTGCATGAGAAATTGTTCAAATAATCAACTTAGTAATGTAAATCTAAGAAGCGTAACTGCACAAAACCACAGACATAAACAGGAGTCCTAGAGATAGTTTAGGGGTAATCATACCCATTCATGAAATTCTCTAGTCTTTTTTCTTTTAAATCAACTGTCCTATAAATGTCCTGCACAGTGGCACAGTTGTTGGCATTATGTTTTCCTAAAAAATTGTTTAATATCGACTAAATATTAAGCTTTTGAAATAATATTAAGGATACATAAATCAAATTTCCTGCTCAACCTTTATTTGACTATTTTACACTAAAGGTTACCTACTGCTTAGATTTGCATCTGTGTTGACTTTAAGCATGGCTGCATGAAGTGATATTTAAGAGTTAATACTGAGTTATCTTTTATTAAATCTTCTAAACTAAAAACGTGGCATTGCTTAACAAAGACGACCTCTGCATATAAAAAATGGATTCAAAAGTATCAAACAGATTTTATTTGGATCATGTTCAAAACAAGCACATTTCAGACAATTGCAGATAAGATTATTTATGCATCAGTAATGACTAGAAATCAGCATTTTTCTCTCACACATATCCTTTATCACTCTCTCTCCCTTATTTCTTAGGCTGTATAACATTGACCTGCCTCAACTGTTAGTTTGGTTCTACATACAAATGTGTTTTGGGTCATGTGAAGTGCAGCTTTAATATTCAGATGATATTCTAGCCGAAGTGCAGATTGTTTATGTGGAACGCCTAAGTTGGAAAGGAAGCAATTTTGTGTTGTTCTACATTTGAACTGAATTCACTTAGAATAGGAGAGAAACACACAAGATACAGAAGAGCTGAATTTGAAATGTAATGAAAAACTAAAAAAAAAAAATTGGAGAACACAAACCAGGACGTGAAGATTTTAAATAAGCACGTAACTGGAATATTTTATTCCTCAAAGGGGGCAAATATGCACTGTTTGTACTTTTAGAGGAAAAGGATCTTATGTGCATATTTTATATCCACGCAGACCGATTATTCACTTGATCCATGCTAATTCTCTCAGTATGCTTTTCCTCTTTCCCAAATAAAAAAGAGGATTTTCACAGCAGGCCCCTCTTTTCCTTATCTACCCCTTTCCTGCCAAACAGTACAGAAGAAAAGAGGCTTATTTTTGCAAGCTATAGTAGAATGCACTTTTCATCTGGAAGGTGATACTGTAAGCACAGGTGGCTAAACAACCAGGTGTTTGGGAGGAAGGATGCAAAAAAAAAAAAAAAAAAGAGAACAAAACAAGAGCAATGAACACAAAAGAGGAAAGGGAATGAGAGCATCGGTGGAGAAATGAAATGAGAGGGCGAAAAAAAAAAAACAGGAGTCAGCAGTTAGGAACATGTTTGAGTGCTTTTCAGGTATCTTATTCTGCTCACACAATAAGACAGGCAGTCAATCACATTAATTAACCTTTTGTTGTTAGTTTCTCTCACTTCATAGGCTTGCACAATAAGAAGCAAAAATAGACATTAGATGCAGAGAAAAAAGATACAATAATAATTCAGCTAATTTGAATGTAAGCTCATGGACTTAACATATGGGTTAGCATTGAGAATAATAGTATGTGTGGTTATGCTAAAACACCAAAGATTATGTTAAGCACATTCATGGAATCAACTTAGACTACAGATGGTAATTAAGTGTGAACATGCATAGTCAGAGGCCAAGTTAATCCCAGGTAAAGCGGTAAACACACAATAAAACATTGGTCAGAAATAACTGTTGCTTTGATTTGCCTTTATGTAAATTTCCAATAACTATCAAAGGCCTCTCCTTTAACTAACTGTGCGATTAAAATGGACTGACATAAGTGTATCCCTGGTTCAGATCCTACTTTGAGAAAGAATGTCGATCATCTAAGCGATTAGCAAATACATGTCACAATAAACCTCCATTTACGTTTTTCTGTTCACTGATTTTAGAGCTGCACTGATCCAGCATTTTCCCCACCTAATCTGATACTGATGCCTAGGCTGTCTAGTCTTGAAAGAATGAGCCATATATGTTATGATGGGAATAAAGGCTATAGCCTTGACATAAACATAAAATGTTGAAAAAGGCAACTAATACAGACAGATATAAATGTACTTTATGTCATTTATTAACAAATAAGTGGCAAAAAGAGAGAAACAATTATTCCCTGTAAATTGCACTGCATTGGATATCCAATATTAAATCACTGATATCTGATCCAGCCAGTACTCGAGTGCAGGGCGGGGGTTGGGGGGTGGGGGACTATTTTCTCATTCACTAAGAAACTATTAAAAAGGCTTGTGCCATCTTTATTAAAAAAGATGCTACTTTTTACCAAAGATCAAAGGAGACTGCTAAAAATGGGTTAATAACTGTATAATACATGAGTGAGGCTTGGAATGATTGAGGTAACCAATCCACAGTGTCTGTTAAATGGTACTTATACAAAACTTTAGTAGACTGAAGTCAGAAAATGATTTTAATGAGAGAGTAAAGGGGACCTCTGCCTGAAAAGAATGTAAGAAATCTCCTTAATGAATCTTATCTAATATTGTGCAGTAGAATAACTTAAAGTTGAAGCCAATTATTGAGTTTTAATTTATTGTGAGGTCTCAGGTTTGAATAATGGAAAAAGCTTAATTGTATCACAGCTTATGTTTACCACAAAAATTTCTGCATGTGAAATTATCCAATAGGTTTGCAGCCATGCAATATTTTAGATTTAGACAAAGGAACTGGGTTAAGTAAAATACTGAAAGCTTGCAATGTTGTTTTGTAACCTAACCATGCTATCAATGTCTCTAACATTCAGAAAGAAAAAAACCCTCCAGAGTATTTTCTAAGCTATTCATTTAAAAACTAAGGAGAACGTTTGGCTTCACAGGAGAAACATTTAAAGAATTATGGAATACATTTAGGTTTCCATTTTCCTACAGGGAGAAAATCTAATTTCCTCTAAAAAATGTGTTCCCATCTTTACAAGCACTGGCTTTTGAAGAGGGAGTAACCACCCAATCTCTGCATCATTAGAAGCACTAACTGACAAAGCAATACCAGACACAACATCAGTAAATGAAGCACTGCTACATAGATGAAAATATGTATGTAATATTCTCAAATGTAAAAACATTGCACAAAAATTAATTGCTCTTTATTATTTGTGCTCTCTACTGACTCTACCATTTTATTCTGTCTAATATCTGTTTAGAAATAAAACAAACAAACAAACCAAAAAATACCCCAAACAAATTAAAACACTGAGGTTGTACAATGTTTTGTCTTTTTCCTGTAAAGTGAACATCCTTGCACTGACCTGGGGGCTCCCTGTCTCTTGTAGCCTAATGACCACAGCTTTTGCTACTGCACACTGCTAAAATCTGCTTCAGGCCATCAGTGAAAAACAGGATCTCTGCAGCTTAGATCAACACAATATATACTGTTGAAAGTAACTATATAGTACAAGCTAGCACACTGGGTATGGTGAAACAAGGCCGGCTGTGTTTCCTCCAAAACAATGTGATCAATGAAAAGCCAGACACAACAGCACATAAATCAATTAGAGGATGTGAAAGTTTATTTAATTTTACCCTGTTCCCCTGCTCTGTTTGTCGTCCTCTCTCAGCTGTAACATTTTCTCTGTAAACACGCTGCAAACGTGATTGATTAACACTTCTTTCCTAAAACCCATCTGTTTGGGCAATAAGGCCTTTTTCTAATGCATGAAACAGTCAGTGTCCCCGAGCGCTGTTTAATCCGTCAGCTTACATAGAAGACTGAGCATAGATTTGGACCACCACCACTGAGGGCTACACAGGCAGGCAGACACATGGACACATTTTAGTTCGAAAAAAACAACAGACTTGCGCAAACATCTGACATGGGGGTGCACTCTTGGTTTTCTCTTTAATGGCTCTTCTCTCACTTTTCTTTCCATTATCTTCTTCAGACATATCGTATATGCACCGCTCATCCCCAAAGGACCATCCAGATATGAGAAAAACTAAGTGGAAAAGAGTGTAAAGTGTGATTTAAGGAGATAGAAGTGATAAGAAGTATGATTCCAGTGCATTTTTGCTGTGTGGGGTAAGACGTCGGTGAGCAGATGTTAGTGGATCATGACCAGCTGAGTGATGTCACTTTTCAGGTCAGAACATGAATAAAAAAAAAGTAACTCTGACAGAGTTTTATGTCGGTTGACCAAGTTTCTTTCCTTTCTTTTGCTGATAGAAGAGCAGGATTTAATTAATGTTGAAGGACAAAGGAGGAATATGACTTTTGAGGGAAGAAAAGCATTTGCATCAGCCTAAGGTACCACCATAAAAATCATACATATACATATAAAAATCCATTGGTATTCAAGAATACATTATGATTAAATACTGGGCATTGCTTTTAGATGGAATAAAGATCTCAACTTGAAGATTTAAATCCCAATTTCTGCATTTTTAGTTTTTTCTACAGCTTTTTATTTTGATTAGTATCTTACAGGGGTTACCAACCTTTTTAAGGCTTAGAGCTACTTCATGGGTATTGGGGTCATACAGTAGGAAATGCTACCTACACTGACCTAAGGACTCAAGGAGTCAGTTTTCAACTAAACTTCATACATTATTTTCTCTTTTAATTTCAAATTTTCTTTTAGATATTGTCATTTTGAAATCTCTGTAAAATTTCTTAGATTCTCTATATGATATGATGAAATGCACTAAGTGATAAAAGAGAACAGCAACAGAAAAAATTAAATTCAAAAATTACAGTATTCCACTGGTGAAATTCTTTAGGAGTTGTGACTGCTTCTAAGGTACATGTAAGAGAGATCCTTGCAGATAAATGCTGACTTTTTAGTATTCTGGGTTAGTAACCCATAATAAATATCAACATCAATAGTGAGCCTTATTGGTTGACAGGTTTTTTTTTTTTTTTTTTTTTTTTTTTATCAGTGGCTAACTTCACACAGATCACCATACTTTGTACAGGTGGGATGCTAACCATTTTACTGCCCTAAGCACAAATGCTTTATGGTGTCCCCCCCTTCGGTGAATTGGCCAAGGCCGCTTAGCCTTTGAACTTTATTTAAGATGTCAACGTAAAACACCTTAATGTGATAAACTGACAAATCTGGCATTATACATCCTGTCCAACTGCAAGTAGATTTGTGAATCAATTACACTATTTAATATCAGATAATTGTTCAAATTTAAATGTTACAACATGGTTGAACATAAATAAAAAGTTTTTTTTTTTTTTTTTACATATTTTTTTTTTTACATTTTTTTAATAATTGTTTAAGCATCAGAGCAAAAAAAAACTTTCTTTTATGGATGTGCATGTTTATTAGAATTGCAACAACATCAAGCTAAACAATTATCAAGAATGTACTACAGAATAATCAATATTATGTTCAAAAGGACCACAGGTACTTTGATACATATACTTCCAACCAAGGTAACAGTTTTAATTTAATGGAGGAAAGTATATTAAAATGAAGAAACAAATACAGTTCAGTGATGAAAATGCAATAACGGGGGGTCATTCAGATAGGTCTGAGCATGCCCTTACCATTGCCCTTACCATTGGGTAACCTCCATGTATTAACTTTAATTTCAATGTTTGTTTTCCACATTCACTTTACCAAGCTGTTTTTTATTCATCAACTCATTCCCCAGTCTCTTCCTTCCTCTTTTATTTTTCTACACACAACTTTTTCTAAACACACCTATGAGAAAAAAAACAATATTGTGTGATATTCATGGGCAAAGCCCTGACCTTTTGTATTATAAAATGCAAAAATATTGTAAGCCTGTTTTTTTAACCCATCATTGGTCTCATTTTTATAGAAACAAATGACTCAGAGTAAAACAAATGAGAAGGCATTGAAGAAAAGGACAAATGCTGGCAGAGTGTTATTTGCTAGTAGTTCTTTAGCCATGCTCTAAACCTCTTTTTTCATTAATGCAACATTCTCAGGACCTCCTGACACAAGACTATTATAATTACATTTTTGTTGTAAACTCTGAGTTCTTGTCTTTTTTTCACAGAGAAACAAAATCCGCTCTCAAATATTCCTCATCTACTGCTAAGCTACATTCTTAAGAATAATTTAGTCTTAACTTTTCATATATTCTGCATTCTAAGGCATTATAAAATACGACAACAAAAACCTTCTAATTAACATCAGAAGCAGGTATGAACACTCGGCCTACAACCCAGTGTGCGCGGTGCTTATTATGCATGTTCTCATGAGTCTAGAAGCATAATTCATCACAACAACTCTTGAAAAGCTATAAGGCTATTTTACATACCAGTGATCGCATTGAAATAATTTATGAAACAGAACCTCTCAGTCCTGAGAGGGAAACATTCAAAGCTGCAATGATTTCTCACATTTCTGGGTCAGATGACAGCCATAAATCTTTCTTATTAGAAATGCCACATTTCCCCCCACCAGGACTGGCACCTTGAAAAACAAAACACAGCAAAGAAAAAGAGAACAAAGGATAATAAAAAAAAAGAAAGAAAGAAATAAAATCAAACAACGAAGAATTAAAAAATAAAGATTAGAAAGACAAATGACATGATGTTGAAAAGACTGTTTTTGATCGGGAGATTAATTTTTCATTTAGAGGATGAAATACAAAAGCCATAGAAAAAGATTCAAACAGTCGCAGGGAAACCGATAACACAGCATATATCAGCATTCACCTGACGGTTGGTAGAATGCCATTATAATATGTGCTGTGTTATCATTTCAGGTCAAAAGCGTTGAAAGCAGTTTCCAACCACTGGGCCCTGAGCTTGCCTTGCAGGATGGCAGCTATGCCACAGTTTTTTTTCCCTCCTAAAAATCAAGGTCATGCATATTTCACATTCTTAGCAACGCCATACTTTAATAGTGGCTTATAAAGCCGCTAGAATATACTGAATATACTGTAAACTGTTTGCATAATTTAAATGTTTGTCTTTTTTATGATGAGTATGCATGAAAGGACATTACACTAAAATGGTATCAAATGTTGTTCAAACAGGAGATAAGACTGACAATGTGATAAAGGAGCAGGGAACAGCTAATTAGCTGTTTCTTATGCCTCCCAACACAGTTTCATGTGTCAGTAATCCGGTATGACCTCTGTCACAGGAGACCTGGGATAGTTGGCTCAGGCGCAGAACACTTGCTTATATATAGAACAATGAAACAGATTTCAATTAGTCCATTAACAGATCATTTGACACTGTAATTAAAAACATCTCGCATTGATGAACTAATCAATTCCCGCTTTGTAATGCAAGCTTAGAGCAGTTTTCCTCAGATTGGAGAACAGAGGGTTTGTGCAGGTTTGTAAACTATTTAAATGCCTTTTCTTTTTGAGAAATGTACAGGTTCTTTGCAGCAAATGGATCTTGAACCTGAATATAAATGGTGATGCAGAGTTGGAAGACGTGACTGAAAAGAAACAAAATTGGGAACGAAATGCATGAATTGTATAGTTACTCTGTCACATACACTTCTGTTTGTTCATTGCAGCTTTGTTATCCTGGATCTGTTACAAGAAGGAGAAAAAACAATCTTTCATTTTTGATATATAAGAAAATGAACACATTTATGAACAAAGTAAGACACTGGTAAATCCCACAAGTATAACAATATAAAAAAAGTAAAATATAACCAACTGCAAATAGGCGCTACTCTGCCTCTGACATAACAAATGGCAGCGCTCTGGACTGTTGAGGAAAAACAAAGCAGCAACGCTTGAAGTACTTGCAGGTACTTGAGTCTTGCTAAAGTTTTCGGCTCACCAGTTTGTTGACCTTCTTCCTGCACCTTGGAAGTTAGTGAAGTTGTGCCAGAAACTTTTGTATCTCACCATGTGGACATTTAGGATCATTGTTTATTCTTAATATCAATTGCAGAAATCTTGTGAAGAACATTAAGTGATTGTTGAGAAATAAAAGGAACCCCATCTCTGTCTAACTCTCCTCTTAAGTCTGCCCAAAATTTTAAAAAGTTTAATTTATGTCAACTCATAATCCCACCTAAAGCTATAATTCCTGTGAAACAAAAGCTCTCATATGTGTAGAATATGCAGTATTTAAAGTTTAACAAAGTATATTGGAAACACTGTACGAGCAGAATTTCTGTGAAATTAGATGAATCTTAAAAAAAAATAAATAAAATAAACTCAGAAAAACTAAAAAGAAAGTAAAGAATAAAAATCAAACATTTTATTTTCTTTATCAAATCACGTTCAAGTATTCTCTGTAAAAAAAAAACAATGACATTGTTGTGAATACCTTATATTCAGTGTTGGAAAGTAACAAATTACTAACTTTTGCTGGAGGTTTCTTCCTGTTCAAAGGGAGGTTTTCCTCTCCACTGTCGCTACAAGCATGCTTAGTGTGAGGGATTGCATTTGAGTCGATGAAATCAACTGGTTGTCCTTAGATTGAAAACTTAATCAATTTGACTGGATGATCTGGTGAACTGTAAAGTGCCTTGAGATGACATGTGTTGTGAATTATATAAATAAACTGAATTGAATTGAACTTAATTACTATACTTAAGTACTTAACTTGAATAATTTTTTTATTGGGGGGTATTTATAACTTATAACTATACTACATTTCAAAGTAAAATATTGTAAATTCTACTCCACTACATTTCTAGGAAGCCACTAGTAACACATGCCTTGTGGTTCAGCTTAACCTTCTAATCAACTGTTGATGTTTTTGTTTATTGAAATGTAATTTCAACATTGCAGATAGCAGCCCTTAGAATCTGGACATCACTGTTTTAGAGATAAATGTAGATAAAATAATATAATATAATAATAATAATATGTAGATTCGACCATAAACCTATATTCCATAGTGAAACTTTAAGGAGAATCAAGACTTTTGTTTTCTTTTACGTTTCTTTTTGGTTTTGTTTTAAGTAAGAAATAATAATCAAAATAGCTGGTCTTATTTTTTGTGGCATTTTTATGCTGAAGTTTAAAATCTGTAGCAGGTGGTTCTATGCACCAGTACATGTGGTGGTTTTTAAAAGTTATAACGTTCTATAAAATTACCTTAAAATTATACAGAAATGTAGACTTAGAGACTTAGTCAACTTTTATTGTCATTTTGTATTCACATGTATATAAAACAAAATTTCGTTCTGTACAGCTCTCATGACATTTCCATTTCTTTCAGTGCAGCAGTGATCAACTGTAAACAGTGTGGGAGAAAAAAAAACATTGATATGGAAGTTCAGAGCATGAAAATATGTATGGTACAATTATGCAGTGTTTTGGTTTGGTGTGTTACAGTATCAGTGCGATGCAGAGTCTGTGACATGATTTACAGTTTTTTCAACAGTTCAGCTGGTCCTGCATTGCATTCTGCAAAGTCTCTTCCAAGAGAGCAGCAGGGAGAACAGTCCTTGGTGGGGGTGTGAGGGGTCATTGATAATGTTACGGGCTCTGGACATGCAGTGCTGGGATGAAATGTCTTTATTGGAGGGAGGAGGATCCCCGACGATCCTCTCTGCTGTCCTTACTAGTCTTCTCACTTTCTTCCAGTCTGAGGCGCTGCAGCCTCCACACCACACAGTGAGACAGATGATCAGAACGCTCTTTATGTTGCTTCTGTAGAAGGTGGTGAGGATGGGTGGGGGCAGGTGGGCTCTCCTCATCTTCCGCAGGAAGTACATGCACTTTTGTGCCCTTTTGACCAGTGAGGTGGTGTTTACAGTCCAGGTGAGGGTGTCTGTGATGTACACCCCCAGGAATTTGGTGCTGCTGACCAACACTACTGCTGACCAAGAAATATGTACTATTAGAACATTTTTTCTGTACTTTTAAACACTTAACCTCTTACACCCTAAGGGGGTATAAATACATTTCTGCCTGACAAAAACACACAAAAGTAAATCACGTATAGCCTCACAGCTATTAGATTTAAGAAGAAACTTTTGGTACCTCTGTAAAGGTAAGATGTCATAGAATGGTTTTCTGGTGTCAGCACCATTGTAGCTTTGACCCTGCCTGAAATATTAGGGACAAAATACAAAATATTTTGCATTTTTTGAACCTCGCCAAAATTTTCTTTGAAATAAACATTGCAAAACACTACCAAAATATTATTTATAGCACAAAAAAGTAGTACAGACTTTTAAATCTAAATGTTGTGTAAAAATATACCAAAGTTGGACTCAATCAGATGAATCATATATATTTTACAATGGTATTAGTGAGAAATTTCTTAGGCGGAGGGGCCATTTTGGCACATTTATCCAAAAATGTCACCAAACTGTGCCAAATGTGTTTTTTACATCAATACTGGGGGTTTGTTAAAATTACGAGATCACGTAGCAGCTGGACCCACCGGTGGGTCCGTAGGGTTCTAGGGGTTAAGTATTTTAAAAAATAAACACTTTAATACTTTCACTTTAGTAGATGTTTGATAAGTAACTTTTACTTGAGTATCAATACTTTTACTGTAGTACTACTATTGAGTACTTCGTCCACCACGGCTCATATGAGAAATTTCCTTAAAGGTTGAGCCAAATAAGTAACAGTTTATCAGGGATTAATCCTCCTAAATCTGTGTGTATGTATTGGCATACAGGCTGCAAACATTTATCCAGCTCTCTGTAAAGAATTGTGACACCAGCAGTCTGCAGTCGGAGAGGCTGTATAAAAATAGAAGGCATTTTAGGATCACTCTGACTGTCTCCAGGAATCTTTTGCTAACAAAGAACTCTCCAGCCACGAGATGTCTAACAGCGTGCAAGGTCACAGATGTACACTGGGAATTAAAAGCAGCTGAAGGCCTCGCTCACTCTGACTTATTTTAATATAAATATCGACCATCTGGTGAAGCAGTTGTGTACACTTCCCTCTGAAATGAACATGAATGTGTTTGTGCATTTTTTAATGTTTTATGTTGTTGATGAACTAAGAAGCTGCTGGGGCACAAAACATTTCAAATGGATTAGATTAAATTCAAAACTCTTTCTCACAGACTAAAACGTCCAGGAATTGTTTGGATTTAATGATGGGTAATCTTTTTCAGTAAATAGGTATGAAAACATGATCTCTGGTTCCTCTGTAAAGAATCTGCAACTAAAGTTGGACCTTAATGAATTTGCATAACATAGTTCCTTAATAAATTTGAGTTCTAAGAGTAGGTCATCAATTTGCATCTAGCATTTGGTGGTTTGTACAGCCAAACACACCCTGAACTCTTCCTAAAATGAAAACATCTTTATTTCAGAATACAGTCTGCTCCATGTGGCAACCTTTATCAAAAGTAAACACTAAAATAATCTACTACTTGGATTTTGACTTTCTAAATCATAATTAAAGTGTTATGTTATATGTTAATATTAATCAACAGACTGTGATTAAGGTCTTATTTTTGTATTTATCATCTCAACTGACTGAATTAGATTTTCTGTTGACTTTGTCTTGTATGTACAATAGATATGATGTGGCCTCATTTCCTTTTAAATAAGCATGCATGAACTGAGATGAAGTGTGACTGTAAAATACAAAAATAAAAAAGCACAGGGGAAGAGCACAAAAAGAAATATTTGAGGCCCCCATAAAAAAAGGTTTAAAGCAAGCAAGAGCTGTCAGCAATTAACTGGGTATGTTTCAAAAGGGATTTTTTTAGCTCACTTTTGTCTCTCAATCCCTTTTCTCTGAACATATAGCATCTAGAGCTGTACAACAATCTGTTAATGCAATATTCTACATCCTTTCAACTGGAAAGGGGATGTGTGAGTGGAAATATCAGAAAAAGAATGTTCAAGTAGATTTTTGTATAGTCATATTGCAGGGATGCATTACTGTAGCTTCTTATGTGCAGTGGTAACAAATATTATTCAGCTTTGATCTCAGATAAAAATAGATAACAAGCAAAAAAAAAAAAAATATTATTACTTATAGCAAAAAAAACCCCTCCAAATAGAGTTTAGCACACTTACATTTTTAACTGGAAATGTAAAAATATCTATTGCATATACTGTAGATATTATGGATTCAGTTAGAATTTTAAAGATATTACTGTACGGGCCAGGAACGTTTACTACATTTAATTTTATAAGCATGTAAAGATTTAGTCTAGTAGTTTTGGAATTTCGCAAAAAAGAAAGACCACAAATGAGTGGGTCAGAAGGCGTCTACACAGTTTCTAGCAGTTTATTATTTTGTTTTAGATAATCATGCTAGTTATTGTGTTATTTAATATAAACATAAAACAATTTGCAGAAAGAATAAAAAGTTTAGCCTGTTATTTCCATGTTGATAGCCAAGCATTGTGCAAATGCTGTGAGTTTGTGTGCCAAATATCAAATGTATATTAAAACATCATTGCTCCTAATTTTTGCAGAATTCTTTAGAAATTCACATAAACATTTTCAAAGCTTGACATCATTTGCTTTCAAGTATCTGTTACATTGAGATATCCACATTAACAACCTAACAATGGAAAGAACAGAATTGTTTGTACGATATGATTTATCTATTGTTTTTTGTTTGTTTGTTTTGGTAAAATTATCAAAAGAGGTTTAACATGTTTTTCCTCATATAGGAAAAAAAAAGTCAGAATACTTTTGCCAGTTATTGGGGTGACATAAAAAAGTAGTCCAAAGGGTGTTGACAATTTTTACTCTTGTTTAAAGTGCCATCTAGAGGTGATTATGCATTGGTTTTTTTATTAGTTAAAGAAAGCATTCCTTTGCTGTCCTCACTTACCTGTATCTTTGAGTCCTAGAACATGTTAATGTAAGCTATAATTAAAATGACACATTTAATAAAAAACAGGAAAGGGAGGACAGGTGAATTTCAGCAGCAGAGGTAACAGCAACACTAAAAGCTTGGTTCTAGGTTACCCAGGTGCGCTCCTCTTCACTTTTATATAGAAAATAGGGAGGGAGTCTGACTGTCAATCCTGAACGGAGATCTCTCTGGATCTTGCATGTCACTGTGGTAGGAAAAGCTTAAAATGTGAAATCAGAGTGTTGGTAATGCTTGACTGATGATTTTATCATCTTTACTAAACTGCAGCTTGTCTCTTCATTTATTGGATGCGTGTGAAACAGCACAACCCTCACCAAATGGAGGACAAGAAGCTCTGAAAGCAGTGAATGTTTGTGACTGTAAGGAGAAGCCAGTGACTAAGCTTTGCATGGAGTAAAACTTAAGTTCTAAATTGCTCTGAGAATTAGCTTGTCCAAACATGTCAGTGTACTCGCCTAGACATCCAATTACTGCCACTGCTCTCTTGGGGCTATTGGCTGGAACAACTTTTATTAACTACTCTCTCATGAAAGATGAATCCAAACACCCTGCAAATCCTCGTTAGAATGGTAAGAGGTCGAGGTTGACGTCTAATCCAATCGAAAGGTTTGTTAATTTTCATGCCATCCGCCACAATGCCTGAATGGAAACGGCATCAAGAGCTGAGGCCAATAATTATTTGAGTGACAGCTTTAAGAAAACAAGTTGGAAAGCCTATCTTTGTGCATTTCAGCTTAGCTGTCATGAGTGTTGGTGAAATCCTCTCTTTGTACCTTATTGTGTATGAAATATTCATTTGAACCAGATCCTTCTCTTTGCTTTCTTCTTACTGCCAGACAGTGATTACATCAGTTTAGCTCAATGGCCGTGTGCCCATGAGATGCTAAAATTGCTTTAGTTTTGATGTATGCTTACTCTTGTTTGTCTGTTTGCAGTTTAGGTTTCCTTTTGTTTAACTCTAAGTGTTTTAACTGTTCTCAGATTAACCAGCCTTGTTCTATTTCTTGCTGTAGACCAAAACCTCTCCTAAAGCTTGCTTTTGCCCCATTCCGTGCATTATGCCTTACATTTATTATTTATGAATGCATGCAAAACTACTTCTGCAGCTGCATTGCTCTAGTGTAAATAATGCATTTGGCAAGGAATTGCAGTTTTTCAGAGGTATTAGTGGGCTTCTAAGTAGTGGGATGTAATGTGGTCCTTGAACCTTATGAATACTGGCTCAAGTCCAGCAGGCTGCTCTTTATAGTCACCAGCCATACTCTGCAGTTCTAAAGGGGAGCTAATGAGGTGCATATCAGTAGCTTGAAGTTATCTTTTTGACCTCACATTTATTATGGTGCAGAACAGAATTCAGCAAGAGAAAGGACTAGACATGCTACTCTTTCCTAAAAAGCTTGAAAGCAACAGTTCTATAAACACAACAATTTACCTGCATAATAAAACAATAGAGAATCGAAAGACTGCTTATCAATTACCCTAAGCTGCTTCACCTGTGAGGAATCCAAAATCCATTTCACTTTGTTAGCATTTATTAAGCATGATCAATTTGTTCTTTTAGCTTATCATTAAAATTAACTATTGACTAGTATAAGACTAAACACTACCCTAACTGTCAGGGTGTATTTACTGTGTAAGTAGGTGACATAATTGCCATTCCTCTGAGGAGGACAACTGTCCTCTTGGCAACTGATGCAGAAAGTAGGTCAAAAACAGTTTTTTTAAGTGTAAAAAGTCACATGGACAGATTATGATTTATTGTAAAGAAATATTAAAAGAACCAGAAAAACAAAAAATGGCTTAAATCAAAGGCAAAAAGATTTAAACCTGTTTTTTGATTGTAGAGAACTGGATGACTGAGAGCCTTCACAGACGGTTTCAAAGATAAATATTTTATATGTTAAGTTGGTCAAAAATGTTATGTGGTGTTTTTATCAAATCAAAGTTCTTTACACCAAGTGTTTCCACAAAGCAGAGTTTTTAAATGTCAAAGATTTATTGTTTTTAGAGGCAATGTAGTTTGGGATTACATACAGTGGCGCCACCAGGGGGTGGCCACACCCACCCTGTGCATTACCCTGGTTACCCCACTCGCCAGTGTAAATTGTAGTATCATCAGTTTAGCATTTAATCTCCTCAGGCACAGCCAGCAATGTAACATTAAAAATTACACAATAAACCAAGACATGAGTCATAGTAGTGAATTAAGTGTTTACTTAAAGCTACAGTGTGTAATTTCCAGCGACATCTAACGTCCAGACTGCAGACCGCAGCAACATGAACATCTCCCCCCCACCGCTTCTCCCCCCCAACAGTACGGCGAGCGTTACGGGACAAAATGTCTTCCACGACGTCCGCATCACCTACCTTCTCAAGTGATGAGGTTTGTTTACATAGATAATTTTACAGATAGTATTTCATTAGTCTGTGTGTTCAGTACCGTCTCAGTTCATCTCTCTCAACTTGCCATAGTTACTTTCGAGCGTAATGGGCGATCTCGCAATCGCTAGTTGTTGGCTCTGCGCTGCCGTAGCGCAAAGATGTCTGCCTCCATGGCTGCGAGACCCGCTCCTATGTAATTATAAATAACGAATTCTAAGGCAACGCAAATATTAAGGTTAAGAGGCTGAGCTCGTAGATGATGATAAATAACATAGTTATGTATAATATATTACATTTCTGACTGTATATCCCTGTAATTATTACACACTGTAGCTTTAATTCTTTATGATTTCTACAGGCAACAGTAGATTCAAACCCTGAATTAATGGCTTTTAGTTTCAACAAGATTTTTGTTGGCAGCATCTGGCCACCCCTATGAAACATTTCTGGAGGCGCCACTGATTACAATAAGGGGGATTATCAAAATTTCAAAGTTTTCAGCATTTTTTTTTTTTTCAAAATATATTTTAACATATTCTCTTCTCTACCACATATTATAAAAATCTCCACTACAGTATTTCCATTTTAAGACTTTATAACTTTTAAATGGGGCCCTCAAACAATCCTAATCAGCAAAATGTCCAGGATACCTCAGTAGTATCCCAATACTATAAATCTGCACAATTGAGAAACAATTACCTTTCAAAATGTTTGCATTTTGTAAATATATTTTCAGAACAAAAGTATTTTTGGATGTAATTTAAATTAAATCTGGCTTCACTGTAAAGGAAAAAATAAAATGTGATGTATAGCTTTAGAAACACATAACACTGTGCAATTACTATGTGCTGACAGTTTTACAAGGAGGTTTAGGGGAATGCAGGGAGCTTTGGGTACTCTATACGGGTGTTTGCATGGTAAAATTTTATTTGATTTAAATTAGAAATGCACGAGGATATGTTTCCCACTTATGCTTAAAACAGCTGAAGAGCTGCGTTTACTCCACATGCAGAAATTATAGGTCTGTTGCTTTTATTGCTCTCATTACTCATTTGATTTTGGCTCAATTTCTCTGTAGGTTTTATCTGCTCAGTCAGTTGTTGGAGTTTAATTGTAAGAGCATGAGGAGCCGAGTGAATACTGTTTATCCGAGAGTGACTTACATTGCTTTTAAGCTGAAGAATAATTTTCTGCTTCAGCAGGCACATTGTTGAATAAAACGTGAAAATAAAGCTTGAAGATCCACTTAGCATGACTTTGATCTTATTACAGCTTATGGCTGGCACACACATTCATATTTATGTCAAAATACTTTTTCATGCTTTTAAATATTCTTTTAAGTTTGCAGTACACGCAGCGCATAGCAGCGTTCTGTGAGGGATTTAATATCAGACTGAGCTGCTTAAAAAAACAACCTTAAATAAATAAGAGGAAAAAATCAACAAACCTGTCTTGGCATTTAAATTACATGGAAACATGTAAAAAAGTGTCTAAAACACTGTATGTGTTTAATAGATATTTCTTAGAAGATTTCAGAAGGCTAGTAAATAGGCTGGATTGTTGATTTAGATACAGTTTTATACAGATTGTTTGCTTAACAAATAATCTAACAGTGTTGGATTACAAAGAGTCAGGTTTAAGATTGATGGGTTAATAATGAATAGTCTAATAGTGAAAGGGTTGTGTACAGGTTGATCAGAGTAATGCCTAAATTGGATTGTAGTTCTGGTATATGTGAGTGTTGAATAACTTGGTAAGGACAATACCTCAATTAATGTTGTGCAGAGCCATGGTAATTAATAGGCAAGGTACACCATCAATATTTTTGCTGTTACTCAGCTGCAATTTCTTTAATTTTTTTAAGTTATGCTTAATTGTATCGTATAAAGGGCTGGGAGGTGGCACAGTTTGTAGCTGTTGCCTTGTACCATAAAGGGTCCAGGTTTGATTCCTGGACCAGGGTCTTTCTGCATGGGATTTGCATGTTCTCCATGTGCATCCATGGGTTCTCTCCGGGTACTCTGGTTTCCTACCACAGTCCAAAAACATGATTGTTATAGTTTAATTGGCTTCACTAAATTGTCCTTAGGTGGGACTGTGTTTGTGGATAGTTGTATGTCTATGTGTTGCCCCCTGACAGACTGGCAACCTGTCCAGTGTGTACCCTGCCTTTAGCCCATTGGCTGCTAGAGATAGGCAGCAGCCACACTGCAACCCTGACAGAATACATGGGGGAAGAAAGATGGGATGGAAAAATTGTTTGAGTAGCAAGTTATTGATTTAATGAATCTAAAGTTGAATGGTCTTATAGATCAACTAATAGTGAACTGATAAACAGCTATTTATTATGTTATCACTTGTGTATAAAAAGGCTTTCCATAACATCAAGTGCAACATTATATAACAACGTGCAAAGAAAAAGTAGCACATGGCTATATTTTAGAAAACTATTGTGTTAGCTGTTTTAAATGTACTGAACAAATGAAAGAATGTTGCCAACACAATCATTATCTGTCTAAAGGCCATAGCTAAAACTTTTGGATCAAAACATTAAATTTTTGAGAAATAGTACGACTGCAAAACATATATTGTGGTGAAGAATAAAAGTGTTCATTCTGTGTGTTCTAAGTGTTCACATTAATGTATGTGGATAATTGTGTTATGTTTTCTCAGTTCCAAAATCTATTGATATCTATATCTGGTTATGATGCCATCTTCAATATGAAAAGATTCTGCACCAATAGAAGTAGTTACATGAGACGAAAATGAGGAGTTGCCAGATTGTAGTGCTGCTCCTACAGAACCGAGAACTTGCTTTTTCTCTGAGTTTTAATTTCATGGATTTAAGCCAAAAACAAACAAACAAAAAAAAAGAAGTGGAAAGAGGGTGGACATATAGGTCAAGCTTTTTAGCAGTGGTGCAAACTTAAGGAAGAAAAAGGGCAGAGAAAGTAGGCACAGGCTGCCCCTTTTATTATGAACAGATTGACCTGGCAACCAGCAAGCAAACAGTACAGAACTAGATTCAACGAGCGCAATTGCACCTCTTATTAGCCGGGAGGAGTTAAACTATTTTTTTTCATCTTTAAAAATATTTCAAATATAGAAGAAAACTGGAACTAGGGCTGCAACTAACGATTATTTTAAAAATCGATGAATCGGCCGATTATTTTTTCGATTAATCGATGAATCGGACAAAAAATATTTTTTATATTAACCTCTTTATTCCAAAATAAACATTTTAGAAAGAACAAACAAGCACACAAGTACAGGTTGCTCATTAACTGTACTGGTGCAATATGAAAAATAAATGTTTGTCTTAAAACTACGCAAACTTACATGAGAAATGTAGCTGTACATCCACAAAATATAGGCTACTTTGTTTCATAAAGCGCAAAAAATACATTTTTGTTTTTAAAGCCCCTAAGGGGTTCAAACAATAGGCCCCCCCATTTCAACAAATTAGTTTTGTTTTTTTACTAGAAGAGTTCTGCCTTTTAAGACAGGAAAGTATAGCAGTTAGCTACTTGAGAAAATACTCAAGTAGCACCATAGAGATAAAAATAGCCCTGTGATTCAAATTATAAATTGTATTTGGAATAAAAATGAGAGAACTAAGGGTGCTAAAAAACACATCCTCCAAAGACAGATATTTACATGGGAATGTGGCATATAATTAATTGACATATTACTGATCTTGCTGGATTTTATTCTGCTTTACTTCCATAAATTGCAGGATCTTCTTTACTTTATCTTTGCCAGAAGATTTAAACTTTAAAAGCCTTGCCCTCATAATTTGCAAGTTAATTTATTTATAAAGTAAATATAAACGCTGCTTAAGCTAATTCAAATGAAATTAAAAGTAAAATAAGTAGCCAACCTTATCACTGTCTGTAACCTACTAACACGGTAAGGAAAGCATCAGATAAGCTACCTGAGAAACTAACGACTTTAAAACGAAACAAACATGGTGGTTCCGTGCCATGTTAATTTGTTTTGACAAAAGTTGCATGTTACGACTTTTTTCACTTTACAAAGCGCAGGCTATTTTAATTATTGTGATCAATTTGCGCCGTCAATCCCGGCGCATGCGCGCTTCATTTGCAGTCTGGACGCTAAGGGTAAACATCCTGCGGCTGTGACTGCAGCGCTAAGAGGGACTCCTGCAGGAGCGGGATGGGGGAGGCGCCCCAGAGTAGGAACGATACATGCTTTCACGTAAGAGTCTCCAAAAGCCACCAGTGACACCGTAAAAAGTCGCCAGATTTGTCGCTTTTTTGAAAAATAGTCGCTGGAGGGGTCTGAAAAGTCGCTGGGTTGGCAACACTGCACCTGCAGCGCTGGTTCGCTCTGTCGTATTTTTTTTTCTTCCCCGTTTCAGTCAAGTGGACGTGATGACGGCGGCGGCGGATGACGCATTAATCGCGTGACACAACTATCGATGATGAAATTCGTTGCCAACGCTTTTAAAAGTCGATTTTTATCGATTTTATCGATTCGTTGTTGCAGCCCTGACAGGAACCATTAAATAACTAAATAAAAAGAATAAGTTGAATAGACTGAAATATGTGAAGCTCATAATGCCCATGAACAGAGAGAAGTATTGTTTGAAGAGAGTGTCTCTCAGACAAATATTCAGTCAACCAAGAATATATATATATATATATTTGACATCGAGTTGTTTGAAGACACACTGACATTGAAGCACACTGAGGAAACCTTAGCAGAAAGGTAATGCAAACACCACAGAGAAAAATCTGACCATGTTCTTTTCTCATGGTTTAAATTCCAGCTCGAGGGTCTTCTGCTTCTTAACAGATGCTAATGTAAAACTTGAAAATGATGTTATTAACTTAAATGGATGGTTACATATCACTTTCTTTAATCATCTTAATTGTTTATAGAGATAACGAAAATAATGTTTGCTGTGTTTCAAACAGAAGATGCTTTTGAAGTATGAACAAAGCTTTATAATAAATCCAAACTTTCATATCAATGTATTCCTGTGAAACTAACTGTATAACAAAAGATATTGGGGAGCTTGATCTGCCTCTTTTGTTTCCTTGTGCCTGAATAGTGTAAAGATGAAGGAGAATAACTATCTGATTCCACCACATCAGACTGTGTGTTTGGTGGCGCAGAACTTGGTGTGAGAACACAGGATGAGTCAGGAGTGATGGGACCACAGCAGCAGAGACGATGGAGTGATAGAGTAGGACAGGGTCAGACAGAGAGACTAACCATGTGTGTCAAAGGGCCACAGCTCAAATAAAAGAACCTCAGCTTCTGCACCAAAGGGGATATTTTTCAACAGGTCTGAATCTAACGTTGGCTTCTGGAACTAAGCACAACATCTAATCTACAGTAGTCTGCCAGTTGCAAAATAAGACTACACAAGGCAAGACAGGCAAGGACTGGTAAGAGCAAGACTGGGGCTGCACTCTGCTACTCATTCCTCTTTGAAAATAATACTTTTCTTAACTCCCCCACTTTCCTCCTTTGGAGTTTCGAAATTGCTCCATGATAAATTCACATTTTAGGGGGAAAAAAAGGCACTAAATATAACAAATAAAGAAAACTCCTGTTTTCGCTGTGTCACTACCTTTCTAACCTAATGAGACTACTTATAACATATGGATGATATCGTTTCTTAAAGAGGGAAATTTGAGAGGTCTTTAAAAGTTCGCTCATCATTTAAAACTAAATCTCTATTTTAAAAAAAAGTTTGAAGAATAGCCTTCACTGAGTATATGTAATTTGATTTTCAGCTTGATAAGCTGCCTTGGAGTTTTTGGACTTGTCTGAACATTTTCTGGTAGTTTTAGGCTACGTTCACACAACAGCTTGAAGTTATTTTTTTGCCCATATGTGACCTGTATCTGATCTTTTCCAAATGCGACCCAGGCTGCTTGGCTATGTGCTCCTGAATCCAATACATATCTGATCTTTCCAAATGCAACCTCTGTCTGAACCACCAGGTCGTATTTATCCGACCTGAGCATCATTAGTACTCAACAAAGGTCCCTATTCTGTGTGTTGCTAAAAAACAACAATGGTGGATGACGGACGATAATGCAGAGAGCAATCTTTATTTTCAACCCTCTTGAAAAGATTGTGTCATTGCATTGGCTGAGGCTGGGAAAGAAATGAAAGATTGGAAGATGCTCTCCAGCACTACCATCATTGTTTTATTCCGTAAACACAGAGAACGCTTGCTGGTGATGTCATTGCATCCAGCGGGTCACATGTAAGTACCATATATTTGAAAATGTGAACAACCACGCAAAACAGTCAGATTTAGCAATATAACACAGAAATTAACATTAATGGCTGAAGTGTGAATGTAGCCTTAGAATGACATCTATATTGCACACCTGCACTTAAATTCTGAAATTTAGGCAAATGTTATAAGCACATAATATTATTGACTCATCTCTTGTTGTGCCATGCGTACACTTTATCTGCACGACTAAAGTTTCAGGCACCTTGCCATTCTGGATACAACAATTAAAAAAATAAAGAACAACAAAAAGAAAGTGCTTTGGATGACAGAACAATCGTTCCTATTAACCTTGTTAACAATTAGTGGATCACTTTCAGAGAGTTAGAAAATGTTGAACTTTCATATCCAAATGGTCTGGCAATAAATACATTTTAAAAACTATGGTGATGTCTTAGCATAGCTTACTCTGTCCCTACGTGTAGCACAGTATATGTTACACTTCATCTCAACAAACATGCACTGTGGAAAACATAATATAAGACATACACAATCTTCACAAAAATTACCTTTATTTTCAAATATTTAGAATTGTATATAATCTAATATAGCATAGCATATATAGAGAGATCTTTAATAATTTGTAGTACAGAATGTGATGGTAACAGATAACCACATATCAACATTGCCAAAAAATAAAACATACTTTTTATTCTCAAGGTTTTACATTTTATATCTCATAAATGTATGATTTCTTAATATTTTTTTTTTTTTACAATAATGACATTTTGGTAATTTTATAGAATCTGGAAATAGGAGATTGAAGGAATACGTTTTGGCATTACTATGATTTGGAATGTTATATTTCAATATTGTTGCATTTGATTTTAGCCCGCATTTTTTTTTTTACTTTTACAGTTTCAGTCTTGTTAAAGTGCCACAATAGAAGATCTCCTCTCAGTAAGAAGTCCATTTTGGGAGGGGATGTCTATAGGGAAAAATATGGCGTTACATTTATGTCATAACCAACGCGAGCAAAATAAACATACTCGCATGTATGTTAGACTACTTCTGCGCATGGTTTATCTACCGCCGCGCGAGAAACTGCTGCTTCAAGAGGAGAAAATCTCTCTCCGCGCGCGCCAGCTCCTCTACGCGCGCTCGGAAGCTCTCCGCGCGCGACAGCCCCTCCCACGTGCGCGCGGGATCTCCCTGCCCGCACAATTTTCTATCCAGCGGCCACGCTCGAAGACGGCTGCCCTCTTGAAAGCGTCTCTGCGCTCGGACAGATTTTCTCCTCACGCGGAGGAAAAGTGGTTTTGACAGGTTGGGCGGAGACAACTGTAAGCCTCCTCCTGATTGGGCCTTGCAGACACGATCTCACAGGAAGTAGTGTCAGGAAGCATTTGACTGACAGCTCGTCAGTTAAGACAGATTCGGACTTCTGGGATCAATAACTCTCACACGAAACGTTGTTGAAACACAAATGACGCATCTTTCATGTCCTGATAGCACAGACTATGATCTACAAGAATTAAAAAGCGTTATTTTCGAGAAAAACGAGCCGTTCTCCGAGCTGGATGTATTACATTGATCTCTATGCACAGGCAGCGGCCAGGCGAGTGGTTAGGGACCGTCTGCAAATGGTAAAACAACAGAAAAACGTTGCAAATAAAGATCAATAACTCCACTGCCATAAAGTGCAGAGACTACAAAATCACCACACACACCAAGGAGCTCTTGGTGATCGCACTACAACAGCTATTTTTAAAAAAAAACTCTTTTTTTTTTTTACATTTTTTAGAATTTTTTTATTGTTATTAACCATTAATATCATCCTATTTTAATCAATAGCTCTGTGATTATACAGTGCAGACTCTCCAAAATCACACACAGCAAGGGACTCCAGATGAACATACTACAATAGCTGTTTTTGAAAAAGACACCTTTACCTATTTTTTAGAATTTTTTTATTGTTATTAACCATTAATATCATCCTATTTTAATCAATAGCTCTGTGATTATACAGTGCAGACTCCAAAATCATCACACACACCAGGTTGATGATTTTGTTGATGGGGTTGCTAGTTCTCTGCGTACTGCCTTAGACAACACAGTTCCTTTGAAAATGAAAACCGAAAAGCTTGCTCCTTGGTGTAATGTAGAGCTGCGCACTTTGAAGCTAAATGCTAGGAAACTGGAGAGAAAGTATCACTCCACAGGCCTACGGGAATCCTACCTAGTCTGGAAAAACAGTTTACTGCTGTATAAGAGGACCCTTTGTAAAGCAAGGGCAGCATATTTCTCCTCATTAATAGAGGAGAATAAGAATAATCCTAGATTTCTTTTTAATACAGTTCCTAAACTCACCCAGAGCCATAGCTCTGTCGAACCGTCCATTCTTTATAAATAAGGTTGATCTTATTAAAAATAAGATCATAAGCACTCCTCTATGCGCGATTGTATCTGAGGTAGTCATGGAATCTGAACCGGGTTTAGACTGTTTTGATCCAGTTGAACTTTCTGAGTTAGCAAAATTATTGTCTTCATCAAAGCCTTCAACTCGTATGTTAGATCCAGTTCCAACCAGGTTATTTAAGGAGGTATTTCCTTTGATCTCCTCCTCCATTTTAGATGTGATTAATCTATCTCTGTTACAGGGATATGTACCTAAAGCTTTTAAGGTTGCTGTAATTAAACCCCTGCTTAAGAAACCATCTCTTGACCCAGATGACTTGGTCAATTATAGACCTATATCCAATTTTCCTTTCTTATCTAAATTTCTTGAGAAAGTAGTTGCCAAACAAGTTTGCGATCACTTACACCATAATGAACTTTTTGAAGAGTTTCAGTCTGGCTTTAGAGCTCATCATAGCACTGAAACAGCTCTGGTGAAAGTCACTAATGATATTCTCATGGCCTCAGATAATGGACCTATATCTGTACTCATCCTGTTGGATCTCAGTGCTGCATTTGATACTGTTGACCATAATATTCTCTTAGAAAGACTTGAATATTTTGTTGGAATTAAAGGAACAGCACCAAACTGGTTTAAATCTTATCTCTCTGATCGAATTAATTTTGTTCATGTTAATGACAGATCTTCCACATGCTCAAGGTTACCTGTGGAGTACCACAGGGATCCGTGCTAGGACCAAATCTCTTTACTTTATACATGCTCCCAATCGGTAGAGTTATTAGACAGCATGGGATTAATTTTCACTGTTATGCTGATGAAACCCAGCTATATCTGTCTATAAATCCAGATGAAGCTAACCCATTATATAGATTACAGTCATGTCTTGAAGACATAAAAACCTGGATGACTCTTAACTTTCTGCTTCTGAATGCAGACAGAACAGAAGTTATAGTCCTTGGACCAGAGTCTTTGAAAAAGAAGCTGATTAGTCAGTCACCTCATTTTGATGGGATTAACCTGATTTCAGATAATAAAATAAAAAATCTTGGTGTTGTTTTTGATCAGGACCTGTCATTTAAATCCCAAATATCAAAGAGGTTTCTAGAATTTCCTTCTTTCATCTGAGGAATATTGCAAAAAGGAGAAATCTCCTGTCCAGGGGTGATGCTGAGAAACTAGTCCATGCATTTGTTACTTCAAGGCTGGACTATTGTAATTCTTTACTATCAGGAAGTCCACAAACTGTAGTTAAAAGCCTTCAGCTGATCCAAAATGCTGCAGCCAGAGTTCTGATGAAAATTAAAAAGAGAGATCACATCTCTCCTATCCTGGCTTCTCTTCATTGGCTTCCTGTTAATTCCAGATTAGAATTTAAAATCCTCCTTCTCACATATAAAGCCTTAGATGGCCAAGCTCCATCTGATATCAGAGATCTGATTGTTCCGTATGTTCCTAACGGAGCACTTTGCTCTCAATCTGCAGGTTTACTAGTGGTTCCTAGAATTTCTAAAAGTAGAATGGGAGGCAGATCTTTTAGTTATCAGGCTCCTCTCCTGTGGAACCAACTTCCAGTTTTACAGTAGTCCGTGAGGCAGACACCCTGTCTACTCTTAAGACTAGGCTTAAAACTTTCCTTTTTGATAAAGTTTATAGTTAGAGTGGCTCAGGTTATACTGAGCTATCTCTATAGTTATGCTGCTATAGGCTTAGACTGCTGGAGGACATAGGGACCCCTTTTTCTCATTCTGCTTCATTCTATCTCTATTCTCCCACTCTGCAGAATCTGTTAGTTCAATCTCGAACGTTCTGCTCTCTCTGCTTTTTCTCATAGTAGCTTCATCTGGTCTGTTCCTGTTTGGCTGTGACGCCATCCTGGAGAGAAATATCAGCTGTGCTGCTGGTATCAACTTCTCTGTTTAATTGCTGGAGATCGGCCTGTTTTTCAGCGTAGTCATGTTTCCTTTTAATGTGACTAACTGGATGTGTTCTCTTCATCCTCTGACATGGGAGTTGGCTCGGAGCTCGTCTGCCTGGCTGTGGGTTTCCTGGACGGGGCCGCATTTTACAGCTGCTTTTTGTACCTCTGCTTCTGTCTCCTTGAACCCCAGTCGGCCTCAGCAGATGGCCGCTCACACTGAGCCTGGTTCTGCTGGAGGTTTCTTCCTGCTAAAAGGGAGTTTTTCCTCTCTGCTGTCGCTACATGCATGCTTGGTGTGAGGGATTGCTGTTGAGTCAATGAGTCAATGCATTCAGCTGGTTTTCTTTAGATAGAAAAATTTTGAACAATCTGACTGTATGATTTGACTTAAAGTGCCCTGAGATGAAATGTTTTTTGAATTGGCGCTATATAAATAAACTGAATTGAAAGTACGATAGTTGGGTACTTCATCCACCACTGATCATCTTGATATGTTTCTCTGTAGCAATCTTTCAATGCAATTTTTGCAGTATTGTTTCAGCTGTTCGTTTTACGTGGGAATGGTGAACTCGTAGCATCATAAAAAAACAAAGAGTCATATTTACACAAAAGCTTTAGTGTATAGACAGGTATAGACATCATGCTTAAAACTTCAATGTATTTCATAAAGAACTCCCATCTGCCTAGCATCTCTGTGTACTTCATTCACAAAAAGGTGTATTTTTTCCAAACCAGCTGTTGTAGTGTGATCACCAAGAGTCCCTAATGTTTAATAACCATAAAAAATTCAAAAAAATAGGTAAAGGTGTCTTTTTCAAAAAAAGCTATTGTAGTATGTTCATCTGGAATCCCTTGGTGTGTGTGGTGATTTTGGAGAGTCTGCACTGTATAATCACAGAGCTATTGATTAAAATAGGATGATATTAATGGTTAATAACAATAAAAAAATTTTAAAAAATAGGTAAAGGTGTCTTTTTTCAAAAACAGCTATTGTAGTATGTTCATCCCGAGTCCCTTGGTGTGTGTGGTGATTTTGGAGAGTCTGCACTGTATAATCACAGAGCCATTGATTAAAATAGGATGATATTAATGGTTAATAACAATAAAAAAATTCTAAAAAATGTAAAAAAAAGTGTATTTTTTCAAAAATAGCTGTTGTAGTGTGATCACCATTAGCTCCTTGGTGTGTGTGGTGATTTTGTAGTCTCTGCACTTTATGGCAGTGGAGTTATTGATCTTTATTTGCAACGTTTTTCTGTTGTTTTACCATTTGCAGACGGTACATCCAGCTCGGAGAGCGGCTCGTTTTTCTCGAAAATAACGCTTTTTAATTCTTGTAGATCATAGTCTGTGCTATCAGGACATGAAAGATGCGTCATTTGTGTTTCAACAACGTTTCGTGTGAGAGTGATCGATCCCGGAAGTCCGAATCTGTCTTAACTGACGAGCTGTCAGTCAAATGCTTCCTGACACTACTTCCTGTGAGATCGTGTCTGCAAGGCCCAATCAGGAGGAGGCTTACATTTGTCTCCGCCCAACCTGTCAAAACCACTTTTCCTCCGCGCGAGGAGAGAATCTGTCCGAGCGCAGAGACGCTTTCAAGAGTCTCTGCGCTTTCAACAGTTTCTCGCGGCGGTAGATAAACCATGCGCAGAAGTAGTCTAACATACATGCGAGTATGTTTATTTTGCTCGCGTTGGTTATGACATAAATGTAACGCCATAGAAAAATCAAACCTAAGTCAGATCTACAAAACCAAGCCACAAATCTATAGCTATATTAGAGCTGTTCTGCAGCAGTTTTTTCCCCCCAACAAGTTTGAGTTCCATAGCTTTGCTTCTGTGCAAAAGACAGAACAAAACAAAAAAACATTGATCTACAGTCCAACACTCTATAATGGCTGCTGGAAATGAAAGGCAGGGAAAAGGTATCTGTCCTGTCATTGTTTCTTTTTGATTAGGAAAAAATCTCAGACATATATGTGAAAAAGTCTCCTATTATTAACAAGTCTTACATACTGTAATCCATCATTTTCACTCACTAACACAAATAAAAACAACACATGTACTGTACTTATCCTTTGATCTCCTTATTTTAACCAAATTAATTACTGTATCCCCACCTGCCCCATTTTTTGTTACCCAGTAAAACCATATAAATAGACTACTGACTTTCAAAAGAAAGTGGTTGATTGACGGTATAATTATTGTATTAAGTATCAACCTTTGAAAAGTTGAGCAGCATGAAAAAGAAAGAAGTAAATTCCAAAGGATTTAATTTTATCTACATATGTAACATCAACTCTCTCATGCTTGCCAACTGAGCCATATGCTGCAGTGTTAATCAGGGATTCAACTGTACGCTTGCTCTGTTCTTTGTCTGAGAACGTATAATTTTTTCAGGTAATTTGAGTTAAAGCTGTCATCGACATGCTGTGTGACGTTCATCTGTTGCTTGCCGTTGGATTTTCTCACAGAACTGCGATGTATAATGCACAAATCTCTTTTTTTTCCTTTCCAGTTATCTATAGGCTGGCTCAGGATTTGTGGGAACAAAACATGCTTGGAGCAAAATCCATCACTTTATGGAAATAGCCTTTCCTTCAATCCATTCATCAAGGGATTTAAGTAGCTAGCCCCCCCACCCCCTCTCACACAAACAAACACACGCACCACCACACACACATACTTTCTCTGTCATTTCACACTTTTTGTTAACTCATTATTAAAACTGACATTTGGACCATCAATATAGGATTCTGCATTTAGTATCATCTTTATTTTTAGGATAAATGTTTTAAAAATACAGAAAAGGAATGTAAAAAAACATTCTTAGTAACCACCACAAAGTCTGTTACATCTCTTAATTCTTACAAAAAAGAATCTCTGGATCAATATCCAGATATTGACGCTTTCTTTGTAAACCTTTCTGCATGATGTATAAAAGAAAACACTTAATGTCAATCTAATAAATCTATGCCTGTATTAGTTTTTCAGAAGTATATTCTGATATAATATTTCAATTTTTTTTGTAAACGGGGACTGGTGATGTTGATATAAAATTTTACAACCATATTTGGCAGTATTGATTGATAGGTTTAAATATGTTTCAAGAGAAATGTAAAAATCCCTGGGATTTTGGTTGATACGTAAATGATGTTATCAGAACTTCACAAAATCAAACAAAAAACATAATCATTGTCAAAATGGGTAGTTCCCTTCAGCAGTGCAGTTTCATAGTTAAACATGATGCAGTATTTGCATATGGTTGACTGCAAAGGCTGTGCACTGAACAGCACACAAGGAAGCATAACCCCAGTATTTATTGATGATTCTACTGAACTCACAGTGGAAAAGCTTATTAAACAGGAAAGCAATCCTACATGTATAAATAGTGGTCTGGATTTACAAACATCTTTAACAGGAGTTATTCTGTAATTTTTGAGACAATTGAATCTTATCATAATATGGTAAAAGGCCTGTACTTGTATAGCACAGTGCCTATCTCCAGCTGTCTACAGACAAGAGGTGGGATACACCCTGAACAGGTCACCAATCTATTGCAGGACAACACAGAGACAAACAGAACAAACAAAAATTCATGCAAACATTTAGAAAAATCCATGCAGAAAGGCCAGGGGCCTGGAATTGTACCCAGAACCTTCTTGTTGCAAGGCAACCCGACAACGAATGCTTTAAAAATTAAACTGACCAGTCTTATCTTAGTGTTTTAGTAGATTGACCATCCTATACTACTTCACAACATCCATGGCAACAGCTGATCTGATCTAGCGTATTATGTAGAGAAAACACTTACATTACTTAAAAAAAAGCTAGGTGGTCCATAACAGAAAGTTAATACAGCAAACTTTAATAATATCCCTGAGATAAGTGCAATTTCCAGAATGTTAGAACCTGACTGTCATTCTGCTCTTCTAGCATTGGGAATCTCAGAACTACAGTAGATTAGCTCACTAAATGGCTGTTTTATCTGAACCTGGATTGAGTTGAAGTGCTTTATTTATATTGGCTAACATGCAAATCGAACAACTTAATGGTTGCTGTACCTCAGACAGCGCATAACCATATTAATGGTTTCTGCTCTTTAAATTCTTTTTTTTATTATTATTATTAAAGATAAAGATAGGAAGAATTTACCTTATTGAGGTGATTTTTTGTGGTTGACTGGCCACATTGAGTAGACTTTTTTTTTTTTTTGCAAGACTTAGAATAAGCCCAAACGATATCAGCAATAATATTACTGAAAATTGTATCTATTTTTTTTTTTTAGGACCTTTTTAAAACGCGCCCTCTTTCAGTTGTTCATTTTAGGAGTCACCACAGCAGATCAACCCTTTGCTTTTTTAACCAATTCTATTTTCACCTTGTTCTATCTTTCTCTTGTCCTCCTGCACAGCAAGTCCATCAACAACATGCTTCTTTTCCATGTATCCACTGTTGCTTCTGAGACTATATCTAAACCTAATCTAATAAAATAAAATCTAATAAAATGTGTTTATCTTTAAAGCAGCCAACCCCAACTGTACCCTGGTCTACTCATTTCCTACTCCTCTCTAAGATAGTGCCACCTGTTCCAAATCATATATTTAGTCTCTTTCCTGGCTTTTAAAGTTGGGATTTATTCAAAACATTTTCTGTGTCTGTACGTATGCTGGTTGGTTGGCCCTCTTCTTATTTTGTCCTAGTATAAACAGTTTTATGTATTGAGGGAAGAGATTGGCCCGAGGCATTAACATTGGTAAACGACCAACTGTATGTCAAATTCAGAGGTAAGAGGTAGAAAAAAAAACCGTAAACAGCAGCTGTTTTTGTTTTACCCTCCAGCAGCAGCAGCCACCTCAAGCTCCTCCACCCCATGTCACGTATCAGCCATTAACACACTTCTTTTTCCCATTGGTTGTATTGACTCAGTCCAAAATATGTTTGAATGAGAAGGTTCCTGCTTAAATTTTCTGTGTCATTGTTGCATTTGTATTCCCATTATGCTCTTCCATTAGACTGCAGTCAGAGAAAATACATTTTTTTCACAGTGAGCAAATTTAAGAGTCACTAAGAAAAGAAAGCAGAGGATCAAAGGATACAGCAAGAGCTATTTTACTGTGGTTGCTATGCAACACAAATTTTGCTATTCTCATGCAAGATATCCATTTACTGTCAGATGGTTAAAAAGGGGATGGAGCTTTAAGCAGTGATTTAGTAACACTGATAACTGACAAGATAAATGATACCATATACAGAACCTCTTTTTTTAGAGACCATTTGTTGCAATGCTTTTGGAAGGTGTTCATACTCCTTGTAATGCATTGAACGATTTAAGACCAGTTTTGTTTATAATATATTTGCCTTTTGTTCTGCAATATTAAGGACTATTTAAATGTTTTGGATAAATGGTAACTTATTCTGAACATATCTTCTTGAGCAGCATCAGTTCACTGCATAAGGGGGAAGAGTTGCTGCAGTTTTGACCAGTTTGAGCTGGTAAAACTAGCTGTGTTAAAAAATGAGTCATTATTTCACTCATATTTAAAGACATTTTTTACAGACAGATGCTACTTTTATTCTCAGAAAATATTAAACTTCAAAGAAATCAAAATGATTTCTTTGTTGAACTGTCGAACTATTGAAACTCTATTCCAGACTCTGCATTACACTTGAAAACATCATATTTGCACTGCCGACACAGCTTTTTCATAATCCCTTTAAATAAAACACCACATTATGTTCTACTGCATTTTGCACCATTATTTATACTCCACTGAACCTTTCCTTATCAATGCCTTTTTCACCAGGACTTTAAACTAGTTTCCTTTACATTCTGATCACTGCTGCACTTTATAAATGGAAATGTTAATTTCACTGTTGAAAAGGTGTATACAAAAAAAATTTAGTTTCAACAATAAAGTTATCTGAGTCTTAGTCTAATCCCGATTCCACATCACCCTTCAGTGCTTCGCCCCGCTCACATACGTCATGTGGAGTACTTGTTTGTGTTACTCACTGAGAACTGTTCCACATCCACCACTACTCCTCCGCACGTCACCGTCCACATACGTCTTGTCTGCCGGTAACCGTCAAAATACAGAGCCAAGCAATTTTTTTGCTGCCATGCGGTCCAGCCTGGTCAAGATCCGCAACTGCAATTGCACCAAACAGGAAAACGAACAGTGAGAAGATCTGGTTTGTCAAATTAAAATATAATAACAATGGATTAGTTGCTAAAAAATTAGAGCATATTTCTTATATAGTCCCAAAAACTAACACCGTTTGATTAAATGCAAAAAAATTGTACTTCAACATACCAGGAAGCATATTTCTCATCTCCATCAAAATATTTATTTTATACAGAGAGGCTTAAAAGTTTCATCAAATCCAGTCAAAACTTCCAAGTGTGCATCTGACAACTTCAAAAGAAACTTGTTATCACAGACATGGATGAAGAGATGCTGAGTTTGGAAGCAGAGAACAAACATAGTTCATACAAACCAATTTTGTGTGATCCTAGTTATCCCTGTTACCGAAATCCATATCAAAAAGAAAATATTTAGGCAGAAACTGCACATATGCTGGATGTCGATGGGGATTATTTTTTAATATGTCTTTAAATTAAGCATTCATTTCTGCATCTCTTGCTCCCATGAATTTAACAATGATATCGCGCATGCTCTCCTCAAACTCAGAGAAAGCCGGGGCGGAGCAGGACGGGAAGAACAGCGGAGGCTGTAGGCATTGCTTTGAACAGGCGGTCTGGAGTGCAGTGGAGCAGAACGGAGCGGGCAGTTATGGAGGATGTAGGCTTAATAGGCCGGCGTTCAGAATATGGGAGGCCGCCCCACTCCGCCCTGCTGAGACGCCGCTTTTCTACTCGCTCCTGAGTTCGACCCGTGGTAGCGGGCTGAGACTGAGACTCGAGGCTGCCATGTGGTAATTTTTGTTATTCTTTTGTGGTTTGCCGATTTTGGCCTGGTGGGACCGGTGGTCCTGTTTTCGATCTTTTCTTTAATATAGGTTTTTTCCTTTTTTCCTTTTTTGCTTAGTCCGGCTTCAGCTGAGGCTTCGACGGCCCTGTATAGGGTTGGCCCTCGGCTGTGCCGTTTTGTTCTTTTTTGCCGGCTCACCAGGTCCATCTTTCTGTTAATACTTTTTGGAAGGTTTTGTTTCTCTTTTCTCTTTTTTTTTATTCTTTTTTTTATGGGACACGCGATTTGAGGGTCAACTGACCATCTTTTTCCTTTTCCCTTTTAGGAAATATCAGAAAAGTGGAGAAGTTGAAAATAAAAACTGATTGAACCCTCATCTTCTTTTGTCTCGTGTCCTTAAATATGTTGTGTCTTGTGTGGACGTAACATATTTATTGGGGCTTGTCTAAAACTTGTACTTTTATAACATATTTATGGGGGCTTGTTTAAAACATTGTAGTTTCGTGGTTTCGAGAGTAGTTCTAGGTTTTATGCTGTGTGTGCAGTTTTTGTGTGCAGTTTGCACAGCTGGTGCGCATTGCGGTGATTGATTAGACGATTTGGCTCTGGTGTTTTTGTGGCTTTGTGTGTGTGCTTGACAGTTTGTGTGGCGTGATTCCAGGGTTCGAAAATGGAGTTTGACTTGGATGAGTTTGTTGAGAAGCCCACATTAGATGTCTTTAGTAAGTGCACGAAGGATCAGTTGCTGTTGATAGCCGAACGTTTTGAAGTTAACGTAAGTAAACGTGCTAAAAGGGGAACGATTGAGGCTGAATTGTTGGAAGCACTGGTTCATTTAGAGATTTTTCCTGCTGCAGTCTTACCAAAGAGTCCTGATGAATCGCCAAAGATATCCTCGCTTGCAGCTGACCCGATTCGCCTAAAGGAACTTGAGGTCGAATTAGGACGGCTGGCTTTGGAAGAACGCAGACTACAGTTGGAAGTGGAACTTCGTTTGAAAGAACTTGAGCTTGGTGCTGAGTCTTCAAAACGTCAGTCTACTAATTTTGATGTGAGTAGACATGTTCGCTTAGTTCCTCCATTTAATGAGCGTGACGTGGATATTTCTCGTTATTTGAAAGGGTGGCTCTCGCACTTAAATAGCCTAAAGAGGTGTGGTCTTTGTTGTTCCAATGTGCATTGTGTAGTAAAGCACAGGAGGCATATGCGTCACTTTCTGTGGCTGATAGTCTTGATTTCCAGAAAGTTAAAGCTGCTATTCTGCAGGCATATGAATTAGTGCCTGAAGCTTACCGTCAGAAATTTCGCAGATTGAAAAAACATTACAATCAGACTTATGTGGATTTTGTGAGGAATAAAGAAATTCTCTTCGATCGCTGGTGCGCTGCTAAGAAAGTAATCGACTTTGCAAAACTTAAAGCTACAGTGTGTAATTTTTGGCGACATCTTACGTCCAGACTGCAGACCGCAGCAACATGAACATCTCCCCCCCACCGCTTCTCCCCCCCAACAGTACGGCGAGCGTTACGCGACAAAATGTCTTCCACGACGTCTGCATTACCTACCTTCTCAAGTGATGAGGTTTGTTTACATAGATAATTTTACAGATAGTATTCTCAGGCATAATACTGCCATCTATTGTTCAGTACCGTCTCAGTTCATCTCTCTCAACTTGCCGTAGTTACTTTCGAGCGTAATGGGCGATCTCGCAATCGCTAGTTTGTTGGCTCTGCGCTGCCGTAGCACAAAGATGTCTGCCTCCATGGCTGCGAGACCCGCTCCTATGTAATTATAAATAACGAATTCTAAGGCAACGCAAATATTAAGGTTAAGAGGCTGAGCTTGTAGATGATGATAAATAACATAGTTATGTATAATATATTAGATTTCTGTCTGTATTTCCCTGTAATTATTACACACTGTAGCTTTAAGCAGCTTATTTTGTTGGAAGATTTTAAAAATAATTTACCTGAGAAAGTTACTACTTATTGGAATGAGAAACAAGTTTCAAATGTGTCAGCAGCTGCGGTGCTCGTTGATGAGTACATGTTAACGCACAAAGGGAATTTTGAGCGCTTGCACGCCTTTAATAAATTCGACAAATCTGGAAATAACGGGAAGGAGTGTGTGAAAAATGTTTCACTTGGTGAATCGGATGTATCTGCTGTGCTCGGTGGCGTTGAAAGTAAATTTGATCATGTCTTGGATGTGAAACCTAATGTAACGTGTTTTTATTGTAAAAAGAGAGGACATATTGTGGCCAATTGCCCGGTATTACAGAGAAAAAAAATGAAGCCGGTCGCTCTAATTGAAACTGTAAATCGCGTTACTCAGTCACTTTCAACAACAAAGCCTTGCGTGTATGCTGATTTTAAGCCTTTCATCATGGATGGGTTTGTTTCCGTGTCTCTAACCGAGAAGCCAAATCAGACGATTCCTCCTGCTCCTTTGTATCCCATTCCAGCTGTGGCTGAACCATTTGAACGTGTGTTAGTTGACTGTGTGGGTCCATTACCTCGGACAAAGGCGGGGAACAAGTTCTTGGTAATGGTGATGTGCACCTCTACTTGTTTTCCAGAGGTTTTTCCGGTGCGTAAAATATCTACGCCTGTGGTGCTGAAAGCATTGACGAAGTTTTCTTCATTGTTTGGTTTACCACGGGTTGTGTTGACTGACCGAGGGTCTAACTTTATGTCTAAAGTTTTTGCGCAGGTTTTGCGTCAACTTGACATAAAGCACTGTCATTCCAGCGCTTATCACCCAGAAAGTCAGGGCGCACTCGAGCGTTTCCATCAAACTCTGAAAACAATGCTTCGCACCTACTGTTTGGAGTTTGACAAAGACTGGGATGAAGGTGTACATTTCCAATTGTTTGCTATACGGGAGGTGGTTCAGGAGTCTCTGGGGTTTAGTCCGTCGGACTTGGTTTTTGCTCATACTTTTCGTGGTCCGTTAAAACTGTTGAAAGATAAGTGGTTGTGTGAAAAATCTGACCAAAATTTATTGGATTAGGTCAGTAATTTCAGATTGAAGTTGAGCCGTGCGTGTGAGATAGCAAAAGAAAATCTTAAGACAGCGCAGGCTAAAATGAAGTCTTTGTTTGACAGAAATGCGACTTTGAGAGTTTTTCAACCTGGGGAGAGAGTGTTAGCTAAACTTCCGGTTCCTGGTTCCAGCTTGCAAGCGCGCTACAGTGGGCCTTATACAATCACGAGAAAGGTCGGAGATCGAGATTACTTGGTCTTGACTCCTGAACGGAGGCGGACATCACGCCTATGTCATGTTAACATGCTGAAGCCATATATCAAGCGTGTGCCCACTTTGAATAAATCTGTCAGTTGCGTTTCCAGTGGACGAGCTGACGCATGCGCCGGGGCAGGTGCAGACCCACGGGAGGAGCTGTCCAGTGCTGAACCTGAGGGTGACGTTTTTTCCCCGGCTGAAACTGAAGGAAGGTTTTCAAATTCGGAGGTGTTGGAAAACTTGCCTCTCTTGTTGTCTCACCTTGATTTTTCCAAGCAGACTGATGTCATTCGTTTGATTCAGTCTTATAGGTCGCTGTTTGCAGACATTCCCTCTCAGACTCGTGTGCTCAGCCATGATATTGATGTTGGTGATTAAAAGCCTATTAAACAGCATCCTTACAGAGTGAACCAAGACAAGCGACGCCGTTTGAAGTCACAGGTGGAGTACATGGTGGAACTAGGCCTTGCTGTTGCCAATGGAGAGGACCGTTTCTGTACGGATTTCAGGAAGTTAAATAGGGTGACTAAGCCGGATTGTTATCCACTCCCTCGTATGGAGGACTGTGTGGACCATGTGGGGGCCGTGCAATTTGTGACTAAGCTGGATTTGCTGAAGGGATACTGGCAGGTACCCTTGACAGCGCGAGCCCAGGTGATTTCCGCTTTTGTCACACCCGACAATTTCCTCCAGTACACGGTGATGGCTTTTGGGATGCGTAACGCCCCAGCGACGTTTCAACGGCTAATGAATGTGGTTTTGTCAGGTTTATCACTCTGTGAGGCTTATTTGGATGATTTGGTGGTCTGTTCTAATACATGGGCTGACCATCTTTTTCCTTTTCCCTTTCAGGAAAGATCAGAAAAGTGGAGAAGTTGAAAATAAAAACTGATTGAACCCTGATCTTCTTTTGTCTCGTGTCCTTAAATATGTTGTGTCTTGTGTGGATGTAACACAGGGGAAAAGGTTTAACAGGTTTTATTGAAGAGATAATACAGAGAAGTGTTGCTCTGAACACTGCTCATCTGGAACTGAAAAGTAAGGGGAAGGCACAGCGATTAGTTCAGGCTCAGTGGGAAAATTGATTTGTGAACATGTAGAAGAGGATTTGGTTGCTGACTCACGATTCCAGAGAAGTTGTTGAATCTTTGACTCCAGTCTGTATGCTGTAGTTCCAGTGTTTGTCTGATTCGGTGGAGGGCGGAACAGGGTTTACCCAGAATGCGGTTATTTGTAGGTGAACGGAGAAAACTGACTACCACACACATTTTCTTGCGGTACTTGAACGGGTCGTAAGGTCGATGAATCCCTTTCTTAGTGTGAAGCTCAAACGATCTCTTGGGGAAAGTGGATTCAAACCTCCTGTTTGAACCCCAGCTCAGTTTAAAGCTTAGTTGATCCTTCCAGGGAGAGAAGTTCCAAATATCCAGTTTGCAGGATCACTTCCTGTCGAGAGGCAAAAGACAAACAATGTTAAAACTCAGTTTGACTCAGCAAAACTCAGCTTGGCTAGAGTACCCAAAACTGGCAAAAACTCTGCCGTCGAGGCAGTGGCAGTCAGCAGCTTAAGAACACTCCGTTAACGAGGAAACCATCAGCAGGTGTGTGAGGAGGTGGACCAGAACCAGGCGCCTCCTGGTGGAGGAAGGGAGACACACACAGAACACAAACACACAGACAGGAGTCCTGACACCACCAGACTTTTGCTCAGTTTTTTGAAGACGCTTTGATGCCTATGCAGGAGCCTTTGTCAATTCTGTTGGTTGCACCACAGCAATCTCTAGTTGGAGCGGTGATGCATTTAAGCAGCATGAAGGTCCATCCTCCTGCACACATTCCAAGTCAGATGGAGAATGGACCTCTATGCTGTTTAAATTCACCAGTGCTCTAACTAGAGACTGCTGGTCGAAGGATGGGTTGCCTTCCAATTTAGGCCTGTTTGTGATCGCAATGACCTGGATGAATTTACACAGGCATGTCCTGTACATGTGAGGCACATTTAGATCCACAGGGATGCATCACTGAAAACTAACATTGAATGATAAAAAAATAACTGTTGGAAAGCTAATTAGGCTATTGAATTTCCAATTATTTCTGTAAATCTTTATGGTTTTCTTATTACAGTTACTGGAAGCTGACTCTTAAAGTCAGAATAATACTATATGCCACCAATAAAAATCATTTTGAATACTGAAATGTAGGCTCAGTAAAAAGCCTCAATGGAACTCATATTATTCTTAGTTGCTCTATACACTGAATTTGATAATGGTGACTGAATCGTAATTTTACCAAATTACAAAGGTGACTAATGAGAGGTCCCACAAGGTTACGCAGAGTGTAGCACAACATGAGGTGGTTTTTCGTGACACTAAATGTGTTCATAAAAATGAGCTCGAAGCAATCGTCAGAATAGGTTTAACCTGTTCAGGGTGTGTTGTCATGAGCCACCTGGTCTCAATTTTCCTGTTAACCAGCTCCAATAAGCCACCTGAACACCATCAGACAACAGACCGGAGCTTTAGTGTTGGATAAGGGAACAAGTTTAAATTTGGAATGCTGCCTGTTGTCCTGAGGCCCCGAACAAAAAAATTGCAATCACTCACTTACTGCTAAATGTTTTATTTTCCAGTGAGCACAACAGTGTGCTCTCAAATTCCAATTATTTTTGAAGTTCAGCTGTCAAAAGAAGATTTTTGTTTTCCTCTCCTTTCTTGTTTTCTCAGAATAAAAATAAGTAAAGTTTAACCTAGACAAAAAAGCTGAAATATGTATTGTTTTCCTTATATGTCTTTACATCAAAATAAGACAATATAGAAAAAATGATGGAGATTAAGGTAGAACTGGTCCCCAGGTCAGGAATCCTTTAAAAGTCCATAACATCTGGTTCTTTCTTCACGTTCTGCAAGTAATGAAATAAGGAAAAAAAAAAAAAAAACATCTTTAAGTCTTAACAGAAGTTATTCCATTAAAGTGTAACATAGTTATTAATAATTGACACACAATACAGGGAGAGATTTTTACCTCAACTCCGACTACTCCAAGGTAACATGAAGTAGTAGCCCGGAACAAAAGACTTGCTCCCGGTTTTATCTCTAAGCATCACCCTGTCAGGGTCTTACCTGCATGTATCAGACTAATCTACTGTATATGCAACAGAAAAATGAAATGTAGCACACACCAACTGTCTTTCTTCAACAATCTGAAGCTGCAGTTTTCTGAACACTCCCCCCAAACCAAAAGGTTTTTAAATAAGGTAATGCAAGCAGCCATTCAATATGGCCCTTCCCTGTCAAACAACAGCCAAATGGCAGCCCACTTCCCTGAAACTCCCAGCAAAATCCCCTCCAACGTCCAGCCACTTAAGTGACCCCCTCCTGGACGTGCATATTTTTTTACTCTGACTCCACCCTGCTTCTCTTTAGATCTTAATGTTGACAAATCATGACAAAAAGAATATTTTAGTACAAAGGTTTGAGTTTAAAAAGGAATTGTAGGGGACAGGCCAAGGACCAGCCAAGGGCCCATCAAGGAAAGTGGGAAAATTCTGAATGGCTACTAACACGGTCTTCCTACATCTAACACCACCACAAATGGCTATCATTATAAGGCAACAGCATAGCTGTTGAAGTGTCCATCTAACAGCTTTTCAAGTAGTTTTGTCAACACAGGATGTCCACAGATAGATAAAACAAAAACCGTGCAGCCTGCAAGACACAGGCATCAGTACCTCGAACTTAGAATAGAAATAAATCTTTCAGAACAATAATCCTTAACAGGTCCATCTCTTATTTCTTTGTTTTTCTTTTTTTTTTCCCAAACTCCAGGTATTTCCGATGAAAACTATTCAATCTCCACTAAAGAAATTTGAAGATATTATAAGCCAACTTAGAAAAGATGTATGCTCGTGTCCGGTGGGTTTGAAAAAAAAAATTTTTTGAATCTTGTTTGGAACTTAGAAATGATCCAGCTGGTTGTTTGTAGATGTCCTGTCTGTTGATGAAAACTCAAATTCATACCACCTCTGTGGCTAAGTTAGGTTTCCTTAGCTGTCTTTTGGATGATAGAGGTACAAATGTTTTGGAAAACAGACTTTTTGGCTTTGTATGTATTTTTCTTCAATATGTGTTAATGGATTTTTCATGAATTATGTAGTTCAACTCATGACAGATGCATAATATGCTAATCACCTAGTTTGCTTTTGATGTAAACAGAAGTCATAAGACACTAATACGAACCATTTATATCTTTAATAAGCGTCTATTATAAGCTCCTGCTTTGTTGTTATCAAATAGTGTCATATGACTGAACAAACATTTGAGAATCTCTGTAGTTAGAAAAATAAAATGGCAGCTAGAACATAACCTTAAATCAGGTTTGTCTTTAAAGCTGTCTCTTTGTTGTCTTTAACTATTTGAGGATGCTGTGTAATTAGAAGTAGAGCTCACACCTTGCCAACTGCACAGAGAGATGTGTGAGCAGAAAGCACTTTTTTTTTTTTTTAACCAAGAAAGTGGAGCATGAAAAAATATGATTGTTTCTCACACTCAGGGAAAAGCTGTGATGAATCTTGGAAGAACGACCAGGCAGACATTTTTCGCACTTCGTCAGTGCATCAACTGAAATTAGTCACAGCAGTTTGTATAGCTGGGTTTCATCATAAATGGTATTCCCATTGACAAAGTCAGGATCTAAACAGCAGAAAGGCTTTACTTTGGCTTCTATTTGCTCTCATTTTTGGTCTGTCAGTAAACATTGAAATTTACTGCAGCTTTTTATAACATTTTGTCCTTCAGAATGAGCTTTTACAAAATACATGCAATTAAGAAGGAGTAGACTAATAAGGTAGTCTAACATTACATTTAAATCCGATCATATTTTTCAGTATGTGCAGCATTTAACTTTTTCTTTCAAGCTAAATATAGTGTTAGTGGAGCGCTTAGTCTATTTTCACACATATTCAAGAATAGCAAATAAAAAGGGTTTTGCATAAAAAGGCACTCCCCTAAGCTCTAAAGTCCGTAGTTACGCAGTGCTTTTTTGTTTACCTAAATTGTTTCTAAAATTAAAAATTCAATATAAGCTTACTTATACCTCCTCTTCTTTATACATATATTGTTGAATCCTTTCTAACTTTGTATTCGTTGCTGTGTTAGATGATTTGATTTGAGAGTCCAAAATAAACATAGTCTTAATATTATTGTAAACGCTACAAATAAGAAATTTATGAATGTTCTTCCTGAGTGACATTTATTTATTTGTCATGCCACTTTGAAAGCATGACTCATACTACCTTTTCCAAACCACTACCCTCTGTACAATCAGACCTCTAGGTTTTGTACCTTTTTAAATTGAAAGAAAGCCTTTTATTGTTATTGTACACAGCACAATGAGATTTGGAGAGTAGCTCCATAAAAATGCACACATAAATAACATATACATACATATATAATACATTAGTGCAAGTTTGAATGTAGGTTGAGTATGGTGACAGCTTTGGGAAAGAAGCTATCCCTGAGTCTGTTTGTTCTGGTCCATATTGACTTAAAGCGCCTGCCTGAGGGCAACAGGTTGTAAAACGTTTTACAAGGTCATATGATGGGGCATAATCACCAAAAGTTAATTTTATTTCATCAAAAGTGTGCATCCTTTCAGTTACATAACCCGATCACTACTTAACACTCAACAGGCTCCATTTTAGACTTGACTAAGTTCAAACACCTGCAAATCAGAAACCACAATTAGTTCAGAGCTGTAATTTGCCACCTGATCTATAGAGTTATACTTTATTGTACATGCAAAATTTCAGCTAGATCAAATAACTTGAAGTGGGTCAGGGGCATTACTTATTGATCAGTGCTTGTACATCTTTAGTGTTGATTTTCGTAACAATCAGTTTGGTGGGCTACCTGCAACTTGGGCTAAGGATATTTTTTTGGGGTCGGAGCATTTAAAGTATAAACCTTGATCTCTTTATCGTGCTATCATTTCCATTGAAAAAAATCGGAGTTTTGAAATGAGGGAGAAGGTGAGTCCATTAACATAGGACATAGAGGTTTAACGACAAATATTTGATATTTCATCATCACTATGGGAACGTAATGATCATGTCTAAAATATATGTTAACCTGAGACACTGTTAGCATACATAGGATAGTTACTTAACCTGAGTATACCTGTAAAAGCATTTGGAGTCACTCATTACCTGTAGCAGGTTCATTGACAGAACTGGGTTGCTGCAACAACAAAGCATTGAGTAATACATTTTGTTGTTCATCACTTTTTCAATTGTTTAGTGAGATGCTTAGAGAGGATTGCATACATTTTTATAGACCAAAGACTTGGAACACAATCTCTCACAAATGTTATGTCCTGATTCCCTTATGGGGACTTCCCATTCTTCCATTGATTGCAGACAAACCTATAGCTTAACCCAGACCCTTACCCTATCATTTACTAATAGATACCTAACCCTAGACCTGACCTAAACTCAATTCACACTAGTTCTAAACTTAACCCCCAACTCAAGAAGTTCTCCATTAATCAGTCAGTTGTTTCTCACAAGTATCCATAAGTCCCAACATTGTAGCATATCCTTGAAAATTGGCCTTACATTGTCCCTACAAGGGTACAAATACAAGGACACATATATACACACACCCTAACAAGCACACAAACACACCACATTCAAAAAGCACTTCCCTCAAGGATAAATATTCAGCTTCCCTTTTCATTAAGTAGAAAAAAATGCTCTATAATTGAAACTCTTTTGTTTATTCTAAGCTACTTTTTGATGCAAGGTAAGGCTGTGCTAAGTTTATCGTGTAAAATTAGCTTAACTAAGTAACTAAGTTTTGGTAAGACATGGAAATCATAAGGTGCTTGACAAGAGACTGATACATCAATCTAAGAGTCAATAATACATTTAAATCAAATACAAGACATAAATAAAAAATAGGTTTTAAAGGATATTTCTACACGGAAAAAGAAGAATATACATTCTAATATGTAAGTTCAAAGATCTCCAAAAATGTTAACCAGCTTCTAAGAACATAGTTTGTGGCCATCACTGCAAAGTGGTAACCTGGTTAAAAGTAATCTTTCTGTCTTTATTTCAGATAGTTAAAAAAATAAATAAATAAAACATTTATTTATTTTTTGTTAACAATGCTAACAAGCATCACTCTCTGAAATGGATCTCTCATGTTAGGCTTTAAATTAGGTGAGAATAGGTTCCCTTTTTTGTTCTAAATTTGAATGACTTGGAATCAGCTGCTCACCAGAAAACACAAGCCAGAAAAAACAAAAAAACAGGAAATAAGTCCTTGATTCTTAAAAGATGAGACAGAGTCTGAGCTTTGCTCAATTTATGTTTTTTATTCAGTCTGTGTGCTCAAACATCTCAACTGCGTCAGCTGTCTGAAGTTGTTCAGAATTAGAGCATCCCGTTAAGATCTCACCCACACTGGCTGTCAGTACAAAGAAAGTCACAGCAAACGATCTCCCTGTTGTGAGTCTATGCCAGATAAGCAAGAATTCATCTTTTAGTAAAAAACCAAGCATTTTTCTAATTTGAGTGGCTTTACTCAGTTCAAAGCAAAGTTGTGATGTGCAGCTGCTTTCTCATGGGAGAGGAGCTGAGCACTACTGGCAATATTATGAGCTACTAAGTGTCTAGCTCTCAATGGGCTCATCAGTTGCATTGAAGGGTATTAGTGGACATTTATCTAAAGAACAAGAAGATTATAAAACTGAACAATAAGCAACATCACAAAAGCATTATTACTAGGCTCATAGAAAGTTTGATAGTAAAAGGTGGTGGAGAAAAATGCAAACATAAAGCATTTGCTCTCTATCTGCACATCACAATTGGTGTTAAAAATTATACCGTTTGTAGTTTTCTTAAATGATCTATGTCTGTCTCACCAGACAATGCCTTTATTCAATGTCTGTATTCCATACACAAAATATGGCAATAAAAAGAGACCAGCAAGGTGAGGAGAACCTGTAGGTCTACAGATAGAACTACTTTTGTACAAATTTATCAGGTTTCAGACATTGTTGTTTTCGACGATGATGAAATTATTTCGTTGACGCTAATTTTTTTCATGGCGATAACGAAACCTGACGAGCTAAACATGGATCATTGATGACTATAACATGACAAATCATAAGTTTGAGTTTTGTCAAAAAAAAAATAGCGCGTTGTCGGTTAAACATTTAAACTGTATGATCATGGTGTAATCTGCTAAGCAGTATCAGCTGGTTCAATCTTAGCAGTATGGCTCTTTCTTCCATCGCTTCTTAATAAACTATATGTGGCTGATCATCCTCTTCCAAGTGTAAAAAAATCCTTTAATCTAACTATTAAGGTTTTATTTCTTCCAGCTCACAAGAGGTGATCTTAAGCATTCTTTAATTAGGTCTCGTTTCTATCTATTCATATATGATGTATTCTCTGTTTCCTTTAAATATTTCAACATTTTAGCTAGCATATTTGTTCAGTTTAGTTATGGATTGCCATGGCATTACAAGGCAATGTAGGTTCTCCCTGTATTTTTTCTCTATATGAAATCACTGTGAATTTAAATCTGTTTTGACCCCTGAGCAGGAGTAACCAAGGGGTAAATTCTCAGACATAAGCCAAAATTGCCAAAGTAGAAAGAAGAATGTTTTTATTTGGAGTAATGGGGATTTTAATTAAGCTGTGTGTAATGCATCATTCACAGTAGATCAGGAAGTGTTTGCTTTGGGATTGAAACCTTGTATGTCTAAAATTATTCCTTTATTGTACATTTTCTTAGCTTGTCTGTCTGCTATATCAACCAGTATGATTTGTTACACTGGATCTGCTTATCTTCACAGCTTTGTTTTTTAAGACCCTTTTTCGTAAAGTAAGGCAGTCCCTTATATAAAAAATATTATTTGAATTCTATAAATCAAATTTCTCTGCCCAACACCAATGATGAACTGTACTACAGCCTTCTATATCCAGCAATTGTAGTATCTGGGCAAGAGCTGTCAGTCTGTTAAAGAATCTGGTTGTTATTGGAAATTGTAAAGGTTAACTGTTTGATCAAGTGCAACATAAAACTGACTAAAACTAAACTAAAACCTTTTTAAGTTTTAGTCGACTAAAACCGAGTAAAACTATCACATATCGTAATGACTAAAATGCGACTAAGACTAATAATATTTTTCATCCTGAAGACTAAGACTAAGACTAAATCTATGATGGCTGCCAAAAACAACACTCGTTCCACACAAATGTTTAAGATAACACTCAGAGAACAGATTAAGTTGAATGTTGGTCTTATATGCTTTCAATATGTGAGATTAAGAATTTTAGTTTTTTTTTTTTTTTTTACCATTTAATTGTTTTGTATTTTTGAAGATTGATAATAAATCAATTCATACCTAGTATAGGGATGTTTTGTATGTGGTTTAACAGTTAATCATTTAAAGTATTTCCGAATAACTCTTTTTGAAATCCATATTTGTGGTGGCTGGTAGACTTAAACTTTAATTTTATGTCCCAGGGCCTCATCTTCAAAGAGTCCAAAACAGGAGTGTTAAATTGTGCTTGAGCTCATTGTCTTTAGCCTTTCCAAGTGTAGCTGTCTCAGGAGACATTTTCCTTTTCCCAGATACCAATCCCTGGTGGAGGGGCCAGGGTTGCTCCAGGGCTAGCCAAGAGAAATAGTCCTTCCAACTTGTCCCAGTCTTTTCACTGAGCCTTATCCCCGTAGGATAAAGTTGGAACATATCCCGAGAGAGCCATTCAGGGGGCATCCAGGAACCGATGTCCAGGACACCCCAATTGTGTTCTCTAGATGTGGCTCTGTTTTCCTTCACTCATGAACAAGATCCGAAGATACTTGAACTCCTCAACTTGATGCAAGAACTTTCCTTTGACCTCAATGAGGGACAGTATTGAATTCCCTCTCCAAATCCACAAATCCTAAGATGACTGGTTGGACAAAGTCAAAGGAAGCCTCCAGCAACCTGGAATAGAAGGCTGAGAAGTGTGAGAAGGGGTTGCTTCCACTACAGGCACTGCAGATCTTACAGCCACCGATATGGATTGTTGCATTAATATTAGAGATAATATGGTCCACTCGGACTCTATGTTCTCAGTCTCCAAGGGAGACTGGGAACCT